>OY987272.1:18485614-19082996 GCA_963920665.1 Straminergon stramineum
TTGAATTTCTCCCTCATGTGCAACGCCAAGTGCGTGGGCCCATAACCTATTGAGTTTTGAATGGAGAAAGGCTTTACTTAAATGGTAGAAGATACCAAGGCCCATGAATGGGTTAAACATAAGCTAAAAGCCTTTCACTAGTTATCCACAAACCATGTGGGATAACTAGCAACCTTGGGCTGCCTTTGACTACAAGCAACACCCAATAGACTCTAAGTCTAACTAAGAGTCTAATCCTACTCCTAGGGCTGAATGTACACTATCTACACGATTATGTACATGATCTTCAACACTTCCAAAGAGGAAATGCTGATCACTCTTTGTACACCATGCAAAGTAGTGAGCATTTGGTGATTGTGATTCTCTATGTGGATGATCTGATCCTCCTTGCAAGTGACATGACCAAGATGCTTGAGGTGAAGGCTATGCTTCACAAGGAGTATGAGATGACGGATCTTGGAGAGTTGAGGTATTGCCTTGGAGTGGAGTTCAAGAGGGATAGGGCTGCCCGCACCATCACAATGAGCCAACACAAGTACCTTGAGGAGATCTTGAAGAGGTTCAACATGGAGGAGTGCAAAGCCATAGGTACACCCCTTGACACTCATGAGAAGTTGCCCAAGCTCACAGATGCTGATTTTGAGGAGGTGAAGGCTGAAATGCAAGGTGTGCCTTACAAGGCAGCGGTTGGTTGTTTGATGTATGCCATGGTGGCTACAAGGCCTCATTTGGCCTTCCCGGTGAGTGTTGTGAGTCAACACATGTCCAAGTATGGCCCTAAGCATTGGGCTGCGGTCAAGAGGGTGATGAGGTACCTTCAAGGCACACTTGGCTTGGAGTTGCAACTAGGAGGTGCTGAAGTGAGTTTGCATGGGTATTGTGATGCGGATTGGGCGGGTGATGAGGGGGATCGAAGATCCACCACCGGCTATGTGTTTATGCTTGGAGTGGGTGCCATTTCATGGAATTCCAAGAGGCAGCCCACCATAGCTCTTTCTACAACGGAGGCGGAGTACATGGCCATGAGCCATTGCACCAAGGAGGCCATTTGGCTAAGGCAACTCTTGGCTGATGTTGGCCTTGTGCAAGGGGGGAGCACACAAATTTTGTGTGACAACCAAGGTGCCATTGCTTTGGCCAAGAATCCCACCCACCACTCTCGGACCAAGCACATTGATGTGCAACACCATTTCATTCGTGAAAGAGTGGAGGCTGAGGTGATTGAGCTCAAGTATGTGCCTACTCAATCTATGGTTGCTGATGTGCAGACCAAGGCTCTTGGGAAGCCCCAACACCTTACCTTGATTGAGAAGATGGGCCTTCGTGCCTTTGACCACTCTCAAAGTGGGAGTGTTGAAGATCATGTACATAATCGTGTAGATAGTGTACATTCAGCCCTAGGAGTAGGATTAGACTCTTAGTTAGACTTAGAGTCTATTGGGTGTTGCTTGTAGTCAAAGGCAGCCCAAGGTTGGTAGTTATCCCACATGGTTTGTGGATAACTAGTGAAAGGCTTTATGCTTATGTTCAGCCCACACATGGGCCTTGGTATTGTTGAAGATCATGTACATAATCGTGTAGATAGTGTACATTCAGCCCTAGGAGTAGGATTAGACTCTTAGTTAGACTTAGAGTCTATTGGGTGTTGCTTGTAGTCAAAGGCAGCCTAAGGTTGCTAGTTATCCCACATGGTTTGTGGATAACTAGTGAAAGGCTTTATGCTTATGTTCAGCCCATACATGGGCCTTGGTATCTTCTACCATCTAAGTAAAGCCTTTCTCCATTCAAAACTCAATAATGTAGACGTCCCTACGGGCATATTCATGGCCAAATCCTGTACACGCAATGTTTTCCGCAATACACGAAAAATTACTAGTGCTTCACATGGTAGAGAATTCAAGTTTCCGCATGCATGAATTCATTAAAAGTTCACCACTTTCAGTCTGTGATACCAGAAAGTTCATACTGCCAACTTTGTCTTCCTCTAACAATTACAACCAATGGTAGGTATGCATGTCTATTGTTTTAGGCACGAAAGATTGCCATAGTGGACTCAATTGTGAGCTATAGGAATGATCATGTATATGTCTTGAAGCTATAGCCCAATCCTATTCCCTCAAACCCAAGTGCCCATCTTCATTCAAGCTATTAAAGTGTCCACAAAGAACAAAGCAACTAAGTGTCCAACAATAACCATGCACTTTTCTAGTCATGGTTTATAAGTCCTACATGGTGGTAACCCTTTTCTATGGATGGAATCCTACTAATGCTAATGTCAAATGGAACATCATATCCAAGGAGTGGACACGATCTGGGACAAAGAAATGTGCGGCAAGACGTCTTCTGTGACATTCTAGCAAACATAATAGTATAGTAACCATGCAAATGTGGTCCACTATAAACCATTTCCCACGTGTCCCACAAGGAAGGTAGTATACAAGGACAACTTGTTCTATGACTTCAGACTTTTAAATCCTATCGTTCATCCACAACTATAGCATCGAGCATTCACATGAATTTGTCAAGTGCTTATGAAGATGGTAGTGCTGTCGGAATTAGCCAAAGAAGCTAGGATTGTGTCTTCTGTAGAGAATTTTGTAAAGTCGTACACTATGGATGTTGACATCTCCAAAGCAGCAGTGACCTTCATGAATTTTGTTTCGCAATGCATAGGAGGCGTAGTAGAACCTTTGTCCAAGAAGCGGAGATTGTCTACAAGAGCGGAAGGCGGTCTCCAGCAGAGCTCAAGATTGCAACGTAGTGACACGCCTATGAAGCCGCCACCTACAATTGAGGTCTTGGATGATGGAGAAACAAATGCTCTTCAGGTGATCTCCTCCGTCGATCTACTTTGCAGTAGCTTCATAGGCAGTGTATCGGTCAATCGATGTAGTGACGAAGGCTGAATTTCATATCGACAGGATTTGGCAGAGGCACTGCTACTATAGTGTGCACCACCCTCGCCGTGTAGAGACCCGCACGATCATAGGCCTGGGAAGCGGCTGTAGGTCCTCTAGTGGCTATAGGTCTAGGGCTTTGTATTGAAGACGAGTACAACAGTATTGCATGTCCGCTGTCTTTTGCCTCCTGTTTTCTACGACACCACGCAGTTGCCAATTTTGAGTTGAGCTTTGCTAGCAGTGCTCTCTGAGGCGTGCACTTGTTGAAATTGTTGTGGTGACGAGGATTTTTGGCATTGTACGTAACATTGAACTCAATTGTAATCGCAGTATCATTGTATAGGTGGGGGAATGGGGGATTGTTTGAAGCCAACATCATTGAGGTTGAAATCTGGCCCATTGAAGTCACAAGTGGGCCAATTAGCTTGTGTGACATGATCGTCCACTACAAAGCTCAGTAATGGACGGTGTGTGGTCTCTAGAAGTGGTGGAGCAATCACGAAATCAATGCATTTCATTACTGTTTCGTCATCATCGTTGTTTGCAATCATCAGAGGTTGTAATGGCTTTGTGCCCATTTGTGAACACAGGAAGAGTGTGAGGTTTTTGTGTCATGGCCCAATCCCATAGTGAAGATGCCTCGACCGCGAGACAGGGGCAAGCGGAAGCATTAGAGACAAAAGCAACCTTGAAGAGGGCCTCCATAGTTTGACAGAGCAAGGCTATTTAAGGGAGGCTAGGGTGGCTAGTGTTGTACAGGATTGCTGACAGATTAGTGTCGCCATCTCAAGTGGTTTTCTGAAGGTAAGTATGTTTTAGCTTAGAGTAAATACGCTTATTCTAATGGCATTGTGAACTCCACTGACATGGTTTGTGTCTGGTTGTAGCATTAGTTTATTTAGACTGGAAGTTTTTTAAGTCTTTCTAATTAAAAGGTACTATTGAGGACCAATGTATACCCGGATGACTTGGTGATTGGGCCATGGAGGACGAGAAGTATTGAAGGATGTCACAATTTTGATTGTGCTTTGTGACATGTTTGCATCAATTTTTCAGATTCTTTATCACTACAGCATTGTTTTACCAAGCTCATAGAAAATTGTGTGCATTATCTTCTACATAAACCAAAATGCAATGCTTGAATAAGTAGACTTTTGTGACACATTATAATTGTGATTTTTATTACTAAAAATATCATGCTCTTAATTCCAAAGTATATAGAGTCTTCTACAGAATTGCAAAATTGACGATATGAGAAAAAACATTATAAAGTGTTGTTTGGAAGAATCTTTTGGAATTGACATACAAATAAAATTTGTAGATTATGAGTTTTAGATTCCCTCCACATGGTTAGATTCACCAATGCCATCACTAATATCTTTTTATAAATTAAAAAAGGAAAACTTCAAAATTCATTCAAAATTCAATTGCAAGTTGAATATTATCATTTTTTTGAGTAAAATATATTGGAATGGATTCCAAATAAGGCTCTCTTCACATGGTGATTTTTTGAAACTTTTATGTTCTAAAAATCTATGACCTCATTTTGGCAAATCCAATTTTGAACTAGAGTCAATGTAATTTTGGCATGGTCAACTACTTGACATACTTGCACCTTTGTAATTTTAGAAAAACATGTACTCTAATAACCCCAAATCCAACTGTTAGATAGGACAATAACTTGATAAAGTATCTCCACAAATTACGATGACTTTCATCCAAACAATAATGAGGATGAAACTTAAGTTTCAATCTATTTGTTATCTGGAAAGTGGATGTTGGAGCCCTTAGGGTTAATGTTGGTGGAAAGTTCTCACATTAGAATGTGTGATCCTACTTGTGTTATAGTGACCTTCAAATTGAGATGCAAGCATTTCCTCATTCTATTTTATAGTAACCAAGACTTTTTTTTCATAACTATATGTGATGTGCTTGCTAGGAGTGGGATGGCCAAGGCGGATGGTATTTTTGAAATTACACATTCTGGAATGGTTCGAATGCCTATGAGTCACTACATCTCTACAACAAAAAAAAAGCATATAAATACAAGAATAGAGCTTTTCCATCATGTCAGGACTAGTGCTTTGAGACTCAGTTGGGTGGGCTTAGTAGCTGAAGGTGATTACATCAGTATTTCTTCATGTATATGGTGAGAATTACCCACCCCAAGGGCAGTGTACATTTGGGCTACAACTGAGTGACTCAAAGATTTGAGAGTTGGTTGAGTTTGTAAGATTTCAAGTTAATTAAAGATGGACAGCCAAATGAGGATAGCACATTGGTTGTAGACTTCACAGTTTGCTACCACTTCAACCCTGTCTTCTCAACAATTTTTCAATGTGGTTATTTGGGTGTCTACATATGAACAATGAGAATTCAATGAATCCCACCACATATGGATGTACCATACTACCAAGATACACAAATCTCTCAGGCCATGATATCATCTAAAGGAGAGCAAATAACAAGTGTTCTAAATGTGTTTTGACATTGCCTTAATTGTGGTAGCTTCCATTACATAAATGAAAACTACTCAAATGTTGGTTACCTGCAGCTTAGATCAGGGAAATATAAGAATCAAGTGTTGTCATGTGCACTAGGTCCCAGAGAATTGTGAAAATAATGATCAATAATGTTTGCTTTTGTATGAACCACAGAGAGAAGAAGAATGTGAATTTTCTTGACATGCACTACATGCCACCACACTGTTCAAGAGCTGATTGAAAGGAAAACTTTAATGGTCATTGATATTCGTTAAATTAGATTATTTGAGAGGGACAAGATGGAGGCATTCAAATCCATAGATAATTCAAAACTTGGACAGGCTGGTATAGAGTTTTAGGCTATAGATAAATCTCTCTCAAAATAAATCTCTCTCAAAATTTTACCATTTTTTGGTAAGTATACCTTGTTCATTGAGAAAAGGAGAAAAGCAAAGTGATCAATTTCTCATGGGCAAATCTATAAGCATACTACAACCAAAAAAACTACATTGCCCTTGTACTGGTTACTCCACATCACCACGTGTTCATTCAAGGATCATTGATCTTCAACTTTAGAAGACAGGGAAGCAATACTTCTGCCACAGTCATGGTTCTCTGACACCATCGGTTGATCTTCCTGGATGCATTGATCAAATCTACAACAATGAAATTGAATTCAGTAGGAGCGTTCTGCCCCATGGAAATCTGTACTTCTCCTCTCAGGTGCTCGATGGGCCAACAAGTCCCAATGCTGAAAGTCAACATTAATGGTGGGATGCGGCCCAAGACCTCACACGTTAGGTCCACCAACTGAACACCACGCTCGTGCTCCATGGGCACCCAAACCTTGTCCACCAAAAGCTCCCATGTATAGTAAAAGTTAACATAGAGCGTCTGCCGACCAGTATGATATCGAAATACAACACTAGGGTAGGCTACCATACAACGGATGAGATCGCTAAAGTCGGTGGTGCAGGTTCCCCAGCCATCGTCCATGAGGCCATTGAAGACTTCATCAGTTAAGTTGTGGAAAGTGAATAAGGTTGGTGTGCACACTCTATTGCGAGTTGAAGCAAAGAGGTCCACAAATACAATAAAGGGCAAGAACCATTGCAAGTGTGTGCAACGCGATCCAGTGGAGGGCTTCATTGACGACTGGAAGTCTGAACGCATTTTGGCATGGGACACTTTTGAGGTGCTCATGTCTGGAAGAGGCCAGTTGTGGGAGACCAGTCCTCGAACTCAAGTGGAATTTCCTTAAGTAATCCATATAGTCGTGTGCCAGAAGGGGGTACGTAAATCCATTTATAAAAATAAATGGCAGTGTCTTTGAGCTCCTTAGGGATCCGGTCATGGTGTATGACTTTCCCAATATCCGCATGGACGTTGACAACTAGTCCCACTATGGACTCAGGTTCCACTGAATCGTCAAAGAACGAGGGGAACAAGTCTACAGGAGCCAATAGTTACAACCCCAATTAGATAAGGTGCTACATGTAACCTGATTCCTTGTGAACTTTAATGTATGCTAGCAAAGACAATTGCGTTTTTGTCATATTAATATATGAATTCCTTGCATAGACTTCTAAAAAAACTTTCTTTACCATTGCATCTAGAAAAAGAATTACAGAGAACTATCCATGCTAAATCATACTTTTTGTTCATGACTTTTTAGCTTCATGAAAACAATTTCCTCAAGAACCTTCACCACTAAAAAACTACTTCTGAAAACAACCCTGCTCTAACCAGATTGCACAAGAATCTTACAAGATCGCACCAAGGGATGCAAATTTCAGTGACAACATTGATAATTTGATACTTAGTCAATCTCAAAAAAGTCATTTTTAATATGTACAAAGAGAATGATCTTATGATCAAGACTAAAATATTACTCACAATGTTTCCGGACAAGGTGATAACATTTTGAAAACAAACATGGATGGACAAGGCAATCCCCTCAAAAGCACAACATTTAATTAACAAAGCAAGAGCAAAATTTCAAAGTGATGCACTTACAATTGCATGGAATGCGGAGCTGCAGAATAGTAGGGTCGAGCTCAAGCTGTTGTGGCTCATAGGCATGCCGCACAATCACACTGGAGATGATGTTCATTGGCCCACCGTATTCAAATCCAATGATCTGTGCTTTCCAATAGAAATGTGATGACATTGTAGGATATCGAGCAGAGTCTCGCCCCCA
Organism: Straminergon stramineum; assembly: GCA_963920665.1. NCBI lineage: Eukaryota > Viridiplantae > Streptophyta > Bryopsida > Hypnales > Calliergonaceae > Straminergon > Straminergon stramineum. The sequence continues at coordinate 18,493,198 of OY987272.1, forward strand.
TGTTGTGTTCAAGTTAGGCATCAAAGTCACCCAAGAGTTGACTGTAAATTGCATCGAGATGTAATGACTTGCTTCATCTTGGTTGTGATGCAACGTCACCACCTCGATACGATTGACTGGACAAGCATTGTACCGAGGCATCGTGGAAGGGCAACAAAGGTAGATACCTAGAAGGTAGAAGGTGGCGCAAGCAAAAAGAGTTTACGAAGAGAACACAAATTGGGAGCCTGGAGCCTAAGAGGATTCTGTTGATGTACTAATGCTGCTAAGGCTCGTCTAATGAAGATGACTAGCATGGGTGGGAGAACATCCTTCTGCATTAACGATCTATTTTGTAATAGCACATATATAAATTAAGACACTAGAAGAAATCAACATTCACCTGAACAAAATTCAAGTAATGTGAAATTTCATTTTTGCCAAAAAACGCAATTTTTGTGTTGGCCGAAACGCAGTTTTCAGAAAATTGTGTTTCGGCCCACGCAAAAATTGTGTTTTCTGGCAAAAAATGAAGTTTTGCGTCATCTGAATTTTGTTTAGGTAAATGCTGATTTCTTCTAGTGAGAGTACTTTCACAATGCCAACCTCAAAGGTGACATATCGTACTGTTGTTTTCATATTTTGAATTAATAAGTCCACAGCCCTTGGGTGTAATTAGATCTGAGAGAATCTTATTGGAGCAAGTGAGAGAGGATTGACTAGAGAAAAGGAAATTTACTATTGTAAAGGACTATCTTCCAAGTACAAGTAAGTTTTTCCGTTTTATTTTTTCAATTTTTTGAAAGTCTGTACAATTTTGCGTGAGTGTGTTAGATTATTTTATTTATCATAGAATTCACCCTCAAGACTAGGATACTTCAGAATTATTTTGCAAAGGTCAATGTTGTACACTTGTACACTCGAGTTGATCTACATCTCAAACATGCAAGTTAGTTTCAAGATGAGATGGATTCCGACATGTGACAGTCTTTGAACTTGATAGAAGTCCCATTTTCCAAGGCTCCCAAGTTCCTATAAGTCTTGTTTCTTATGAAGTGTGGAGATGCAAACTTATCAAAAATTACTCTTTTTCTCTTTGTTGAAGAACCATAATCCCAAACATTCAACAATGTATGGAAAGACATCTAAAATATGCACAAAAATTTTAATCTCCAACTTAGTGTAACATAGAGATCAGTATGCCTTTTCATGAATCTAATCTTTTGAGAACACAGTTCACTTTACACAGAGAAGATATATTTCTCTTTTGCGTCATATTATAAACCAATTTGGAAACCAATAGTAGTAAAGACTCAGTTGCTACACAGGTATAAGACCTATAAAAGGATCTGGGTCCTTGTCCAACAAATGGAGGTTACTATCGATGCAACTGTGTAAAGAGCAAATCTAAAAAGTGGAATCTTTTGGCCCAGTACCTTATCCACCGTATTCCAAACATCCAAACGGTTAAGAGCACCAGGCAAAATGTTGTGAATGTTGGAGTCTAGATTGCACTACGGGCAATTATTTATAAAGAAGAGTTACTTCAGGCAAGAAAAATTGTTGAGTCTGTATCGAAGTGTGTACTTTAATTAAGACTAGTGTGCCTTGTGCCATTGCCTCAGTCAAAATCAAAGTAAAAGTATTTTTCTAATTCTTTTGTTCTTAAGAACTTTGAATTTCAATAACTTTCACACCGTAGGTCAAAATTTCACGAAAAAAAATGCATGCACCCCTCCTTGCCAAGGGCTTTCCGACTGTACCAAGCACGTGGCTAGGGGACATGAGGTCCATGAGATCTCAACGTAACAAACAAAACAAAACAAAACAAACAATGTAACTTAAGATATGGAAAATTGGAAACCTAAAATTAGAGTCCATTTAATTCCTAAAGGTTTTTTACTATGTTTTTACCAAAAATGCTCCCAATCTATCATTTCTAGTACAAGTACCAAATTTTAGAAAAAAAAAGATTTTAGGACACATGTAACCATAGGATCTTGTAGTACATTGGTTTCAAAACATGAGGAAAAAATTTCAAAAATTTCCACCATGTAGATTGCAAGATATTAGCATTTGAATTCATTTGGCAAAAATCCTTTGGGGGGCCCATCAAAAACCTAGGCAGTTGCACTTCACAAGGTCACATTTGTATGAAAAAATGTCTCAAATAGTGGTGCTTCTTTGAATTCATTCTTCAAGTAAATTTGGCTACATGCTTGAAAAATTTCAAATCATTTGGAATTGTACAACATATTGGAAAAAAATAGTAAATAGAAAGAAGTCAAGTGAATGATTCAAAATACTAAATTGTTAAGAATTTAGTTATGGAATTCAAAGGTTTTTTTCTTTGTTTTGAAAAATTTTACTCACACCATATGGTTTGTAGGTGACAAAGGGCCCAAATTCAGTATGCTCCTCCAAGCTCCAAGAACTTCTCCAAATGACTTGAATTTCTCCCTCATGTGCAACGCCAAGTGCGTGGGCCCATAACCTATTGAGTTTTGAATGGAGAAAGGCTTTACTTAGATGGTAGAAGATACCAAGGCCCATGTGTGGGCTGAACATAAGCTAAAAGCCTTTCACTAGTTATCCACAAACCATGTGGGATAACTAGCAACCTTGGGCTGCCTTTGACTACAAGCAACACCCAATACACTCTAAGTCTAACTAAGAGTCTAATGCTACTCCTAGGGCTGAATGTACACTATCTACACTAATATGTACATGATCTTCAACACTTGAGTGACTTGGTGAGCCAAGTAGGGCTGGTTGAGCCCATTGTGGTCCATGAGGTGCTCATTGTGAGTAGGAGCTTCGATCTAGGGCTGATTAGAAGTTCTTGTGATCTTTGGAGTGTGGAGTATCCTATTTGTGAGGAGAATTGTGAATTTCCTTGTGTTTTTGAAGTAGCACCAGCCCATGACGAGCATGTGGTGGTTGTGAGCTTCATTAGGGTCTGATTTGGTGTGGAGAGGAAGTCTTGTGCTTGTGAGGAGTGGTGTGGCGCTCTTAGGGTTGCAAGGTGCTTGTGAGGGCTGATTGGTCCCATTTCAGCCCAATTCGCCCCAAGGGAGTTTTGGGGGGGCTGAATTCAGATTGGAGACCTTGTGGGTGCTGCCAACAAGTGGGAGTTGATTCAACATGGCCTCAAGTGGAGGAGAGGGCGTCCGGATCATTGACAAGTTCAATGGGGAGAATTTTGGGATGTGGAAGTTCAAGATGGAGATGATTCTTGCGGAGAAGGATTTGTGGGAGGTGGTGGATGGGAGTGAGGAGCCTCCAAGTGAAGATGCTGATTTGAAGACCAAGAAGGCGTTTGAGAGGAAGGAGAAGAAGGCCTTTGCTCTCATAGCCATCAATCTTGTGGACCGGCAAATTGCTCACATCCGCCATTGCAAAGGACCAGCCCAAGCATGGACCACCCTTTGCAACATCCATGAGACCAAGAGCCTCTCCAACATTCTCTTTCTAAGGCGGAAAATCTTCACTATGAAGATGCAAGAGGAGGATGACATCTTGGATCATGTCAACAAGATCAAGGCCCTTGCGGATCAGCTTGCTTGCTTGGAGGCCCCCGTCACGGATGGAGATGTGGTGATGACCTTGTTGGAGAGTTTGCCACCCTCCTATGAGTACCTCATCACCGCCTTGGAGACAAGACCCACCAAGGAGCTGACCATGGAGTTTGTGACGGCACGCTTGATGCATGAGATGACCAAGCGCAAGGAAAATGAGGCCCAAGGGGAGGGATCAGCCCTTGTATCAAGACATGGCAAGGGAGGCAACACCAAGGCGTTCAAGGAGACAAAGACGTGCTTCAATTGTGGCAAATCAGGCCACATTGCCAAGCATTGCAAGGGCAGCCAAGCCAAAGACAAGGGGAGTGCTCACCAAGCTTGCCAAGTGGAGGAGGAGGAGGACTTTGCCTTTGCCACCTATGGAGGAGGGGAGAAGGCCAACATGTTCACTTGGATTGTGGATTCGGGGGCCACTCAACACATGACCAGCCATAGAGATGCCTTCCACACCTATCAGCCCATTGTGGGGAAGAGGATTCATTTGGGAGACAATGGAATGGTGGAGGCCCTTGGCATGGGGGAGATCCTTGTGGAGGTGCAAGTGGAGGGGAAGACCAAGAGGATTCAGATCCAAAAGGCCCTCCATTTCCCCAAGTTGCATGCAAATCTGATTTCGGTGAGCCAATTGTCTTTGGGAGGTTTGAAGGTGCATTTCAACATGGTGGGGTGTGTGGTGAGGTCAGCTAGTGGTGTTTTGATTGCATCAGCCCCCCGTGAGGGCAATTTGTACCACCTCCACTTCACCAAGGTGAATGGCACTTCCATGGCATGTGTGGCCCAAGGATCAGGTAATGAAGACCTTGTGGGGCTTTGGCATAGGAGGCTTGGGCACTTGAATGTGAAGAGCATGAAGAGCCTCCAACACATTGTGAAGGGGCTGAACCTCTCTTCTTGCAAACATGATTGGAGTTCGTTGGTGTGCAAGGGGTGCATAGAGGGGAAACAAGCAAGGCAGCCCTTCCCCAAGGATGGGGCCACAAGGGCCAGCAAGCCCTTGGAGCTTGTGCATTCAGATGTGTGTGGGCCAATGAAGACACCATCCATAGGAGGAGCAAGGTATTTTGTGACTTTCATTGATGATTTCTCACGCAAGATTTGGGTGTACATGCTGAAGTGCAAGAGTGAGGTGTTTGGGCGTTTTGAGACTTGGAAGGCCCTTGTGGAGGCCCAATCGGAATGCAAGGTGAAGGTGCTGCGGTCGGATAATGGAGGAGAGTATGTGTCCAAGGCCTTTGAGGCCTTCTTGAAGGCTCATGGCATTGAGCACCACACATCAGCACCTTACACTCCTCAACAAAACGGCGTAGCGGAGCGTGCCAATCGGACCATTGTGGAGATGGCTAGGTCCATGATTCATGGCCAAGGGCTGAAGTATGAGCTTTGGGGGGAGGCCTGTTGAAGATCATGTACATAATCGTGTAGATAGTGTACATTCAGCCCTAGGAGTAGGATTAGACTCTTAGTTAGACTTAGAGTGTATTGGGTGTTGCTTGTAGTCAAAGGCAGCCCAAGGTTGCTAGTTATCCCACATGGTTTGTGGATAACTAGTGAAAGGCTTTATGCTTATGTTCAGCCCATTCATGGGCCTTGGGATCTTCTACCATCTAAGTAAAGCCTTTCTCCATTCAAAACTCAATAGGTTATGGGCCCACGCACTTGGCGTTGCACATGAGGGAGAAATTCAAGTCATTTGGAGAAGTTCTTGGAGCTTGGAGGAGCATACTGAATTTGGGCTCTTGGTCACCTACAAACCATATGGTGTGAGTAAAATTTTCAAAACAAAGAAAAAAAAGGCTTTGAATTCCATCTTTTGTTTTGAGCTTTTGTGGGCTGGTTTGTGAGGTTTGGAGTTCATTTTTGAGTGTGAGATTGCTCATGATTGAAATCAGACCTTGTTAGGGCTGGTTTCATGCTCCTTGTTTGAGTTTGTGCTTGCAAGTGTACATTGGCAGCCCATTGGGGCTGATTGTGCACTTGGGTACATTGGTGATTGTCATTTTGGCAATTGCAATCTTGTGAGAGTCCTTGGTGAGGCTTGGGAGCATTTGTGGGTTGCATTAGGCGTTTCCATGCATTGAGGGCTGAGTGGTGCCCTTGTGAGTGAGTGAGACGAAATTGTGATCCTAAGAGGGCTGATTTGTGCCCTTGTGAGTGTGTGAGACCAAGTAGAGGACTTTGTGAAGCCAAAGGGCTGGTTTGTGCCCTTGTGAGTGTGTGAGACCTAATAGTGGACATTGTGAACTCAAGAGGGCTGATTTGTGTCATTGAGAGAAAGTGACACCCAATTGGGGTTCTTGAGTGACTTGGTGAGCCAAGTAGGGCTGGTTGAAGCCATTGTAGTCCATGAGGTGCTCATTGTGAGTGGGAGCTTCAATCTAGGGCTGATTGCAAGCTCTGAGATCTTTGGAGTGTGGAGGATCCAATTTGGGAGGAGAATTGTGAGGAGAATTGTGATTTTGAAGTAGAACCAACCCATGACGAGCATGTGGTGGTTGTGAGCTTCATTAGGGTCTGATTTGGTGTGGAGAGGAAGTCTTGTGCTTGTGAGGTGTGGTGTGGCGTTCTTAGGGTTGCAAGGTGCTTGTGAGGGCTGATTGGTCCCATTTCAGCCCAATTCGCCCCAAGGGAGTTTTGGGGGGGCTGAATTCAGATTGGAGACCTTGTGGGTGCTGCCAACAAGTGGGAGCTGATTCAACATGGCCTCAAGTGGAGGAGAGGGCGTCCGGATCATTGACAAGTTCAATGGGGAGAATTTTGGGATGTGGAAGTTCAAGATGGAGATGATTCTTGCGGAGAAGGATTTGTGGGAGGTGGTGGATGGGAGTGAGGAGCCTCCAAGTGAAGATGCTGATTTGAAGACCAAGAAGGCGTTTGAGAGGAAGGAGAAGAAGGCCTTTGCTCTCATAGCCATCAATCTTGTGGACCGGCAAATTGCTCACATCCGCCATTGCAAAGGACCAGCCCAAGCATGGACCACCCTTTGCAACATCCATGAGACCAAGAGCCTCTCCAACATTCTCTTTCTAAGGCGCAAGTTCTTCACCATGAAGATGCAAGAGGAGGATGACATCTTGGATCATGTCAACAAGATCAAGGCCCTTGCGGATCAGCTTGCTTGCTTGGAGGCCCCCGTCACGGATGGAGATGTGGTGATGACCTTGTTGGAGAGTTTGCCACCCTCCTATGAGTACCTCATCACCGCCTTGGAGACAAGACCCACCAAGGAGCTGACCATGGAGTTTGTGACGGCACGCTTGATGCATGAGATGACCAAGCGAAAGGAAAATGAGGCCCAAGGGGAGGGATCAGCCCTTGTGTCAAGACATGGCAAGGGAGGCAACACCAAGGCGTTCAAGGAGACAAGGACGTGCTTCAATTGTGGCAAATCAGGCCACATTGCTAAGCATTGCAAGGGCAGCCAAGCCAAAGACAAGGGGAGTGCACACCAAGCTTGCCAAGTGGAGGATGAAGAGGACTTTGCCTTTGCCACCTATGGAGGAGGGGAGAAGGCCAACATGTTCACTTGGATTGTGGATTCGGGGGCCACTCAACACATGACCAGCCATAGAGATGCCTTCCACACCTATCAGCCCATTGTGGGGAAGAGGATTCATTTGGGAGACAATGGCATGGTGGAGGCCCTTGGCATGGGGGAGATTCTTGTGGAGGTGCAAGTGGAGGGGAAGACCAAGAGGATTCAGATCCAAAAGGCCCTCCATGTCCCTAAGTTGCATGCAAATCTGATTTCGGTGAGCCAATTGTCTTTGGGAGGTTTGAAGGTGCACTTCAACATGGTGGGGTGTGTGGTGAGGTCTCCTAGTGGTGTTTTGATTGCATCAGCCCCCCGTGAGGGCAATTTGTACCACCTTCACTTCACCAAGGTGAATGGCACTTCCATGGCTTGTGTGGCCCAAGGATCAGCTCATGAAGACCTTGTGGGGCTTTGGCATAGGAGGCTTGGGCACTTGAATGTGAAGAGCATGAAGAGCCTCCAACACATTGTGAAGGGGCTGAACCTCTCTTCTTGCAAGCATGATTGGAGTTCGTTGGTGTGCAAGGGGTGCATAGAGGGGAAACAAGCAAGGCAGCCCTTCCCCAAGGATGGGGCCACAAGGGCCAGCAAGCCCTTGGAGCTTGTCCATTCAGATGTGTGTGGGCCAATGAAGACACCATCCATAGGAGGAGCAAGGTATTTTGTGACTTTCATTGATGATTTCTCACGCAAGATTTGGGTGTACATGCTGAAGTGCAAGAGTGAAGTGTTTGGGCGTTTTGAGACTTGGAAGGCCCTTGTGGAGGCCCAATCTGATTGCAAGGTGAAGGTGCTGCGATCGGATAATGGAGGAGAGTATGTGTCCAAGGCCTTTGAGGCCTTCTTCAAGGCTCATGGCATTGAGCACCACACATCAGCACCTTACACTCCTCAACAAAACGGCGTAGCGGAGCGTGCCAATCGAACCATTGTGGAGATGGCTAGGTCCATGATTCATGGCCAAGGGCTGAAGTATGAGCTTTGGGGGGAGGCCATGTCCAATGCGGTGTATACAAGGAACCGGTGCCCTACACAAGCTTTGACAAGCAAGACACCCCAAGAAGCTTGGAGTGGAATCAGACCTCATGTGTCTCACATGCGCACCTTTGGGTGCATTGCCTATACCTTGGTGCCAAGTGCCAAGAGGACCAAGTTGGATGCCAAGGGCACCAAGTGTCTTTTCCTTGGCTATTGTGAGGGAACCAAGGCTTATAGGCTGATGTGTGTGGAGACCAAGGCCATCATCAAGTGTCGTGATGTGACCTTCTTGGAGGAGGAAGGAGCTGATCCCAAGCTCTTGGAGATGAGCCCAAGTGGGAGTAGTGGAGGACCAGCCCAAATGGTGGGCACAACTCCAAGAGTGGACATGGAAGAGGAAGGAGAGGAAGAGGAGGAAGATGGAGACTTGGTGGAGCCCAAGAAGAAGGTGGCCACACCCAAGGTGAAGAAACCAGCTGCCCCTTCTCCAAGCACTTCACCCAAGGTGCAAGAGCATGATCAGCCCTTGGAAGAGCAAGAGGAGCCTCGTTATCCAACAAGGACCCGCAAGCCGCTTGGAGATTGGTGGCTGAATCACATTCTTCCCCCACAACAAGAAGAACAAGCCAATGTGGCTTTCCTTGGAGATCCATCCACACTTGGAGAGGTGTTGCGTTGTGAGGATGCAAGCAAGTGGGAGGCGGCCATGCAAGAGGAGTACAAGGCCCTCATTGCCAAGGGCACATGGGAACTCGCTGCCCTCCCTCCCAAGAGGTCAAGTGTGGGTTGCAAGTGGGTTTTCTCCACCAAGAGGGATGCTTTGGGGCACATTGTGAGGTACAAGGCAAGGCTGGTTGCCAAGGGGTTCTCCCAAGTGGAGGGGGTGGACTTCAATGAGACCTTTGCCCCCGTTGCTAAGTTTAGCACCATTAGGTGCATTGTGGCTCTAGGGGCAGCCATGGACTTGGAGATGCACCAAATGGACGTCAAGACGGCTTTTCTCAACCCCAAGCTTGAGGAGGTCATCTACATGGATCAGCCCCAAGGCTTTGTGCAAGAAGGGCAAGAGCATCTCAAATGCAAGTTGAAGAAGGCCCTCCCCGGGCTGAAGCAATCCGGGAGGGCGTGGTATAGAGATATTGATGGCATGTTTGCAAGGAAGGGCTTCCAAAGAGGAAATGCTGATCACTCTTTGTACACCATGCAAAGTAGTGAGCATTTGGTGATTGTGATCCTCTATGTGGATGATCTGATCCTCCTTGCAAGTGACATGACCAAGATGCTTGAAGTGAAGGCTATGCTTCACAAGGAGTATGAGATGACGGATCTTGGAGAGTTGAGGTATTGCCTTGGAGTGGAGTTCAAGAGGGATAGGGCTGCCCGCACCATCACAATGAGCCAACACAAGTACCTTGAGGAGATCTTGAAGAGGTTCAACATGGAGGAGTGCAAAGCCATAGGTACACCCCTTGACACTCATGAGAAGTTGCCCAAGCTCACGGATGCTGATTTTGAGGAGGTGAAGGCTGAAATGCAAGGTGTGCCTTACAAGGCAGCGGTTGGTTGTTTGATGTATGCCATGGTGGCCACAAGGCCTGATTTGGCCTTCCCGGTGAGTGTTGTGAGTCAACACATGTCCAAGTATGGCCCTAAGCATTGGGCTGCGGTCAAGAGGGTGATGAGGTACCTTCAAGGCACACTTGGCTTGGAGTTGCAACTAGGAGGTGCTGAAGTGAGTTTGCATGGGTATTGTGATGCGGATTGGGCGGGTGATGAGGGGGATCGAAGATCCACCACCGGCTATGTGTTTATGCTTGGAGTGGGTGCCATTTCATGGAATTCCAAGAGGCAGCCCACCATAGCTCTTTCTACAACGGAAGCGGAGTACATGGCCATGAGCCATTGCACCAAGGAGGCCATTTGGCTAAGGCAGCTCTTGGCTGATGTTGGGCTTGTGCAAGGGGGGAGCACACGCATTTTGTGTGACAACCAAGGTGCCATTGCTTTGGCCAAGAATCCCACCCACCACTCAAGGACCAAGCACATTGATGTGCAACACCATTTCATTCGTGAAAGAGTGGAGGCTGAGGTGATTGAGCTCAAGTATGTGCCTACTCAATCTATGGTTGCTGATGTGCTGACCAAGGCTCTTGGGAAGCCCCAACACCTTAACTTGATTGAGAAGATGGGCCTTCGTGCCTTTGACCACTCACAAAGTGGGAGTGTTGAAGATCATGTACATAATCGTGTAGATAGTGTACATTCAGCCCTAGGAGTAGGATTAGACTCTTAGTTAGACTTAGAGTGTATTGGGTGTTGCTTGTAGTCAAAGGCAGCCCAAGGTTGCTAGTTATCCCACATGGTTTGTGGATAACTAGTGAAAGGCTTTATGCTTATGTTCAGCCCATTCATGGGCCTTGGGATCTTCTACCATCTAAGTAAAGCCTTTCTCCATTCAAAACTCAATAAGGCCGTGTCCAATGCGGTGTATACAAGGAACCGGTGCCCCACACAAGCCTTGACAAGCAAGACCCCCCAAGAAGCTTGGAGTGGAATCAGACCTCATGTGTCTCACATGCGCACCTTTGGGTGCATTGCCTATGCCTTGGTGCCAAGTGCCAAGAGGACCAAGTTGGATGCCAAGGGCACCAAGTGTCTTTTCCTTGGCTATTGTGAGGGAACCAAGGCTTATAGGCTGATGTGTGTGGAGACCAAGGCCATCATCAAGTGTCGTGATGTGACCTTCTTGGAGGAGGAAGGAGTTGATCCCAAGCTCTTGGAGATGAGCCCAAGTGGGAGTAGTGGAGGACCAGCCCAAATGGTGGGCACAACTCCAAGAGTGGACATGGAAGAGGAAGGAGAGGAAGAGGAGGAAGAAGAAGACTTGATGGAGCCCAAGAAGAAGGTGGCCACACCGAAGGTGAAGAGACCAGCTGCCCCTTCTCCAAGCACTTCACCCAAGGTGCAAGAGCATGATCAGCCCTTGGAAGAGCAAGAGGAGGAAGAAGAAGACTTGATGGAGCCCAAGAAGAAGGTGGCCACACCGAAGGTGAAGAGACCAGCTGCCCCTTCTCCAAGCACTTCACCCAAGGTGCAAGAGCATGATCAGCCCTTGGAAGAGCAAGAGGAGCCTCGTAATCCAACTAGGACCCGCAAGCCCCTTGGAGATTGGTGGCTGAATCACATTCTTCCCCCACAACAAGAAGAACAAGCCAATGTGGCTTTCCTTGGAGATCCATCCACACTTGGGGAGGTGTTGCGTTGTGAGGATGCAAGCAAGTGGGAGGCGGCCATGCAAGAGGAGTACAAGGCCCTCATTGCCAAGGGCACATGGGAACTTGCTGCCCTCCCTCCCAAGAGGTCAAGTGTGGGTTGCAAGTGGGTTCTCTACACCAAGAGGGATGCTTTGGGGCACATTGTGAGGTACAAGGCAAGGCTGGTTGCCAAGGGGTTCTCCCAAGTGGAGGGGGTGGATTTCAATGAGACCTTTGCCCCCGTTGCTAAGTTTAGCACCATTAGGTGCATTGTGGCTCTAGGGGCAGCCATGGACTTGGAGATGCACCAAATGGACGTCAAGACGGCTTTTCTCAATCCCAAGCTTGAGGAGGTCATCTACATGGATCAGCCCCAAGGCTTTGTGCAAAAAGGGCAAGAGCATCTCAAATGCAAGTTGAAGAAGGCCCTCCCCGGGCTAAAGCAATCCGGGAGGGCGTGGTATAGGGATATTGATGGCATGTTTGCAAGGAAAGGCTTCCAAAGAGGAAATGCTAATCACTCCTTGTACACCATGCAAAGTAGTGAGCATTTGGTGATTGTGATTCTCTATGTGGATGATCTGATCCTCCTTGCAAGTGACATGACCAAGATGCTTGAGGTGAAGGCTATGCTTCACAAGGAGTATGAGATGATGGATCTTGGAGAGTTGAGGTATTGCCTTGGAGTGGAGTTCAAGAGGGATAGGGCTGCCCGCACCATCACCATGAGCCAACACAAGTACCTTGAGGAGATCTTGAAGAGGTTCAACATGGAGGAGTGCAAAGCCATAGGTACACCCCTTGACACTCATGAGAAGTTGCCCAAGCTCACGGATGAGGAGTTTGAGGAGGTGAAGGCTGAAATGCAAGGTGTGCCTTACAAGGCAGCGGTTGGTTGTTTGATGTATGCCATGGTGGCCACAAGGCCTGATTTGGCCTTCCCGGTGAGTGTTGTGAGTCAACACATGTCCAAGTATGGCCCTAAGCATTGGGCTGCGGTCAAGAGGGTGATGAGGTACCTTCAAGGCACACTTGGCTTGGAGTTGCAACTAGGAGGTGCTGAAGTGAGTTTGCATGGGTATTGTGATGCGGATTGGGCGGGTGATGAGGGGGATCGAAGATCCACCACCGGCTATGTGTTTATGCTTGGAGTGGGTGCCATTTCATGGAATTCCAAGAGGCAGCCCACCATAGCTCTTTCTACAACGGAGGCGGAGTACATGGCCATGAGCCATTGCACCAAGGAGGCCATTTGGCTAAGGCAGCTCTTGGCTGATGTTGGCCTTGTGCAAGGGAGGAGCACACAAATTTTGTGTGACAACCAAGGTGCCATTGCTTTGGCCAAGAATCCCACCCACCACTCAAGGACCAAGCACATTGATGTGCAACACCATTTCATTTGTGAAAGAGTGCAGGCTGAGGTGATTGAGCTCAAGTATGTGCCTACTCAAGCTATGGTTGCTGATGTGCTGACCAAGGCTCTTGGGAAGCCCCAACACCGTAACTTGATTGAGAAGATGGGCCTTCGTGCCTTTGACCACTCTCAAAGTGGGAGTGTTGAAGATCATGTACATATTAGTGTAGATAGTGTACATTCAGCCCTAGGAGTAGGATTAGACTCTTAGTTAGCCTTAGAGTCTATTGGGTGTTGCTTGTAGTCAAAGGCAGCCCAAGGTTGCTAGTTATCCCACATGGTTTGTGGATAACTAGTGAAAGGCTTTTAGCTTATGTTCAGCCCCTTCATGGGCCTTGGTATCTTCTACCATCTAAGTAAAGCCTTTCTCCATTCAAAACTTAATAAATCTCTTGGATTTGGGTTTCGCATCCTTCCCCTCTCCTACCATGATGTCCGAGAACAAATCCGAAAGAGAAATATCCGAGAGTCGAATCCCACAAGAGCAAGTTGCTCCCGACAGTATCTGGATACTCTCCTCCATTCGGTCCGTTGCCTTCTGTGCCTCCTTCATTGCCGCTTCTACCTGCTCGGCAAAGTCTGTGAGAATCCTCACTATCCGGGAACCGGATGGTTTCTTCTCATCGTGTACCTTCTTGTCAAACAGCTTCGCCTTGGCCCTTGGCGGCAACCATTCCGGTTTCCCCGAATGTAGCCTTCACCTGCTCCACCATCTTTTGAGATTCCTCTGCCATGGATCGAGTGGTTGCAAAATTGTCCTTGAGGACAAGGAGTTCTGCTTTTGTCCGATCCAACTCCTCCTACAGTCTCCGGATTTCCGCCTCTTGTTTCCAAGACTCTACCGAATCAAAAATGCAGTTGGCTACCTTCTCTAGTAGCTCTCTATCGGATGCTGCTCCTACCAACTTCCTGATCGAGAGCAGGATCCTCCTCTTCAGCTCCTAATCCGCTTTTACGTCGCATAGGATCTTGATGAGCAGGTTGAACGGGTCGTCGGGATCCGATTCTTTCGACACTGTCTTCTCAACTTCCGGTTTCTCTTCCGGAGCTGGGGTGTTATGAGTGGGTGGTGTCCCCCGCTTGTTGGAAGAGGTCGTCTTCTGTCACTTGATCAGCAGCAGATTCGGTTCCTCCTCCTTTGACTCGTTGTTCTCCTCGGCCTCGGAACCGGATTCCATCTCCTCATCCATTTTCGATTCTCCGTACCTCAGGAGAGTTTTCTGAGCCTTCCACGCCTTCTCCTCTCTTGCACTTAGGAGTTGGTGGGAATGGTAGAGATGGATAAGGTAGGAACACACCGGAGTGGCCCTACTCTTTCCCACTCTAGCTATGAGCTGGGCGACCAGATCGGAAATGATCCGGGCCCAATCAACTCTCCGGTCTCCTCTCAGAGCGCCGAAGATAGTGTTGGCGAGGGAGATAGTCACCCTTGTCGGCTTTTCCGGATGTAGGACCGGAACTAAGAATTTCAGCAGCCGGCGTTGTCGCTCATCGATGCAACCCTCCACTGCATATCCGTCCTTCGGGTTGACCACACCCTGGAACTTTCCGCGGACGAACTCATCTTTCCAGCTCGCCATTCCTAGCCCTCCTGCCCAGAAACTATAAATTGCTCTCCAAACGTTCTCCGTCCAGAGATGCGGAACCACTCTCAAAGTGTTATCAAACTCATTGGACAGCTTGCCCAAGAGTTCTCTCACTATTGACTCTTCTCTGAAGCTCCAGGGTTTCTCTACAAACCCTAGGCAACCCATGGAATTTAAATCCTCTATGAGTTGGGACTTGGCTGGTTTAGTGGAGGGAACAACCGGAACTACCTTCTGGAGCTTCACCTCTACTGAGGATGTATTGGCCTATCCGCCTCTACTCCTCCTAAGCTGCGGCACGGACACGGATGAGTGCTCTCGGAACCCTTTCCAATTCTACCTTACTCTCTCCTAGCCGCACGTCTCGTTCTCATTTCCCCTCTCTGCTCTCAACCGGAAATCAAAGTTGTAACACTAAAAACCACAAACTTAGCAGCAGACACTAACACGGAAAGCTAAGTGACAAGCGCAGACTGCAAACTCAGAGCACAGATAGCACTGGAAATGAAAAAGAGTTTGATCAAGGCAGCCCAGCCCTTATATAGCTGTTGGGCTCCCTGCCACCTCATTATGACCTATTCCGGATCTGTTCCTATATGGTATCCGGTTCATCACCTATCCAATCAGACATCCGCTCCTATCCGTTTACTCCCTAGGACTGGATTCAGAAAATCACCTCACTATCTCATTTTCCTTCCTTATTTTAGACCTAAATGGTTCCATAGCTAATTCCAGATACCTATCTTTAGTTTCCAATTAGTTTGACTAGATAAACCAAAAAAATTGATAGTTTCACGTCATCACAGAAGGCACTTTCTGTAGATGTTTACTGTGTTTGTGCACTTATATTGCAGTCGCGGATATGCAACAGGTTCAGATGACGACTTTGATTGCGATACAGATGACACCATTGAAGAATTGCAGCCCCAATGCACAAAGAAGGGCAAAGGAAAAAGTGTCATGAAGAAACTGGTACTACTCGACGATGGTGGGCACCCTTATGGCTCAATGAAGGCTTGCTTGGCTGCCGATATCAAATTGTAGGCGAAGGACCTCAACCCCACTACAAGCTGGGAAGGGCAACCGCGACGTGATAGGAGGTGCTTCTTTAGGCACTTCTATACAAGTATGGACTGAAATCAATTTTTTTCATGCTAACAAAGCTATTTCTTATGCTACAACCCGTATGCAAGTTTTTTTGCTTCAGTAGTCTTGTTCATGGCAACCACATGTTCTACAAGACATCATGGAGGACAGGCTTGCATTTAAATGAACATCGAAGTCGACACCTGTCTAAACGTGCATATAGTGGATGTTATGCCGACAATAGCCCTTTCTATTCCTCTGCAGATACTCTTGCTCTATTTTATCAATGACAAACCCTATTCACTATCGTCTACCAAAGTAGAAGTTTTAATTAACTACATTCGAGTCCTTGGTAGTTCTTCAAAATGTATGAATCTGGTGGACCATTCAAGGCCTTATTCATTAAATTGAGACAAGCTGTGGTCTCATTTTAATTCACTTCTATATTTAGAAAACAAAAGAGTTCATTAAATTGAGACAATTCAGTAAATTGAGACTTCAAAAATTTTGAAGTACATATTTAATTAATTTACTATTGCTATAAATAGTAGGAAGAAGCCGCATTCATCTTTTGAACATTTTTATTTCATTAAAAACATACACTTTAAATCATGCAAGATGTCATCAATTGAGACATTTCTTGAAATTGAGAGGTACATCTATGAAAGGACTAATCTTTAGATTGTTGATACCAAACTTTAACATCTAAAACATCTTTATTACAAAATATTCAAATGAATACACTGAATGCAAAACATTCAAGAAAAATAAGAACATAAAATATACTATTAATAGACATCAACAATTGCAACTCAATCACACTACCCTAATAAAATGGACAAAATATATTTATGCGAACATCTCAAAACATGTAAATGCAAAGTCCATGGCACTTCACACCCTACAACAAAAACTACTTATATACCTACACACTATTCATCCTTCTGCCATAGACTCATTGTCGTCTGAATTAGCTATGAAGGCTTCCACTGATGCTTTGATGATGTCAATTTGTGGCTTTGGAATTGCCACCCTTGGATCTGAAGTCCCCTCTCGCATACGTGGTTTCCAAGCGGTCATGATACAGTTTGTGCTCAACCATGCTGGGGTTATTGCTCGATCTTCACGCCACACATTCCCTTTTTTTGTGTCCCATCCATCATATGTTTCCATGTTAATGTGTCGATCTGAAGCTGGCGTCCAATATTGGATTTGGATCATATTTATATGCCTTGGATCCGGATTTGGATTCGTAATGGCTCTAGCAAGCCATAATGGCTTTGAGTCACCATTAGCAGGCCGCACCACGACAAAATAACCTGCAAACGTATCGCGATTAACACGGAAAGAAGCACGGGGACGATCACGCCTTCGTCCAACAAAGGGTGCATCCTCTGCATCCCCTTCAGGTAGTGTACCATCCCTCTCCCTGCGTTCTTCCTCATCATGGATGATCCTCGAAGCCAGCCAAAATCCATGTAGTAATGTCTCACATGGCTCTAGAGGTGCATCAAGAGCTGCTCGAACACCTTTCCAATACTCTTTTATAGGGCCATTTTTCCTCCTGAATTCTCCAGATTGGTCATCATCTGCCATTCCGCTCCAATGTGCAATGAAGCCGTTCAAACCTCTCTTGATCTCATCGAGAGAACGCATCTTCTCCGGAACTAGAGGTGGTGGATCACCGCTTGGAAGTATTGGACGTCCATCTTCAGTCTCAGACCACAAGCGGATTCCTTTGCCGTGCTCTGGCAACCATTTTTTGTCCGTACACAGGTTTTTGTACTCCATCAAAGGCCATCCACTAGAATCCATGTAAAACTTGAACTGTTGGGACCTAGAATGACCTTCCAAGAAATCTCCTCCTGTGCCCAAATACCCATCTACATATTGTTTGAAATCAGGAACTTCCTCGATGAGATGAGGAATGACGGGGTGCGTTTCGCAATCCATGAAGGATTTCATGAGTTTCGGAAGTGTTGGATAGTTGTTTGTCTTCAATTTAGTGCTCCATCGACCAAAAAGAGCATCAATGTCTTCATGAGTGTGCCCAACAATGAGGAAATTGATGTACACTTTGCGGAAAATCCCTTTGTATACAAGTAGGGAACAAAAAGCAAAAACCCATCTATTCTTATTGTCCCTTGATGCATTATCCAACTGCAAAGTCAATATTGGTGGTAAAGGTTGAGCTGGAATTGCTTCTTCCGGAGGAGGAAGGAGAGAGTCCAAGCAAATATCTGCCTCTTCTAGAATTGCCTTCGTTAATGTGGATTGCATCTCCTCTTCAGAGAATAATTTGCGCGATGAATTCTTTGGTGGTTCTTCAACATCACGCAACAACTTCGCGATGGACTCGATGGTATGATTTGAATTTGTCGGAAAAATGTCTAAACCGTAGTGTGCATATCGAACATCCCCATGCCCATGAGCAATCATACCCGTAACTGCAACGGGCATTTTCATGTAGGAATCCGTTGATTTAGTTTTGTGAGAGAAGTGTGGAGAAGCAGTCTTGGAGTGATCCATTTTATCATGGATAATGGTTAGCATCTTCTCAGGATATGTTTCAGAAACATGTCGATTTGCATAGTACAATTCTCTATGGGCCCTTTGGCCCACAAGGTGGGTATCCAAAGCAACGGACCACCTCTCTTGCGCGTACGAAAGGGGAGTGCATGTGCTCCTCAATAGCTTGTATCTATCACACAAGCCACATCGAGCGAAACTATCACCACGTGCTTTCGGAGCAAATTCTGGGAAAGAAGCACGTCGAATGTTGCTCAAGCCACTCGAAGAAATTGGTTGCAAATTTAAAGTTGCATTGGCCTCATTAATTTTTGGTAATTGATCACTCCACCTAAATGCAGATGGCAAAACCATTGCAGGGACTTTCTCCCCTGATTCCAGTGTCCTCGTTTTGTGTGGCATTTTGTCAGCTTCAGGAACCACTAGTGTCCGAAGTGTTGCAATAGCTTGCATAGTATGTTTCCGTGGTTTCTTAGACCCCAAATTCCCATGCGCCTCTGCTTGCTTCCCATCCTTCGCCATGTCTTTGTACCTATAAAAGGTAGCTTTCGAAATCCCATGAATGGTCCACCATGCAGTGGGACACACTTCTCTCCCTTTCAAGGTAATCCACTCTTTGCCAACAGGATCTTTGTGTATCTGCCTATGTACCTCAAGAAGACACTTTTTCCGAGCATATACCCCATCATTTACATGGAGTTGAGAACGAATGGCTTGAATTTGCCCACGTGGAAAAGGCTGCAAACAATTGTTTGGACAACAAATTTTGGTAGAGACTTCAGTGATCGCTTGAGGAACCAAGAGGATCTCTTTTTTGGGATAATTAGGCTCCATTCTCTCTCGAAAGCTTTCATAGGATCGAACCCCTTTACGAACTCTTCTATTAGTAGCATTCATGGCCGTGTTGTAAATATGTGTCTGGTCATGGTCATACAAACTGACACCAAAGAGAAAAACTCGCTTGATGTGCCAGGAGTGAATTGACCACATCCACCCGGTTGGGACTTCTGCCTCACACAAGGACTGTGCAATTTGAACAGAAACTCGATCATCGCCAAGAGGCTTCCCATCGCTGTCTACCACAACATCTGGATCGACACTTTGTAAGATTGCATTTGCAACATCGTCCCCTGCTTCATTACGGAGAGTGACTGGTTTGAAGTTCCATTTCGCACGAGGAATCCCGTCACATGTGCAGACATCAGGGTGTAACGTAGGCACCGGGTTCGCAAAATCTTCAGATCCGTGAATATCCATTCTGCGGGCTAGAGCCAACTAGTGAATGAGAACAATTATCTTAGATACGATAACCACACATGATCGTCTGAATGTGTCACACTCAATTTCAAACAGAAGACTATATGAACTATACGTTATACACAATCTATTTTGAATATATTACAAAGAAAACTCTTATCCTCAAACCGATGTGCACTCATAATCAATTGGAATTGTAGATAACACAAATCAAATTGGCTGACACAATAATCACAAAATACATATGTCTATCCTCGAACCGAGGATAGACTAAAGAATTGTCTTTAATTCAGAATTTGTAACGACAAAACGTTTCCTCTTGAATAATTTCTAAATGTACTAGCTCTTCATCTAAAGTAATTAATTTAGAAAGACTTCAAGACCTAACACAAAAATATCATCGGTCCAATAATGGGCAAGAACTTCTGACTATTTCTAAATGACGTAGAATATGACTCTTCATTACCTATCAAGCTCTTAGTGATGTACGACTTAGAATGTGACTCTCGAATTTAGAAATGGGTATCATCGACTCGACGATAATCATGTGTGACACCAAAAAGGTAAAAATTCTAACATTATCATATCAAGGTCTTATCGTCAATAACGATATACAGAAGATATGATTTGTGAATATATAAATTTCACGTTCATGAGTAAATAGATAATAAGACTAATGCATTCCTAAATAAAATAATTATCATCGAGTCGAGGATACCAAAACCTCTAAAAGGGCATAAAGGCTATCATCAAGTCTAAGACAAAGTGTCAAAGACATTACAAGGAACACCAACAAAACATAGTCGAATAATGTACGGAAGCATACTATATTTTATAAACTCAATTCATAAAACAAATGAAAATTAGAGGATTATGCACGAAGACAATATGAATATCATTGAGTCGACGATAACTTCTTGAGAAGAAATTCATATTAATCTTCCTTCGTTTTAATATAATTTTAAGTTCCATTCATTTGATCGATAATACAGAATTTTCATGAAACTGTGACTTATCCTCGAGTCAACGATAAGACAATTACAAAAATCCTTTTCTAAAATATTTTACAATTATTAAACTAGGGATCCAAATTAGATGACTTTCATATCGTCGAATCGATGATAAATCGTCCTGAAATATAACCCTTCCATTATTGGACCTTAAGATGGATATCATCTTTAGGAATATAAAACTATGACCCGTCTTCTTGTCGACGATAAAAGCCACATACTATTAAATTAAATAGTTATCGTTGACTCGAGGATACGATGGATGAGTCTCTGGAATCGACGCAGTTCTATCTTCTTTTGGATTCTACAATTCTCAATTACATAATGAGTTCTCTTGATATCGTCGACTCGAGGATATACTCTATATTGATATAATATAGGATCCTCCGTAATTCTCGGCTAAAATATCGGGAGATGTGTTCCTCACCTTCTCGATGACGCACAACAGCAACACTCTCGCACGACATAATATCAATGAAATTTCTATGTTTCACTCTTTTGCTAATGAAAGTACTAATCAAAAACAATAGGGATGTAAGGTACAACAATAACAACGCGTAGTGCATACTATATAAGTGAGAAGTCAAGGCACAATACTACTTACCAGAAACTGCAGTCAATATACGCACTCGTCTTCTTAAAGCTCCCACTACCGATACAAGCCTATTGAAAACCAAAGGTGGGTTGGAAATGCGGAGATCAAAATGTCGAAGCGTCCTACACGTTAGAGATGAGCAACAAAAAATGAGAACAACCAAATGGCATGGCTGTGCAGGCAAAACAAACTAAGTTGCGACGTGAAAGTTGCAAAGGAGAGAGCTTGAGCTTCCGACAATCGAGGGGCGGGGAAGAATTGGCACGGGAATTCAAATTCTTTGGAAATACATGGCATCTGCCAACGTTCAGGGTCCACTTTTTGTGGCAGCACTTAAATGCCTCTTTATGTGCCGCTTTCTGTCAGCTTTGCGGCATGAAGATGCGGCTGAAGAACAAAAGTAGCCCCAGAAGGGTTTCTCAAATACCAATCCAGAAAGGCTTCACTAAGACCAGCCAAAAAAGGCTTTACTAATACTAGACCAAAAGGCTTTACTAATACCAAATAGAAAAAGTCTTCGCTAATACCAACCGATAACAGTCTTTGCTAATATCAACCCAAAATAGTCTTTGGTAATATCAACCAAAAAAAGTCTTTGCTAATAACAACCAAAAAAAGGCTTTACTAATAACAACTAAAAAAATTCGTTCATTTATAGTCTATCTGCTATTCATGTCATTGTCTTCATTTTTTCCCTCATTATTAGGGGATTCCTAATTACTGCTTCTTGGCTTATACTTTGTCCGGTGTCAGGGTTTCTTAAAAAATCCTTCCCTCGACAGTTTGGGATCCTAATTCTCTACAATGTAGGGTTTACGCCTTAGGGTTTAGGGGTAGGGTTTAGGGTTTAGGGTTTAGGATTCTGAACAATTCCAAATTTGTAGGGAAAAAATTAGGAGTCTCCTAAGTTTCTTAGGAGATGCAATTTATGTGAAGTTCATCGATTGATTGTATGGAAATACTCTTTAACCCCTGAAGTCTCAATGTGCTTACAAGTGACAACATGGATTTCAGGTAGGTTCCTATGAGCTCAATTGTTAGTGATTTTTTCTGAAACTTTCTCGTAAGATATAAAAACTTATTAGCTTTGGGGGAATAGAATTTTTATTTCAATCAATGGTCGGGAGCAAAAGATGTGCGACAATAATCTCAAAATGGGGAGAGCAGACAACAAACAAAATTCGTAAGAAATTGAAATATTTTTTTAAGGCTTTTTATTCTTGTAGATTTTATTTTTGCTTAAATGGGAAGCTTAGATTCATCCCATTTGGACTACTAATATGGAAGATATAGAGTTTCTTATTTATGAAGCAATCAGACCACCCTAAACCCTAAACAAAAATTCTTTCATTATGAATGCTAATATCTTTCAATGTGTGAGGTCAAATCTCATGAAATTTTCTGTGGATGATCCAAAAAATGTTTGGTAGAAGATGCTACAATTAGATTCTAAGAAAAGTATTTTCTCTAATTCCTTACATGAATGCAAAAGAAGTAGAAGTTTTGAGTGGTTCATGAAAGAAAAATGACCTTGGGACTTTAGGATTGAAAAGCTTAGCATTTTAGGAACATTTTTTACTACAATATATTTCAATTCAAAAAAATTGTCAACTAATCCACAAATTGTGGACATTATTTGTAATTGGAAATGGATTAATTGGAAGACAATGATAGTGTATACATTATTAATTTAGGGTTCCGTTTGGCCCCAAATGACCATTTCCCATCCATTTCTTAAATAAAAACAAAAGCTTTAACTCAAATTATTTTTCATTGATCACTTGTTCATGCAATATTCATTGAGGACTATGGATTTGTCGATAACTAATAAAATTATTAGGGGACCCTAATGTAACGCATTCATTGAAAGGAACTTCTGTACAAAAGTTAAATAGTCTACAAACCTACAAATATGTTTAGGACATGAAAATTAGATGTAGGGTTTGTACTTCAAGTATGAAGCTTATTCAAAGAACTCTTGAACTTCCAAAAATATTATAATTGTCTAATTTCATGAATCCTCTCACAAAGATAAATTCTTCTTCATAAAACTAGAAGAAATCATGATTTCTAAACATATATGTCTAGAAAATATATTAGATGTTACAAACACATCCATTCAATTCTCATGAGTTTGGGGATTTGATTTCTATCTAATTTAGGATATGGCGCCTTTTTTTAAGGTTTATGTACATTACACAAATTAGTCTTGAACATGATGTAGGAATGAATTTTAAATCTCTAGAATGTTTTCAAATTATACATTTTTTAATGGACTCTATCTAATTTAAATTCTTTGAGTTTGTAGAATTTATTTGTTTCTTCTATATGTCGAATGAAACAAACTATGTTTTATGATCTCATTGAGGATTGTGGAGAACTTTCTTGGTGGTGTAATGAGTCTAAAAAATTATTTAGTTTTGGGAACAATTAAGTTGTAAGCATTGGGATTCAACTCCAACATTGACAATTCAAGGAAATTCATTTTAATGTGCTATTTGGAAGCATATTTTAGAAATCATATGCACATAAAATTTGTAGAGTATGAATTGGGGATCCCATCAATACAATTAAATTCATGAACCCTCAAACAATTTATTTATTTATAATCTGAAAAGGAGAATTTTAGAATTTCTTCTAAATTCAAAAACATGCAAAATATTATGAATTTCATGGAGAAATTTGTTGGAAATGGAATTGAAATGAGGTTCATATCACATATTGATTTCTATAATTTTTTTCTTCTTAAACTTTATTACCTCATTTTGGTAAATCTAGTTCACAAACATAGTGAATGCAATTTTGACTTGGTCAACCACTTCACATACTTGCACATTGGTAATTTCAGAAAAATAGGTACTTCAGGACCACCTAATGTACCTTAAACCTTCAACAATAAATTACTCTTACTTTTTTGAGAACTAAAAGTAAACTTCTCCATTAGAAGCTTTTACTAGAATTATTACAAAGTGAAGCTAAAGTTGGATTTGTTTCTTTTACTTTTTGAACAAAGTTTATTTAAAATAATCTTCCAGTGAAGGGGCCTTACCATCTTCACTTTTATATTCTTAAATTATTAGGAAATAAAATTAGGAAAATATACAATGTTATTGTTTTGAATAGGGGTATTAAGGGGACTGATACTAATTAATCAACATTCCACACTAAAGAAACATTTAACTTCATTGTACGTCAATAGTTTTTGGAGTGTTTCGGGGATGTACATTGGCGGAACACATTAGAATGTCTATGCCCGTAGTAAAACAAAATTCTCGTTACAATAAATCTCCACATGAAAGTAGGTAACTGATACATTCTAGGCATACATGTTTCTTTCGTTGTAGTTGGCCAATTTACAGTTTCGTAGAATTTGTACCTTGAACACCTAAACAACGCGGTAGATGTTTTTTGGCTTATGAACATCAAAGAATTTTCCTCTGTAGGACAAATTTGCAACTATTCATCCAAGATATTGGGGGTGGAAAGGGGAGATCTTCTACAATAGTTTGACTCCTAATGAATATTTTTGGTTTTTTTAAAGTAGATGAGGTCATACGGTTCCAAAATGCTTAATTTCTATGGTCTCCAATCTGGCGGTCAAGGGTTAAATCCTCAAAAAAATGCTTCCTTCATATAAAAGTATAACTCATGTGGATTGATAAACTGCATTGATTTATGCATTTAGGGATACTTAAAAAAAGGAACACTGTAGGTCATCAGAGCATGATGACATTTTTCCTTTTTTTTTAAACCTTTATGCTAGAGAATTAGACGACAGCTTTGGGTCATACCTCCTGGTTCGATAGTGCCGAACCTGGGGACGAGGTTTGGTTTAGGAGGCTCGGGTGAGGACGGGCGGATCGGGTCCCTTTGGCGGCTCGGTTTAGGCCTGGGAGGTTATCTCCCTCCCCACGCCGCACCTCCCTCCCCGCGCTGCACCTCTCTGTCTGCGCCGCGCCTCTCTGTCTACTCTGCGTTTGTTGTCTGCGCCGCTGCTGTCCCCCTCTTCCTGTTCTGTTTCCGTTCTGGAGAGTTTGTTTGTGTTTGTGTTTGTTGATGCAGGTGGTGTTGGTGAGTGCGCTGCAGCTGTGCGTTTATACTTTCTCGAGTGTTAGCGATTTCAAAGTATTTTCTCTGATTTTCCTGTGAATGTGAATGTGAGCGGGAGGTCATTCCCTGTGAGTGTGAGTGTGATCTAAGTGGCGGACTTGCGGAGTTGCGGAGGAGGGTTTCTGATTCTCTGTGGTTTCCCTACATCGTTTGAGGTGCAACTTTGTTTCCATTTCAGTTTGGTGAGTATAGTTTTAGGGTTTCCATTTCATTGCAATTTTTGAAGTTATGTGCTTGTTTTCTCACTTGTCAGCGATTTCTCTATCAGCAATTTCTAAAATTTTAGGGGTTTGGGTTTGAATTAGGGTATACAAGGATTTCTTTGATGCTTGGATTTGTTGTTGGGAATTTCTTCTTAGTCTTCTACTGTTTGTTTTCACAGTTGTACTCCCAGAAATTTTGTATAGAAGATTGTTTGGAGCAGGTCCAAGAATTTTAACTTCCAGGTTTGTAATTCTGCTCAATCTTCTTTTACTATTATTTAGGGTTTAGGGTTTAGAATTAGGGTTTCAACACATAAACTCTGGAATTCACTGATTATATGAGTCTATCCTCGACTCGAGGATATGTATCCTCTAGTAGAGAATAAAGTCAAAGCGAAACTTCCAAAACTCACTCTCACAGTACATAAGATTCACCCTCCAATCCCACAACAAGATCCATCTTAACGTGTAATTTGATGCCTGAAATTCTCGATCAGTCAAAGTGTTATCGTCGGATCGACGATAACATAGCCTGTACTGTCATGACGGTTTCTACATAGAACGAAAATAAACAGCTCCTTTAATGTTTATTCATTTCTTTATGACCAGAAACGAATGGAAAACCGTCAGGAAGCCAATATTCATGGCTAAAATAAATTGTGAAAAGATGAAATCGCATATCCTCGATACGATGATAACTGAAGCGATATATGAAACCAATGCCAGAGAATTTTCAATACATGAAAATTTACAGGCAATATCAGTATCACTTCATGACCATCATCCACTTTCTCCTCATTTAGAGACACCGATACAAATATTTACTAAATCAAAATACTGACGATCACTTCAGAAACTAACCATTATCATCGACTTGATGATAATGGAATATGGAATTTTCGTCATAGAATTTCTAATGCTAAGTTATAGAAACAAATATTTTATTCTTAGTCAAAATCGTGAACCTGTAACCCATAATTCCTAATTGAGGTTAATGTCAAACACTCATTTCCGATATTTGGAGTCGTTTATCCTCGATGCGATGATAAGTCCGTCATTCTTATCGGGGGATGACAAAAAAAGAATGTTAAGTATTTTGTAAGGACATTCAACAGTAACGATCATCAAACAAATGTTACTGTAGGAAACTAGATGCCAGTTTGGAACATGAAGCAAAAATGAGTATACTGCTCACATCTACGTATGCATGTTTACCAGACAGGTAAAATGGAGCAGGCGGATAACTACGATTATTCTGCGACTTCACATCATCTTCAACCATTCGTAAATCCATCGAACACTGAACCCTTCATCACTGAAATGGAGGACACGTATGGGACGCTTTGGGAGTTTAAGGAGCATATCCACACGTGGAGTTTTGGTGTAAACAGGTGGAAAAGTTATGTCTACCTTCGCTACCAAATTCTGGGGACAACAATCTACATCCCCTGGAATATGAAAGAGAAAGTGACCCTCATAGAGGAACATCACGGGAACTATGTCGTTATAGTTCTCCGGGAAGTGGATGAGAATGGAAACAATATGGGCCACTGTCACTCAATTGTCATCAACGTGAACTCACATCACGGAAAGTTTGACTTGGATAATCTCATGGCTTTTCTGGAGGGGTCACAAATGGAGTCTCTCAACCAAGAATTTCATAAGAACGGATATGTTCCTTGGAAGAACAGCACCGCCAAATCGAACGCGACGCGACTACGGCTGATTTTTCAGACATTGGATCGATACGCATTGGAGAATGTCGAACAAAGGCCGGCACTTGGTCGACAAGAGTCCCAAGCTAGAAGACAAGATTTGGATTCTCGTCCAAATTAGTCGTCTGGAACTCCTGGATCAGGGAGAAAAGGCAAAGCACCTGGTCAAGCCCGATCAGAGCCAAAAAGAAAAGGCTCAACCGCTTCCGGAGGTGTTGAGTCTAGCAGGAAAAGGAAGAAGAGTCTTCCGACTGGAACTGCACCTACAGGCAGTTCCGGGTCAGCTTTGACAACAGTTTCAGCTAGCCCGTTAACCTCCGAAGTACCGGAGAAGGACTACGAGAGATTCGCGGTTCTCCAAAGAAATTTTTGGGTAGAGCACAGGCCATGCTTTCTGCTTGACAAGGAGACCATCACTGTCGACATTAAGCAATGTATTATTGCTTCTGACCAGTACGTAATTCGCACCCTGCAGAGGGACATAGTTGAGGCCGTCAAGAACGAACTCATCCAGCTCATCGATATTACGCAGCGCTAGAAGGTGTGTTTAACACCTGTGGACAATAAAAATCAACTTCTGAAAAAGAAACCCGAGAACTGGAAAGAGATTGAAAATGGGAAATTCATGATTATTAATGGCCAGCACAGTATTACCGCCTCAAAAGAGCTCCAAAAGTCAGGTTGTGGAGAGGCCAGGAGGGTGCAACTGCAGAAGTGGGATGCTTATATTGTTTGGACTCTAGACCATAACAAATTGAGGAACATCTCAAAGTTTTACAACTGTACAAACCATCTGGACCACGCGCAGCCGACATGGGGGAATCAAATCATTAGTTGCCGTAATATTTGGCTGGCCTATAAACGTCCAACTGATGATCCCACTGAAGATGCATGCAGACGTAACAAGGCGGTGTTCAATGTCAACAACTATAAGGTAAATATCTTTCATTCTATCGTATCGTCGATTCGATGATAGCTCATCCTTCTTGTAAAATAGATCTTATTCTCATGATGACTAGGAACCCCGTAAAATGTGATGTACAGAGCTTATTCCGATTATGTTAGATTTATCCTCGAATCGAGGATAATATAAATTTCATTAGAAATTGACGTCAACTCTGGTGCCGCAGAGTTTTACAGGGGCTGTCATCGAGAGATTTCAAAATATAAATCCTGAAAAGGATGGCGCTTCAATTGGTGGAACCACGGATCTGAAGAATGAGATTCAGATAATAACTTTGCCAGATGCGCTGTGGAAGCACTGGGAAAGCTTTCTAACAAAGCATTCCGCGGGGGAGCTGACTGATCCTGTTTCCCTATCAAAGTTTAAGGATATCAAGGGATTCAAAATCAAAACAATGTCACTGAAACGGGAGTTTTTCAAACATTGTGGGCATTTTACCGATAAGGATTTCGGAGTCTTTGCACAACACCTGCTTGGAGAAACTCCGAAACGCCAGGCCTTGTATCCTAAGGTCTCAGTGTCGAGAACAAAGGTTCTCGTGCCGGACAACCTTTCTCATGGAGATTGGGTAGAGAGGAGGAAGCGGAAGAAAATTGTTCTTCAGGATTTAATGGACATCAAACCCGCTCTGGTACTCACCAACACAGCTGGCGATGTCGACGACAACGTGTGGAAGCCATGGAAAGCGAGGCACAAGTTCACGTCAACATCATGGGACTTCTTGATCTCGCACCCAAAAGCTGAGTATTTCAAAAGACGTCTCAGAAACGACGCCTGGTTGAAGCGTGCGAAGGATCTCCAAAAACAATTTCCGGAGGTTCTTCACATGTTTACACAATTCATGAAGTTGAAGTATTAGCTTCCAAACCAGGTCGGGGGGGTCCAAGTCCGAGGAATCGATATGACTACGAAAGCACTGGTGACAAGTACAAATTACCAGTATCACAATCGAGAGATAAACCTCGCTGTCCTAGATGCTAGAGAGCTTCATAGAACCACTCCTACAGATACTATTGGCGCAATTCAGCCTGCGCTGGATTTCCTTCTTCAAAAATTGAGTCCAAAGATGACTGAGCCGAATGTTTGGCTCTTCATTTTGGAAGATAAGGAGGACGTCAAAGTTGCAACTTCTTTTGCATCCAAGAATCTCCAGCAATATGAGCATGTTCTTTCTACATACGTTCCCAGCAAAGCGGAGATGCTGAACAACGTCTCGAATTGAGGGACTGCTCCTAATGTGCCTCTCCTCTTTCTTTTTAAGAAAGATAATGTTTTTGTAAGCGCCACTCGTGAGTTACTGAAGTCCAAATATGACACGCCCTCGAATTGCGTGTACTATTTAGATCCCTCAAAGAACACGGAGGCGAAGTGGAGGATAGAGGCCAGTGAACTCAGAATGGAGTTCTACTTAGACATCCTGCATGCGTTTGCCAAGCCAGAGGAAAATGTCCTCGGTTTGTATTCGGGGGCAAAATTCATGCTCGCTGCCAAGGTATATTTCCATACTCTAGGCTAGGTATCATCGACTCGAGGATAGCTTTCCTGTTTTGTTGTTTTATTTGAATTTTTGCCGTATTGTTAAATCCTTCATTTTATCCTCGACTCGAAGATACTATCCACCATCATGGACCAATCCATTGTGTGATTCGTGCAGATGTTCGGAGCATACTTCTACGGCTTTGTTGACAAGGATGAGGCGAAATCGTATCTGAGAATTTCATATGTGGTGAAGAAAATGGACAAAAACGATTTCATGTTCTCAAATTCGCCCTATTCTCTGTTATACGAGAAACCACAAAGTCGTGGACCTGTCATTGTTCATTCGAACTCGCCTCCGTCGCCACCGATGACACTTGATTCACCGGCTGCAACTGTCCTTCCCGTTACCAGAGAGAGAGAGACGGTGGGTCCTCATGTCTGTAATGACCCGAGCGTGGAAGGCATCGATGAATTTGGAACGAATACGTTTCAAATTCATTCTTGGATGGCAACTTCAGTCACGCCTCCATTGTTGCAAACTACCAACGATGAGGAGGACATCGAGACGGATTCGGAGTTCGAACGCGAGAACCTGCAGCTAGCGGTGCTTCCACAGAGAACGGCAAGGACCGAGGCGGAGACGGAAGTGATCATGAACGAGGTGTTCGGGACCGACGACATCCCCATCATTGATGAACCACGGCCTTCCCAAAGAATGCCTAGGCGGATATCGGAGGAGGTTGGGGTTATCATCATTAGCGATGATGATGATATTGATCATCCCCATTCCTCGGACGATGACGAGGAGGAGGAAGGCATTCCGTCGGTGACGGAGATGAAACCTGTCGTGGCACCCTCGGGTGTGGTCATCAAGGTGGAGAAGGATTGGTGGCAGAAGGACAAGGAGAAGCGAGAGAGAAGAGTCGCACGGAAGGCGGAGAGGGAGGCAAAGGAGAAAGAATTGGCAGATGCAGTTGCGAAAAATGCAGAGACAAATGCCAAAATGCTGAAAATGCAGGAGGAGTCGCAGGCTCAATTCTCTCAGCTGAACAGTCAAGTCGCATTGCTCTTGGAAGCAATGAATTCGCAAAGCACCCAATCTCAAGGCAGCCTCCCTTTCATTTTTAGGGCTCCAGCTCCTCAATCTGTGCCTTCGATAGTCTAAGGTCCTGTCTTGTAGGAAATGCAACCTCCCATACCTGTAGTCTCTTATCCTCGAGTCGAGGATACCCAGGACTGTGTGTCCCTTGCGCATGAGGATCTGGTCAGCTCAACACCAGCATCCCAACTGCCAAGGGTTTCCTCTCCAGATCAAGCGGCATTCGAAGTCCTTGTTCCTGGAGGTGTGGATGTCTCTCATGCAGGAGAAGAAAGAGAAGTTCCACAACAGTATCATCGAGGCGATGATAAGGGCGATGTGGAATCAGCACCTGTTCCACAAGCACCTGAAATGGAGACACCGGTGTGCGGGACGTCGTCTCAGGTCGTGGAGTTGCAATCACCTTTATCCGCAGAGGAAGAAAGGGTCGACTACGAAGCGAGCGAGGACGAGACCCATGATAATGTGGTAGAGGAGATCCAAGAGGAGCCTCCTACTGCAGCACCAGTGGGAGGGGATGAGCCTCAGGAGCATGGATCCGCTCAGGTACAACTCTCTGACCCATACGGTTTCGATTGAGTCGAAAAAACTTGCAGTCGATCATGTTGTGTGTATGAAGAGTAGGGACATGGCTTTGAGTAGACATCGAATCTCATTTGTAATCATGCTGCGTGGCAGGATGGTGTGGCCACTCGTTGATTGCTTCTGCGTGGACTACGTATACGTTTGCGGCTCCTTCTCGTGTAGTCTAGTGTACCATAGTTTTGTTAGAATAGATTTGGCGACCCTATTTGAAACAGAAAATTTTCACCTGTATCATGTAATCTATGTAAATAAAATATGCACATTTTTCAAATATCCAGTAGTCTAATTGGATCCTCTTTTTGATGTTTTGGGTGACCAGCTCGAAAAACCTGAAAGTGTGCACCGCCCATTGCCAATGAAAGCACTTCCTACTGGGAGACCACAGTCGATTAGTGGAATTCAATGCATCTCTCCCCTTTCTGGCTCACCCATTTCTGCGTTTAATCAGGTAACTTCATTTCTTTGTTGTTATGCTCTGATCAAGTAGTAGTGGAGGGCGGAAGAGAGATCGTGCCCAGGAATGTGCCTCCCAGTCTTCCTCCACCGCGGAGGAAGTGGCTGAACATTGTCTTCGACTTGAATGGCATACTCTGTCAAACGGCGATGAAGTCCTACGGGGAGAAATTCAAACCGTACAAGCTCGAAGACAATGTTCTCTGCCACAGAAATCCCACGATCATCGGACCCAAGGCGGTATTCGCTCGGCAAAATCTGGGCGAATTCCTTCGAGAGGTGTCCGCGATCGCCGATAGGATCTTAGTGTAGACAACGATGTTGAAGCGTAACGCAAAACCCATCGCTGGACACCTGTTCAACGGTTGTAGAGTGCCCTACGATATATTAAGTCAGGAACAATGCAAAAAGATAGAGTACTCACCGGGAAAGTTCTTTCATCTCGCTGAGCAAGTGCATTGTATGAAAGTGCTCTCCGAGACCTTGTTCTACAATCCGAGCGGAAGCACGTCCTTCACCTCGGATAATACGCTTCTCATTGACGACTCTCCGAACAAGAGTGTCTGCAATGAGAATGGGAATGCTATATTCCTAGACTCTTGGAGGCACCATAATCGCAGGGACGACGTCCTCATGGGGGAACTCCTGCCATGGCTCAGACGTCTAGATTTGAATTGCCAACCGGGCCAAATGCGGACATACGTCGAGGAAAACCGCATTGGTCTGAACCCATTGGGAGCGGGGGACTACAAGGTGCACCACCTCATAGACGCGATGAAAGAGTCATCGAAGGTCATGGGTTCTAGATACGAGCTTCCTGGAATAGGCATAGTCATAGAGCGAGGCCGACGGAGGAAGTACGCTGTAAAGTAGATTAGCTCTTGATGTGAGATACCGTTTTGTGTATAGTCCTCAATTTGTACGCTAAGATATTTTGTAAATAATATATTGAGTTCGCATTTTCCTTGAACCTTTGCCAAGTGCTTGGGGGGTTCACCATCCATGTCTCCCATTCTCGATTGATGTTGCTTTTGCATTATATTTATTCGGCGGTGTGTAATGTGGATGGGCTTGTTGATCATGTACTGCAGGTTGGAGGCGTTCGCTTCATTGAACTGCCGAAAAGGCAAAGGCTGACCAGGAGTCTGCTCTCCGGATCCGAGAGGTCGCTCTCCGACCAGTCAGAATCCGAAGGAGGGAGTTGCGACACGATTCTGTATTCCAAGCCATACATGTTGCGATCTGCCACGGACGCCGCATCTGCGGCCATAGACTATTCCAAGGGGGACGTGGAAGAAGGCGTTGTGGACAGCCCCCCGAGTCGCGGACCTGTTAGGACTCCCATCTGCTCTCCTTCGCCGCTGAAACGGGCATCCTCGACACGAGGGGACTCGTTCTCCCCTGCTCCACGGACCGATGCTGCAACCAGTCGGAAACTAGACCTACCACTTGACGAACCGGCAAGTCGTTCTCGGCTCGAGGATGCACTTCAATCATCGCTCGCCATTCAGCACCTTCCTAATGACATTGACGGACGTAAGGCAACACCTGGGGTCGACCGTGAGACAAAGAGTGCATTGTCCTTGCCCACGACTAATGCTCATGGACCTCGGCTCCAAGATAAACAGCCTCGTACCTCGCTGTCTGCTGGAGCTAGACGATCTCCTTCTGCCGACACTCTCTTCCGGCAACGAATTTTCAGAGATCAGAGGCGGTCGCTGGTCTCCAAAACAGCTGGTGCTCGACTTCCATACGTGGACAATGTCAATGCAACACTATCGAGGTTGCCTCCTCGAGGGTCAAAATCGCTTTCTACTTCAGAGGTGCCTCAAGCTACTCGAAGGCCAAAGCGGAAAGACAATGGATCTCAAAGTTTGGATTTGCGCGGCACATTGGACGGTGGAAGTGGGCGACACTATCATTCCCGACGCGATGATATCTTTAAAGGGCTAGCAAAGATAAAAGCAATGGAAGCAACTAAGAGCAATAGTACAGCCAATAGCGATGCCTAGTGGACCAACTCAAGTTTATGAAGCCAAATGAACTTTGGGGTCTCATTTACTATTAATAGCATAGAAAATAATCACAAAAAAATACCTAGAGTAGTTCAGTATTCTTACATGTATGGTAAGCCTCCTTGTTTCTACTTACATTCTAGGCAATCGTTTGCCTTCATAATTCAATCACTTCAAAGGACACTGTGAACAAAAAGTTACATACTCTTTGTGTATTCGATCTCCCAAATAAGTCGAACATATTGAACTGAAATTCACTTGCATTTCATTTTTTCCAAGGGCTTTGGTACATTTTGTGAATGAACTTCTTAATATCTCCTTTCAGGAATTATTGTAATCGATGCAATTCGACTTACTTGTTTTAAGTCATTTGAATCCAACCCTTATCCGAAACTATGTATCCTTGGTTTTTATCGTTGGGTTCAACAACTATTACCTAAATGAAGCTTCGCACTCGTTTTTCAAAGTCTCAAAATAACCATATTGTCTCAATTTAACGAATAAGGCCTTATTCATTCAATGTACTAAGACGTTGTAGTCGTAGATTGGGAAATGGACAGGGATTCCGATCGAGTGAGTGAAAAGTGGATGGCTCCGATTATAACAAAGGTACTCATCAACTCCCGATGGAAGCTGAATACAAGGATTGACATTGGGAAACCTCGCCCTACCGACATGAATGAAGACCAGTGGGATACGCTTGTTGCAAATCGGGCCACCGAAGTCACACAAAGAAAATCTAAGCACATGCGTGCTATATCAAGGGCAAGGGGTCCATGACATCACAACTGAAGGCCATTGAGAGGGAGGTAGTGTCTCGCTTGGTGAGTGCCTCTGGAGGTTTGTCTACTTTGACATTGTTGACTATATCTTTTTGAAGATAATTGGGCATATATGTCAAGGTAGATGTCCATGAAAACGAGCGATGTCGGTGACAACGTCTTCACAACGTGTCATTGGACTATATGCTTTGATTATTTATTTGCTCATAGTGGCGTAGTTCTAAATTATCAACAATTCAAGGATTCAAGACTGATATCTCCATTTCTTGCCATTTTATGTATACAATCGAGTAGACGATGTTCTTGAACCGCCCACCATTCGATCTGGAGGTCAATGCTGAGGTCGCAAAGGAGTATCAACGTATTGAAGAGGAAAAGCGTAGGGTAGCGCTTGATCATGGAGGAGACATGGCATCCATGCGCAATTGTGTGACAGACTTAGAAGGCAGCGTCATACACCTTGGAGAAAATATGACTGCATCACAGAAGCACTTAGAAGAAATGCTGCAAGAGCTATTTCAATGTCATGGAATCAAAACCATCAACACAGTTCAGGATGGCACTAAGCCATCATCGTCCACAAAGTTTTTGGAAACATCAGCACTCACATTGACCACTACAGAAGCATGGGTAGAAGTGCAGCAGAATTTCCTACTTCCAATGCTAAAGATTGTGGTTACTCCAGGAATAACAGCACTACTCCTTCATCCCATCAACGAAGGCATCCACCAAGCTGTCACTGCCAATGTTGGCACAGACACGGATATTGTGGAAGGCCATGTTGATCGCGACATCGTTTGAATGCAAGACGAAGAAGAGAACACAACAATTGACGGATTAGCAAATGCGGAGGAAGCGGAGGATGTAGAGACGGTAGCAGATGTTTATGCAATGGTTGACATTGGTGGAAGTGACATGCCAACTGAGGGCGCTTCAATTGGGCACACTACTCCATCCACGGTGCAGGTAGTACAAAGTGAACAGTAGACACTACATTTGTTGTCTATTAGGGAGTTCAATTATGGATATGCTATTTTCTTGACCATTTTTAGCACATCCTAAAAGTCCTAGGAGACATCGAAGAGAACATCATATTTGATGTCGTCATGTTCTCCAAAACATAGGCATGTTCATGTTGACAATAGGTCTAGCATCACTAAGAATTTGCATTGGAAATGAAAGGGTTCCTTATTTCCTCTGCCAATTACAAAGGGAAGAGTGAACTTCGCACATGAGTTTGTTGTAGCCTTCCAGTGCATGTGGTCCTTGCTTGTGCTAGTTTCTTCCATGTCTTGAATTGTAGCATATGTGAAGGTGAGGTTTGGCATTGGGTTTTTAGTAGAATAGTCGTTTTGCACCGTATGAGGCAAATATGTGAGCCTACTGAGCTTAAGTACAATGCAAACCAAACCCTTGCAGGAGGGCAATAAAGTGCATGGAGAGCCGAAGGCCCGACCCAAACGTGCTACTAAGACAACCCAAGCACTACAAGTTGTTGAAGGAAGTGAGTAGGATGTCATAGGTTGTTTGAAGTAGGTCTTAAGTATGGGCTAACCTTAGTTATGTGTTGTTTGTAGTAAAAGCAATGAGAAATTAGAGAGGGGAAGTCCTTTAAGTGGTGCCTATAGAGAGGGGCATACCTCTTAGACAATTATCCCATATGGTTAGTCATGGCACTAGGTAGTAGAGTAGTATAAGAAGGCAACCCCTAGCATGGGTTGAATATCCCTTTCTCACACTTGTTTGTGTTCCTCTTCATTGAAATACATTCTTTTGTTCTCTTTCTCAATAGGTTATGGGCCCACTCATGTGAGTTGCTAGTAGAGATTTGATCTCATTGCAAGGTGTGTTGGTGGAGGACTATTGGAGCAAGTGGAGTTTGGGGTCGTTTGGAGCATTTGTATTCAAGACTTTTACTTTTTAGTGAGGTATTTTCTTGGTTTGATATCATTTGTGCTCATTGAGGGTTGATTTAGCGTCTTAGAGCCTTAGTTGGAAGCTAGGATTTGACCTAGTCTGCTATAGGTGTTGATTTGTGCATCTGGGGCTTCATTTGAGAGATTTGGAGCATTTCAGTGCGCAGTGGAGAGATTTGCATCACTTGAGGTCTGATTCGAAAGTATTAGTCCAATAGAGTGTGCATTGGAGTGATTCGAATCACTTGGGGTATGAATTGAGAGTATTAGTCCAATAGAGTGTGCATTGGAGAGATTTGCATCACTTGAGGTCTGATTTGGGAGTATTAGTCCAATAGAGTGTGCATTGCGAAGATTGGCATCACTTGAGGTCTGATTTGAGAGATTTGCATCACTTGAGGTTTGATTTGAGAGTATTAGTCCAATAGAGTGTGCATTGGAGAGATTTAGACTACTTGGGGTCTGAATTGAGAGATTAGGACCATAAAGGGTCTTATTAGTGTGATTTGGGGCCTTATTGGACATAGTGAAACCACAAGAGGGTTGCTTGGGCATTTGGAGATTAGATTGGAGTGATTAGAATCACTTGGGCTTATATTGGAGGAGGAGTCATCCAACATGGCCACTAGTGATGGAGACAACGTGAGGGTCATTGACAAGTTCAATGGAGAGAACTTTGGTCTATGGAAGTTCAAGATGGAGATGATCTTAGCGGAGAAGGACTTGTGGGAGATTGTGGAGGACACCGAGGAACCACCCCCAACTGATGCCGATGCCAAAGTCAAGAAATCCTATGAGAGGAGGGTCAAGAAGGCCTTTTCCATGATTGCTTGCAATCTTGTGGATAGGCAACTTGCACATGTTCGAGCATGCAAGGGACCGGCGGAAGCATGGAAGGTATTGTGCAACATCCATGAAACAAAGAGTTTATCCAACATGTTATTCATTCGACGCAAGTTCTTCACATGCAAGATGCAAGAGAACGAAGACATGCTGGACCACATCAACAAGGTGAAGGCTCTTGCGGACCAATTGGCTTGTTTGGAGGTGCCCGTCACGGATGGAGACATGGTTATGACTTTGCTTGAGAGCTTGCCACCTTCTTATGAGTATCTCATCACGGCATTGGAGACAAGACCCATGTCAGAGCTCACTCTTGACTTTATCACTGCAAGATTGATGCATGAGATGGCCAAGAGGAAGGAGAATGAGACCCAAGAAGGAGGGGCAGCACTCTACTTACGAAATGGCCAAGGGGGGAGCTCACAACCACGCAAGGAGACACGCACGTGCTACAATTGTGGTAAGCCCGACCACCTTGCAAGGTTTTGTAAGCAACCCAAGAAGGAGAGTGCAAACAAGGCAAGTGTGGAGGAGGAGTTTGCGCTTGCTGCCAATGATGGGTATGACAACACCAACATGTTCAAGTGGATCATCGACTCGGGTGCAACACAACACATGACCCCACATAGGCAAGCATTTCTCACTTATCAATCTATTAGCAACCGCAAGGTGTATTTGGGGGACAATGGCGTGGTGGATGCAATTGGCATAGGTTGCATTGTAGTGGAGGTGGAGGTGAAGGGCCAATTGAGGACAATTCGCATCCAAGATGTGTTGCATGTGCCCAAGTTGCATGCCAATTTGCTCTCGGTGAGCAAGTTGGTGTCACAAGATTTGAAGGTGCAATTCAACAACAAGGGTTGCATTTTAGGGGCACCCAATGGAGGGACAATTGTCACGGCATCAAGAGAGGGCAACTTGTACCAATTGAAGTTCAAAGTGGTGAACGGCACAAGCATGGCGTGTTTGGCCCAAGGACCACTCCATCAACACTCTTTGGAGTTATGGCACAAGAGATTGGGCCACCTTAATGAGAAGAGTGTCAAGCGCCTTCAAAGCATGGTGGGTGGCATGCAAGTGGAGAAGGGCTCTTGTGATCTCAATTGTGAGGCTTGCATTGAAGGCAAGCAAGCGAGGCAACCGTTTCCAAGCGATGGAGCAACGAGGGCAACCAAGGTGTTGGAGATTGTGCACTCCGATGTGTGTGGCCCAATGAAGACCCCTTCCATGGGTGGTGCAAGGTATTTCTTGACCTTCATTGATGATTTTTCAAGGAAGGTGTGGGTGTTCATGCTCAAGTGCAAGAGTGACGTGTTTGAGAGGTTCAAGGTATGGAAGGCACTTGTGGAGAATGAATCGGGGCAAAAGGTGAAGGTATTGAGGTCGGACAATGGAGGGGAATACATGTCCAAGGCCTTTGAGGCTTTTATGAGGCAGCATGGCATTCAACACCAAACTTCGACTCCTTATACTCCACAACAAAATGGTGTGGCGGAGCGTGCCAATCGCACACTTGTGGAGATGGCTCGTGCCATGTTGCATGCTCAAGACCTTAAGTATGATCTTTGGGCGGAGGCCGTATCCAATGCAGCCTATACACGCAATCGTTGCCCCACCAGTGCAGTTGCATCCATGACGCCACAAGAAGCATGGAGTGGAAGAAGGCCCAACATTGGTCACATGCGCATCTTTGGATGCATTGCATATGCCTTGGATTTGAGTCCCAAGCGCTCCAAGCTTGATGCCAAGGGCATCAAGTGCTTGTTGTTGGGCTATTGTGAGGACTCCAAGGCATATAGGTTGATGTGTTTGGAGACCAAGAAGATCATCAAGAGTCGAGATGTCACTTTCATGGAAAACAAGCAAGGAGTAAGCGATGCTGTGGAGATGAGTCCAAGTGGGAGCAACAAGGATGCCACGCATGAGGTGGACAAATCTCCAAGCATGGAGGTTTTGCTCAAGGATGAAGAGGATCTTGATGAGACACCACCAACACCCAAGGAAAAGACAAGTCCATCTACGAGCTCCTCCCCAAGTGAAGATGAGGAGGGAGATGCTTCCAAGGAGCCAAGATATCCTACAAGGGAGCGGAGGCCGCTTGGAGAATGGTGGAAAAATCACATCTTGCCACAAGAGCAAGTGGAGCATGCCAATTTGGCTCACGAAAATGATCCACGCAACATGGAGGAAGCCATGAAGAGCACGGATGCAAGCAAGTGGGAGAAAGCCATGCAAGAGGAGTATGCCTCACTAACGGCCAAAGGTACATGGGAACTCTCTCCCCTTCCTCATGATCGTACAAGTGTTGGATGCAAGTGGGTGTTTTGTACTAAGAGAGATGCATCGGGCAACATTGTGCGCTACAAGGCAAGATTGGTAGCCAAGGGGTATTCTCAAGTTGAAGGGGTGGACTTCAATGAGACCTTTGCTCCCGTCGCCAAATTTTGCACCATTCGATGCATGGCAGCGATTGGGGCAGCTATGGACTTGGAGATGCACCAAATGGATGTTATCACGGCGTTTCTCAATCCTTGGCTTGAGGAGGTGATCTATATGGACCAGCCCAAGGGTTTTGTTCAAAAGGGTCGTGAACATCTCAAGTGTAAGCTCAAGAAGGCCATCTATGGGTTGAGGCAATCAGGAAGAGCATGGTATATGGATGTGGATGCATTGTTTGCAAGGGAGGGCTACACGAGGAGTCATGCCGACCACTCTCTCTACATCAAGCAAACAAGTGCATATTTGGTGATTGTTGTCGTTTATGTGGATGACTTGATTATCATGACCAACACCATTGACAAGATGGTCGAAGTGAAGGCTATGTTGAAGAGTCAATATGATATGAGCGACCTTGGAGAGCTACACTATTGCCTTGGTGTGGAGTTTACAAGGCAAAGGGCGACACGCACCATCACCATGAGCCAAAGCAAGTACATCGAGGGAGTGTTGAAGCGCTTCAACATGGAGGGGTGCAAATCCGTTGGCACACCTCTTGATGTGAAGGAAAAGATGCCCAAGCTAACGGATGAAGAGTATGAAGGTGTGAAGGCAGAAATGCAAGATGTGCCATATAAAGCTGCAGTGGGGAGCTTGATGTATGTGATGGTGGCTACAAGGCCTGACCTTGCATTTGCAATGAGTGTAGTGAGCCAACACATGGCCAAATGTGGCCCAAAGCATTGGGCAGCGGTCAAGAGGGTCATGCGATACCTTCAAGGTTCTTTGGATGCCAAGTTGGTACTTGGAGGCAAGAGCCTTGCATTGGTGGGCTTTTGTGATGCAGATTGGGCTGGAGATGCAACCGATAGGAGGTCCACAACAGGCTACGTGTTTATGCTTGGAGGTGGTGCCATTTCATGGAATTCAAAGAAACAACCCACGATTGCATTGTCTACCACCGAGGCGGAGTACATGGCCATTAGCCAATGCACAAGGGAGGCCATTTGGCTAAGACAACTTATGAGTGATGTTGGATTGGAGCAAAAGAAGGCAACACTCATCATGTGTGACAATCAAGGCGCCATTGCCTTGATGAAGAATCCAATCCATCATTCTCGGAGCAAACACATCGACATTCAACACCATTTCATTCGTGAGAAGGTTGAAGTGGAGGTGATTGAGATGAAGTACATTTCTACGGAGCACATGGTGGCGGATGTGCTTACAAAGGCCCTAGCCAAGCCACGACATGAAGTTCTACGCAAGGAGATGGGCTTGACATTGTTTAACAACAAACAAAGTGGGAGTGTTGAAGGAAGTGAGTAGGATGTCATAGGTTGTTTGAAGTAGGTCTTAAGTATGGGCTAACCTTAGTTATGTGTTGTTTGTAGTAAAAGCAATGAGATATTAGAGAGGGGAAGTCCTTTAAGTGGTGCCTATAGAGAGGGGCATACCTCTTAGACAATTATCCCATATGGTTAGTCATGGCACTAGGTAGTAGAGTAGTATAAGAAGGCAACCCCTAGCATGGGTTGAATATCCCTTTCTCACACTTGTTTGTGTTCCTCTTCATTGAAATACATTCTTTTGTTCTCTTTCTCAATAAGTTCTCCCCATTGAACTTGTCAATGATCCGGACGCCCCTCTCCTCCACTTGAGGCCATGTTGAATCAGCTTCCACTTCTTGGCAGCACCCACAAGGTCTCCAATCTGAATTCAGCCCCCCCAAAACTCCCTTGGGGTGAATTGGGCTGAAATGGGACCAATCAGCCCTCACAAGCACCTTGCAACCCTAAGAACGCCACACCACACCTCACAAGCACAAGACTTCCTCTCCACACCAAATCAGACCCTAATGAAGCTCACAACCACCACATGCTCGTCATGGGCTGGTTCTACTTCAAAATCACAATTCTCCTATTGAGAAAGAGAACAAAAGAATGTATTTCAATGAAGAGGAACACAAACAAGTGTGAGAAAGGGATATTCAACCCATGCTAGGGGTTGCCTTCTTATACTACTCTACTACCTAGTGCCATGACTAACCATATGGGACAATTGTCTAAGAGGTATGCCCCTCTCTATAGGCACCACTTAAAGGACTTCCCCTCTCTAATATCTCATTGCTTTTACTACAAACAACACATAACTAAGGTTAGCCCATACTTAAGACCTACTTCAAACAACCTATGACATCCTACTCACTTCCTTCAACACTCCCACTTTGTTTGTTGTTAAACAATGTCAAGCCCATCTCCTTGCGTAGAACTTCATGTCGTGGCTTGGCTAGGGCCTTTGTAAGCACATCCGCCACCATGCGCTCCGTAGAAATGTACTTCATCTCAATCACCTCCACTTCAACCTTCTCACGAATGAAATGGTGTTGAATGTCGATGTGTTTGCTCCGAGAATGATGGATTGGATTCTTCATCAAGGCAATGGCGCCTTGATTGTCACACATGATGAGTGTTGCCTTCTTTTGCTCCAATCCAACATCACTCATAAGTTGTCTTAGCCAAATGGCCTCCCTTGTGCATTGGCTAATGGCCATGTACTCCGCCTCGGTGGTAGACAATGCAATCGTGGGTTGTTTCTTTGAATTCCATGAAATGGCACCACCTCCAAGCATAAACACGTAGCCTGTTGTGGACCTCCTATCGGTTGCATCTCCAGCCCAATCTGCATCACAAAAGCCCACCAATGCAAGGCTCTTGCCTCCAAGTACCAACTTGGCATCCAAAGAACCTTGAAGGTATCGCATGACCCTCTTGACCGCTGCCCAATGCTTTGGGCCACATTTGGCCATGTGTTGGCTCACTACACTCATTGCAAATGCAAGGTCAGGCCTTGTAGCCACCATCACATACATCAAGCTCCCCACTGCAGCTTTATATGGCACATCTTGCATTTCCGCCTTCACACCTTCATACTCTTCATCCGTTAGCTTGGGCATCTTTTCCTTCACATCAAGAGGTGTGCCAACGGATTTGCACCCCTCCATGTTGAAGCGCTTCAACACTCCCTCGATGTACTTGCTTTGGCTCATGGTGATGGTGCGTGTCGCCCTTTGCCTTGTAAACTCCACACCAAGGCAATAGTGTAGCTCTCCAAGGTCGCTCATATCATATTGACTCTTCAACATAGCCTTCACTTCGACCATCTTGTCAATGGTGTTGGTCATGATAATCAAGTCATCCACATAAACGACAACAATCACCAAATATGCACTTGTTTGCTTGATGTAGAGAGAGTGGTCGGCATGACTCCTCGTGTAGCCCTCCCTTGCAAACAATGCATCCACATCCATATACCATGCTCTTCCTGATTGCCTCAACCCATAGATGGCCTTCTTGAGCTTACACTTGAGATGTTCACGACCCTTTTGAACAAAACCCTTGGGCTGGTCCATATAGATCACCTCCTCAAGCCAAGGATTGAGAAACGCCGTGATAACATCCATTTGGTGCATCTCCAAGTCCATAGCTGCCCCAATCGCTGCCATGCATCGAATGGTGCAAAATTTGGCGACGGGAGCAAAGGTCTCATTGAAGTCCACCCCTTCAACTTGAGAATACCCCTTGGCTACCAATCTTGCCTTGTAGCGCACAATGTTGCCCGATGCATCTCTCTTAGTACAAAACACCCACTTGCATCCAACACTTGTACGATCATGAGGAAGGGGAGAGAGTTCCCATGTACCTTTGGCCGTTAGTGAGGCATACTCCTCTTGCATGGCTTTCTCCCACTTGCTTGCATCCGTGCTCTTCATGGCTTCCTCCATGTTGCGTGGATCATTTTCGTGAGCCAAATTGGCATGCTCCACTTGCTCTTGTGGCAAGATGTGATTTTTCCACCATTCTCCAAGCGGCCTCCGCTCCCTTGTAGGATATCTTGGCTCCTTGGAAGCATCTCCCTCCTCATCTTCACTTGGGGAGGAGCTCGTAGATGGACTTGTCTTTTCCTTGGGTGTTGGTGGTGTCTCATCAAGATCCTCTTCATCCTTGAGCAAAACCTCCATGCTTGGAGATTTGTCCACCTCATGCGTGGCATCCTTGTTGCTCCCACTTGGACTCATCTCCACAGCATCGCTTACTCCTTGCTTGTTTTCCATGAAAGTGACATCTCGACTCTTGATGATCTTCTTGGTCTCCAAACACATCAACCTATATGCCTTGGAGTCCTCACAATAGCCCAACAACAAGCACTTGATGCCCTTGGCATCAAGCTTGGAGCGCTTGGGACTCAAATCCAAGGCATATGCAATGCATCCAAAGATGCGCATGTGACCAATGTTGGGCCTTCTTCCACTCCATGCTTCTTGTGGCGTCATGGATGCAACTGCACTGGTGGGGCAACGATTGCGTGTATAGGCTGCATTGGATACGGCCTCCGCCCAAAGATCATACTTAAGGTCTTGAGCATGCAACATGGCACGAGCCATCTCCACAAGTGTGCGATTGGCACGCTCCGCCACACCATTTTGTTGTGGAGTATAAGGAGTCGAAGTTTGGTGTTGAATGCCATGCTGCCTCATAAAAGCCTCAAAGGCCTTGGACATGTATTCCCCTCCATTGTCCGACCTCAATACCTTCACCTTTTGCCCCGATTCATTCTCCACAAGTGCCTTCCATACCTTGAACCTCTCAAACACGTCACTCTTGCACTTGAGCATGAACACCCACACCTTCCTTGAAAAATCATCAATGAAGGTCAAGAAATACCTTGCACCACCCATGGAAGGGGTCTTCATTGGGCCACACACATCGGAGTGCACAATCTCCAACACCTTGGTTGCCCTCGTTGCTCCATCGCTTGGAAACGGTTGCCTCGCTTGCTTGCCTTCAATGCAAGCCTCACAATTGAGATCACAAGAGCCCTTCTCCACTTGCATGCCACCCACCATGCTTTGAAGGCGCTTGACACTCTTCTCATTAAGGTGGCCCAATCTCTTGTGCCATAACTCCAAAGAGTGTTGATGGAGTGGTCCTTGGGCCAAACACGCCATGCTTGTGCCGTTCACCACTTTGAACTTCAATTGGTACAAGTTGCCCTCTCTTGATGCCGTGACAATTGTCCCTCCATTGGGTGCCCCTAAAATGCAACCCTTGTTGTTGAATTGCACCTTCAAATCTTGTGACACCAACTTGCTCACCGAGAGCAAATTGGCATGCAACTTGGGCACATGCAACACATCTTGGATGCGAATTGTCCTCAATTGGCCCTTCACCTCCACCTCCACTACAATGCAACCTATGCCAATTGCATCCACCACGCCATTGTCCCCCAAATACACCTTGCGGTTGCTAATAGATTGATAAGTGAGAAATGCTTGCCTATGTGGGGTCATGTGTTGTGTTGCACCCGAGTCGATGATCCACTTGAACATGTTGGTGTTGTCATACCCATCATTGGCAGCAAGCGCAAACTCCTCCTCCACAC
The DNA here is from genome assembly GCA_963920665.1 of Straminergon stramineum. Lineage (NCBI taxonomy): Eukaryota > Viridiplantae > Streptophyta > Bryopsida > Hypnales > Calliergonaceae > Straminergon > Straminergon stramineum. The sequence continues at coordinate 18,538,041 of OY987272.1, forward strand.
TTGCCTTGTTTGCACTCTCCTTCTTGGGTTGCTTACAAAACCTTGCAAGGTGGTCGGGCTTACCACAATTGTAGCACGTGCGTGTCTCCTTGCGTGGTTGTGAGCTCCCCCCTTGGCCATTTCGTAAGTAGAGTGCTGCCCCTCCTTCTTGGGTCTCATTCTCCTTCCTCTTGGCCATCTCATGCATCAATCTTGCAGTGATAAAGTCAAGAGTGAGCTCTGACATGGGTCTTGTCTCCAATGCCGTGATGAGATACTCATAAGAAGGTGGCAAGCTCTCAAGCAAAGTCATAACCATGTCTCCATCCGTGACGGGCACCTCCAAACAAGCCAATTGGTCCGCAAGAGCCTTCACCTTGTTGATGTGGTCCAGCATGTCTTCGTTCTCTTGCATCTTGCATGTGAAGAACTTGCGTCGAATGAATAACATGTTGGATAAACTCTTTGTTTCATGGATGTTGCACAATACCTTCCATGCTTCCGCCGGTCCCTTGCATGCTCGAACATGTGCAAGTTGCCTATCCACAAGATTGCAAGCAATCATGGAAAAGGCCTTCTTGACCCTCCTCTCATAGGATTTCTTGACTTTGGCATCGGCATCAGTTGGGGGTGGTTCCTCGGTGTCCTCCACAATCTCCCACAAGTCCTTCTCCGCTAAGATCATCTCCATCTTGAACTTCCATAGACCAAAGTTCTCTCCATTGAACTTGTCAATGACCCTCACGTTGTCTCCATCACTAGTGGCCATGTTGGATGACTCCTCCTCCAATATAAGCCCAAGTGATTCTAATCACTCCAATCTAATCTCCAAATGCCCAAGCAACCCTCTTGTGGTTTCACTATGTCCAATAAGGCCCCAAATCACACTAATAAGACCCTTTATGGTCCTAATCTCTCAATTCAGACCCCAAGTAGTCTAAATCTCTCCAATGCACACTCTATTGGACTAATACTCTCAAATCAAACCTCAAGTGATGCAAATCTCTCAAATCAGACCTCAAGTGATGCCAATCTTCGCAATGCACACTCTATTGGACTAATACTCCCAAATCAGACCTCAAGTGATGCAAATCTCTCCAATGCACACTCTATTGGACTAATACTCTCAATTCATACCCCAAGTGATTCGAATCACTCCAATGCACACTCTATTGGACTAATACTTTCGAATCAGACCTCAAGTGATGCAAATCTCTCCACTGCGCACTGAAATGCTCCAAATCTCTCAAATGAAGCCCCAGATGCACAAATCAACACCTATAGCAGACTAGGTCAAATCCTAGCTTCCAACTAAGGCTCTAAGACGCTAAATCAACCCTCAATGAGCACAAATGATATCAAACCAAGAAAATACCTCACTAAAAAGTAAAAGTCTTGAATACAAATGCTCCAAACGACCCCAAACTCCACTTGCTCCAATAGTCCTCCACCAACACACCTTGCAATGAGATCAAATCTCTACTAGCAACTCACATGAGTGGGCCCATAACCTATTGAGAAAGAGAACAAAAGAATGTATTTCAATGAAGAGGAACACAAACAAGTGTGAGAAAGGGATATTCAACCCATGCTAGGGGTTGCCTTCTTATACTACTCTACTACCTAGTGCCATGACTAACCATATGGGACAATTGTCTAAGAGGTATGCCCCTCTCTATAGGCACCACTTAAAGGACTTCCCCTCTCTAATATCTCATTGCTTTTACTACAAACAACACATAACTAAGGTTAGCCCATACTTAAGACCTACTTCAAACAACCTATGACATCCTACTCACTTCCTTCAACACTCCTCACAATTCTCCTCCCAAATTGGATACTCCACACTCCAAAGATCTCAAGAACTTCTAATCAGCCCTAGATGGAAGCTCCCACTCACAATGAGCACCTCATGGACCACAATGGGCTCAACCAGCCCTACTTGGCTCACCAAGTCACTCAAGAACCCCAATTGGGTGTCACTCTCTCTCAATGACACAAATCAGCCCTCTTGAGTTCACAATGTCCACTATTAGGTCTCACACACTCACAAGGGCACAAACCAGCCCTCTTGCTTCACAAAGTCCACTACTTGGTCTCACACACTCACAAGGGCACAAATCAGCCCTCTTGGGATCACAATTTCGTCTCACTCACTCACAAGGGCACCACTCAGCCCTCAATGCATGGAAACGCCTAATGCAACCCACAAATGCTCCCAAGCCTCACCAAGGACTCTCAGAAGGTTGCAATTGCCAAAATGACAATCACCAATGTACCCAAGTGCACAATCAGCCCCAATGGGCTGCCAATGTACACTTGCAAGCACAAACTCAAACAAGGAGCATGCAACCAGCCCTAACAAGGTCTGATTACAACCATGAGCAATCTCACACTCAAAAATGGACTCCAAACCTCACAAACCAGCCCACAAAAGCTGAAAACAAAAGATGGAATTCAAAGACTTTTTCTCTTTGTTTTGAAAAATTTACTCACACCATATGGTTTGTAGGTGACCAAGAGCCCAAATTCAGTATGCTCCTCCAAGCTCCACGAACTTCTCCAAATGACTTGAATTTCTCCCTCATGTGCAACGCCAAGTGCGTGGGCCCATAACCTATTGAGTTTTTGAATGGAGAAAGGCTTTACTTAGATGGTAGAAGATATCAAGGCCCATGAATGGGCTGAACATAAGCTAAAAGCCTTTCACTAGTTATCCACAAACCATGTGGGATAACTAGCAACCTTGGGCTGCCTTTGACTACAAGCAACACCCAATAGACTCTAAGTCTAACTAAGAGTCTAATACTACTCCTAGGGCTGAATGTACACTATCTACACTAATATGTACATGATCTTCAACATCGAAGACATGCCAATACTTTTGCTTAGTCGAGCAAGTTTTCTACTCATGTTCACAGTGCATGTACTAGAAGAGTATTTTTCATGTCAGAATTCCATATTCATATACATGTTTAACTATACGAGTGACGTCGCATGTCCTATTCTTTATAGCATCATGTCGGACACATTTTGCAATCTTCATTGAACCATATGTCTTCTAAAACACTGTCTCAAACAACCGTGAACCCACAAAACCGATATTGGTTGTCCATTGAAATTTTGGCAACAATGAAGAAGAATGGAAGTTGACATCATCAAGAACGTATGCACATGTAAGGAATTGGTGACCCGAAACCCATATCCATCAAAAGAGATGTCACGAAAAACATTCAAACGTCATGACAGACGTCCGAAACGATGGAACTGTGAATCCGAAACCGCAAATTGAATCATTCAAAGCTCATTCCATGTCAGCTTCCGTACACAACACATCAAAAATTGGCGAGACCATGTCAAAGTTCTGTACGGACACGTCACTGGCCACATCATGAAGGGGTTGGATGAAAAGTTATCCTCTGTGGTACTGCCCAGCGATTATTTACTGATGTGGAGGCCACATGTCCTCCATGTGGCAAAATGTGGGGAGATTCTAAGAGCACATTTTTTGTAATGTTACAAGAAAACACATTGAAATCAACCGTGTTTTTGCAAATTTTGGCATGTTTTTTGCTTGTCAATTATAACGAATTTTAGATGATGTCTACGCAAAGGTAGATGATGTTTAGAAAAACGGTATGCCACGTTTTTCAAAACATCTCAAAAAACACGGGTTTCTTATAGTGAAAGTAGCGGACAAGGCTCCAACCACCATTGCCCCTCCCACACCATCAATTTCTATTACAGAGGTCACCCCCTCCATTGACAAGCTTGCAGAGAACATTATACAAGAATCGGAACCTAAGACGAAAGGGGACAATGTGGCTTCATCACTGGCGAACAATGGCTCTAACAACAACCCCATAGAGAAGGATGACGTGTCGGAGAAGAAGGAGGAAGAGTCCACTACAGTCCCACAAGTAGGGGAAGCTACTCTGCTTGAATCAACGGTTGAGGCTCCAGTTGAGCCCCTAGTAGAAGCCTCTATCGATGTCCCAGATGCAAATGTAGCTGTAGCAGAGCCTTCGCAGAGGAAGGGGAGGTGCCCTACCTAGTCTCCAATGAAGGTAAAAGCCCCTTCCAACGGCCACCCGTGTGTGCCTAGTGAGGTGAGGCGAGCTTACAGATTTCCCAACGTCATTGGAAGCCTCAAACCCAACTACATGAAATAGTAGTCTTTAATGTCCACAAGACATTAGATTGCAGCTCACTGAGTGGTAGAAACCCGAACAATAGGATCCGCAGTAGTACGAAAACCAAGTTGAGGAGAGTTGTATTTCGCCCATGGCTCAAACCATTTTTGTCTAGGTGTTTATAGAACTTCTCAGTTGCTTTTTGGGGCAGCGGAAGTGGTCCATACATGGCAGACGTATTACCCACCATGTTGGGAATGCTGAAAGAGGGTGGGAATACAATCCCACTGTTCGCTTGGTCTAGTAAAGAGTGTGAGCTTCCCATTATAGAAGATGGGAACCCAACAGAGTGGGGGAGAAAATTATCTACAATCTATTCCACTTGGCCTTCTTTTAGTCCATCAAACACAATGATAGTAGATAGTAAAATGAGTAGGGTCATTGGTAATCCTAAAGCTAATGTGATAATCAGTATTCCTTTCTATGTGAAGTGACTACGCACTTTGGCCAATGACAAGGAGTACCTAAAATGCTATCTATGGCTGCTACTAGAGGCGTTACTGATATGTGCAGATGTCCAAGCATTTCGTTCCAAGTATCCCCAAATTGTCAACAAATCCATGACAGAAATGATACGAAAAAGATGAAGTGGAGGCACGTATGAGTTTCTTGACCTCATTGAAGGTGAAGGTGAGGGGGCTCGCAAACTGCAAAGTTGGGCTCACAATGCATCCCCTCACCTTCAGTTGAATATTGTATCTAACACTGTGTGCATTCATGTGTAGGGGAAGGGTCAAAAGCGGGAGGTGAGGATGAAGACTGCATCCACAGTGGCGAAGAAAGTGGCCTTCCAATCAAAGAAGGTGCGTTCATTTAACTTTCTTGTCACGTTGAAGTGAATGTGTCATCATTGTGAAGTCATCGTGAAGTGAATTATCAGTTACATATAGTCCTGAGTCATCAGGAAGTAACATTCCTTTGATTTGGAAGTCGAGAAAAAGTGTCACGTTATCGCGTAAGTCACAACAGTGAATTAGTTTGAGTGCGACCCAGTGGAGGTTGTTTTCCTTCTACTTCAGTGACATAGTCAACCTAGGCACTACGTAGACTTCAAAGGGTTGCATATGCACTTGTGGACTTTGTGTTCAGCCGGGGGGGAGTAACATACAATGGACTATCCAATTCCCCATTGTAGGCTTGTAGTGAATTCCTAGCATGTCGCCTCTATTGCAAAGAGGGAAGATAGTGGTTGATAGAATCCCATCCAATGACGTAGCCAAATTTTTGCTCTTGAAAAAGCGTATGTTGAGGGTGTTGCCATAGAGTGATACCGGAACACCTACCGTTTCTTGTATGCTTCCATCTGATTTGTATTGGACACCTTCCAATTTTGCTGAAGCTTGGTGTACCGTAGAGCATACCAATGGAATAAGTAGGTGTCAACATAAATGCCTACACTGCACCGCATATGGGCTACTATGATTCTGAATGTAGTATGCGATGTGTTGACCAAAGTTTTTATTTTTGGATTTTCTTTACTCATTCCAATGTGTACATGTTGTCACGCACAAGTCAAATTGTTGTTGGTAAGACAGTACTAGTTGCTGTTGTAGATCATGTACATAATCATGTAGATAGTGTACATTCAGCCCTAGGAGTAGTATTAGACTCATAGTTAGACTTAGAGTCTATTGGGTGTTGCTTGTAGTCAAAGGCAGCCCAAGGTTGCTAGTTATCCCACATGGTTTGTGGATAACTAGTGGAAGGCTTTTAGCTTATGTTCAGCCCACACATGGGCCTTGGTATCTTCTACCATCTAAGTAAAGCCTTTCTCCATTCAAAACTCAATAGGTTATGGGCCCACGCACTTGGCGTTGCACATGAGGGAGAAATTCAAGTCATTTGGAGAAGTTCGTGGAGCTTGGAGGAGCATACTGAATTTGGGCTCTTGGTCACCTACAAACCATATGGTGTGAGTAAAATTTTCAAAACAAAGAAAAAAAAGTCTTTGAATTCCATCTTTTGTTTTGAGCTTTTGTGGGCTGGTTTGTGAGGTTTGGAGTTCATTTTTGAGTGTGAGATTGCTCATGGTTGTAATCAGACCTTGTTAGGGCTGGTTGCATGCTCCTTGTTTGAGTTTGTGCTTGCAAGTGTACATTGGCAGCCCATTGGGGCTGATTGTGCACTTGGGTACATTGGTGATTGTCATTTTGGCAATTGCAACCTTCTGAGAGTCCTTGGTGAGGCTTGGGAGCATTTGTGGGTTGCATTAGGCGTTTCCATGCATTGAGGGCTGAGTGGTGCCCTTGTGAGTGAGTGAGACGAAATTGTGATCCCAAGTGGGCTGATTTGTGCCCTTGTGAGTGTGTGAGACCAAGTAGTGGACTTTGTGCAGCAAGAGGGCTGATTTGTGCCCTTGTGAGTGTGTGAGACCTAATAGTGGACATTGTGAACTCAAGAGGGCTGATTTGTGTCATTGAGAGAGAGTGACACCCAATTGGGGTTCTTGAGTGACTTGGTGAGCCAAGTAGGGCTGGTTGAGCCCATTGTGGTCCATGAGGTGCTCATTAGAAGTTCTTGTGATCTTTGGAGTGTGGAGTATGCAATTTGGGAGGAGAATTGTGAACTTCCTTGTGTTTTTGAAGTAGCACCAGCCCATGACGAGCATGTGGTGGTTGTGAGCTTCATTAGGGTCTGATTTGGTGTGGAGAGGAAGTCTTGTGCTTGTGAGGTGTGGTGTGGCGTTCTTAGGGTTGCAAGGTGCTTGTGAGGGCTGATTGGTCCCATTTCAGCCCAATTCGTCCCAAGGGAGTTTTGGGGGGGCTGAATTCAGATTGGAGACCTTGTGGGTGCTGCCAACAAGTGGGAGCTGATTCAACATGGCCTCAAGTGGAGGAGAGGGCGTCCGGATCATTGACAAGTTCAATGGGGAAAATTTTGGGATGTGGAAGTTCAAGATGGAGATGATTCTTGCGGAGAAGGATTTGTGGGAGGTGGTGGATGGGAGTGAGGAGCCTCCAAGTGAAGATGCTGATTTGAAGACCAAGAAGGCGTTTGAGAGGAAGGAGAAGAAGGCCTTTGCTCTCATTGCCATCAATCTTGTGGACCGGCAAATTGCTCACATCCGCCATTGCAAAGGACCAGCCCAAGCATGGACCACCCTTTGCAACATCCATGAGACCAAGAGCCTCTCCAACATTCTCTTTCTAAGGCGGAAGTTCTTCACCATGAAGATGCAAGAGGAGGATGACATCTTGGATCATGTCAACAAGATCAAGACCCTTGCGGATCAGCTTGCTTGCTTGGAGGCCCCCGTCACGGATGGAGATGTGGTGATGACCTTGTTGGAGAGTTTGCCACCCTCCTATGAGTACCTCATCACCGCCTTGGAGACAAGACCCACCAAGGAGCTGACCATGGAGTTTGTGACGGCACGCTTGATGCATGAGATGACCAAGCGCAAGGAAAATGAGGCCCAAGGGGAGGGATCAGCCCTTGTGTCAAGACATGGCAAGGGAGGCAACACCAAGGCGTTCAAGGAGACAAGGACGTGCTTCAATTGTGGCAAATCAGGCCACATTGCTAAGCATTGCAAGGGCAGCCAAGCCAAAGACAAGGGGAGTGCACACCAAGCTTGCCAAGTGGAGGATGAAGAGGACTTTGCCTTTGCCACCTATGGAGGAGGGGAGAAGGCCAACATGTTCACTTGGATTGTGGATTCGGGAGCCACTCAACACATGACCAACCATAGAGATGCCTTCCACACCTATCAGCCCATTGTGGGGAAGAGGATTCATTTGGGAGACAATGGCATGGTGGAGGCCCTTGGCATGGGGGAGATCCTTGTGGAGGTGCAAGTGGAGGGGAAGACCAAGAGGATTCAGATCCAAAAGGCCCTCCATTTCCCCAAGTTGCATGCAAATCTGATTTCGGTGAGCCAATTGTCTTTGGGAGGTTTGAAGGTGCATTTCAACATGGTGGGGTGTGTGGTGAGGTCAGCTAGTGGTGTTTTGATTGCATCAGCCCCCCGTGAGGGCAATTTGTACCACCTCCACTTCACCAAGGTGAATGGCACTTCCATGGCATGTGTGGCCCAAGGATCAGGTAATGAAGACCTTGTGGGGCTTTGGCATAGGAGGCTTGGGCACTTGAATGTGAAGAGCATGAAGAGCCTCCAACACATTGTGAAGGGGCTGAACCTCTCTTCTTGCAAACATGATTGGAGTTCGTTGGTGTGCAAGGGGTGCATAGAGGGGAAACAAGCAAGGCAGCCCTTCCCCAAGGATGGGGCCACAAGGGCCAGCAAGCCCTTGGAGCTTGTGCATTCAGATGTGTGTGGGCCAATGAAGACACCATCCATAGGAGGAGCAAGGTATTTTGTGACTTTCATTGATGATTTCTCACGCAAGATTTGGGTGTACATGCTGAAGTGTAAAAGTGAGGTGTTTGGGCGTTTTGAGACTTGGAAGGCCCTTGTGGAGGCCCAATCGGAATGCAAGGTGAAGGTGCTGCGATCGGATAATGGAGGAGAGTATGTGTCCAAGGCCTTTGAGGCCTTCTTGAAGGCTCATGGCATTGAGCACCACACATCAGCACCTTACACTCCTCAACAAAACGGCGTAGCGGAGCGTGCCAATCGGACCATTGTGGAGATGGCTAGGTCCATGATTCATGGCCAAGGGCTGAAGTATGAGCTTTGGGGGGAGGCCGTGTCCAATGCGGTGTATACAAGGAACCGGTGCCCTACACAAGCCTTGACAAGCAAGACACCCCAAGAAGCTTGGAGTGGAATTAGACCTCATGTGTCTCACATGCGCACCTTTGGATGCATTGCCTATGCCTTGGTGCCAAGTGCCAAGAGGACCAAGTTGGATGCCAAAGGCACCAAGTGTCTTTTCCTTGGCTATTGTGAGGGAACCAAGGCTTATAGGCTGATGTGTGTGGAGACCAAGGCCATCATCAAGTGTCGTGATGTGACCTTCTTGGAGGAGGAAGGAGCTGATCCCAAGCTCTTGGAGATGAGCCCAAGTGGGAGTAGTGGAGGACCAGCCCAAATGGTGGGCACAACTCCAAGAGTGGACATGGAAGAGGAAGGAGAGGAAGAGGAGGAAGAAGAAGACTTGGTGGAGCCCAAGAAGAAGGTGGCCACACCCAAGGTGAAGAGACCAGCTGCCCCTTCTCCAAGCACTTCACCCAAGGTGCAAGAGCATGATCAGCCCTTGGAAGAGCAAGAGGAGCCTCGTTATCCAACTAGGACCCGCAAGCCCCTTGGAGATTGGTGGCTGAATCACATTCTTCCCCCACAACAAGAAGAACAAGCCAATGTGGCTTTCCTTGGAGATCCATCCACACTTGGAGAGATGTTGCGTTGTGAGGATGCAAGCAAGTGGGAGGCGGCCATGCAAGAGGAGTACAAGGCCCTCATTGCCAAGGGCACATGGGAACTTGCTGCCCTCCCTCCCAAGAGGTCAAGTGTGGGTTGCAAGTGGGTTTTCTCCACCAAGAGGGATGCTTTGGGGAAGATTGTGAGGTACAAGGCAAGGCTGGTTGCCAAGGGGTTCTCCCAAGTGGAGGGGGTGGACTTCAATGAGACCTTTGCCCCCGTTGCTAAGTTTAGCACCATTAGGTGCATTGTGGCTCTAGGGGCAGCCATGGACTTGGAGATGCACCAAATGGACGTCAAGACAGCTTTCCTCAACCCCAAGCTAGAGGAGGTCATCTACATGGATCAGCCCCAAGGCTTTGTGCAAGAGGGGCAAGAGCATCTCAAATGCAAGTTGAAGAAGGCCCTCCCCGGGCTAAAGCAATCCGGGAGGGCGTGGTATAGGGATATTGATGGCATGTTTGCAAGGAAAGGCTTCCAAAGAGGAAATGCTAATCACTCCTTGTACACCATGCAAAGTAGTGAGCATTTGGTGATTGTGATTCTCTATGTGGATGATCTGATCCTCCTTGCAAGTGACATGACCAAGATGCTTGAGGTGAAGGCTATGCTTCACAAGGAGTATGAGATGACGGATCTTGGAGAGTTGAGCTATTGCCTTGGAGTGGAGTTCAAGAGGGATAGGGCTGCCCGCACCATCACCATGAGCCAACACAAGTACCTTGAGGAGATCTTGAAGAGGTTCAACATGGAGGAGTGCAAAGCCATAGGTACACCCCTTGACACTCATGAGAAGTTGCCCAAGCTCACGGATGCTGATTTTGAGGAGGTGAGGGCTGAAATGCAAGGTGTGCCTTACAAGGCAGCGGTTGGTTGTTTGATGTATGCCATGGTGGCCACAAGGCTTGATTTGGCCTTTCCAGTGAGTGTTGTGAGTCAACACATGTCCAAGTATGACCCTAAGCATTGGGCTGCGGTGAAGAGGGTGATGAGGTACCTTCAAGGCACACTTGGCTTGGAGTTGCAACTAGGAGGTGCTGAAGTGAGTTTGCATGGGTATTGTGATGCGGATTGGGCGGGTGATGAGGGGGATAGGAGATCCACCACCGGCTATGTGTTTATGCTTGGAGTGGGTGCCATTTCATGGAATTCCAAGAGGCAGCCCACCATAGCTCTTTCTACAACGGAAGCGGAGTACATGGCCATGAGCCATTGCACCAAGGAGGCCATTTGGCTAAGGCAGCTCTTGGCTGATGTTGGCCTTGTGCAAGGGGGGAGCACACAAATTTTGTGTGACAACCAAGGTGCCATTGCTTTGGCCAAGAATCCCACCCACCACTCAAGGACCAAGCACATTGATGTGCAACACCATTTCATTCGTGAAAGAGTGGAGGCTGAGGTGATTGAGCTCAAGTATGTGCCTACTCAAGCTATGGTTGCTGATGTGCTGACCAAGGCTCTTGGGAAGCCCCAACACCGTAACTTGATTGAGGAGATGGGCCTTCGTGCCTTTGACCACTCACAAAGTGGGAGTGTTGTAGATCATGTACATAATCGTGTAGATAGTGTACATTCAGCCCTAGGAGTAGTATTAGACTCATAGTTAGACTTAGAGTCTATTGGGTGTTGCTTGTAGTCAAAGGCAGCCCAAGGTTGCTAGTTATCCCACATGGTTTGTGGATAACTAGTGGAAGGCTTTTAGCTTATGTTCAGCCCCTTCATGGGCCTTGGTATCTTCTACCATCTAAGTAAAGCCTTTCTCCATTCAAAACTCAATAGTTGCTCTGCAGTCATGAGTATATATAACGTTGTAGTCATGAGGAAGTGGGGTAGGAGTACAGAGGTTGTTATCAACTTGAGCATCTTCCCTGCCCATGCTAATTCCTGATTGTACACCTTCATGTAGTACAACGTAGAGGACGAGGTGTGGCTGTTGAACCCATGAGCACCACAACAGAAACTGACTCAAGGCCGCATTAGTGGGTTGTCAGGGCAACACAAGTTCCACTTTCAGGACATCCTAGAGTCATGGTTCAAAGTGGACGAGCACGAAATTCTGCATCCCAGAATGCAACTCATGTACCCCAACAAAGACATGGATCAAGAGAAGATTGAAGATGCCAAAGGTACTAGTGCAATATGGGAAACTACATACATAAAAATGTGTACATAGATGATGGGGCCTTGCAGAGGTAGCGACTGTACATGTGCCATGGACCATGCCATTTTTCATGGGACTTCTCCATGGCTTCTATCATATCATATATATTGGCGTTCATTGGGACTTTCTCAATCCACAACTAGTACGGCTTTATTAATATTAAATGTATTGAATTCCAATATTGCCTTTTGAATGTATATCAATGTTTTTTTTCCTAGAAGTTTTTGATTGCATGTTCTACATGTTGTTGGATAGAGACACCAGTGTTTTCATTTCTTGGTAGGAATATCTGATGGCCTTGTTATAGTCATTCAGAGCTTCCATCGTCGTCCATGATTTAGTCATGTCAAAGCATGAGTCCTTCCGACTATCTACTTCAGCCAAAATCATGCAGTCGTTGTTTAGTCATTGTTACACACTCACAATTCCAAGGTAGTGACACAAAAGTCATTTAATTCCACACTGTATACCAACCCCACAAAGTCGCCACCTTCTTGCAATTGCTTGTTGACTGTATAGGGACCATTCGAGTACTTCATCTTGACTCCATCCATTAGCATGACTATATTAGAACTATACTTCTACTTAGAAAGGACTACAGAATGACTGTAGTTGTGGAACTAGGCGAGAATCCCATATGCTCTGTATGTGTCCACAACTAAGTAGTAACTCCATAATGACTTTGCAGACCACCCTCCTGAACCCTCTTCATTGTCTCAACTGTGAGGCTGTCATGACTTGAAAATGACTTGCCACGTGTCAATCTCAAATTGGTCTGTCCAATCTCTCTCACAACTTGTAAATGACTCCCAAATGACTCTAACGTGGAGCCCTTAGTAATAAATGCTGACTTACCTTTGACTACCAAATGACTGTAGATAACCGCCACATCAACTCACACCCTTTTCAATATAGGCAATTGCCCATATTTTCCCAAGACCGTCCTTGCCATGTCACTTGCCACCTAGACCCTGTCACTCTTTCTTCATCCAAACTAAAAATGGATGGTGATAATAGGATTGCAGTCATTTAAAGAATGACTTGTCCACAATGACTTCAAGGGCTTGAGTCGTTCTCAAGTCATTCTTGTCCAAAATGACTTCACCGTAGTCATTCTTTGCAGTCATTTATACCCCTTGTGACGACATGAAACTATCAATTTTTTGGTTTACCTAGTAAAACTAACCGGAAACTAAAGATTGGTATCCGGATTTAGCTAAAGAACCATTTAGGGCTAGAATAAGGAAGGAAAATGAGATAGTGGTGATTTGATGAATCCGGTCCTAGGGAGTGAACAGATAGGAGCGGATGTCTGATCGGATAGGTGATGGACAGGATACCATATAGGAACCGCATCCGGAATAGTTCATCATGAGGTGGCAGGGAGTCCAACGGCTATATAAGGGCTGGGCTGCCCAGATCAAACTCTTTTTCATTTTTCGTCTTCTAGCGCTCTCTGTGCTCTAAGTTTGCAGTCTGTGCCTATCACTTAGCTTCCGTGTCAGTCTTTTGTGTCAGTGTGTGCTGCGAGAGTTGAAGTGTTTAGTGTTATAGTTTTGAACTTCCGGTTGAGATCGAAGAGAGAAAGTGAGGAACGGGACGTGCAGCTAGGAGAGAGTGAGGTAGAATCGGAAAGGGTTCCAAAAGCGCTCATCCGTGTCCATGCCGCAGCTTAGGAGAAGTAGGGGTAGACAGGCTAGTACATCCTCGGTGGAGGTAAAGCTCTAGAAGGTAATTCCAGTTGTTCCCTCTACTGAACCAGTCAAGTCCCAACTCATGGAGGATTTAAGTTCCATGGGTTGCCTGGGGTTTGCAGAGAAACCCTGGGGCTTCAAGGAGGATTCAATAGTAAAGGAACTCTTGGACAAACTGTCCAATGAGTTTGATAACACTCTGAGAGCGGTTCCACATCTCTAGACGAAGGATGTTTGGAGAGCAATTTATAGTTTCCGAACAGGAGGATTAGGAATGGCGAGCCGGAAAGACGAGTTTGTTCGCAGGAAGTTCTAGGGTGCAGTCAACCCGAAGGACGGATACATGGTAGAGGACTGCATCAATGAGCGACAACGCCGGCTGCTGCATTTCCTAGTTTCGGTCTTGCATCCGGAAAAGCCGACGAGAGTGACCATCTCCCTCGCCAACACTATCTTCGGCACTCTGAGAGGAGACTGGAGAGTCAACTGGGCCCAGATCATTTCCGATCTGGTCGCCTAGCTCGTAGGTAGAGTGGGAAAGAGTAGGGCCACTCCGATGTGTCCCTACCTTATCCATCTCTACCATTCCCACCAACTCCTGAGTGCAGAAGAGGGGAAGGCGTGGAAGGCTCAGGAAACTCTCCTGAGGTATGGAGAATCGGAAACAAATGAGGAGATGGAATCCGGTTCTGAGCCCGAGGAGAACAGCGAGTCAGAGGAAGAGGAACCGGATTTGCCGTTGATCAAGCGACAAAAGACGACCTCTCCCAACAAGCAAGGGACACCACCAGCTCGTGACACCTCAGCCCCGGAAGAGAAACCGGAAGTTGAGAAGACAGTGTCAGAGGAATCAGATCTCGACGACCCGTTCAACCTGCTCATCAAGATCCTGTGCGACATGAGAGTGGATTGGGAACTGAAGAGGAGGATCCTGCTCGCGATCGGAAAATTGGTGGAAGTGGCACCAGACAGAGAGCTACCAGAGAAGATAACCAGTTGCATTTCCGATCCGGTTGAGTCCCGGAAACAAGAGGCGGAAATCCGGAGACTACAGGAGGAGTTGGATCGGACAAAGGCGGAACTCCTTGTCCTCAAGGACAAATTTGCACCCACTCGATCCATGGTGGAAGAGTCTCAGAAGATGGTGGAGCGGGTGAAGGCCACATTTGGGGAGACCGGAATGGCCGCAGCCAAGGCGAAGCTATTTGATGAGAAGGTGCACGAAGAGAAGAAGCCATCCGGTTCTCGAATGGTGAGGATTTTCACAGACTTTGCCGAGCAAGTAGAAGCGGCAATGAAGGAGGCGTAGAAGGCAATGGACCGGATGGAGGAGAGTACCCAGATACCGTCAGGAGCAACTTGTTCTCGCAGAATTCGACTCTCGGATATTTCTCTTCCGGATTCGTTCCCGGACGTAATAGTAGGAGAGGAGAAGAATGTGACCCCCAAGTCCAAGAGGTCAGAGGTTAGGGCGACTCAGGCCAATACGCCCGGAACTGCCATCGACTTGGACTCAACCCCAGGATCCACAGAAGGCAAACAGGTTCCAAATCCTCAGGAGGGGGAGTGAAATCGGAACTTGAACGAGATTTTCGAGCAGATGGAGCCGGGAGCGGATAGTGCCACCATAGGATCTCGGGTGGGCACTTAGCGTGTAAATAGTAGGTAGGTTAGGAACAGAACCGGATCTTGTTCCGATCCGGTTAGGAGTAGGTAGGAAGCGAAAAATCTAGCCCAAGTCACGGTAGAACTTTTGCAAGCATTTTCGCCCACTTGTACTTTTTGACTTGTATTTAAGTCAGGCCCGCGAAGGGTATTGAGAGTCTTCTTTTTGCAAATTCCTTGTACCTTTGTATGCGCTCTTGTTTTGTGTGTATCTCCCAAGCTTGGCAGGTTTGCATGATGAGGAGTTAGTAAGGTGTAGGGCAGATTTGTGACTTGATCTCTCCCTTTGGTGCGATAGTTTCCGATCCTTAGTGTACGTAAGCAAGTTGTAGAAGTGTTGGGAGTAAACTTCAATGCCTCAGCAGACCTAGAGTTGTGAGTTTCGGGTGAAATAGCCTCTGTTAGGCTAGGCGGATAGGGAGGGTATCCTTAATCGCGCTAGAACTCCTGGATGGGAAATCCGGTTGAGTGTCCGATCTTCTAAGAGGTCTCACTACCTTTGCTAGTAAATGGAATAGCTCTAGTAAATGTTGGAACGGACAAGTATACTTGTAACCACCTAGCTTCGCACAGGTAGGATCTGGCATCAATGTCGTTGTAGTAAGAACGAATCATACAGGGGATTTTTGTGTGACCTGCAGACCGGATTGCTATTTGGACAACCGTGAGGAATTAAACCGGATCCGAGTTAGCTTAGGAGAGGAAGAGGTAGATCAAGTGGTCCTTCAGCCACTATAATCCGAGGAAGGAGTGGTGGGCCTACCACTCACAAAATCAAGTGGCGACCCCTCTAATGATCCAACAAAGGCAAAATTAAACCGGAATAGAAGTGAGGGTATATATTGGCAACCCGAAACAGATTTGTCTAGAGTAGTGCGAGGACCGGAAGTGGTAAAAGTCCTGGAAAAGGGATAATTGTGGAAACCAGGTAGTTCTGGAATCGAGAAGGAAGTAATCCGGTCCAAGATCATCTGGTGGTTGGTTGTTTCCGGTTTTAGATCTAGGACCGGAAGGAAAGGTTTAGAGGACGGTGAATAAGGCTTACTCACTTAATTAAAGTAAATACTTCACAAAATCTCTTGGGTTTGATCTTTAGAGTCACTTAGTTATGTTCTAGAGTGATTTTTGTGAGCATAATAGGGAATTTACTTGCTCTGTGTTGCAACACCCCCCATTTCTTGTAGTGACAAAAGGTTTCTATAATATAGATAGCTATAGCATGGGTGTATAGTCTTCTAAGCTCATAGGCTCATACTTCTAGGCTCACATAGTAGCAATTCAACCCTTCTTATAATCATAGAAGGTATTTGTAACATAGACTCCTAGACTTATGGGCTTATAGATTCTATGCTCACATGCTTGCACTGCTCATGAAGAGGAACCAAATTGATAGGGTCCATTTACCAAAAATTGCATAAGGGAGGACTAGGTGATTTTGAAGTCATATCCAAAAATAAATTTGAATATAAAATACTAGGATACTAAAATTGGAGTATGATTTAGAAAAAATCCAACAATGAAGTTCTAACCTCTTAAAACATTTGTTGATTTTGACTCAAATGAGGTAGTATAGAATGTATTATAAGAGTTTGAAATTACATTTAAAAAATGAATATAAAATTTTATTTATTTCTAAAATTTATGTGCCAAAAATATATTAAAGAAAGTATATAGGTTAATATTTATATTTTAGTAAAAATTCTTTTTTTCATTATTTAAATAAAAATAAAACTTGTATATAGAATGGAAGCTTTTCCATTCAACCAATTACATCTCAAGAAAAAAAAACTACCACTCATGTTAGTATTGATAATCTCTAATTCATATATTAATATAAAAGAGCATATAGCACTTTAGACATAAGTCCAAAAATTGAAATTATTCTATATAGAGAGAATATTTGTATCAACTTGCAATCCTTGTTTGATTATTTTAATTCCAATTTTAGTTACAATTATGCATTTTTGTATTGAAAGTATGACAAAAATATCCAAATAGAAAAAATGGACAAAAAATTAGAAGATATCTCCTGAGATATCTATAAATAATAAAATATTTTGGATTGGTATGAAAAAATTATGCTTGGGTGGAGTACGTGGTTGCTATTTTGTTTTTGTTGTGCGGTTAGGGGGCTCCCCTCGGCATCGAGGAGGACCAAGTAGCAAAAGGAGAGTGATCAACCAAATGACTATTTGATCAAGATGGAAGAATTGGATCCCTCAAAGGTCCAATAAGACGACAATATCAACTAATCAACATTTTGGTGTAATTAAGTTCATTCCTTACACAAATAATCCCTATCAACTGAATATTTTCTTAAAAACTTAACATTTTATCAATATATTCTCAAATGTTAACAAGTCCGATTATTGACACATTTAGACATAAGTGTAGGTACCTCCTCCATCAGCCTTGAGAAGATCCACACTACCACAAGATAGTGATCAACCCAAATGAAACTTGGTGCGGCTAAGTCCTTTCTACACATTTGTAATGAAATCTTATCAACAATTTCTTTTCCTAAAATCTAAACAAATCCAATAATAGTACATCAACAAAAAATTATTCATCCTTTCCCATTGATTTTGAGAGGGTCCATGTTGTTAATTTAGGAAACTAATCAACAAATATTCTAAACAAACTTATTTCTACCTCCATTCATCTTTCACATCAATTGGGTTCTTTGCCCAGGGAGATCACTCCTTGTAATTTAAGGTATACACCTGTATTAAGAGGGTATTTGATGTGGGGCTATTTACCTTCATTATTGCATTTAAGATGACCATATTTTTACATTAAAAGTTGCAAGAGTGTATTTTCAATACCTTATGTTCTTTTGTAAATTCATTCATTCAATTTTTTTAATGGGGCTATCTTACATGGAATATTTAAGTGTCCAAATTTTTCCTAAAATTGCCTTTCTTTACAAAAGAAATTCTTAACTCCACTACATGCATATATAGACTAGGGATACACTATAAAACCAACAACAATCAATTCAATTCAAGTGTCATTGACCAAATGATTATTTTTAATAACAAATTTACCATTGAATACTTTAGAATCCCCATTGAATTAGTTGTGAATATCCCATTCAATATGATTGAGTGTGTTTAATACATACAACTTCAAAGATTGAAGTTAATTGAACTATAAGCTCTATCCTCGTATTGTATACTTTTGGGAGCATTGAATCCACTAAGGTAGACCTCCCTATTTATACAATGTGACAATTTTTGCCATTTGTAGTCAACATTTTACATTTGCACTTAATTTTTTTGATATATAAGCTATTAGTATTGTGGCACAATTTTTGTCAACCACCCTTCATTATAGATTTTCTTGCAATTTTTCTTGATTGTGTCTATTTTATCATCCACATGAAATTATTTATCCTTATCTATACTCACAATACTAGGAAAAATTTGCACAACCCCTATCTATTCAAGCTAGCTTATTAATAAAAATTCCTACTACATGATGTTTTTATGTAGCCTAATTTATGTATATTAGAGTATGTAGAATTTCATGGACCCTATAGTAGCCCTACATATTATATAAAATTTTTCCCTTTGAATTAAATGGACCCTATCTTTTAACTCACATAGTTTTCTAAAACTCAAGAGTAATATCCCCAGGGTTCTTCATCTTCATAACACTAGAAGAACCCCCTGGTTTTTTGGACATTAGCAAAAACATAGAAATACATTTTTTTTTGACATCAAGCATGCCCCTATAGATGTCGAACAAAATTGACATAGCAAAAACATGCAAAAATCTTAGAAAACATATCTTGTTTTTAGTGTGATGTCTATATAGACATGGTCAAAGGAATTGCCAAAATTGCGCCATGTGGCAGCCACATCATCTCCTTATAGGCAAGCAATGCCATGTCAACAAATTTTTCATCCAAACCCTTGTTGACGTCACAGATGCACAATGTCCTTGGTCATGTCTATTTGGACATTTGTTGTGACACGCAAATGCTTTTTTGAACATCAACTGTGACATGAAGTTAATTCTTTTGAAATGCATTATACTAATTTTTTAAATGAAATCTTATGTTTATGGTTTTGAGATGTTAACTTAGACATTTGAACATTTTTTGAGACATCAACTTAGATGTATAACATATACATTACACCTTACAAAATAGGCCATACACAATACATTGCACACAATATGCCATACACTATACACCATACAAAATACGCATATCTAATACATTATACAAAATATGTCATACATAGTATACCATATTTAGATATTATGTCACATGGCTTGAAAAGCCTTGTATTGTGAGTATGTTGATATTTGAAGACATGCTATTTACACAAGTTGGAGGGTTGGAGGGAAATCAAGACTAACTATATGGGATATGGAAAACTTAAGAATTGTATTAAAAGTTGATGTTCAAAAAAACATGTAGACATCTCAATCGATGTCTCAATTAACGTCTCAGTTGACGTCCCAGTTGATGTCTTAATTGAAGTCTCAATTGATGTCTCAATTAACGTCTCAATTGACGTCCCAGTTGATGTCTTAATTGAAGTCTCAATTGATGTCTCAATTAACGTCTCAGTTGACGTCCCAGTTGATGTCTTAATTGAAGTCTCAATTGATGTCTAAAAAAACATTTGAAAACAGTTTTCTTGATAGTTCCACATTCAATGATTGCAACATTTAAGTAACTTAAGTTTATTTTGGAATTTTCATATGTGTGGAAAAAAAATGAAAATATAGGAAAAAAATGAAATCTTTCATGATTGCAAAAAGTCAAACCTCCCATAACAAATGAAAAAAGCATGACCAAAAATTTAGAAATTAGAAAAATGAAATAACTTCTAAGAAATGCAAAATACAAAAAAGAAAAGTAATAGTGCGTGGCATAATACCATCTTTAAATGAAATATCAATGAATTTGAATTACAAAAATGTTGGGTAGAATTGTAAAACTGAAGTTAATTTTGAATAACATTATGTAAGGTAATCGCTAAATAGTTTTGTATACTAGGTTTTAATGTATTTTGTAGAACATACGTCTTTCAATTCAATGCAAATATTCTATTCACATCATTCAAAAGGATTCCTAAAGTAAAATTCACAAGAGCAATTCACACACACACCTTTCAAAAATAAATGAAGCTTTCCCTTCAATTTTCTTGAATTTGATATAATTTGAACAAGAACCTAAAATTTCTATCACTTTCATTTAGAAGTTAACAATCATAACCGTACAAAGTTAAACTAGACATGTTGCACTACCTCTGGAAAAATGAAGCAAAAGAAGAGCATTCATGCATTGATATTGTATGATCATGAGGGTGTTCAAAGTTTTGTGCAAGTCATTAGTAGTCTTTCAATCATTCTTCTTATTCCATGCCAAATCCAAAATGGTGGTCCCCAATGAAAAATATGTGCTTCAAGAAATCCCTAAGTTTCTTCATGAACATTCCATTTCTTGTGAAAAAGATTTTTTATTTTTATTTTCCTCCCAAGATGTAGTGTAGTTCACACTCATTGATAAAAGCTTTCAAAAATAAAAAATTCAAGTTTACAACAAACAAAGTAGCTGTAAATCTTGAATTAGAAAATCATAATCATTCCTCATCTAAATCAAATGTCCAATTGATGTTGAACCTACACTTCAAGAAGACATCTTAAATAAAAAAAAACACTAATGAAAGTAGTGAGTAATTCAGTAATCTTTTAACTTCAAAGTTTAGTGAGCACTAGAAGTTGGTGCCTTCATCATTTAGGGGTGAAATGCCATTGAAATAATAGTAGAAGGTGAACACCTACTCTTAAAGTTTCATTACAAGACTACACCATCAAAATAATTTTAGATTCACAAAATTCTGAAATTAGAATGAATCTCAATTTATGGAAGAAAAATTCCCTCTTACAATGTTGAGATCCTAGCATAATTGTTGGTGAACATGCAAAGAAGAATGAGTGCTAGACATTTGGAACGTAGCTATAATACAAGGAATGCAATGTCTTTTAATCTATTTGCAATCCAATTATATAGAACCCCTCAATGGAAAATGGATTACTACAACAAAAAATGAAAGCTAATGCTAAATCATTGTTTTATTTTCAATATTTCTTGTTTTTTGCAAGAAAATTTAAAAAATACCTAAAGCAGAAGAACAATTTCATTTGCAACGTAGTTGGGAAATGATTTTTTAGAAAGTGACAACAAAATATGTTGTAATCTAAAGTGTATGAGAACACGAAAATACATATTTACGGAAATTATATATATTAGAATGCATTAGACTAATTTGTTTAGGAGTTGTTAATACAATTTGTGCTATATTGGAAATATAATGGAATATGAAATTATTCACAACTTTCCCATCCATCTATGAAAGGTTTTTAAGATAAGATGCTAAGGATCTGCCCCTTCTCTATGTTATTCACATGTAGTCAACATTCTACCTAAGCCCACAATAACTTTCAGTAACTTACCCGTAATCAAACCAACCCCCTTTGCCAATGTGTCAGGTCTGCGATTTCTTAGATGTTGTAGAAAACGCACCTCTATTTTTTTATGTTTGGCAAAACATTCCTGTTACATAGGACATGAGCTTGTTGTGTCTGTGACATCTTCACGTTTTCTAAAACATCCATCTGGATTTTGCCTCCCATGCTAGCAATTGCATCTTCATGCTTCTGTTTTCAAAAATATATTTGTTCAATGCTAACATCCAAAAAAACAAGGATTTCTTATAGTATAATGTATACTTCTAGACAAGATTGAAATTTAGAATTTCCATCTGAATTCTACATATCCATAGTAATAAGTCCATGGTAGTAGGTACTAAAATTTACTAAAAATAATAAATTTTCATTCAAATTTTAAGATGGAATCTATTTTTAGACATATTAAGTCTTCTAATGCATTTTCAAATTTCTGAGCTCAAGGCTCACATAATCCCTACTCAACACTCATAGGCTCATGCTTGCACACTCACAAAATAGCTCCGTTGTGATTACAAGTGTCTATGTTATAAGTACCTATGTTATAAATACTTTCCACGTTATAGGTACCTATGTTATAAACACTTTTCATGTTATAGTTTACCTATATATATTATAAACACCTTCAAATGGTGGTAGGTACATACCTACAACTAGGTTTAAGGCTCATAGAGTCAAGTATTTGATTCATACGCTAGCTTCATTACTTCATGGTTTGTGACTTGTTCATGCAAGAATCCAAAATTTAAAAAATTCTAGTAGACATTAATAGAGAAATAGTTCACAAATTTTCAAATAAGTTAGATACTTGTATGGTAAGCACACCAAATTGTAACTTTTTTCTAAAACCAAATCCTATAGATTCTTATTTAAGGTATACAATGTCTATTCATAAATGCCTTAAATCAATTTTAACAACACTTATTTTCAGCACTCTGAGACTTCATACTTCATTCAAAAATGCATATTCAAAAAAACAAACTCACTATTGACTCCCAAAATTATCTGACAAAAAACATGTAATTTGATAATAAGAACTATATTCAAATGCTTAATCATTCAATTTTAGGTCTAATTACCTTGATCCTAAGCAATGCATTCTAGAGCATCAAGAATAGGGTTTAATTGATGGATATAGGTTTGAAGAGATAAGAAAAGATATTAATTGAACTTACTTTTGAGCATTTTCATGACATTCAATATGAATGAGGTATACTTTTCAAAAGCTCAATTATTGCTTAGTAAATGACATTAACATTGGCATCTACACAAATACAAAATAGGAGCAAGTTTATACTATATACCATATGTGTTCTTGGGAGCACTCATATAAAAGGTATTTTCTTGTAGGAGAGTATTTTGGGGATATGCATAGAGGTGTGAAAAGATCTTTGGATATAAGAGCCAAACATTCTTTAGATCAAATTTTTGTTATTACATGAAAAGTTGTATAGCTTCTTCTTTTCTGAAACAAATGGATAATTTCTATTGATGAGGTTGTAGAGCTTTGTAAGTAAAACTACACAAATTTGTTTCTATTCAATGATAAATGGTTGTAGAAATTTTAACAAATCATGTTTATGCTGGTTATTGCAAGAAACAACAATCCTATTCTCCATCACAATGAGAATGATCTTTTGTCATCCACTATAATTTTTGAAGCACAAGTCCAATGAACATGTCTAACTTGTTGTTAATCCGATCCCTTATTTTTTTAGAAATTAAAAATAATAAATTTATATTTAAAAATCATTATTGTTAATTTGTCACAAAGTATAGTTTAGGGGTTTTTATTACTTTAGGAGTCACCAAATTTAATGATCTGTAGTTGAAACTTTTATGGTCTATTTGCATAGTAGGAAAGCCTATATCTACTTAGGAAAATTTGAAAATATATTATTTTATATCCTCCACATGCATACAAACAAACTCCCATTGTGCGCAATTTTTGAACATTGAAGAAGGTTCTAGAAGATCATTCTTTTGGTGAAATATCATAACCATCAACTCTTCCCAAATGGCCAATTTTTGTTTTTTAAACATTAAAAATATTTTTCCCATTTAAAAAAAAATTTATGTTCTAATTATAAAGTACACTCGGAAAAAAATAGTGTACTATGAAAAATGCTACAAAAATTGCATGGTGTTTCTTGCAATGACCCACAACTACACTACTTGCTACTATTTGCTATAGTTAGGGTTAGTAAAAAATATTTTTAAGAATAGATTCTAAGAAATTGGATTTTTTTATAGTTTTTTGCATATATTGGATTGAAATAAATCTTTCTATTCTCAATTATATTGTGCCAAATCACAATTCCCAACTTTGATTAATTATTCACAAAAGAATGCCGACCCTATCCACCAGATACAATTATAAGGAATACGACTATAATAACATGGTGTGTGAATAGTTGGAAACAAGAATCAAGAAATTCTATGAGATGGGTTCAAATCCCTAATCAATTAGTGGTTTTACAATCCTCTAGTACCTTAGAATAATTACAATCTACCATTTAGTTGGCTTCAAATTCTATGCTTTGTCATGCTACACTTGTAAATCTAGCTTCATTACCATTAAATGTTAGCAAATACATGGTAATAGATAGAATCAACAATAATGAACCGGAGCCCAGCTGTGACAGTTGCAAAGGTCAAGGCAACAGCAACTATCACTATCCCCCAGTGCCACATCAATCGCCGCTTCCCAAATTTCTTGCCTTTCACCTGCAAATTTTTATGAATTTAGAAATCTCCACTTAAAAACATTATCTTTCAATTCCAAGTCTACTTTTTATGTTGTGAGTCATGTTTATTTTCCTTTGATCTTATGTCACTAAGTGTATAAAACAATCGATAGAGTCATCCCACCATTCTAAAGGGAGAAATACAAAACTCAAATCAAATGAAGCCACATTGATTATCAAATATACTCACTTATAGAATGTTCTAGGAAAAAAACAAAAAACAAGAACTAGGTTTGGACTTAAAAGATATCTTGATTGATAAATATATTGCCTTTGATAGAGATTGAGGTAGGAAAAAATAACCTTGAGATACATATGGTGCACCAATCCTGCCTCCAAGGGAAATGCAGCCAAAGCTCCAGTAAGAGCAATAAAGTCTCCAAAGAAGGGGAGCAAAGCCCCAAGGAAGGTGCTCAATGCAATGAATGTGGTGCGAGTGATCAAACGCACAATCATGCAATGAATTGACCATTCATGACTTCCTTTCTTCATAAAACGCGTATCCATGAACTCAAAAATGGGGGATGCATAAATCTGCACCATCAAAAGCCAAGTGTCAACAATTGAAAAAAAATTTGGTTGTTCTAAGACCTCATATTTTATTTGAAGGAATATAAACTTTGATCCTAAAGACCCCAATTGGGCATCATTTGTTTTTTTGGTGAATAGCTAGCTCACAAGGGAACTTTCTTTTGTTCCCTTTTTGTTTCTTTTTCTACTAACACATATAATGTTCCATATTCATTTCAATGATATTAATATTTTGGTATTGATCAACAAAAACCATATTGCTTGTTTTTTAGTTGTTAAATTAAATAGTTGTGTATTTAAAAAAAAGTTTAATTGTTTGTCTATTTTAATAGTTTCAATCATTTTGTAAATGCACTTACAAATGAAGTTTTGTAGGTGAAAATATGAGATCAAATTATTTGGATGTAGCTTAACATTCAACTCATGAACATCAATGTTTGTGATCCAAACAACCAAGAGTAGCACTCACTCTATGTACCTCACACAAATAGTAGAACTAAGGTCAGGGACCCTCTTTGTGCCATTTTCTTGCCATTCTATACTAACATTGTACATTGCAAAATTTGAAATGTATACTATTAATACATAAGGGCACATATTATATGACAACTGAATAGTGGCACAAATAGGGTGGGTTACCTTTATCTCAAAAGCATCCCCATTGTACAGTACAGTTTGTAGAACTTCTAAGTTACAGCATAGTTACTCTTCATACATGCTGGTCTTTGGACCAAAGTTATTCTCTTCTTCTCATCCCCGTGAAGAATGCAGCTGCAGGATTGAATGATGAAATCAATTGATAACTTAATCTTAAATAGCCATTGCGGTGTTGACGCATGTACTCAGCGCATAAATTCAAGGTAAGTTAAGTTAAGTTGTATCCACTGAAGTTTCACATGGTCGTTGAAAACTTACATGGATGGAAACGATGGATTGCAAGAAGGCAGCAGCGTTGGCTACGGTAAGTGCCGACTTGGGGCCGGAGACAGCTGAGTTTAACAGGTAAGGCGATACATTCTTTCCATAAGCCCAATACCCAACAAACGTGAGCACCAGGATTGGGAAGGTCCCAACTGTGAACTGCAGGCCCAGAGCTTTCTTGATATTCCTGGTCGATGGATCTTTCACCGTTGCCTGCAGTGTACACATAGTTCATCAAAAAATTCGTCTGGAATTTGGCAGCAAATCAAGGGCAAATTAATGTACAATTGGGTATGAAACTTTCAAGCTGGAAGAAAGAAAACGAGTAACATTGTGAAGAAAGGGTCTGTTAAGGATCGTACTACCACCCCGGATGCTTTTAGAGAGGTGTAGGTTATGAGTGTTGCCCTTGACGCAGGCATCTGCTTAGTATCTTTCAAGGTCGTATGCAGTGCAAAGAATTTCGGGAGCAATTGATCAAATTCGAGCTCTACTCCTTAAGTTTCGTTTCGTTTATTATTTTTTTAAATTATATGTGCATAGGGCTTAATTAAACTACATCAGTCAGAAGGAAGCTATACCTGCATCTCAGGAAGAATGCCTGTGTTAAACGCAAATGCAATGGTTGACAAGGCCCCCAGAGCATTGAAAGCCTTATTCGAATCACTCCCTTTCAGTGAGTAATCTCTCGATCCGTTTGCTTTCACACCTGCGATCCAAAGCACTCACCACATGCAATCAGCTTCATGTATAATCTGAAAGATGCTTTACAATCAATGTTGTCGATGGTTATCTAGTATGTAATCGCGAGCTTCAATTCTCTCATAATAAATTCCAGTAATAATTACGAGACTCTGCTCCCTTTACTATTGATTCAGACAAGATTGTAGTCTCCTCGAGATTATGTTAAGTAACTCAGATTTGGAGCTGGTTACAAATGGAAAAAAGTAAACAATCATGTAGTATTTTACCCTAGAAGATGCCAGATTTGAGTTATCTAGTCCAGATCGGGAAGCTAACACCGTCAGTTAGGAAGAATCATTATAAATGTATCCTCAAGGATGAAATAATTCTTCTTAAGGAGATAGCAGACATGATGTTTAAACACACTAGGGCAAGCACGCACCATCTCGAAAAGCAACGCCAATGCCAATGAATGTGAAGATGCAGCTTAAGAGCAATGAACACGTAGAGAAGAATTTCAGCGAGTGGAGGGTGGGAACCAAGAATGCAAATATGCATAATACAGCCCCTGCCACACCCACCCATCCTGGTAATGTCACTTGTGGTCCAACTGAGAAGGCTGAAGCAATGGCCTGCACAACATCAAATAAAATGACTGATTAATCATACTTAAGTAACTTGATTTTGCATTCTGTGGACAACCCTAACTTTCTGGAGTAGTGGTGGCAAGACACTGTTTGAGAGCAATAGAGTACAAGGTGAATGAGCTCATTGAGGATACAAATGGGAACAAGCCCGTTGAGGGCAAAATTGTATTGGTGGAGTAAAATTCAGAACTTGAAATGTACACCACCAATACAGTTTCGTCCAGTCACTGGGGATTCCCCTATCTGTGTCCACAATGGGCCTTTCTTTATTAATTCCTACTTAGAGCTGTTTGAAACACAGTTATGACAACTCAAGCAAAACCAAAGCTGTGACATGCTCCACTTGTTCAAACTGAACTCGTCTTCTCAAAACAGGCGTCAGAGATTCTTTGTCAATTCATAAGATGCTTTATGATAGGTACTCTCTGGAATGAGAATCTTATACTCGAGGGAGAAAATAAAGGGTGAAGAGAAGAAGAGCTTCAATTTTACCTTCAGGGATTCACCAGATAAAATGATACTTCCAGTAATGGCAATGAAGAGATTCGAGTACTGAAAAAACCAGGTGGTAATGTACATATGCCGACCTACACAAAAGGTACCGACACACATGCTGAGGATAAGTTGTACCCACCATGCAGGACTGGTCTTATAATGGATATACAATAACGTCGTCCTGTTAATTTGCAAAAAATGAAATGAAATAAATCCGGACAAGACTGTCAAACCAGAAGTTTGTACCGTAGATGTGGCCGGCTAGGTCCCGGTAACGGACATGGCGCTTGCCGCCGGTTTCATGGAGATCTCCTAGAAGGCAGTTGTTGTAGAAAGAAATGATTCCTCCTACCATAATGCAAATGACGCCCGCAATCCAACCGAGATTGGCCATGATCAGAGCTGGGTAGCCCAGGATGAAGGCTGTGTTCAGAGCTGCCACTATGTGGAATCCCACGGTGTACCATTCATCTGCCAAATTACCCATTCCCAAAGTCACTTGCCTTTCAAACCACCCGCTTTTCCAAGACACTGCACATGGAACCTTCTTGATACTAACTTACCTGAAATATAAGCACTGTAAATGAGCAAAGGTGATCAATTGAGGTATGACTCCACAGTTGATCACCTGTATCTTGGAAATCTAGTAGTCACTGAATTTGAATTCAAGGTCTCAATTCCAATTTCACTTGACTGGTGCTGGAGCAAATTCACCCTACCGATGTTTTCTCAGTTTGGTGTACCAGAGATTTATAACATAGATGTAGCAGAGGTGATGTTTCAATAGAATCTCCTGTTATATGATTGCTACATCTGTGTTATACCATCGTCCCAAAACACAAAAACATAAGCAGGGTAGATTTGCTCAAGAGATAGAATGAACTATTCCGCGCGAAGGAAGAAATGGCGCAGAAGAACGATAAGTCTCGAATGTTACCTTCTCCGACTCGGTGAGATGTTTCTTTGGACACTAGCGCCACAGAATTCACTCTATCAGATATTCCATATTCAGTGTCACTAGCCTTTCCTCCTAATGCAGCTGCAGGAACCTCAGAGTCATGCATTCCCTCGCCATGGGTCGCCATTGATCTTCAATCGCAAAAATTCGAATCAACTCGAGCTTCTCTTACTTCTCGTGACCATGTATCTCATCAGGGTGGCCGATTAGCTGGGTCCCTAGCTTGCGTCCTAAAACAGACCTCGTGCGCCAGAGACTCCTCCTGATGCAGGCATTTTCGATGGCACCCACCACAACGTTCTTAAAACTTTCAAACTAATCACTCGCTGGATATTGTCCTTCACCCACGGACAGAAATCAAGACTCCCCCCAAAATGAGATCCTTCACGTAGCCAGGCGATCGAGGTTCAATTATGCACAAGTTACAAATTTGATACCGACTGGATTGGAAAGAGGCATATATATATCATAGAGCAGTAGCAATCCTCACTGCTAAAGTTTCGGTAGAGCTATCTCGAGTCGAGACTCGATTTGCAATTGGCAGAGATTTTGCAAGAATCAAAGACAATCGCTCATGGCTAACCCCCAACAAGAAAACTTGAAAACCAATCTGATGCAGTAAGTAAAAAAATGGAGTTCTATAGTAGCAGGGTTATAACTCCTGCAGGGACTCTCTCACTGGAATCTGCAAAGGCATAGACTTGAGCTTGCAATCCGACTGTAAACGACGGACTTGGAAGATATATTCCCACAGCCTAGCCAAAGTCTTCTTTAATTTTGCAACAACGGTAATTAACTAAGCCTTGTCCACTAGCTACAAATTCGAGCTTTTCGAGTTCAATTAAGTCACAAGTAAGTTTCGGATCAAAATCACTAATCGAAGTTTGGCAGCTCGAATGTCTCCAACTTAACTCCACAAATTCACTCATAGATAGTTTACATTGCACATCAACAACTGAAAGTACGATTCGCCATATGTACTCCAAGTTAAGCTAGCAGAGCTGCAGCGAGCGAGCTGCGCCACGGTCTCTCAACTATCTGTGCGTGCACACGAATGGGCAAGTGCATATATCGCAGACGGACGGACAGACAGACAGTCACTCACTGACTGGACAGACAGAACTCTTGCTCGAGACTGACGAAACCCAAATCAGTGAGACTGGAAGAAAGCAGCAGCAAGCAAGGCAACTGAAGCCTGCCTGCAGCAGAAAAAGAGTAATCGATCTGGGGCTGCGGCAGAGAGAAACACACAATGACTAACTTAACTTAAGGCAGGGAGTTCAAAGACTGAGAGGGGCGCCCCTGCTGCCATGACTTGTGGCGGCTTGTACTGACTAGTGAGGGCTGTCTTCAATGGTGCCCAAAATCAGTCAAGGATTATGATTGCAAGACATGGAGCATTAGAGTTTGAGGAGTGATGGCAATCATCAAAACGTGCCTGGCTCCACTGGCGGGGTGAACTGTTCCTTTCCACCCGACACTCCCCAGTCCCCACGTAGTTCCTATGGGGACCACTTTTCCACCCAAATGTTACCAAAGGATTTTTAAAATCTTTAAGAGTGCTCTGTAGTTGCACATGGTCTGATAGCATTCTGACCTCAATCATGGTATCATTCAACCGCCTTCAACCGGCTTTCAATAATTCAGAAGTCAACCTGGAAGCACTACTGGAGAAAACAGATGCATGGGTATTATTTATAGAATTAAGTCCGCTTTTGACTGAGTTCCAGTCAGTCAAGCAAACACCTTCTGACAGGCCACTTGGGCCAGACTGATGCAGTTGCAATGAGCTTCAATGGTGATGAACTGTTGATCAAATGCACCCCCGAAACTCTTTGAGGTCCAGGGCTTGAGACCCGCAAATCTCCTTTCATTCTTGCTCAGAGTGCGACATGCATGAGGGAGTTGTTCAATACATTAATTTTGTACAGTCACCACATCGTGACATTTTCTTGTAAAAAAAGAAAATGTGATACCATACTCCGGAGTGCAATGACTAGAAACTTCAGTTGGGTGTAACACAGTACACTTGTGGCTCTTGAATCTCACCAGCCTTCTCTTCAATGGCATTATGGAACATTTTGCATGTGCACTTGCTACACTATCATTGATTAGACAACACTTGTCTCACATTTAGTACACTATTTGACAACTGATTTATGTGACTCTCTTCTAAGCATTCAAATTAAAGAGGTTTGAGTGCATTGGTGCTAACTAAGGCTCCCATATCTCCAACAAAAATTGAAATTAAAGGGTTGAAGAAGAATCCAAGATGACAATTCTCATTCTCAAATCTCTTGTCTCTTCTTAGAGTTTTTAAATTATGAGTCAATGTCCGATTTCTCCTTCTTTATGAAGCTTAATGCTCAAACCCCACATCCCTTGAATTAGAAGAAGCTTCTACTTGTGTGTGTGTGCCATACTTTGGAAACTCAATAACTAAAGTTGTAAATACTATATTAAATTTAAATGAAAAAAAATCATTTCTTTCAAAATAAGTTACTCAATTTTTCATTGATTGGTAATCCAAAATATGTGATGTAGGCACACCAAAAAAACATTTTGATTTTGCTTGCAAAGGGATGAGCTTCAAGAGGGACCCCAATTCTAGACCAATAGTGCAAATTTTAAAATAATATATTTTTTGGAAAAAAAAAACCTTTAAAATTCAAAAATTGATGTGGCACCTTTGATTAACCTCATTAGATTTGTTTGTCAGTCTATACTCTAGCTACCTTCTTGAGGCCCCATTTTTTTTTCTAACATGAATCTCTTATATTAAATTCTTAAGATTACTTAAGATAACAATGCCAAAACATGTCTAAATATGGGCTACTTTGAGTATAATTTTGATTATTGAACAATAAAATATGTTGTTGAATCTTTGTTGATAGGTTCTAAATTCTCTTGAAATTCATTTTTTGGATTTAATTTACGAGAATAAACTATGAATTTTCAAAGTGTTGAGAATAAGTGTATCTAAAATTGCCTTTAGATTCTCATGAGTTTTACCAACTATATTCCTTTAATTCCCACATTGAGACAGTTATTCAAGTACCAAGTCCAATTCTTTTGTTATTTTTCACTCTAAATGGAGATTTAAAAAAAAAATTAATTAATGATTTTTTTTCTAATGTTTTTAAATTGAGATTGATTTTTTTTGCCATTCCAATATTCCACTAGCCAACAATGAACTAATTGGCACTTCTTCCCAAATATTAGAATAGAATCAAGTCAACCAAACCTATTCAAGATCAGTTTTAAAAGCAAGTCACAAATAGGAGTAGTCACCTTTATTCCTTCTAAAATCTATAAGTATAATTTCCAATTATGGAATTGGACATGATTGTATAAGAAAAAGGTCACTAAGTTAGTTCATAAAGCATTGTGATCACCTTGTAAGGTATTTTGCTCATGTTCTAAGAATAGCCCCTACTATTGAACCATGAATTGTTCCTATAGGAATGAAAAATAGTCTAGTGATGAATTGGTGCCATTCCATTGGGATTTACAATACCATTGCACAATTTTATCAAAGATTTTAGACTAATTAAGTTTGATTTGGAAGTAAATAAAATTTCCATGTAAGAAATAATGTGGAATGGGACACTTTGTGCCATTCTTGGCAATTCCATGCAGCATGTTGATAAAGTTGAAGGCTTTCACACTTTCATTTTTGAACTCCATTTGCACCATTGAAAAACAAACTGTTTGATATGTAATGGCAGTACTAACCTGTGGCCTTCCTTCAATAGCACTCTCTTGCTGTGAGCTTTAGAAAATCCTATCTAATTCCGTTAAAATCTCACAATTACAAATCAAATTATGATGGATAAGTCTCCCTCTCTTCTTTCCTTCAAGATTTGATAGAAAATGCTTCGATGTGCAGAGAAGAGATCCTGAGCTAGTATGCTCTTCAATGTGTGTGGTTTCTGCCCCTCCTCCCTTCACTACCTTTAGTTAGTGTACTGTCCCCTGTTCAATCCATTGCCCTGCTTCAGCTGCTTGAGCAGTAATAAGCAAGTAACTTACGCTTACCTTGGCAGGAGTGATGACAAAAAAGAAAGCTCTCCTTTCTAGGCACGGTTCAGTTCAGTTTCCAATGTGTGAATCTTGTGTGGAGTTGCATTTGGACCCCGCCAGCAGGACAGGAGAGGATCAGAGGAGAGGACAGGTCCGGCTATTTCGACAGCAACATGGTAAGGTACCTGTATCTGCATGAACAGGAGAGGACTAGAGGAGGACCCAGTTTGTAAATAACATACCAAGTAAAGTAAGTTAAGGAAAGCCGTAAGGTACTCCCCAGCACGAGTGAGTGAGTCAGGGTTTGCTATCACGGCCCCGCCTTGATGACGTGCTAGCATCGAATGGAGGGCGGGGGGAGGGGGACTGCCGGCAGCAATGAAAGAAAGACTCCGTCCGGTCCAGTTGCCTGGAGAACTGAACTGACTGAAGAAGAGCAGCCAGGCCGGGTTCTTCCGGCGTCTGGGACAGACCAACTGTCTGCCTTGGTTTGGCATTGGCATTGGCATTGGAATTGGAATGGAAGCCATAACTTAACTCAACTTAAGGTAGACCAGCCCATTTCCACCAGCTTCCTATAACCGCCATCCTAGTTTTGGCCCCATCACCACCATAAAACTCACCCAAGTTCATTCACTGCACAAACAATTTTAGTGCATTAATTTCAAATTGGGTAACGTGTCGGCCTTTGATAGGTGGAAACTCTGGTGTTAATAGGTAAATGTAATGGTGGTTATAGGTTTAGGATAGGACATTTATGACTCTAGTCTAGTGGCAAATTTGTAATTTAGGGCAGACCACTTTAAAAATTCATAAAAATTATAATTCCACTTGGATTTGATTCGTGAAACATGCACACACCTTTGAAAAATATGTGCCCCTCTTGGAGTTGATCATGATATACTCAAATTGCGAATCAAGGTGGTAATAGGTTGGTCTACTTTAACTTCCTGATAGAATGAAGGCCTGATCGAGTGGACTGGAAACATACCATTCCAACTGAAGTTAAGCTTAGCCTAGCATGACATTCAATCTAAAATGGAATGGCAGTCACAATCGTGCGACTAGACAGGACAGGACATTTGGAAGATAATTAGAAAAGTAAGTGGGCCAAACAAGGAATCGAAGAAATGAACTGAAGACAAGTGAGGGATAACTTAACCCCTAAAGGGCCGAATGACTGTTGAACATACACAACTAATCTTGGGTAGGTGCACATGAAGTCATTTTGTAACAGATGTTCTTCATATTCTGATAGAAGGTGTGAACATATCCCCCCTAAATGAGAATGTAATTTTTTTTCTGATCGGATGCCCGGATCAAAAGTTATGGTGTCCTAAACTTTTCGAGCAACGCGAGCAACATGTGCAAAACACCTCTTCTACTTTTGAAATTTGGTAGGTATGTAATTTACATGATACAAGATCAAAATGTCAAAAAAAATAACCATATGCAGTGTAAAAATTTCACTTCAAGAAGAGTGAACCCCTAAACATCCAAACTGCATTTTTTGGCAACATAGCAATTTTGGGCACTCACTACGAATGGAGTTTTCTTTTTTTTCTTTGAAATTTTCACACAACATGTGCCCAAGGAGTAGCTTTAAGGCCCAACAATTTTCATAACTTTTGAATACATGGTTAAAAAGTTATTGCATGATATGTAATTTTCATTCATCTTCGGGCAATCCAAAAATTTCTTAAAAAAAGATATTTTAAGAAAGAAAAATTTGAAATTGGTTTTCTAGATTTATATGTACATGGAAAGCTTTGAATCATTCTATTTTGATTCATGAGATGAAAGTTACGAGGAGCTTTAGTTTGTAGGCAATTTTGGATTTTCTACTCCAAAATAAACTTTAAAGTCCTTTATTTAACTCAATTTTCAATATTTTTTGAAAAAAAATCAGAGGCTGTAGATTGTTTATTACAACATTGCAACCTTTGGGATTGGTATTTTTCAATTCCATAACAAAGTTCTTCACAATTTAGTATTTTGAATCATTCTATACTTCTTTGTATTTATTTATTTTTTCCCTATATGTTGTACAATTTCAAATGATCTGAATTTTTTCAACCATGTAGCCAACTTGCCTTGAAGAATGAATCCAAAGAGTAACCACTATTTTGGAATTTTTTTTCATATAAATGTGACCTTGTGAAGTGCAGCTACCTATTTTTCTATAGTGCCAAAAAAAGGATTTTTGCTGATTCGAATGCTAATATCTTACAATCTACACGGTAGAAATTTAAAAACAAATTTCCACATCTTTTCAAATCAATGTAGTACAAGATCTTATGGTTACATGTGTCCAGAAATAATTTTTTTTCTAAAATTTAGTAATTCTACTAGAAATGATAGTTTTGGAGCATTTTTGGTGAAAACATAGTCAAAAACATTTAAAGGGTTAAAGGCTGCTGGCCTTGCCAGGTAAGGTTGAAAAAAACTTTTTCTTCTCACTTCGAACATTATAATCTTTCAATCTATGTTGTACAAGCGTAGGAGCGTAAATATCCTTACAACACAAAAAACATCGTAAAATGACTCGAAATATCGTCCCAAGGGATTCTAGTATGTTGCTACAAGCTGAGATTATCTGTATCATCAACTTAACCAATCCTTCCACTTCCTTTCTCTTCTTCTAGATTTCTACCTTTCCGGAATCTAATCCAGATCCACTCTTTTCTGGAATCCAGTTACATCTCTTCTCAAACACACTGGTTTTCTATTCCTCTATTTTACCCTTGGAGGGTCCACCTTTGATCTTGTAGAGGGGTAGGAACTCACCACTCATATTCCTCACACTCTCTTCTCTCTCTAACTATACAAAACTTCCATAACCATATATCTGTTGTAATAGATTAGGTACGGAAGTACCCTCACAACTTCTCGGATGGCCAATCCAGAAGACAAGTCACTCAAGGTTGTAACCAACCCTTTCTACTACAACAATAGATTAACAACAACCGGAACCGATGGGGGATTGTTAGTCATTCACTAGACTAATCCTAGAGTTGGCAAACCTTCTGGAGAGTGGAGTGGGGATCTTTCCATTGGCGGTTGCTTATCTTCGTAGGGAGCCCTCCTTGGTATTCCGAAATCGCACCCTAACTACTCCTTGCTGAATTTCTGTTTGAGTGTTTTAAAGGCACCACATGCAAGACCATATTTACAAGCCTAACTACGTAACAAACATTCCCTCCAAATTTGATCTAGTCACCTAAGATCGGGATTCCTCTTTTTCTTTCTCCCTCTTACACTTCAACACTCTCACAAGCAAACACAACAAAGTTGAATATACACAAATCAATTCCTAAATGTCCACTTGGTGGCTCAGATTAAAGAAAGGAGAATCAAAATAACAAATGTAAGCTCCAGGATGGAATAAGAAGGCAATAGACCTGCCCTCCTTTTAAAACTCAAAAATCCAAAGGCAAAAAGTCACCTACAAATCTGGACAACCAATCACAGACCTCCTCAAAAATCTGGAAAGTTAGATCCTAAAAATCCAAAATTCAGTCCTACATTTGGAAACCTGATTTAGATCTAAAATTCAAATCCTAACTAATTGAAACCTAACTACTTTGCCTTTCACATCTTCTTCTGACTACTGCCACTTTGACTTACTGGTACCCGGACGAGTGCCCTCGCCGAAGTCGTCTTGACCGTTGCCCAGGTTTGAACTTTTCGTATTATTGGAGGCCAATCTTCTTCTTCCTCCTCCTCTTCCTCCATTTCTATTTCTAACTGGTATTTCTCTTCATCAGACTTTCCAATAAGCTGGACCTCTTTTTTTTCCTCTTCCTCAACTGGGGAAACCTCATCCAATATGATGGTCGTTCTCTCCTTCCGGGGTTGGAATTGCTGTATGTGTTCGAAACTTTCTGGATGGGTCCAACCAGATTTGTCATGCCTCCCATCCGATCAATCAAATCACTTCGAACTAGTAATCCGAGTGTCTGGAACGCATCCTTTATGGTGAGCCGGGTCGTCGGGATGATTGGCGAGGCGGAGACTTCCGATGGCGCTAACTCCCTTAATAAGCTTGGTTGCCTGGCCAGCTCTAGTACTGTCTTCATGTCCCCTTGAATGTCCATCTGTACTTGATTCGAGAATGCCTCCGTAGATTGGCAAAGAGCCTCCTTCAGTCCCTCAGATTGTGGTTGTGGTAGGAGTAATGGAGTCTGCTTAACTAGAGTTCCTATGATGAAGGGAAGTACTAGAAACTATGTGAAGTCCATGACTCGATCCGGATCTATGCGCCCCAATAGTTGTCGCATCTCCTTCAAAATGGATTCCATTTGGGTTGAGAAATCAACTAGGATCTTTAGTATTGTTGATCCGGTTAAATGCCCCTCTTTGGTTAACCGGTCCTAGATGATGGATGCCTTGATGATGGTTTATGATGGTCTATCCACCAAGTTGGACAAATTCTTGATGAGCTATAGGGCTTCTTTCTCCCTCTGTTCTGATGCAGCTAGTTCTCCATCTGCCCAATTCACCCAGGATTGGAGGTTATCCCGCTCCTTTTCAAGCCTCCGATTCGCTCTTCTTTTTGTCTCAACTCATCCGGATTGAGTAATTGTTTCACTTTGTCCAAGACATCTTCCAACTCGACTTTAAGTTCTTTACTGATTGCAATCACGAGTTCCACTAAGTTGTTGTGGTACTCTTGCGCTTGTAATACCCAATCGATTCCAGTCTTGTAGAATCTCGAAACGCTTCCAATCGTCTTCTCCGAAACATGGAGCTTTCCTCTTGAAGTTGGGTCAATGGACTTCCTCCTTTTCTCCCGGCAGTCAACAAGCACCTCCTCTTCTTCCGGTTCTTCTTCTATTTCCTAGATTTTTGGTTGCTCCGCTTCCACTTCTTTTGTGAGGCCATATTGTAAGTAAGTGGATTTGATATTGTATTCTATCATCTTTGCACTACTCATGAGTTCTGTCTAGTGGTAGAGATGGAACATGTAAGGACTAATGGGACTGAGCTTGGTCTTTCCCACTTGATCCATGAGTTTGAATACTATGCCCGCTATAACTTTCCCCCAATGTACTAGTCTACTTTCTATTGCCCCAAAGATGGTGTTGGCCACCATGATTGTAACCTAGGTAGGCTTTTCCGAATACAGGATTAGAATGAGAAATTCTAACACCTGTCTATGCCTTTACAATCACTAATAGCCTATCCCTCCTTTGCGTGGGCCGGACCTCTAAACTTTCCGGCCATAAACTTATTTGTCCAAAAGGCTAGTTCGGATCCCTTCTTCTGGAAACCGTAGACATCCGCCCAAATATTTTTCGTCTAGGTTACAGGTTCACCTCTTACTATCAACTCGTACTGATTCAGAGCTCCTACAATGAGCTCTTGAATCATTTCCTCATTTATGAGGGTCCAAGGCCTACGTATTAATCCGACATACCCTATGCACATCAGATCCTCCTCTAATTGTTTCCAATCGACTTGATCAATGGGGATGGCGGGACAAACCATCTCGGCAGTAATTGTAGGCTTCCGGATACTTCCCTCTGCCATCAAAACCCGTCACTAAGTACAGATCTGGTGTGGACAACACCTTCCTTACTTCTCTCTTCTTGAAACAATCACTAACTCACCACTCTTTCGCTTAACTACACAAGCGCAAACATTTGCAGAAGAAAGAAGGAGGAGAAATGGAGTTGGCAGGGTTTAAATACCCGTCAACCTACCAACTGTTCCCGGTAGCAGACTGTTTGCCGTAACAGTTCCCTAGATTTCTAGACCGGAACTTTAGAATATAGGTTGTTTCTATCCGGGTTTCCGAATTCCGGATCTGTCCTGGATTTGGTTACGGAACACCTGGATCATCTTCTTAGCCTAAGTGTAATGTTTAAGCTAAGCGGATTCTAATTCTGTTTGTTTAATAAAAAATTTCAAAAATTCAATACTATAATAGTTCTATTTTATATTAACTCAATCTATTCCAAGTTTTTGTCTTGAGCCAATCTGTGCAATCAAAGTTTCTGAAAAATTTTCCACACATTCCCATGGTAGTCTAGTACAAATTTTTACGGTTGAATTTTGGAAAAAAACTATTTTTTTTCATTTTTTTCTTCCTGCCCTAAAAAGTGGCAATTTTTCACAATTTCTACCTAAAATGTGCCTTCGTCCTTTAGCAGTTAACTTACAGTAACTTAAATGATGCTCACTGATGGCACTAGCTAAGCTCAGCTACACCTCACCTGGCTTGGTGGACAAGGACTCCCCACCCACTTAAGTTACAAGTTAAAGTTAAGGTACTCACTTCTTCCCGTTCAG
Organism: Straminergon stramineum; assembly: GCA_963920665.1. Taxonomy (NCBI): domain Eukaryota; kingdom Viridiplantae; phylum Streptophyta; class Bryopsida; order Hypnales; family Calliergonaceae; genus Straminergon; species Straminergon stramineum. The sequence goes on from OY987272.1 coordinate 18,576,842, forward strand.
AAACGTGAGTCTGATTGCATGGGAGAGACGGAGAGGGAGGGGACAGCAAGAGCACGATGGGCGGGACCAAGGGGACCAGGGAAGCTGGATAGCAGAAATGGGGAGCAAATTGAGGCGTAGCACCGCACACTTAATCACAGGTTTCTTTTCTTTGAAGACAGCAACTCTAAGTTAGTAGCAAAGTAACGTGCAGTTCTTGCTGGAGTGAGGAAGCATTTTCATCCATAAATATGGACGGAATATGGACAGGATGCATGAATTGACATTGATGCATCATCTAAAATTGCATACAATCATCCAAACATAGTTACTAATGCTTTCATCCAAGAATGGCATTATGACTCTTTTTCACGCATTGCACAAATGGTCTACTATACTTTGGAATGGTTGAAATTCAAGAACACATTTCAACTTTCAATTCTCATAAATTCACGAAAAAATGGTAGTTTTTGACAATTTATCTTTAAACATATACTCCATCCTTCAAGGATAAGGTGGGGACACCTAGGAGCACCAATTTTTCTACTATACATATTTATTGTTTAGATTGGTCAATCTTTTCCATTTTTTGTTGGCAAATGAAAGGAGGTTCCAACGCATCAAAGAATGCAACATTTGGATAAGGTATGTACAAGTTATGAAGGGTCATGAATAGTTTTTTTGGTAGATGTTCTAAAATTGTTACTTTCTTCAACAATATTGATTTAGAAGATGTACTTAGAATGAGGATCTGATGAAGTGGCGCTTTCAGGCACAGTGCAATTTTAGGTGTATCTACCTACCTTAGTAATGGAGTGTTGCAAACAGAGTGTACAGGTCGATTGTTTTTGAGTAAGCTGAGCATCAACATCCTTTGGAACCAAAGAGAAGACACTCACTAATATAACTAATAAGCATCCAAGGACGGTTGCTTTTCTGGCATGAATGTCAGAATTTTGTTTTTGTTTCCATCTACCAAGAAAAAGGGTGGGGTGAGGTGGGGTGGGGTGGGATGGGGTTGCACCAATGCTCAAGAAGTTTATGAACCTCGCGAGGGACAATGGAATGAAACCAAAAACTTTGGAGAATGTGCAAACTGCAAAGCCACCGGATCTGTCTGCACAGGAATAAGTGAGATTGAATCACCTTCAAAAGCATGACATCGAAATGAGCCTTACTTCTGCAACCGCACAATCTGAAGGGGGCTGTCAGCAGTCTTGTCGCCTGTCTCTAACCACGCAAACAAGACATGTGATCATATATAGTACAGTAATAAGAGTAGAATCACACTTGGACTTTGTCAAGAGGGAGCAATTTTACCAAAGACCCTACAGTAGATCAAATAACGAGGAGGTCTCTTTTACAGGGCACATTCGTTCCGAGCCTCTTCCCTTGATTGCCTGAGATATTTTTGTAGAAGTTGAAGTTGCATGTTCACATTGGGGGGAGGGTTTGTCAAGCAAATTCCGTCTTCACAGTCTCAATTTGGCTTTTTATTTTACTTTTAAGTATTTTGGATTTATTCTTGTGCAGGTGGGGTGGAAGGATAGGAGTGACGATAGTGTTCATCATCGCCATTAGTTTGTTGTTCGGGAGAGGTTTGGAGGTGATGTCCTTTGAATTGCAACTTGCACGAAGGGACTCTTTTTTTCTTCCTGGTTTGGTAGACACATGGTTCTGTGAGACACAACACACTTACATAATTCATAAGGTAGTCTGCTCAGAAACCGTGCGTTTAAGGGCTGGTCGGCCTTTTCGATGGTTCTTAAATGCACGAAATTATTTTTCCTTATTTTTCACTTGAAGAAAAATTGATGTGGAATCTAACCCAAGTGGTTTCATATTTTTTGGAGCATTTTTGAATTACTTATGAATTTCTAAAGAATTTTGCCATAGGTATCTATTTCTTGATCGTAGGCCTTACAAAACTCACACATGCGTAGTCTGAAAAAAGATATGGCTTTGCCAAAAACAAGCACTGCAGCATGTAGAAAGTAATAGAAAGGGTTCCAAAATGCAACCTTTACTAAACTAAACTCCTAAAGGGCCAAGGCCTATTTTTTGACAAAAATCACTTGAAATTGTCATTTCTGCTGCGTTCTTTCAAGAAAGAAAAAATAATTAAAATAAAAAAATCCAACCGTAGGATCTTGTACTATACTTGTATGAGATCACGTGGTAAAATTTTTATCAAGTTTGACCATATAGATTGAAAAATATTAGCATTCAAAGTTGTGGGAGAAAAGTTTTTTTGAATATAGGTAAACATTTCAGAAATGGACCCACCTTGGCTCTTATTCCATCTACTAGCAAAGTATATAGGAACATTTGACAAATGTTAAACCGCTCTGACATCATTGACAAAACATTCAATGCTTTAGACATATCTATTTTACAACTTGTTGCATTAGAAAAAATTTCAGCCCTCAAAGGGGTTGCTTCCCTTTGAGAAGTTCCCCTCAAAGGAATGCACAGCCCCTTTGAGGAATAGTGGTCACTATTCATCATCAATGATGAATAGTGCCAAAATTAAAAAAATATTAAAAAAATATTTAAAAATGTATATTTTTAAATTAAAAAAATTAAATAATATAAAATAATATAAATAATATTTAAAATAATATTAAAATAATAATAGAAATCTGATGTGGTCGCACTAATGCCACATTAGATCTCACAATTTTGTAATTTTGAATTTATTTTAAGATTAATGTTTTAATTATTTTTTTTAATATTTTTTTAATTCTTAAATTGAACTGTCCCATATGAATGAGGCTTTGCAGTTCTCTGCCCGGGGAAAGAAAAAGAACAAAAAATTTCGAATTTTTTTGTCAAATTTTTTTTTCTGGCCACAGTTCCCTACCGTTCCCTGCTGTCCAGGACTCACAGCCCCTTAGAGGGTTCATATTTTTTTCTAATGAGATCCATTTCAGACCCTAGCTAGGGATAGTATTTAGAAGAGGGGTGGAATTAGAGCAAACTATCATAGAGTGGTTGTGAGGAAAGAATGATATTCTTTATCGAAAGCCCTCAACGGAAGTGGGGAAAATGAAATGTTCGAGTAGATGATTGCAAAACATACATTATCTTCAATTCCGTAAGCAATATGCTTTTCCTTGCTATAAACTTAGGGTTTTAGATACTCAATTCTCTTGCAAATTTGTTCTTGTCAATGTCACTATATTAATTGTGTATGTTCTGTTTTGAAGAAGCGCATGTTTGTAAGAAGGGTTCATGGCACATTATATTTTGATTAGGGTTTATAATTTCAAGCAATTATTGGTGTCATTTTATTTCCCTACTTATAGGTGCTACCCAATTTCACCCATTCATTCCAATGGACCTCTTTGACAACCCCGATGATATTGTCACTTTCTCTTTTGCAAAATTATCACTTCAATTCACCTAAAAACTCTCGCTCGAGGTTGCAATGTAAATTGAGGCGGTGGAAGAAGCCAATGATTCCTTGCAATTGATTCAACAAGTTGAACAACTTATTTTTTTATTCCACTAGGTTAACTCCTAAAGGACCAACATGCGTTTCTTCACTACATAGCAATTTTGGGCAAGTATGTATAACTAGAGATTTTCATATTTTTGGCCCAAATTTTTGAAGAAGTTTGGGACAAGGTATATCTTTCATGTGCACAAAACTTCATGACGTTTGGAAATATGAGTCAAAAGCTATGGCCTAATATGTTACTTTTTTTAGTAAATGGGCAATCTAGGAAGGTTAGAAAAAATCACTTTTTTCAAAAACAAAAATTTGAAATTGCTTTTAAAGATTTATAAATACATAAACGCTTAAGTTTGAATCATTCCATTTTGATCGATGAGTCAAAAGTTATGAGTTTTGTTTGTTTGTGGGTAGTTATGGATTCTCTACTCTAAAATAAACTTTAAAGTCCTTTATCTTACTCAATTTTCAATATTTCTGGAAAAAAATAAAATCATAGGATGTAGATTGTTTATTACAACATTGCAAACATTGGGATGGACATTTTTCAATTCCACAATTAAATTCTTAACAATTCAATATTTTGAATCATTCTCTACTATTGTCTACTTATTAATTTTTTCCTATATGTTGTACAATTCCAAATGATTTGAAATTTTTTCAGCATGTGGCCAACTTGCCTAGGAAAAAGAATCTAAAGAAGCACCATCATTCTAGACATTTTTTCATAGAAAAGTGAGTTTGTGAAGTGTAGTTGCTTTGTTTTTCATAGAGCCAAAAAAATGATTTCAATGAATTTGAATGCTTATATCTTGCAATCCACACAATAGAAATTTTTGAAATATTTACCACATGATCTCAATTCAGCATACTACAAAATTCTATGATTACATGTGTTAGAAAAATAATTTTTTTTTCTAAAATTTGGTACTTGTAATGAAAAATGGCAATTTTGGAGCATTTTCGGTGAAAACAAGTCATGAAACTTTAGGGGTTAAATGCATAACTTACAACTCTACCGTAATCAGGTTATTGGAAGAAGATTTGGGTTCTTGGGTCAAATCCAAATTCACAACTTGGTTTTCTTAGATCTTATTGAAACAATTTTGATGATGCACGATGGATTAAACTATCATCATTACAAAAAAATTGGGCCCTCCAAAGGGCCATTTGGAGAGCCTATAGAAATTACTTGTTTTTACGAGTATGTGCATATGGAGTGAAGGATCTTTTGTGGCACCCCTTCTACCAAATAGAGAAAACGCCAAAAACACGGAGGATCCAACAACGACATTTGGGGAAGTTGAATGGTACCTGACGTGGTATAATTGTACCAACACCTCCGAATAGTTTATTCCCACTATAGCCGTGGTACCAACAATGTTTCATAATATTTTAGTATGCACTAGTTTTCCTATGATGCTCAACTTGTATGTTTTATAATCCTTGGAATTTGCTTACACCGTTAATTGATGGATGGATGAAGCTGAGGCTAGAGGATGGTAGGAATGCCAAAAGTTTGGTATCTCCACTGGTTAGAAGTGCCACTTGGCTCGCTATTTTGGGTTCGAAAGCTATTGTTTCTTCTAGTACACAAATAACATCAAAGCTATTGCTTTGAGCATCAATTTTGGTCTTTCATTACCATTTTGCTGTTTATAAGGCACTCTTTTGGAGTATCCAAGACGCACTTAAAGTCACCGTTAAGAAACCAAAACTTAAAGGAAAAGCATGAGTAATGCCATGATTCAAAAAGTTCAAAGATAGAATCAACCATTGGGAAAACAAGTGTGATGAAAGAAAAAGTGATCAATGCAATGTAGAATGAGAAGAAGGCAAATTCATTGACATAATTTGAGAGGCAACGGTGACATTGAGTACAATGGGTGGAGAAATGAGCACATCCAAAAAATGAGACAAATTGCCAAAAGATTGAGTGAGTGAATTCATAATTTCTTGAATGTCCATTCATTCCTAGACTAAACGTAGTAATGTCTGCAGCCGTAACTGAAATCTTTGATTCAATCCTAATCAGTTCCATTGCCATGCTCTCAGATGATCCAGGATTCTCTCATGCATGCTCTTGTACCAATAGGAGCTTTGGAGACAACACTTCTTGTGCAAGAATTTTCCCCCATTCCGCACATTGACCTTGCAATTTGGGCAACCTTCCTTGGCCACCTCAAAGTTGAAATCTAGTGGTGCATCGTCTCCAAGAGATATGCGTAGCTCTTACCGCATGTGGGACAAACGCCACATCTTTCCAACTTCAAATATTGGGAGCTCTATACCACAAAATACACATCGCATAAACATGGTCTCCATTGCCTCCACTTGGTCAATTGGCTCCCATCTTTTGCTCCTTGGAATCATGCACTCCCTCGAGTATTGGAAATTTGTGTATAATGTTTGCCTTCCAAGGTGATACCTACACTTGGAAGCTCCATCAAATTGAGTGAACTTGACAATTACCTATTTGATATGCCAAAACTAAGATGACCTTGGAACTGTTAGAACCATGAAGATACTAAGAGTGGATGCCATAAATACCTGAAATTTATAGAAAGAGTTGACACAAGACACTTTGCAATGTCTTCACCAATTACAATCTTCTCATTCCACCCTAGATCCATCAAGCTACTAAGGAGTTTCACACACGGTTGGTTAATAATGTAAAGTGTAGGTGTTTGTGCATATATGTGCTTGCAACAATAAAAAGGTCAACAAAGACATGAATTGGGAGGAACCATTGAATGCGCCCAAACTTGCTTCCAATAGATGCTTTCATCACTTGTTGATAATCACAACCATATTTAGTGTGGTAAGCCTTGTTGGTGTGCATATTAGGAAAGGGCCACTCTAGATCCAGCTCGTCCGGCAAAGGTAGAGGCTCCATAGTTCCATACAACTCTGGTAGGGTTGAAGGAACATACACTGCTCGAAGATAGAAAGTGCCATTCTCTAGTAAGTTGCGGTGAGATCTTCCATTTCTTATGGATTCTCCAATCTCATCATGAAGTACATAGACGACACTAATAATGGACTCTAGATGCACCCAATTGTCAAAGTACAATAGATAGAGGTAATTGCAATGTTTTGGCTCCCTCATGTCCTCTGCTACCTCCAATTGCAATTGCCGACACATGTAAGCATGGCGAATCTTCACTGCATCCAGCTCCATCTTCAGTGCACGTGATGAATCTGAAGCATACATCATTTTGAAGCGGAACTTCAAAATCTTCCCCTTGTAGGCTCCACCAAATGAGTCACCCCCATGCCTTGGAGCGTCTCTTCCCCACTCTCCAGTGCTCTCAGGTTGAAGCGTCACCCAAGATCCCACTTCTAGCTTCATAGAAATCCATTTTCCAGAAGTGTCTTTGTTATTGTGGACAACAATCAAAGCTATCTCATCTCTTGGGTGATGTGCCATATCCATTGATCAGTTTTGGTGACAACAAACCAATCTAACACGAATTGCTTAAGTCCCCCAAATGTTCATTGAAATTGACTCTAAACCAGTGACCGCCTTGGAGCTACAAATGAGAAGGAGATGGATTTTTCAGGAGGTCAAAGAGAATCAAGATGGATGGTGCAATTCTGGATTGGGTGGCCAATAGCTTCCAAGAGTCCAAGACACTAGGAATCAAGCTAGAATTGGCAGTACGAGGCGGTTGGATGTAACACACACCAAATGTACTAAGTACTAAATTCCAACCCACCATAACCATTATTGGTTACCTTGTCAAAGTGCCACATCATGGATGGTTTGGATGAAAAAAATTCCACATGGCTTTCTTTGCCCACGTGGTGCTTACGTGGTTGTCCACGTGTTGCATTGTGGAAAGCTTGGAAGACCATGTTCTGTGTGATGGTAAAAAGAAATGAGCCCAAATTGGGCATGTTTTTTTGGATTTTACCATGTTTTTGGCTTGTCAATTATAACAAATTTTAGGTGACATCATAGTTCATTACTTCCATGTAAAAGTCAATGTCCCATTATGTTTTCTACAACATCCAAAAAATCTCGGGTTTTTTATAGTGATCGGATCCGGTCAAGTACATGGGTCGCAGGACCAAAACCCCACAGGTTTGCAACCCTGACAAAAGTGAGGAGGACAATGACCACCCACTTCCTTCCTAGAGTGGCGGTTTTAGGGTTTAAGGTGGTAGATTAGGATTTTGGGGTCTTCTTTTAAACTATGAACTAATTCACATATCCTACATTGCTTGTTTTCCTTCCTACCACCCGATGTGTATATGAAGAGTTAACCCTAACAAAACTTGGTAAAACAAAATAGTAGTCAAAATTGACTACGATTCTTTTTGCCACATTTTTGTGAAGGCCTACTACGTGCTCAGCCAACATTTTTTGTAGTTTCCCACTCAGGGTTGACGAAAGTGAGGGTCCCAGGCAAAATCGTGTCCAAAAATTGGACGTTCAGCCGTTTGGCTATTCAGCCTCCGCAGATGTTGCATCCTCGATGGATAAAAAACACTGTCCGCAAATTTACCTTGAGTAAATGCGGTCGGGCGGATGGGTGGTTGAGCAGATGGGCGGAGAGGCGGACGGGTGGTTAAGTAGACAAGAGGTCGGGCGGACGGGCGGACGGGCGAATGGGTAATCAGTTGGGGGACGCTCACTATGTAGTTGCAGCAACTTTCACTTGCAGTTTTTGAATTCGTTTCTTGGAATTTTGGGGTGTGTAATGTACTATTGGAAAGGTCTTGGAAATACCTTTCCAATGGTATATCACACGCCCCAAAATTCAAAAATCTCCAATCAGAAATGCCAAAAGAAGTTTGTTGCTTCAAAAAGTGAGTGTCCGCCTAGCCATCCGCCCTCCCGTCCACCCTGCCGTCCGCCTCCCCCATCTGCTTGGTGGACGGGTGATCAGCTGGGCGGACGCTCACTATGTAGTCGCAGCAACTTTCACTTGTAGTTTTCGAATTCGTTTTTTGGAATTTTGGGGCGTGTAATATTCCATTGAAAAGGTCTTGGAAACACCTTTCCAATGGTATATCACATGCCCCAAAACTCAAAAATCTCCAATCGAAAATGCCAAATGAAGTTTGTTGCTTCAAAAAGTGAGTGTCCGCCTAGCCGTCCGCCCTCCCATCCACCCTGCCGTCTGCCCCCCCCGTCCGCTTGGTGGACGGGCGATCAGCTGGACGGACGCTCACTATGTAGTCGCAGCAACTTTCACTTGTAGTTTTTGAATTCGTTTTTTGGAATTTTTGGGCGTGTAATATATTGTTGAAAAGGTCTTAGAAATACCTTTCCAATGGTATATCACACGCCCCAAAACTCAAAAAATCTCCAATCAAAAATGCCAAATGAAGTTTATTGCTTCAAAAAGTGAGTGTTTGCCTTGGTGTCCGCCTAGCTGTCTCCCCCTCCCGTCCTCCCGTCTGCCCCCCCCCCCCCCCCCGTCAACTTGGTGGACGAGTGAATGGGTGATTAGCTGGACGGATGCTGTCTATGTGGTCGCCTTGTTGTTCACCCTCCCATCTGCTTAGTCTGTCTGCCATTGCCGACCGCCTTGACCTTCCGAGCTGACGTAATGCCATCCGCCTCCTTGTCTAACCTACTTGATCTCTGTCCGCTAATAGTTCTATTACATTTAATTCTGAAAAGTGAAGAACTATAGGTGCATTTCCAAAAAAAACTCTTTAATGCGACAAGTATCCAATGCAATATTAATGTAAGAAAGGATAATACCAAGTTTTCCTCCCCACATTTAAACATGCTTTCCAAACCCTATACCCTAAACCCTAAACCCTACAAAAAAAATTTGAATTGTAGAACCCTCAATTGTACATATTAACTTATAACGTTGCATGAGTTTTTAAAAGTAGTGGTGCAATGTGTGAAATATGTTTTATTTTTTAATTCTTTGAAGTTTAGAATACAATCATGACAATGTGATGCATATGTAGATCTTACTATCTTTGTCATTTAGGTTTCAATTGTTCTTAAGATTTATTTTATTATGGGCTACTACACAAATGTAGATCATTGGATTATAACCTAGAGTATTTCTTCAATTTTTGTTGTAGAATGCATTGATAGTGCAAAACACCAACGTAAATATCCTAAAAGAACTTATATTATCTCATTATTCTATTACAACATTTATGGGATGATGTTCAAAATGATTTAAGCACTTTAATGTAATTTTATGTGATATGATGTGGACTACATTAAAGTAAGCATTTATACAATAAAAATGAAATGGAGGTTCTTATCATACATGCTTATATTTATGTATATGTGTGTGCACCCTAAATTGTAAACCATCAATAAATTTATCACAACCCTAAAATATTAGAGCTTAGGTAGTGTAAAATGTGATTGACCTTCAAATATGATGAGCTTTCAAATACAACAATTGAGATAAGTAGGTCATACTCCAATGATTACAAGTCCGTTTCATCTCAAGACTTTTTCGCAAATGATTTTATGAGAAGGTTCACAATATCATATCTTGTAGATTATAAATTTACAATATTGATTGAATTGCTTATGTAGTTGTGTAGGCCTAGGATTTTTGAAAATCTTGAAAGCCTAAAGTCCTAAGCCTTTTTTTTCTCTATTGAATATCATTGAAAATTGCCATTTCTATTGTGAAGAGCAAAAAATTTTATAAATTAACTTTATATCTAACCATAGGAATTTGTACTAGATTAGTATAAAAATGTGTGGGAGTAATGTTATCATCTTGATGACATTAAGTGCATACATTGTATGATATTTGCATTTAAAGTAAGAAAAAAAATCTTTTCTTTTGTCTTGCTATACTTGATTCTTGGGCTTTTGATTTTCTTCACTTTAAATTTTGGCACTAACGATTTTAATTTTATAATATTTTCTGTTGAAGAATCTAGCTAATAAGAGAAGAACCTTGAATAAAAATTCAAAAATAAATCATTTAATTGAGATCATATTTCACAAGAGTCTCCTATAAGAGTGTAGGGCCTTTGAGACTTTAGGAATTAATTACTTTCCTTCAAAGGCATAAAAATCAATTAGAAATTGAAACCAATTAAATTGTTACAATCTTGACTTTGAATATCTTTTGCTATTAGCCAAAAAGTATTGTTGATATGGCAAATTTGTAAAAAACCACCAATGTAAAACTAAATTCCTTTTAATTACACATCCATTTGAATTCTTTGTTTACAAATCAAATGATTTTCCAAAGAAGAGGCTATTTGGTGACACTTTTTATAGTTATATTGATTTAGTGCCTCACTATATAACATATTAAAGAGATAATTTCTATAGCTTTCTTGATTCACCATGCATTGCATACTCTGCTTGTCCACTCATCCACCTACCTCTACAAAGTTAAAAACACCTCTCCCTCTCGCCCTCTCCTTTGTCTGCCTGTTCGCCATGGGCCGACCTCCACTAAATTGAAAACACTTCACTCTCGCATCCAACTCTTGCTCCCGCCTTCCTTCTCGTCCGGCTGTCCCCCCTCTATCCGTCCGCCCGTTCGCCCGCCCGTTTGTCCGCTTGTCTGCCCGTCCGCCAGTCCACCCTAGGTTGAATTCCACCAAATTGAAAACACATCACCCTTGGCCCCTTGCGCTCGCCTCTCCCTCTTGCCTTCCTCCTCCTTGTCTGCCATGGGCCGACCTCCACCAAATTGAAAACACTTCACTCTTACACCCAACTCTCGTTCCTGCTGCCCGCTCGTCCGCCTATCTGCCCATCTGCCAGTTCACCTTAGGTCGAATTCCACCAAATTGAAAACACATCACCCTTGGCCCTTACGCCCGCCTCTCCTTCCTCCCTTCCTCCCCGTCCGCTATCCGCCTATCTGCCTAGCGAACAAGAGGGCAAACAGCAAGGCAAACACTCACTATTTGAAGCAACAAACTTCTTTTGGCATTTCCGATTGGAGATTTTTGAGTTTTGGGGCGTGTGATATACCATTGGAAAGGTATTTCCAAGACCTTTCCAACGGTATATTACACGCCCCAAAATTCTAAAAAACGAATTCGAAAATTGTAAGTGAAAGTTACTGCGATTACATAGTGAGCGTCCACCCAACCGATCGCCCGTCTGCCCGTCCGCCAAGCGGATGGGGGGGGGGGGGGCGGATGGCTAGGCGGACGGGCAAACACCAAGGCGGACGCTCACTTCTTAAAGCAACAAACTTCATTTGGCATTTTCAATTGGAGATTTTTGAGTTTTGGGGCGTGTGATATACCATTGGAAAGGTATTTCCAAGACCTTTCCAATGGTATATTACACGCCCCAAAATTCTAAAAAACGATTTCGAAAATTGCAAGTGAAAGTTGCTGCAACTACATAGTGAGCGTCCGCCCAGCTGATCGCCTGTCCGCCAAGCGGACGGGGGGGGCGGATGGGAGGGCAGACGGGCGGACATCAAGGCGGACGCCCACTTTTTGAAGCAATAAACTTCGTTTAGCATTTTCGATTGGAGATTTTGGTGTTTTGGGGCGTGTGATATACCATTGGAAAGGTATTGTCAAGACCTTTCCAACAGTATATTACACGCCCCAAAATTCCAAAAAACGAATTCAGAAATTGCAAGTGAAAGTTGATGCAACTACATTGTGAGTGTCCATCTGTCCGCTCGGCAGACGAAGTGGGCGGACGGGCTCTAGAAATTGCGGACGGGTTGGCGGACGGGCTCTAGAATCCGCGGATGGGGTCATGGACGGGATGGTGGACGGGCTACAAAAACCGCGGATGGGGTTGCGGACGGACGGACGGGATGGTGGAGGGGGTCGCGGACGGGTAGACGGGATGGCGGATTGGTTGTAGAAACCGCGGATGGTGGTGCGGACGGGGTAAAAGAAATTACCCTAGGGTAAAAATCCAATTGTGCGAATGTCACAAGACGTCCGTGGGGTCGAGTTCGCGGACGTTCGACGTCCGGACGCTGGCGGCTGCGTCAGGACGCCCTGTCAACCCTATTCCCACTACTAGTTTTGGAATTTTGGGGCATGTAATATACCATTGGAAGGGTATTGAAAAGACCTTCTAATGGTATATTTCACGCCTCAAATTTTCAAAAATTGCAGTGGGAAATTGCAAAAGAAGCTAGTAGCCCACTACGCGCACATGCACAAAAACGTGGCAAAAAGAACCATAGTCAATTTTGATTGCGGTTTTTTTTACCATGTTTTGTTATAGTGGTTGTCTTTTCAATTCGAAATACAAGTCATGAATGAATTTTGAAGAAAAGTGAAGTAAATGTGATGTCATGCTACATTAGTGTAGGCCCATTTGAAATGGATGATTTAATGTCTTGGAAAGAAAGATAACATCCTAAGAATTTTTTAAAGTCTTAATAAAACATCATTTTTTGGCACAATTCAAACAACATTTTTTGAAGTTCAAAAAGGACATAAAATTCAACCTATGTCTGTCTCCTAACCTTGCACTTTACAACAATTTCATTATTCTAAGGGTCTTGCACAAAATGGGTATTTTAGTTGTTTTAGGGTTATCAAAAATTTCACTTAGCATGGGATTGAATTTTATATGTCCTTTTTGAACTTCAAAAAATGTTGTGTGAATTGTGCCAAGAAATGATTTCTTATTAAAACTTGAAAAAATTCTTAGAATGTTATATATCTTTCTTTGCAAGACATTAAATCATCCATTTCAATTGGGCCTATACTGATGTGGCATGACATCACATTTATCTCACTTTTTTTCACAAGCCATTTATGATTTGTATTTTGAATTGAAAAGATAACTATTTATATACATATAGGATCACGGTTGCTAGCATATGAGCCTAGGATATTGAGCCCATGAGCTTAGGAGCCTAGGCTCCTATGTTATTCATACCTTTCATAGTTATAGGATGTTTATAATTATAGGTATCTATGTTGTATGTACCTACGTTATAAGCACCTTCCATGATTATATGATGTATATATAATAAGTGCCTAATTATATTATGGGTGTTGTCACAAGACATAATCTCGGAATCCACCGGGTTAGTATAAGATAGGGTTATAATAGTATGGAATTTTTTGAAAATTCTAATAGGGAAACTAAATTAGAATCTTCTTAGTCTAAACATCGCATTAAGGTTGAGAGGATGATCCAGGTGTTCTGTAAAAGGATCCAGGACGGATCTGGATTCTGGAAAGCCAGATACTGACAACCTATAACCTAGAATTTCGATCTAGGAATCTAGGGAACTGTTACGGGTAAACAGTCCGCTTCTAGAATGGTCGGTAGGATGACGGGTACTTAACTCTAGCCACTCCCATTTTTCCTCCCTCTTTCTTCCACAACAGTTTTGCGCTCATATAGTTGAAAGAAAGAGTGGTGAATTAGAGATTGATTCAAGAGCTATTGATTGTTTGTCTCCACCAAATCTGAACCTAGTTCCAATTCTTGACGGTGGAGGGAGATATTCGAAAACCCTTAGTTACTGCACGGATGGTTTGTCCGACCATTTCGGAAAGGCTGAGAGACCGGTTATAGTTAGAAGACAATCTAAGTAGGATAGTGTGTGTTGGTCTATTTCTTAGGCTGTAGACTGTAAAGAATGATCGGATGATTTAGGAGCTCGTAATAGGAGCTCTGAATCAATATAAGCTCACAATGAGGGGGCAACTTGGAACTTGGACAGATGAGGTTTGGGCAAAGGTATATGGATTCCCTAGGAAGGGATCTAGATTAGCCTCCCAAACGGATAAGTTCGTAGTAGGGATGTTCAGGAATGCAACCCATTCTAAGGAAGGATATGCCATTAGTGACTGTCTAGATGGAAGGCAAAAATAGGTCTTAGAGTTTTTTATTTTGATCTTGTATCCGGAAAAGCCTACCCGGGTTACGGTTATGGTAGCCAACACCATTTTTGGTGCAATGGAGGGTAGACCGATCAACGGGGGGAAAGTCATCGGAGCAATAGTCTCCAAGCTTGCCACCAATGTAGGAAAGGCTAAGACCAACCCAATTCGTCCTTACCTGTTCCACCTCTACCACTCTATAGAACTTTTGAGTAACGCAGAAATGGTAGAGTACGACACCGGATCCACAATCCTACATTACGGCCTCACGAACGAAGTGGAGGCAGAGGAGCTGGCATTCGAAGAAGAGTCGGAAGAGGAAGAGCAGCTCATAGATTAGAGATGAAGGAAATCTACCATCCAACTTCATTAGGGAAACTCCCTAGTCCGGAGAAGGTTCCAAAGGAGCCAGAGGAAGACATTTCCGGGTTCTTCAAAACAAAATTTGACTGGGTGTTGTAGGCACAGGAGTACCATGAGACCTTAGCAGACCTTTTCAAAAGGATCAACAAGGAGTTGAAGGTCGAGCCAGAGGATATACTCGACGTAGTCAAGAAACTTCCGAATCCGGAAGAGTTGGGATGGAAGGAGAAACAGATTGAGAATCTGGAGAAGGAGAAGACTGACCTTCAAGCTAGGTTGAGTTGGGCACAAGGAGAGTTAGCCATAGCGAAGCAGAGGGAGAAGGAAGCTCTACAACTTGTCAAGAACCTATCCGGTTTGGTGGATAGACTCGCGGAGCTCATCGTCAAGGCCTCCCTCGTTTAGAACCGGCTAATCGAGGAAAGACATCTCATCGGATCCAAGGTAGTCCGGATTCTAGTCGATTTCTCATCAAGGATGGATTCTGTACTGAAGGAGATGCACTAGCTGTTGGGGCGGATTGATCCGGACCTTGTCATGGATTTTTCCCACTTTCCGGAAATCCACTTTGACACGGAAACTCGAGTGAAGTTAACGACATCAGTGCCACTGCCGGTTAGATCGAAAATCCCTAAGGAGACTCTCCGGCATTCAACACAGTCCTTTTCAACTCAACTAGAGAAGACCATTTGGGGGAGCGTGAAGATAGTTTGGGAGCCAGCCAAGCAACCAGATGCAACACAAGAGTTCGTGCCACCAAAAGTTACCATATCACCACTAATTCAGACAATCCGTCCTCTTGAGAAGGAAACCTTTCAAACACCCAAGTTGCTTATCCAGAGTGACTTGGTGGATCAGATTGGAGGATAGATGAATTCGGCCTAGACTCATTCAGAAAGCTTTGAGCATATGCAGTAGCCTCAACCAAGGCAGGAGAAGACCACCATCGTTTTGGATGAGACCTCTCTAGGAGAAGAAGATGAGAGGGAGATTACTTAGATTGAGAAATCTGATGAAGAGGAGTACCAAACCGGATTAGAGGAGGAAGAAGAGGAGGACATGGAAGAGGAAGACTCGCCTCCAGAAATCCGGAAGATCCAAACCCAGGCAGCATTGAAGACGACTCTAGTGAAGGCGACTCTAAAAGCAACTCCGAGGGCATTCATCTAGGCACTCGCAAGTCAAGGCGGGAGTAGTCACAAGAAGGCACGAAAGGCAAAGTAGTTAGGGTTTTAGTTAGTTAGGATTTGAATTTTGAATCTGATTCGGGTTTTCAAGCGTGGGCCCGGGTTCTGGATTTGTAGGATTTGACTTTTTGGGTTTTTCGGGAGGTTTGTGATTGGTCACATGGATTTCCAGGTGGCTTTTTGGCTTTGGGCTTTTAAGTGAGGGGTAGGTTTGTTGACCTCTCATTCCATCCTAGTGTGTATGGTTGTTACCTTGTCGTCCTTTCTTTAATTTGAACCTTCAAGTGGACATTCAGGAATTGATCTGTCGTATATCTAGCTTTCTTGTGTTTGTTTGTGAGAGTGTTGAAGTGTAAGAGAGAGGAAGAGGAAAGGAGGAATCCAGATCTAAGGTGACTGGATCTGATTTGGGAGGGAATGTTTGTGACATAGTTTAGGCTTGTGAACACAGTCTTGTGCGCGGTGCCTTTAAAACACTAGAATGGAAATACGGCAAGGAGTGGTGTGGGTGCAAGTCTGGAATACCAAGGAGGGTTCCGTACAGAGATAAGCAACCGCTAGCGGAAAATCCCCATCCTATTCTCCCTAGAAGGTCTGCCAAACCCTAGGATCAGTCTAGTGAACGACTAACAATCCCCCATTGGTTTCGGGTTTTTTTTGTTGATTTGTTGTTGTAGTGGAGAAGACTGGTTACGGCTTTGAGTGACTTGCCTTTCGGATTGGCCGTTCGGGAAGTTGTGAGAGTAATTCATGGTCTAATCTAGTGCAACATTTGGTCTAAGTGTGTTTTGTGTAGTTTAGAGAGAGAAGAGAGTGTAAGGAATACGAGTAGTGAGTCCCTAGCCCTCTACAAGATCAAAGGTGAACCCTTTGAGGATAAAACAAAGGTACCAAAAACTAGTGTGTGTGAGAAGTGATGGATCCAAATTTCGGAAAGGAGTGGATCCGGTTTGGATTCCGGAAAGGTAGTGATCCGGAAAAGAGAGAAAAGAGGTGAAGAGAGAGCTTAAGTTGGTAATATGGATAATCTCGGCTTGCAGCAATAGTCTAGAATCCCCTAGGACGATATTTCGAGTCATTTTACGACATTTTGGTGTTGTAATGGTACTTATGCTCCATTGCGCATGCGACGTAGAGTGGAAATAAATATTTAAGAACGATGGGATGGAATTTTTGCTCGAGCAATATACTCCATCAACACGTTAGTTTCTTCAAAAACTATAACAATCACAAATCTTGCAGGCCATATTGGAGGAAGATGGGCCAGCAAGAAGAACTCGGTCTAGTGCTCAAAGACTTCATTTAGGATTAGACGAAGAGCTAGTTGTGGAAGCGGGGACTCATGACAACAAAGCCGGCCCAAGTAGCACAACACACCACCCTATGAATGTTGACTAGGTGTACTTCCATGTGTTGTGGTTAGTAGCAAGTACAATGTAATAGAATTTAGCATTATAAAGGCACGTAGAATTTCGGCTTCACTATTATTAACTACATACACTTATATAGCATTCAATAGAATATTCACACAGTGACCACATCATGCACTTTTCCAATTTTGTATTGTATGACACATGAAATATATATACACTTTTTCAAGTTTCTATCGAAATATGTACACATGTGATTTTTGGATTCACTTGTTTCATAGGTACTTAAAGAAATAATGACCTTCTTACATTTCTTTCTTCTTTTCCAATATCTACTTCGTATTAATTCACCTAAACGAGATTGGGTCCATTGCTAACTCATAAAACATCGTGTACAAGCACAATGTAGGCAATTCCATGTTATGAAAATACAAATCCTACATTTTCATTACATTAAACTACAAATTGCATATGATTTTCAAATTATCAATAAACAATTTTTGTTTGTGCACGAAATATTTATGAAGGATTTAACAATTCCCTTGAAGATTTTCAGAATTAATATTAGCAATCAATAAAAAAAATGAAATGAAATAAGGCTATCAAAGCATTTCTATTAATCCCTTCTTCACACATTCAACAACTACATGAAAAAATCCCTAAGGAAATACAAATTGTACATCCAAATAAAAAAATTAGGGAGGAAAATGGCCCCCTTCCCCCCTTTTAAGCCCTCAATGCCCATTGCCCAACAATTTTGTGACAATGAAGATTTTCAAAGAATTATACCCCTTTGATCTTTTGGGCAACCCAAAGTCCAAAATGTGCCTAAAATGTTTTGTTTAAACCATACAAAAACAAAGACCACTTTGTCTACTGTACAAGGAATTAATGGTGGAAATTGTTGACACTTTCATTTTTACATTATAAATTTATAACAACTTCGGATGATTAATTTCATAGGTTAAAGAAATAGATTTTAGAAGAAAAATTTAGAAAAGACAAGTAATTCTTTTCTACACCCCCAAAAAATTGTCTTTGAAACTAAAATGAATATAAGAATTTCTTTTTTTCAAAACTTAAAAAATACAAAAATCTCTGAAATTTGTACTTTTGAAGTGTTGTACACATTTTCAAAATTGAAGTAGAAGAAGTAAAAAGAGGATATTCAACAAATTGGATCCAAAAAAATATTTTAAAATTCACATGAGTCAACTTTATAAATTTAACTATTGAATGTATTGATATTATTTTCATATTTATAGCATCAACTTCAAGGGATTTGGCTTCATTCTAATTATTTTGTATTCTTTATCATAGTAGGTTGAAGATTTTATTTTTGAAATTGTTGAAAAAAATTCAAAAAATTCTCCACTTCCTGTTTATTTGTATACAATAAAGACTATAAATGTTCAGAAAATTGTTTCTTGGCTCTCTACTACTCCTTCCATTAGAAAAACATTATATTTGCTCCCTTTTTCTTCTGGACTACATTTCCTAGATTTATTTTGTTCTTACTTTTCACATTCAAATTTTGAAAATAAAAAATTGCAACAAGTATGTAAACTTATTACTCTAAGAGCCTAAGATCCTAGTTTCTAAAATAATGAGATCTTTTTCACCATATCAAGAATTTGCTATAAAAAATTTAAAGAAGAAACATTAGGTCCACTTCATCCTTCAAGTATGAACCCTGTCTTTTCACATTCAATGACTAAATAAGAAATTCCCTAAAAGAATATAAATCTACATTCAAATTGGAAAAAATGTGGAGGAATTGGTCTTGCCCCCACTTTATCCTTCACACATTCAACAACTCAATGAAAAGTCCCTAAGATAACATAAACTCTACATCCAAATTTCTTAAAAACAAATCGAGAAGGAAGTGCCCTCTTCTAAATCCCTTCATCACACCTTCATGAATTAAATAAAAATTCCCACATGAGAAATAGACCTACACAACTAACACAAGTACACATCCAATTTGGCAATTTCCGATGTCAAAAAAATAGAAAAGTGCTACCTTCATTGGATCATCCCCAATAATTCCTACTTCATACATTGAACAATTGAATAAAGATTTCTTTTTTGAATTATTAAATTGAAATTTTCCAACCATTTCATCATTTTTCCATTAAAAATTCAAGATGCAGATGGCTTGCAATGCACTATCACATGGTAAGTTAGGCCAAAAGAGAGGGAATCCATTTTGCCCATGAGGCCTCAATGCTAGTACAAGTTGTATTGAGGTAAATGAGGTAATTAATGAGGCCATTTGACCATCATGTACTTGTAGATCTTGTCTATAGTACAACAAGGGGCTGATAGCATTGAAGTGCTCCCCTCTTTCTTTGGAGAGGTTTAGGATCCCATGGCCCAAAGACCATTTAAAAAGTCCTTCGAGTTTCTCACTGCGCCAGCGTTTGTGCTTGATTGAAGCGTCTGCGCTTTGGCAGGAAGGAACTAGAAAGGCCCCAACTTTTGATTTCTTCGTCTTAGCGTCCGTGCCCAAGCAATAGGGAACTGAAAAGGTCATGCCCCTCGTTCTGTTCACCCAATGTCCCTAGCCTGATGTAATGTGGGGGGCCCCTCTTCCGGGGCCCTTTGTTCGTGCCCCAATCTCGACATTGAAGCACCCCAAACTGTGAGCCTTTCCTTCTAAATCCTTGAAATTATTAGTTTTAGGCACCCATATAAAATGCTAAAAAAGAATAATTTGGTTTGCAAGAATACTTTCATTTGGGGTAGGCTAAGGCATCTATGGAATTCTTTTTTCAATTTGTATTCCTAATGAATGGAAAAATGTTCATGGATAGGC
This sequence comes from Straminergon stramineum, assembly GCA_963920665.1. Lineage (NCBI taxonomy): Eukaryota > Viridiplantae > Streptophyta > Bryopsida > Hypnales > Calliergonaceae > Straminergon > Straminergon stramineum. Next base: position 18,596,807 of record OY987272.1, read on the forward strand.
TAACACATTACACATGTACAATAAGGAATATATACTTTAGTAATTTGTATACAAGTATGATGGAGAACAAAGTAAAGGAGGGTGGCATTTGAGCCTAACATTACTTCTCAACTATAGGGAATGTTTGCATGTCAAAACATGTACAAGTAGTTAGTCGTAAATGACTAAATGCTCCTAAAAGTTTTCCTAAATCCTATGTACAATTATACAATGTTCATGTGCTCCTATATGTATCTCAAAAATATAATCATTATCATGATTGGATGATCATTGCACAAATTTCATGCTTATTCAGAATGGCCTTGTACACATTGAAGGTCCTCAATCCTTTTCTAATATGCTTTCTCTCTAATACTGAAATCTCTCATTAAGGTTTCTATCTCAGAACAATGATGTTGTTTTTGTTTTTCAGGTTCAATCTCTAAGGCTTTAATCTTTTTCAACAATGTCTCATTGCCTTCAATAGGCTTCTCCATTTCCTCGCCCACTGAATGTAATAATTCTTTACCGAGCGTAGGGAGGCATGTTGTATTTTTTGGGGAAAGCCTAAGTAGTTCTTGGTCCTACTTGTCTAGTTTAGCTAGGTGTTGGACAATAGATATTGATGGATTAAACGATGGCCCTGATACCATGTTATCAATTCCTCTTTCTCCCATTCCAAGGTCAACACATTCGATGTCTTCTGCTTGTAGTACCTCTTTTAAAGATTGTTCGACTTCAATACTCCTAAGAGTGTTCATCTTTTCGTCCCTCTCTTCTATCGAACATCCAAATTTGAGGTCAACATCAGAGTCTATAGTCCAATCCACACTTGTGTCCAGAATGGATTCATCACCGTGTTTCGCCTTTGAGAGCCCCCCTTGCCCTTGGAATTTTCGTTCTCTCAGGATGTCAATGCTCTTTGGAGCTCTTATAATTGAGCTTCTAAATGTCTTCATAGTACGCCAATAGACTTTGTGATTCAGCTTTTCCTTTGCATACACCATACGTAAGATTACAAGCTTATATTCATTTCTTGCTACAAAAGTGGTGCTATATACTTGTTGATATACTTGGATGCATCTTTCAAGGAAGTCAGAGTCTCGACAATAGTGGAGGTTTGCTATTTGGTACTTGCAATGCTTTTTATGCACACTATGTGCAAAGACTTTATCTATGTGGCACTAGTCAATATACTTTTCACATGTTTTTTGGGTCCAAGGTTGTGGTTCATTTTCCCAACCTCGAAAAGCATAGTTGGTAGGGTCAAGTAGAATATACAAGTGCTTCTTGGATATCTTACAATTGCAAGACTTCCCCTTATCACGAGGCCTCATTGCTCTAGGACCACTGCTATTTGCACCGGTAGATTGGGACATATTGCACAACAATTTTTAGGACTTTGTCATATAGAACTCCTCATTATGTACGGATAATTGTAGTATTTAATCACTTCTAGAGAATAGGTTTGAGTAAGCAAAATGTGTGGCATGAATATGTGATTCACACAGAAGACGCCCCAATAAGGAGCTCAAAGGTGAAGTCTAAGATTTAGGGGCAGATGGGCAGCAACATTTGTTAGGTGGGTACTTATTGTGTCTGGGTGCGCAAGCATGCAGCTAGGTGCGTAGATGGCAGGGGTGTGGACGCTAAGTCCGGTTGATGCCGTCCTCGCCCGGATGTCCAAGCGTGCATGCTAGGCCTTGGCGGTGAAGTCCCTGCTCGGCTATTTTTCCTTTAGTGGGTGGATGGGTGCGAACATTGGGCCATGGCAAGGGTGTGGACGGATTGCATGGTATTGATGACGTCCCCCTTTGACTGTTTGAGTCCGCGTCCCACCCCCTTCTGTCCACGCCCCACCTCCTTATGTCCACATCCATCCCCTTCTGTCCACACCCTAACCTTTTCTACCATTCATGCATGATGTCTTGGCATCCTTGTCTATTCATGTTGTGTCCACGCCCGAGTGAGACGTCCCTGGGTGAGCGTCTCTGGTTCCTGCCTCTCCCATGACAAAGTATATAAGCCATGGTGAGGTGCATCATTCCCTACGTTTTATGCCTAGGCCTCTATTCCTTGGACTTCAATTCATTTTGAGCTCCTTATGTGAGTCTAGTTGGATGGAAGACAACCCTGGTTTGCTACTGAGGTGATGTCAAAATCAGTTCAAGCAGTATTCCAGTGCTAATTGTTGTTAGTTGCACTCAATCCTATAAGATACCCAAATTTTATTTCCACTTGGTAGAAGGAAGGCATTCTCCTGAAACATCAAAAATCTGATGGGAAGTTCTTGGAAGCAAACAAAAGAGTAGGAACCATGGTACAATTTTTTGGAAGATGGGACCAAAGTGAACTACGTTTTCTACAATGGGACATTCAACTACAAACGTGAGTGTGCTTTTGCCCACTACGAGTATACAACGAAGTTAGAAAAGATAGTGTGTCCCAACCTTCCGTGGGTAGTACGACATAGATTTGCTAATTGTGCAAACTTTGTTCCGCCATGAATGAGTCCTCAGGACATGCGGTCTATGGAGTTGGTTCCAAGTGGTACAATTAGACTTGATTCAATGGCGAGTTCAAGTCAATCTGCTCAGAATGAAGCAATGGAAGCCACCACAAGAGAAGGTGAGAATGTGACTGATGAAATGGAGCCTTTGCCCAGATCAAATAGTCTTGTTGCATCGAATTCCACGAGATCTCGGCCATTGCATCAACAACACATGGTGGACGCCTTAAACATTGCAAAGAGGAAGGAGTTGGATGAGAAGTGGGCATCATTTTTCTATGAGGCAAATGTAGCATTCAATGTGGCACAGAATCCTGCTTTACTCGAGGTAGTGAGGGCAACCTTGTTGGCAAGGTTTGAGTACTATCCACCTTCTTACCATCAGTTGAGGACTCAATTCATTGAACCCAAGAGGTTGCAAATCCAAAACGAGATAAAAGTAGAAACGGGTTTTGCAATGAAGAATTATAGAGTAAAACTATGCAGCGATGGTTGGGACAATGTAACTCACCGGCCCCTATTGAACGTGATGATGTCATGCCCTACAGGTGGGTTTTTTTGGGGGTCCATCGACACTACTGGAGAAAATAAAACCATATTCTACATAGCGGATAAAATAAAAATATTCATTGAGAAGGTGGGTTCTCAATATGTGACACAAATTTGTATGGACAATGCATCAAACATGCTTGAGACAATGGATGATATTGTTGCTACCTACCTACATATCTTCAAGCAAGGGTGCATGGCACATGCACTAGATCTATTGTTGGAAGATTGGGCCTAGGTGTAGGAATTTAAAGATTTAATTGAGAGGGCCAATAGGTTGTGCCAATACATTAAGAACCATCATGCGACTATGGCTACTTTTCGCAAGTTGAGTCCAAACTTACAACTCATAGTGCCTACTGAAACACTTTTTGCTTGTCATTTCTTCATGAGGAGACGATTGGTTGTTCTTTGAGGACTCCGAGGAGTCTTGTTGGACCTGAAAGACAAACCACATGTTCAGAATTACTTTGCAGGGCTACGAAATATACAAGGTGGTAACCAAGCTGCTTCAAGAGGAACTAATGTAGTGTCCACCATCAAAAATCTTGTTTTTTGGCAAAGATGCACAAACTAAGTTTACATGATAGAGGATGTGTTGAAGGCCTTGCGTATATTTGATGGCAAAGAACCAACCATGGGCAGGGCATGGCTGGTAATGCACAACTTACAGGGTCATGTTTATTCATTGAGAGATCCACCCTTCAGTGTATAATCGGACATAGCGAACATCCTCGAGAAAACCTTCATTGACAAATGGGACATGGTATTCAATGACACGCACTATGCTGTAGCCATTTTGAACTTGTACATTAAGGGCCGCATGACCCTTAATGTTGACGGAACTGCTCTTCATGCATTGTATCGGGTCATCCGAAAAATGGAGGATGTAGTGGGTGTGCGTTACGATGTTGTCATGGCAGAATTAATGGAATATGAAGAGAGCTCCAAGCCGTATAGCCCTACCATAGCACCCAACATTTGAGCGGCAAACGTGCTTCTCCACAAATCGTGGCATAGGATTGCAGACAAGGCCTTGTCTAAAATCGCTGTGCGTCTTCTATCTCTCATGTGTTCTGCATTGTCTTGTAAAAGGAACTGGAGCATGTATTCTTTTGTTCATAACAAGATCCGGAATCGCTTAGCGTCAGAAAAGGTTGAGTCTTTGGTACATATCTATACCAATAGCTGTGTGCTTCGTGAAAGACCAGGGGTCGATCCGGTCCGTTGGTATGATGCAAACATCCTCTCGGAAGATTTCGATCCTGATGCCCTTGGTCATGTTCCGGTAGGCGAATCCAATCGCAAACGTGATCGTGAATTCAACGCGATGCGAGCAAAAGAAGACAAGATCATTGATAGGGAAGCAAACCATGCTCCTCGAGGAGATCGAGCACCTCCAACTTACCAAGCAAACTACGATCTTTAGAGGGAGGGCACCGATCACCTTGAGGAAGCAAGGTAGTACTATAGAGATGGGGAAGATATTGAAGATGATGTCCCTCATGATTGTCGAAGACCTAATCATCATCATAGTCCGTCGCCTCCACTTCCTGAGAATGAAGACATTGCAGAAATCCACCCTTTGTCTTCTCCTTTGGAGGGAGATGAATCGAATGCTGTAAACCATGATAATCATGATAGCCCCCCGAATGGTGACCACAACAACAGAAACCTTCCTCTACAAAATAACAATGGGAATGGAGATGACTTCAACAATGGCAATGGAGGGAATGTGGAGAATCACGCAATTCCGCTCCAAAGAGGGTCTACCCACAATGGTCATCAAAATACAAGGTGTGTAGGGAGGGGTGGAATGTCTGGCGGCAATAGAGTGGTCCAAGGACTTCATGGTACAAATGTTGGAAGTACTGCAATTGCTCCCACCATCATAGCAAATCAATTCAACGATAATGTAGCGCGGTGTTTTGACCCTAATCATGTAGAAGTTGATGTTTTTGCATTCAGAGAGGATGTCACCACTTTGCACTCTCATGTTGCGCCTTCTATAGTTTGCCATGCCCAAAATACATCAGTGTAGCGTTCGATGACCCCCCCTCGTACTACAATTCAAAATGCAATGTCTAGAGCTACCCAACAAGGGTTAGGCTTAGTGATGACTACTTAGGTTACAACTCCAAACGTTTCTAATGTTGCTATTGGTGGTAGATCCCCTCAATCCCCTCATTCCCACAAAATGGGTTGGTGTGAACCACAATATTGGTTCACTATTTAAAAACCTGAAAATATAAACATTAGGCATGAATTTACAAATCCAAAAGTGTTAGTACTTCGGATTAAGCCATAACCATCAATTAAGGAGTTTTCTACTAGATAGCAATGGAAACTTCAAGAGGTTAGGGCGAGATGCTAGAAAATGCAATTAGGAGGAAATTAGGGGAAATTCTAGGAAAAAAATGGGGAGTAAAAACTAGAAAGAGGTTAAGCAAGATTTGGTAGAGTAACCAAATTAGGCTAATGGTAAAATGATGAGAAAATGAAAAAAAAAAATGAAAAATGAAAATGAAAACAAAAGACTAAAAGTAGGAAATGAAGCTAAAAATAAATTAAAAACCACAAAAATAATAAATAAGAAAAAACACAAAAAAAGTTAGTTAAACTAAAACTATGACTAAAACACTAGGGTAGTGACTAAAACACTAAGATAGGATTTTACAGTAAGTTAGAGGGTTTTACAGTAATTTAGGGGGGAGAACACTAAAATAGAGCAATTTACACTAAATTAGCGGATTTACAATAACCTAGTGCAATTTGCACTAATTTGGCGCATTTTGCACCAAATTAGTGGATTAATAGTGAATTAGTGTAGGATGAAAGTAGTTTAGAAAATTAATCCGTTAGAAAGTTAGATGTAGGCAAAATTAGGGTTTGGAGCCCTCTCTCTCTCAACTCTCTCTCAATTTTTCGCAACTTGGTGTGCATGTGCGTTGGAGAGCATTCTTGGTGATGAAGGGCGTTTAGAAAGCATGAGAAGCTAGGGATTAAGATGAGGGAACCAAAGTAGGACAATTTATCGAGTAGGTCACCATTTTCTGAGAAAAATGGTGAAGGAATGATGGGAGTGAGGTCAGATGGGAATTGGAGTGGAGAGAATTAGGTTTTTGTGGAATTGGGAGGGGACTGCCAACTTTGGTGAGTGATTGCGGGAGATTGGAAGAGCGGAATGGGCTGAATTTTTGGGAGGATGGAGAGGGGAAAGTCAGCTTTCCAACAAAACCAGTCTCAACCAATTTTGAGCAAGAACGAGGACGGAGTGGCCGATTTAGTGCGAGGAGGTCAAGCCGCTACCGCCACGGAAGATCGACGACTTTGGCGAGCGACTGTGGGAGTTCAGCAGAGCGGATCAACGTGAATTTCTGGGAGAATGGAGAGGAGAAAGTCAGCTTTCCAACGAGACAACTCTTGCCTAATTTGGAGTAAGGACGAAGCCGGGGCAAGCATTTTAGTGTGACAAGGTCTGTTGCCCATCTAGCGGCAGTTGATTCTGGGTATTTCATCTTTTTTTTTTTCTTGTGATTCAACTGAATCCAAATGTAATTTTAATTACAATATGATATTTTATTATCCATCTTGAAGCAATAGTTCTATGACTTGCATGCAATGTTCTTGTGGGGTGTGAATGTGTAGAAGGTCTATGAGGATTTTTTTAGGGTTTTAGGGCAAGCGCGGAAGTGCTGCCCAAATTAAGGGTAGAATTAGGGTTAGGATATGGATTAGGAAATTGAAGGAAGAAACTAATTGGCCTAAAAAGAATGGGTGAATATGTTAGGGATGGGATCTATGGAATTAGGGAAGTCTTGGCATCAATTTAGGAAGTTAGTTAGGAATTGGGGTGGTTGTGGTGTGCTAGAATTTAATTTCAGGATATCAAATTGACCCATTTGGTGCCCACAGGGCTAATTTTAGGCAAAATTAGGCCTAGTAAGTTGTCCTAACCTCCCAAAGTAGGTACTAGGGTCATTGGAGGATTTTGGGGTGCATATTAGGATGGTGTAAGGGTGCTGCCCTCATTTCACTTAGAGTAGTTTAATGTTAAAAAATTGATAAAAAAGTATTTAGGAGTCCATTGCTTGGAAGGCAATCTAGGTAGGTGTCCCATACACTCCCCGCCGGCCAACTCTAGGGGGTTTCTTCACCTTGTGGTAGAAAAGCCTCATAGTTGGTGTGGGTCGCAAGGTCACGGAGGAAGGAACAATAATGAAGCATCATTGTCAAGGCCTCCCAAACGTCCTCTCCGTGGAATTGGGGCACAAGACACCAATGTGGTGATAGAACCATACATAGATGTAATCATTCCACACCCCACCTCATCTACTTCATCATTTTTTATTCCTTGAGTTCCAACGGGCCCCAATATTAATTTTGACGTAGAGGATCCCTATGCACAAAAACACAAAAGGTTTCGGCGCAACCGTGGCCTAGGTGACCGAGTTTTGGAGCTTTGAAATGAAAACTCGAAAATTGAGGATGGTATGACCTCATATAGTGGCAACAAATATGATGGAGATGAAGACAATGAAGACTACTATGATGACAATGACTACAATTGCAATGAGGCATCAAAGGATGATGATGTTGTCATTCGAGATGCTAATCCAACAAGTCCCCCTAACCAATGTGAGCGCCAAATTACCCACCCTTGGTAATTCGTGAACACAACTAGGCTCTGGGTTTCGACTAAATGACTCCTACTTTTGAGTGTCTAAGCATGATCCATTGTGCCTTCTAGCAATGGATCTTTTTACTAAGTGCCTAAGTGACCCCAAATTTGCAAGATTCGCTTAAACTACTTCCAATGTTTTGGCCGACCGAATGGATGACCTATTGTATGATCTGGATGGAACCTATGTCAGGGCAGAACTAACCTATGAAACCTCTAGTTCAGCTTGCGCAATTTCTAAAAACATAAAACTCGACACTATCCGACCTTCCTAGCCAAAGTTATGGGCGGATGAAGTTTGGCAGCTACACGGTTCCTCAAACTTCATCCATCAATTACCCCTAGTTCCTCAATTCAGAAAGATCCAAAATTTGGAGGGATAGTTCAAAAGGATTGTCCCTACCCAGATATGGAGTTGGACCCTGAACGGGGATTTCTACCAAATTTTCATCCAAGCCTTACCCAAACTTCATCCGCTAATTTCTCCTAGCCTATAACTCAGAATTGACTTTTCTCTTCGGCCATGGACTTTAATTGGGAGCCTCCTCCTAATGTGTTTAATTCTTTGTCAGACACGGAGTTTAGCTATTCTTCATCCAATTTGACCCTAAACTTCATCTAGCAATAATTTCCTCAATTTTCATCCGATTTGGGCGTGCCTTAGGGTTTTAGAAAGCTACGGCTTTCGTCTTTATGCATATGCCTCTGGAAACGACTTGACCTACGGTCCTTCGGGTTTGACCTAGGAGTAGGCCTCGGCCCAAGCTACTAAATTCTAATTAAAGCCCTAAGGAAAGTTTGGGGAGGTTTAACTCATACCTCATAACTTGAGCTGTTGCTTGCGTCCACTGGAAGCTCTACCTCCTCCGCCATGAACTCCCATGCCATGAGACAACAAACCACGGTTCTAATCATAAAATAAATTGGTGCAAGGATTTAATTGCCGATTTCTCTCCCTATTTCTTTCCTCCTCCCTTATTTTCTTTTCTCCCACACTCTAAAGTGGCCCAATTAACCCCGCTCTTCCTACTAAGATAATCTTAAGTACATGTCATCCCCTCTTCCAAGTTGAGCTACTTCTTACATCCTACTTCTTACATTCTACACTTACATCTCACATTTAATCTTAGGGTGATTATCTACTTTTAATGTAAGGGCCTAAGTAAGTCTTGTGGATTTCCACTGTCTTCTTTATCTACTTCCGCTTCATAACCTTTAAATTGTCCTTCCTCTTGCCTCTTTCTCATTCTCTTGTACATTTAATTATTGCCTTGAGGGTGGTTTGCAAGAGACGGGGAATTGGATTCCTCACTCCAATGGTTGCTTAACATGGTAGAGTTTGTTGTAGAACTCCCTTCTTCTACCTTGACCGGGCCTTTTCTCTTCTCCCCCTTCTTGACAGCTCCTTGTTCTCCCTGCCTTACCCTTGGACAGTCCTTTTCTCTCTCATCCCGACCCCCCAATATCCCCCAATGGCAAACCCAACCCCCAGTAAGCCTCGGTGTTGACCCCGACTCCCCAATAAGCCCCGGTGGCAACCTCTAACTTCCCATACCCCTGATGTGGACCCAACCCTCCAGTAACCTCAAGGCGGCCTTTGACTCCCTGGAAGCCCCAGTGGCGGGACCGCCCTCCCCCCAGTAAGCCCTAATGGTGGACCTCGACTCCCTAGTACCCGGGTACGAACCCTAACTCTTTCAGTACCCCTGCCTTGACTGCCAATAGCCTTCACTGTTGATACCCGGCCCTGCCCCACCCGATGCCTGAGTTTGGCCTTTTGGATATCAAGGTCTTGGTGGGCTGGGTGTTGAACTAGTTTGGGCAATTGTTAATTTTTTGCGAATGCTAGGGGGGTTGGGACATGCTAGGCCCATGGGTTCACTGGAAGAAATTACGTTTTTTCTGGTGTCGGGCCTTGACATGCTCCTGTCTAAGGCCTGGACATTTCATGTCCAACTTGGTGTCTACATGTCTTCTTGTACATCTCTACGTCTACTAGGGGTTGAAGTGGATGTTGGAGATGAAAAAAATGAAATTCACGTGAAAAAACACGGTGGTGTTGCTATTTGCATCCACTTTGACGTTGAGATGGTACCTGACATCATCATGTTCAAATGGTTGTCTGAAAAAACAATATTTGACACGTCAGCAGGGGGGACCCACTTTGACCATGGGTTATTTTCATTTACATTATTATATTTTTAAATAACAATGCTGCCCACTTGAAAAAAAGAGTTGGCAGCATTTTTTGGGTAGGGTATGTTAAAAAGTGATGATGTGGCAGATGACGTGGTCCAAAGCTGACGTGGCAAACAATATGCTGACTTGGCAGACACTACCACGTCAGCAATTTCTTAGTTTAACCATTCTGATGGCCTTCTCTAGAATGCCATGAGCAACTTCAAGACGTCCCAAAAGACATCCACGTAGACGTTTAATGTTGTAAATGATGTCTCAGAGGGCCTATTGGCGTTGAGGGTGATCTTCCTATTAATATTCAGGTGTTTACATTGAGGCGCATGAGACAAGAGGATGTTGATGATGAGATTAGGATAAGGCAATACGGACATTCCCTAAGACATTCAATGGGACATGGCAGTCTTCATTGTCTTGCACATGTGCACTTCAACATAAGGTATGTTTGTCTGAGATGACGTGCATTGAATTCACAAGAATTTAGCTTATGCAGTGTCTAAAGTATGAAACTTTACTATGATGTTTAGGGTGTTCACCATGGAAGATGATTTCCAACTATAAATGTCCATAGGGGAAGGTTCATGAGTGCTCTTAATAGTTTGATACAAAAGTTATAAGAACAAGTGGCATGGAGGAGCATGATGATGTAGGAAACTACAAAGATGTGCATTGCGTAGAGGGTTCACATGAGGCACCTTCAATGCAAATTGGCAATGTCATATGAATGTTTTGGGAGCATTGAAACATGCACTAAGATATACATATCGTCTACAGTATTCTCATGATGTCTGCACAGACGGCTATGTGTTAGGCGACCCTCTAGGAAAAAATTTGTAGGCCCTTAAAGCCCACTTAGGAAAAAAATGGAGACATGTTCTGCACCCAATTAAAAAAAATATGAAAACATGTGTAGGCCTCATAACTTCAATAATCCCAAAAGGAGGAACATCCATCCCACTAAAGAAAACAAACGTGAGCACATCTGTAGTATTCTAAATCCGTCTTAGGAAATAACAAAAGAAGATAAAAGGGTCCAAATTCACAGGTCCACATACACTAATTATGTCCACATTCAAAAACAAATGTCTAAAATGACAAAGAATGGACCAAAAATGTCCGAACTAACACATCTTAATTGATTGAAAGTGTCCAAATTGACAATGTTCATTTGAACTAAAAATATGGAAACATGCATGGCATCTGAAATCTCTCTACTGTTTTCAAGTAATCTCAGGAAAGAACTTTGCAAGCCTCCAAGCCTCCTATTAAAAACTAAAATATGTAAACATGGGTAGGCCTCCAAGCATCCTCATAAAATCAAAAAAAATGTGCAAACATGGGTAGGCCTCCAAGCATCCTCATAAAATCAAAAAAGTTATGGAAACATGTGTAGGCCTCCAAGCATCCTATTTGAAACTAAAATATGGAAACATGGGTAGGACTCCAAGCATCCTATTTAAAACTAAAATATGCAAACATGTATAGGCCTCCAAGCATCCTCATAAAATCCAAAAAAATATGCAAACATGTGTAGGCCTCCAAGCATCTTCATAAAATCCAAAAAAATATGCAAATATGAGTAGGCCTCTAAGCATCCTATTTGAAATTAAAATATGCAAACATGGGTAGGCCTCCAAGCATCCTATTTGAAATTAAAATATGCAAACATGGGTAGGCCTCCAAGCATCCTATTTAAAACTAAAATATGGAAACATAGGTAGGACTCCAAGCATCCTCATAAAATAAAATAAAATATGGAAACATATGTAGGCCTCCAAGCATCTTCATAAAAAAAATATGGAAACATGGGCAGGCCTCCATGATTTTGAAATTATATTATACTACTGTTGTTGTCATCTATTTTGACAGAAATGGTTTAAAAAGGCGTGCCACCTAGGACTCTTAGATGTCTTAGAAGACATTGGAATGGACGTTATGATGTTCTATCGTGACTACAGAACCCTAAAAAAGTGGCTACCGACTTTTGCCTGTCGCGTGGAACCCTAAAAAACTAGACGCCTGCTTTTGCTTGTCGCATGGAACCCTAAGGCATCTTCTTGCAAACTATTCAAAAATTTAGCTTTGGAATTGAGAGCAATCTTTTGTGTGCAACATGACACTTCACTCAGGTGTGCATAGTTGTCTTCCGTTTCCAAGTGGAGAAGGAGCTTTAACAAAAGGAGATCATGATCTTGATAGGGATAGTGCAAGTCTCAGCATTTTCAAGAACTTTTTGGAGGGGGTTGTGGCTGCATCACTCACCTCAACACTGGAGGCAGCTGAGGCGCCCGCTGCATCCACCCAAAACCTCCGTAGAAGTAGCCACCTACACAATCCAAGTGAGTTTTAGGGTGACGACGCTTGTGTAATGCCACAAATCCAGTCGTTTGATGCTTGGTACGAGGTCTTAGTCTTAGTGCGGCCGTCTCAACGCTGTCTTGGACCCTATTTTTGACATTGAGTCAAGGCAGTCCGATTCCATTACAACGTCTTCTTATTTCTATCTCAGGGCTTAGGGGGGGATAATCTCAGTGAATTTGTTGCCTTGATCATGTTGCCTTCATCCTCAACCCTTGTCCTCAAGGAGCCTTTGTCGAGCTTTAATTAGGGTTGTCGTTAGTTTTAGGGTGACGACGCTTGTGTGATGCCACAAATCCAGTCGTTTGATGCTTGGTACGAGGTTTGAGTCCTAGTGCGGCCATCTCAACGTTGTCTTGGACCCTGTTTTCGACATTGAGTCAAGGCGGTCCGATTCCATTACAACATCTTCTTATTTCTATGTCGGGGCTTAGGGGGGGATAATCTCAGTGAACTTGTTGCCTTGATCATGTTGCTTTCATCCTCAACCCTTGTCCTCAAGGAGCCTTTGTCGAGCTTTAATTAGGGTTGTCATTAGTTTTAGGGTGAGAATGCTTGTGTGATGCCACAAATCCGGTCATTTGATGCTTGATACGAGGTCTTAGTCTTGGTGCGGACATGTCAATGTGGATGCAGACATTGTTTTGGACATTAAAGCAAACAATCTGATTCTAGTTGTTAACTATAGATTCTCGCCCCTCTGTGGGTTTAGGGTTTTAATAGGTCAGGAAACGTAGTTTATGTTCATGAACATTGAGGCCCCCATTGGAAGCCCCCTTGATGTTTTAAATTCTTTGTGTTGACATGGATTGGCTATGCCCCCCAAGGTGTTGGTGCTTGGGCTTGGGCTTATATTTTTATTGATTATTTTGGTGCGATAGCATGTCGCTCTTGATGTAAATCCGTTGTTGTGGACGTCTAAGATGTCTAAATGTCATGGTGAAATTCCAGGACCATGGGACCATGCTGTTGCAGTCATATGGTGTTCAAATCGGTAATTGTGAGACTTGTGTTGTCATGATTAGTGATCAAGGTCTTGTGTGTGTTGAATCTCAGTTTCTGCCTACAGCAATAACTATGTTGCTTGAGTCACATCCTTTTGGAAATCCCTGTACTTAGACGTCCTTTTTGATATCTTGAAATATATGAAGGTTGGAGATTGGAGGTCGTCTTGCTGAGATGAATGACTTGATCCGTTTGCTTGTGCAATCCCTTGGCCCTGATAGTGTAGAGCATTAGATACTTGCATCAACGCCCGCAAGCCTGGCACTCTTGCAGGGCAACATCTACACCGATATTCCCCAAGTCTTTCACGATCACAACACTACTGCAGGTGACGTTGATGGAGATAGAACCAATGCTGTGCAGGCTGGTGAAGTTGGTGCAGACGTTGGCGTGGATGCAGATGAGGATGCGGAGCTTGAGGTTGATTACTTGATGGACCATCCACCGGACAACGCAGGAGACATTGATCCTGAACAAATTGAGGTTGATGTTATTGCGGGTACCACTCCCGGCATTGACGGAGTGGCCCTTAACCCCCTTGCAACGCTTGTTGATAACATGGTGAGCGCTCCCATGGACGTCCCTGCGGATCCATATTCCATAGTGGCTTAGCCTGCATCCGTCGAGGGAGAGGGTACTCCTATTGCCTTGGCAGGGCACTCCAACCCTCGAGAGGTATTTCTCATATTGGACGGGACAAGAACATAGATGGGAGCTAGACATTGGTGTGTTGTTTTAGACATTGTATTGGACATTCTGTATCTCTCTCTTATTATAGTGTTTTATCATTTAGTTCTAATAGTATGTATGGTAGTATTATGTGCAATCAGGTTGCAAATCTTCCATCTATGGGATCGTCGTCTCGCGTCAATGGAGTGACAAGGACCTTGAAGCCAACACCAAAGCCAACACAAGTAGTCACCACTGTGAAGGCTACGAAGGGAACCATATAGCAAGTGCCCAAACCCAATCCCCCTATAGGAGGGGGGCAACCCAAAAAAGGAGAAGCATCATGGAAGAAATGACCATTGAGGTGTGTTTTGATTCTCTCAAAAGCATGGATATGTGGCTGGTAGGCCTTCAATTGTTTGTTTGTTCATTGTCACTAATGTCCAGCATTTGTTTGCAGGACTCCTCCTATCCATGGAGACCTTGCCTTCAATGCTCAGATGTTTGCTTAGACATAGAAGACGCTTCACGCAACATTGTGAGAACTTCTTGGTGGCACTATTTCATGATTATCTAAACGGGTTTAGTATCTATCATATTTTTTGTGGGGCATGTTGTGCTATATTGCCTTTTATAAAAGCTTTGTTCTCCTCATGGAGATTTGTTTTCCTTGCAACACTTTACCTATATATGAATATGATATTTTTTGTTTGCCTAAAGGTTCCTCCATTCAATGGTGCATGTATTTCAAGTATTGTGATTGTGCTAAGCTCTCTTGCTATGCAATGTCATTCATTGATATAGTGTAAAACCAACTTTGGTAAATACGTGCCATGCCAGAGTGTTGTTTAGGTCTCTTCAAGTGTGGGCACAATGTCTAATGTTCAATGTCCTCACAATCATTGCAATGTTGCACCCCATTGTTTTGATGTCTCAATGTCTGTATACAAGCGCACATAAGAATGCACCATGTGGTTAGGTAGGACTTAATCCTAGACCCCTTCAATTCAGTGTCAATGTCCGTGAAGTCTACAACATGTCTTCATTCACGTCTCACAGTGCACATTGCTATCACATCTAAGCTTGTCCTAAACGTGGAAGCATCAAAAGCTATGCAAGCATGTCATTAAACATAGCCCTATACACGTCCTGAACATTGTCTACACAGACTTGTGCTTCTCAATTGCCTAACTAGTTAGTGTCATTTCAGACATCCCATGCTCAAACCCAATCTTCAAGCATGTTGGTATGAAGCATGCACATGTTGTTTAAAATGATTTGTTACTTGTAAAAATGTTGTACATGTGAATGTTGACATCCAACGCACCACACGTCTAGTAGAAAATTGCATGAACATGTCCTTAACCATGTCTAATGCCCCACTGTGAAAGCCTCAAACGACACAAATGGCGTTAGAATCGTAGTGCTTACCAGCAGTGCATGTTCCGCATAAACATTGTCTTTAACATAGTTGTGTCTAGGACAACATTGTGTTACACTTTGTGATGTCTGAAAAGACATCTTTCATACGTATGTAGAAAGCTCCAGAAGAGGCTTCTCCCCGGTCAATGTACACATTAGATGCCACATCACCAAAATTGGATGGATGAGAAAATTGCCAACCTGGCTGCCTGTGCTCACGTGGCACCAAATTTGTAGCCACATGGCAGAGTTCTGGCACTCGTTGACTAGTGTTTTTTTGGATGTCCGGTGCTTAGCATGCCGCTGTCTAGGCTAATTCTTGGATGTCCGACCCCTATTTTTGCAGACGCGATGTGATTAGACACCTACGTCGACATGCCTAATGTCTGATCAGACGTCTGAGTGTCTAAATTTCACAGTCGAGCGACTGCGTGTTTTCTTCTAGTGGTTGCGGGTGTAAGCCAGACTTGTCAAGGGCCCCCCTCACTTGATTTCTCTCCAATTGCTTCCTACCCTCAACTTTGACTTCTACTTCTACTTTTTTAGGGCCTAAACCTTAGTTTGTTCCCAACGCGTTTTGGAAACTTAACCTTGTAGGGAAGGGGCCACGTAATCTTACAACTTGCCTATGAGGTGGTTTTTATGCACTACTAATATTTTTTACCCTTTAGGGGGGTCAAAGCTTCGTCGTTGTTTCCCCTCTTAACACATTGCTAAGACTTTTTACTCCAAAGGGTTCAAAGCTTCACCATCATTCCCCTTTTTAACACATTGCTAAGACGTTTCACCCCTAGGGGGGTCAAAGCTTCGCCGTCCTTCTTCTACTTCACATGCCACAAGGGCTCTCATACCCTATAGGTTCAAAGCTTCGCCATACGATGGGTCCCACTACCCTCAGACCCTCATGCCTCTCAACCAAGGAATAATATGTCACAGTTAGGGGCAAGGACAAAAGACAAAGGAAGGGATTTAGACACTCAAGCCTAACAACACGAGTTGGTAACATTAATAACTTGAACTAAAGGCCCCCCAAAGCAGCATCGCTAGTCATATAGGGGGGGGGGGTGCTCTAGGATTAATACACCGAAAAAAAAGGGGAGTGACCAAATGAGCCTCTCGAAGGTAAGCACCCACAAGCTTTAGCAACCTAGGAAGTTAGTAAAGCTTCCAAGCTCAAGCTTGGAAGAGTTAGTACCACGTTCAACCAAAAGAAAAGGCAAGGGACCCACAAAAGACCTTGCAAGCTCCAAAAACAACAACAATGGCCAAAAAGTGCCCCAAAAAACATTGTTGCAAGGTTTGTGGCTAAGTGCCACAATTTCCAACACAAATTGGACCCAACGGACCCAATTACACAAAAAGAGGGTGGTGAAAGAGGAGAAGGGGTGCCCTTTTATACTCTTTTCCGGGCACCCACCTCTCCTCGTTCATCAAAGTTAACCTTATCTTCTTGGATTTTCATCCAAAACTCAAGGTTTTCATCCTATGGTGACCCACTAAGCTAACTTTTGGAAATTAACTCCGATTCATAAACAAATTGCACCATTGGCTTTAGAAGGCCATTTTTAGTCTAAAGGTATTCCCTCCTCTTTTTCTATCTTTAAAATCACAACAAAATCCAATGACAATTTAACTCCAAAAACCGAGGAAAATCCCAACTTTGGGGGGTTGACTTTTCTAACAAAAGTAACTAGCCTAGGCTCCTAAGTAGGTATGGGGGAGTGAGAAAAGTCCTATCTTGCTCTCCATTCCGCTTTCGTATGCTCCCATTCCGCTTTTGTATGCTCCCGCTCCACTAGTCAAACCCATCGTGGACTTTAATTTCAATTAATTGTCGGGGATAGTTGTAGGTTTGGGTATTTTTGACTATTGGAATGTCGTGAAACTTGTTGGAGAAGCTTATTAACATAAATGAAGCTATACTAATTTTTAGTGAGATTTTACCGCCACCTGGGGAATTTCTAGGAATTTCCCATCGTAGGTTTTGGTAGTTGACTGTCCGAAAAGACATCTTCTGATTATCAGAAAATTCCAAAACTTTTCGTGGAACCTCCCATGGAATTCCACGACACATATGTAGGCTCATATTTTTACTCTATACATCGACTTAGGGAGGACAAATTCCAACCCCTCATTTAATTATCGGTGGCCAAGGAATCTTCTACACCAGGGGGAATCTTGGCAAATTGACTTTGCCATTGGTTCCCGGGCATAGGATTAACCCCAAAACACCCTCCTTGGACCTTAGATTCCTCCATGGTCTTGCCGTGGTATTTTCAACATCTACAAGCCAATAATTTGGGGTTCTTCTATTTCGTCGGTGGAATGGGGAAACTAGAACCTATCTCTGGGAACTAATTCCTATGCCTTACCAAGGTTCCCTCAACCAAATCTAGCTTAGAGATGTCCGTCCCATGTGGGTTTTTGAGCCTGATATGCCCATTATTCATAATTGACCAATTTACCACAATTAATTGGATTCTAACCTATTTACAACTCATGGTTGGGCCATTCTAGCTATAACATTCTTAAACTAGACCAAATACTATATTGGAATGTGACATTCCTATTTTGGTTCTACACTCTTTTTAGGGTTATTTGTGTAATAAAGTGCAATTAAAATGACAAAATACGAAAAAAAAAAAAAAAAAGAGTGAGCCTCTGGTAACGAATTGGGGGCTCTCAACCAACTGCACCACAGATTAAGTCGTTTGAGTATATGAGGAGCATCAAAAGTAGATCTTTTAGATTATTCTAGTGATAGAGAGATTGAAGATCTACATAAAAAGGAGTATCTCAGATAACCAATGAAGAAGTTAGTGTGTTTTGAAAGTATAGATTCATCATATTGTTATTTGGATTTATAGTGCCTAAAATCTATAAATGTTTTTGGTTATCATAAAGACCCCTACGTGCATTAATTATAGAAATTTAACAATGAATATTATTATCATATTGTTTGGAACATCTTCCAAAAATTAGGAATTGTACTAACTATATTATCTTTTTAATGATAATAGATTGAACCTTTTATTTTGAAAATTGTTAATAATGAAAATTAAAATCTTTTTTCCCAAATCTTCTTTTCAAATGTAGAGTGAAGACTAAAATGTCGAAGTAGTTTTTTTTCCATCTCTTTCATTGGAAAAAAATAAAAACATGGTTCCAACTACATCTCGTTAGCAACGGGCATAGGGTCCATGTCCAATCAAGAGACATTTCCACCTGCACCCATACGTCTGCACTTAAATGTCTTCTACTAGAGTGCGTCTTAGTCCCCACCCTAGACCACAAGTCCATGCCCAAATATTTCACGTTCGAGCACATTTGTGTCCATGCCCTGTCAACAATGTCTCCGCCCCTACGAAGACGTCCGCACCTAGGTACATGACGTCCATGCCCATGCCCCTTCATTCCCGCCTGAACTATCGTCCATGCTTGGTTCCAACATGGAATGACACATCAATTACTTAAGGTAAATAAAAGTTACCCTTGGAAAAATTTCAGGACCTAAGAAATCGAAGTTGGACCAATTGGACAGACTGCCCGGTTGTCTAGTCTGGTTTGTCCATTTGTTCGGTGACCCTAACTTGTCCGATGTGACTACCCTGGGCTCAAGGTTCATAGTCTCTCATTTCAAGGCTCACATACTAGCATCATTGCCCTAACATGCTGCCCTAGGAAGGATGTGGGTGGTCATCGTCCTTCTCACTTTTGTCGGGGGTGTGGTCTTATAAGGTTGTGGTCCTACGACTTGCATACTCGGCCAAGTCCAATGGTCTAGGCTAGGGATTGTGTCAAGCCACATTAGTCGAGCCCACTTTCATTAGTACAATTTCACGTCCTACCATTGACAATGTTATGAGTTTGGTTTTTCTGTGCTTGCGTAGTGGAATGGAGATTTCCAACTACAATATGTCAATAGAAGTACATACATTCAAACTAGCTCCTACATAACATGGAGGAAAGAAAGGTAGGCCAAATACCTCATGACCTCTCCTTGATTCCAAATGGCCAACTGCACAATTATATTGCCAACTATATACTCAAACTATATATTCAGAAGATGCAATCTATTATCAAAATTCTTGCACAACCTTTTTATTTTTCTTCAATTGGTAGACCAAGCGCTCAATGAACAACTTCAATTTCACATTAATTTTTTATTGCTTGAGCTCACATGACTCCTCTACCATATCTTATGCATATTTGTGCAACCATAACTACTTTGCTTGCCTTTGTAGCCTCCATAATTACATTAATTACAGCTAAACACACTTTTGAGTCCTACAACAATATTCTTGACATGACCTTTTTTTTTGGCAAAATTTTGCCAGATCTATCATAATCTTCTATAATCTTCTGACCTCTCTTGCTTTGTCCCTCCCCAAATTGGCTTGTGTAGTGAGGCCAATAGAGGCAAGGTTGACAGGGCATCCTAACGCGGCCGCCAGCGTCCGGACATTGGACGTTTGCAGATTTGACCCCCCCGAACGTCCTATGACATTCACAAAATCGTTTTTTAACCCTGGGGTAATTTCTTTTACCCCGTCTGCACCACCATCCGCGGTTTCTATAGCCCGTCTGCCATCCCGTCTACTCGTCTATGACCCTGTCCGCCATCCCGTCCACTCGTCCGCGGTTTTTGCAGCCCGTCTACCATCCTATCTGCAACCCCGTCCACGGATTCTGGAGCCCGTCCACCAACCCGTTCGGGGTCTTTGGAGCCCGTCCACCCGTCCGCGACCCCATCCGCGGTCTTTGGAGCCCGTCCACCAACCCGTCCAACCACTTAAGCCTCCCTGAATTTAGTCTCTATCTTTAATTTTTTATTCGAAAAGAATTTCTAATGTGATTTTGTTTTTGAAATTTGGTACAATTCATGCTCATTTCTAAATGTCCTTAGCAATGAAGAAAAAGAACATTGCACTCTACAAACTTATAAAGAGAAAAGTCATTTATTTTTGTAATTCATTTTCAAGTGCTACAATAGAATTTCAAAGGATTTTCTTAATAAATATACAAAGAATCAGTACTCAAAATAACAAATTTATTACGGTTTTGGGTTTAGGAAAATATTGGACACACATACATTTTGTGACACATGCATTTAGAGCTTAGTTTCCTATTTTCCTTTGTTCATTTTATGAAAACAATGCAATGAAAAAAAATTGAGGGTCTAAATTTGGAACCCAAAGGCTTCTAAAAATCCAGGTGCCGTAAAGTCCTAAACCTTTTTGAAAAAACACTAAAATTGAATCACTCTCTTTGTTTTTCAATTTCACTTCATGAATCACGTTAGAATTTTGTTTGAATTGATAAAATCATTTGCTACTGGAAAGTTCTCTTAAAACAAAACATATGACAATTTAATTTCTAAATTACATACCAACAAAAATATGGTTACATGCTTCATGTTTCCTTCCAAAGATTTCAGGTGAATAAGATACAACTTCCTTTTTCAAACAAATCATTTCTATAGATTACTTTAAAATCCTTCATTGTAAATTTATGATGAATTTACTAATTACGTCTCTTCATAGTTGATTCATTATAAGTATACACACTAAAACAATAAAACCACAATTGCTTTAACGGGTCGTCATGATAATTCAAATATGAATGAAATTGTTGGAACACAACTTCTAAGAAGGTCCAAGTAATTCCATATCATAAATGAAATGGTCTTCTTCCAAGACTTATTCCAAATCAAATTGAACGGGCTCAGAAACTTTGCACCCACACATCATACATCATGTAATTTGTCATACAAGCTTGTCAACTAAATATCCATCTACATTGAAGAAGAAATATTGCACTTTGCACTCAAACAAGAGATATTTTTGATTTGTCAAAAATTGATATTCATTCAAAAACAATTCAAATACATTGAAAAATTCAAAATGTATGTCTAATTTCACATATATTGACATACTCTAGGGGTGCATATATACTAAGCAATCTACATGCATAAAGCCAAAGTTTTACATTTATCAAATATTTATAAAACTCTATATAGTACACTCTTCCACTATATTACTAATATGAATGTTGGAAGTGTTCATCCGGCATAGGCCAATTGAATTGGCCAGTGAACTGATTGATGATGTGGGCCAAACCACCCCGATAACCATCACCTCTTTGACAAAGCTAGTCCAAGTATTGGTGAAACACAATTCCCAATTGGTGGTGGCTAAACATGGCCATTGCATTTGTTTCTCGTTGCAATCTGCTGTAGTTCGTTGACATGCATTGTTTATTGATCCTTTGAGCTATTTTACCAATCGCATATTCCTTCGATGCACGTGATAAATGTGGAATGATTTCCACATTTGCATCTCTTCTATGCAAATATGCAATGCTTGGATCCACCCACCACCTCCTTCTTAAAGCTTTGTTCATGTCACTTGCAGATGTGAACGTATACAAGGATTTCATTGGTTTGGTAGCTATAGTAGTCATGCCCCAATTGCAAATGCCAATGTAAACACGTAATTCATCATCAGGAAAATGAAACATGATGTTGTCTGGAAAAATATCATTGTGTAGATGTCTAGACACATGTACCGCATTCATGATATGCACCAATGCCCAAGCAAGCTCGGTGCGCTTCTTCCGAAACCGAGCGAGATGAAAAGCTTTAGTCACATCTGACTTTGTTAGATTTGAATATTGTAACCGAACATATATGTTATCTGGATAATCGTTGTCTAGGTTCAACATTTGCCGAAGTGTTCCGCCATTCCACCAATACGAGTACCCTTCATTTGTTCTTGCATGAACTGCAACAAACTGTATGACTCTTGAATGTGGAATCCTCATTGCCATTGATTCATTCTGATGTTCCAACTTTGCAAGCTGAGGCTGCGTAGCATGGTAGTTGTATATCTTTGCTGCGAACTCCCAAGATGGAGCTATCCCTGGACATCCTTCAATTCTCACCCTCTGAATCGTTGCAAATCCTCCCCTCATGATTAAGCCATCTTAGGGAATCACTCGTGCGGTGTCCGAAAGCGCTATAAGATGACGTCTACCCATATCCAATTCAACAAGACCCTCATCACTAGTCCACCAACCCAATGACCCTCGTCTATTACGACTCTTCGCATATAGGGCGCAACGCCCAATAAGCAATTGAGCTTTGAGAATGACTTGCTCAAAGGCTTCATCATTTGCACGATGTTGTTTCCCGTATTTTCCGAGAACCACATCAACATTCTACAATGCATCATGCACCTTGTTCTCCAAACATTTGTTGAAGCCCTTCTTCTCCATCTCATGTTGCCATTGTAGAACGTTCAAGGCATCCAACATTTTATGCGTCATGTCTGCCTTGAATTTGGATGGACACTCCTCTCCATATCTTACATATTTTGTGTCAAGAGACACAATGGTTTCCAATTCATAGAATTTTGCAATGCATTTGGTCAGGTATGCTTTGCATCCATCGGATGGAATTTCCTTAGTTGCCACCTTCTCTTGTACCACTTGTTTTTCCTTTGCCGCCTTCTTCGATCTTGGCATCGTGATAAATTTTTAATACCAAAAATTTGTAACTAAAACTTAGAAATTCGCTACAAAAAATAGCAATAATTAGGCCCCCAAATAAGACTTCCATCTTCCCGAGGAGAAGAACCAATGGAGGATGAACCACCAAGCTCTCTACTCCACATTTGCAAAATGCAAGGGGCAAGGCAAGAGTGATTGCGGACGGGCCATCTGCCCCTCTTATACAGGGCAGACAGCTCGTCCCCGTCCGCCTCTTCCTAGTTGTCTGATCGTATGGACGGCCTTCCGTCCACCTCTTCCTGGCCATCCGATCATGAGGACGGCCTTCCGTCCGCCTCGTCGCAGCCGTTCGATAGTCCGGGCGCATTTCGACCACCTCAAGGTGGCCGTCTGCCTTCTCTTGGCCATCTGATTCTGTGGACGGTCTTCCGTTTGCCCGGAGCCAACTATCCGATTGTACGGATAGTCATCCGTCTGCCTCGAGCCGGCCGTCCGATCAGCAAGATGATCGGGTGATCGGCATCCGCCAGATCCGATGGCCAACTTGTTGCGGACGCCACTAGCTCGTCAGATCGAACGGATGGCAAACTATCCCCACGATCGGAGATTTTAATTTCTCTTGAACATCTCTAAGCCAAACATAGGTATCATATTGAACATTTCGATTTCAAACGAAAGTAAGAATCAAGTAAATCATCTATCATGGAAATGAAAAAAAATTATAGAGGGATAGTCGGTGAGGTTTGCTTGTTGAAATACTCTCACTATTGAGATTCTCATGTTTACATAATTTTATCTTAAAATTATTAATGTTCTAGTTTCAATCTTGAATATACTCAACTTATCAATTCTCTTATGAATAAAAACTAAACATCTTTTGGTGGAATTTTTCTTCCTATGTTCTCATGCTCTCATCTAAATTCTTCAAGTCTTCAACATACAAAATTATAAAATTGTACTCACAAGTGGAAATATTTATTGTTTCAATAATTAGAAGCCAAAAATCTAGTCAAGCAAATAGCAAAATCATTTGTTTCAGTCACCTTGAATGCAAATATCTTACAATCTATGTGGGTTAAGTTTTTGAAATTGCTTCTACACATTCATAAATTGCTATAGTACAAAATCGTACAATCTGACATGCCAAAAACATTGTTCCTACATTTTCTAGTTCTTTGTAATTGAAATGGCAATTCTAAATCACTAAATGATCTTCGATGGAAAAGAGCCTTCGGACTTCTAGAGTTTACAATTCAATTTCTGATAGCAAATGGAACTAAAATGCTGGTTCTCGCTATTCTAGAAACCTCTATTGTATATTTGGGACATCCTTTGCATTTGCAATTCACCTATTCACATTGAATGATTGGAATGAAAATATTGTAGAAAGTGGTCCAATACATTTTCCATTTTCACAAATACCCATTAACCCATAGTCATGCATCAATGGTATTAAATCCTACAAATTACGTGACATAAATATCGCTTTATTGAAATATAAAAATACAATGTATTTCTATCAAAATCACAAAAAAGGTGATTACAACTCGTCAAGAGCATTGTGCTATATTTGCCGCACTCTACCATCTATGTACATTACAATGAGTGAACCATACAGTAAAACAAATATAAGATGACTAGAATACCATACTCTACTTAACTACTTTATTCTAAATCTGAATCTGAATTGGAATCCTTGTTGTTATTTGGGCCCGAAGGATGTACCCCAATATATGGTCCACCTCCATAGTTGTAACCATATCCACTTGATGCACCTCCTTGTCCATATTCATTTCCAAAAGAAGAACCTCCAAAGGTTGGAGGAGGAATTGGAGCACTCTCCCAGGACCCTCTTTGACTTGATCCACCATAATAAGGGCCTCCCTGATGCCCATATGAACCATGTGTAGTCAATCCAGAGTAGTATTGAGAGCCTCCATGGCTAGAACCACCATAGTGTGTCGTTCCATGGCTTCCTCCTATACTTTGAGAGCCAACTCGGGGGGCGTTACCATAATCTGAACCACATGTCCCATCTCGTGATCCACGTGCATTATAGTCACGGTAGTAGGACCCATCATGTTGCTGACCCTGGTCTTCCACGCTTCGGCACATGGCCTCCTGCATTTGTTGTTGGTACTCAATGTCTTCCCAATCTTCTTGACGTTTGTGTCTCTCACCAAATGTCATGAGTGCTGGATCATCATCAACATCATCTTCATCTGACCAATCATCTTCAGCATCCTTCAAGACGACCGAAGGAAGTCCTCCATAGCCTCGATTGGACCACTCCGGCATGCAATCGCTTGGTCCAACCTAGTTAGTAGGAATTATGGCTTCCTCGCGAATGAAATTCTTGACATTACACCCTGCAACCGTGCGCCAATCTATTTCTTTATAGAATACTATCTCCGCCCAAATCATAGCCATATTCGAATAGTTCATGATGTTTGGTTTGGAGCTTGGTAAACTTGATGTAGATGTTGTCTCCTCATATCAGCGAACAAAGTGTTCGCTCTTACATGTGGACATTTGTCCTTCCCAACGACGAACTTGCACCTGTGCGCGATCACATGACCATAGTTTGGAGAGGTGTATCATTTTTACGTACTTCTTGCATGTTGTCCAGTCCCATACTTTCTTGGGCTCTTTTTCCCATCCATGCTTCGCAACGCAAGTTACGTCTGCCCACTCTTTCCAATCCATCTCTTGTGATTTCCCCTTCTTACTTCCTCCACCACTTTCGCCCGACATGATAACCTCCGAACCTCAATTTAATAATGAACCAAAAGGATTACAAAGTTTAAATGCAATTTCCGCCTGCTTTGGCTAAATGTACCAAATGAAAAAAAAGAATTTGGATTAAAACAAATTGCACCTATTGTTACTAACAACCAAATCACCCGTAAAATTGAACACCTTGAGTTTCTGACAACCCAATCAACTCGAACACGGTTCAAGAAATTAAGAACACTCAAATGAACTCCATAAAATTCAAGACTTATAAGTTGGGGCAGCCCCTAATCACTCAAACCAATATGATTTAAAAAAGTGAATACGAACACAATTGTTCACGAACCAAGCTAGAAGGGGCGTGCAGATTCCCGAAGGCACTGGATCACCCACTCTGGAAGGGAAACGATTGTGAAGAAATGAGCTGTCCGTGTTGCCATTTATGCGGTCAACGCTTTAGGGTATGAGGACGCTGCCATCGGAATCAGACGGCACAAAGGCAGACGAGCAGATCGGGTGGTCTGAAATCGCCGTCCGATGGATCACATGGTCATCGACAAGCATCGAACGAAGCAGCACGGATGCGGACAGGGAATGCGAACGCGGATGAGGAATGCGGACAAATTCCGGACAGGCGGACAGACAATATGGACGGGAACTATGGACGCGCGGATAAGAACTACGGACGCGCGGACGGGCGGATAGAGAGGAGCATGGGACCGAGCGAGGGAGACGTTTTTTAGTTTGGGACTTTACGGTCGGGCGGAGAGGAGCGTGGGAGGGGAAAGGTGGGCGAGACTGCAGGACATCGGGAGGGGAGGTGTTTTTCAATTTCTGAATTCCTGGTTGGACGGACGGGTAGACGGAGAGGAGTGTAGGAGGGAGAGGTGGGAAGAAGAGGTGGGTGGGCAGGAGAGAGGGAGGCGTTTTTTAGTTTGGGAGTTGGTGTTTGGTTTACGGCGGACGGGTGAATGGGCAGACGAAGAGGAGCATGGAAGGGGAGAGGTGGGCGGGACTACAAGAGGGAGGAGTTTTTCAATTTCTGAATTGGTGGTTAGGCGGACGGGCGGGAGAGGTGTTTTGAACTTTGTGGAGATGGGTGGACGGATGGTTTAGTAGGCAGAGATTGCATTACATGGTGAATTAAGAAAAATAGAGAAATTATTTTTAATATGTTATGTCATGAGGTCTTAAACTGATTCAACTATCAAAAGTGACATCCCAAAGTCTCTTGTTTGAAAAATCATTTGATTTGTAAATAAAGAATTCAAATTAGTGTGTAAAGAAATTTTGTTTTACATTGGTGCTTTTGTACAAGTTTGTGATGTCAACAATACTTTTTCACTAATAGCAAAAGAAATTCGATGTTAAGATTGTAACAAAAGCCTTCAGGGTTCAATTTATTATTGTTTTTCATGCCTTTCAAGGAAAATAATTAATCCCTAAAGTCCCAAAGGCCCTACACTCTTATACGGGACTCTTATGATATGTGATCTCAATTAAATGATTTATTTCTAAATTTTTGGTTCAAGATTCTTCACTTAAGAGTTAAATGTTTCAATACAAGATATTCTAAAATGAAATTCATTAGTGCCAAAAATCTAAAGTGTAGAAAATGAAAAGCCCAACAATCTACTATAGCAAGATGGAAGAAAAAAAATTTTGGGCTTACTTTAAATGCAAATACCATGCAATGTATGTACTCAAAGTTTTCAAGATGACAAGATTACTCACACACATTTTTATACCAGTCCAGTATAAATTCCTATGGTTAAATATGCCCAAAAATCAATTTTTAAGATTTTTGTCTCTTTGCATTTGAAATGCCAGTTTTGAGTGATATTTGATGGGAAAAAAAGCATGAAGGCTTTAGGGGTTCAAGATTTTACAAAATCCTAGGCCTACATAACTACATAAGCAATTCAATCAATAATGTAAATTTATAATCTAAAAGATATGATAATATGAACCTTTCTATATAATTATTTGCAAAAACGTTTTGAGATGAAACACACTTGTAATCATTGAAGTATGACCATTTCTAATTTCTTGTAATTGAAGACTCATCATATTTGAAGGTCAATCACATTGTACATTACCTAAGCTCTAATATTTGGGGGTTGTGATAAATTTATGATCGGTTTACAATTTAAAATGCACACAAGTATACATAGGTATAAGTGTCAAAGTGTGTATGATATGAATTTTCAATTCATTTCGTTGTATAAATGCTTACTTTAATCTTGTCCACAACATTTCACATTACATTAAAATGCTTGAATCATTTTAGCACCATCCTATACATTCGATAAATGTTATAATAGAATAATGAGATAATATAATTTCTTTTAGTATATTCATATTAGTGTTCTAAACTATGAATACATTCGACAACAAAAATTGAAGACACACTCCAAGTTATAATTGAATGTTCCACATTTATTTAATGGCTCATAATAAAGTGATAATTCAGGTGCTAAATCTTAAGAAAAATTGAAATCTACATGAGTAACATATTAACATGAGTACATGACAATTGACACAGTAAGTAAGGTCTACATCTACATTATATTGTCATGATTGCATTCCAAATTGCAAAGTAATCATAGCCTCATAGGTAAAACACTAAAACATATTCCACACATCGCATCAATAATGTTGAAAATTCATGCAATGTTATAAATTCAGTATGTACAATTGAGGGTTGTATAATTCTGATTTTTTTGGCAACCCAGGCGGGTGGGAGGGACATCCCTAAATAGGGCCTTTCCTATAAATAACAAACCAATCATAATCCAAAAAAGAATCTCATAGAACAAAAAATAGTACCAAGCCAAAAGAGAATATTCATATTTAGCCATCCAACTATTATGTCCATCAAATCAACCCCACATCTTCTCAATAAACTTATGAAAAGAAGTTTAAAGTACATAAAACCAAATAAAGATCATGACAAGATCTTTTTATGGTATAATACCAATAGGTAGAAAATATCAAATCACTAGAGACCACTCAAGCTAGGAACTAAATCAAGTACTATCAAAGTGATTTAGAACCCCCCAAAAGAATTTGTTGCCAAGGTCTTATGGAAAGAGCCACCATAAAGATTTAACCAAAGAAGTTGTGGACCTCACCTGTCCCCATGACAAACCAAACATTGGAATGTTAGTAAGTCGTAGACAAGGTGTCTTCAGCCCACAACTGCATGTTATAGTAGTCACAAAAGAAAAATCCAACAAGCAAAGCTCAAAACTACACACAAGAAAATGAACAACAAAATACAAATCACAGCCTAACACATTGTGCACCAAAGATGACCTGTGGAGACAACATTCTGGTCCTCACTCCCACCAACCATAGTCACTTCCAACACCTTGTAAAAGCCAACAATATGAAATTGTGAAGGCTCAAGGGTAGTTTCAATCCCTTATATATTGGCCATAGCAGTATTCAATTAAGGTTAAGTCAAGTCCAAGCCGTGGTCTCCAAGAAAACATGCCTTGGATCCCAACCACCCATAGGCCCCAAGAATTAATGACTTGATATCTAGGGATAAAAAATTAGCCAAGTCAAACAAACTTGTACTAGAAGGAACCCTTAAATTAGGAAAAATCAATTCTCCATAATCTAAGGATTTTTCAAGGACCACTTTTAGCCATCCATCACAGTACTAGCATAGTACCCCTTATGATGTGCCAGGCAAACCTATAATGACAATCAATGAAGCAAAAGACACTAGTCAAGTCAAATTGACAAGTGTAAAAAATCCATCTTAAGCATGGAAGCTTCTAATAATTCCTTGACCTACAACCAAGTGTAAAAAATTGTCATATAATCGAGAAACAACCAGGTGATTTCAATCAATTGTCCATGGCTAGAAAAAATTAATTAAGAATATAGACCCACCAAAAGAAAAAGGTCCATATTGCATATAATGGTGTCAAAGTATAAAAAACCCCAATGGCTAATTAAAAGAAAAAGAAATAATCCTAAAGAAACCAAGACTTACGGGAGGGATGGGAGGGGCTTATCAATAAATCCCCTAGTAAGTGTATAAAACACAACCCACTATAGAAGATAACTATAAAATACCCATATAAGAAAATATTGGACATTAAATAGTAACAAATATTTATAAAAGGTTAACTCTCTTATAAACATCAAATATATTCCAAAAGAGGTGCCAACACCATTTCCTTTGTAATACCAAAAATATAAATAATAAATAATGTGCTAAGACTGAGGGTTTAAGGTTTAGGGTATAGGGTATAGGGTTTGGAGAGCATGTTTAAATGTGGGAAGGAATATCTGGAATTACCTTTTCTTACATTAATACTACATTGGATACTTCTAGCATTCAAGACGGTTTTTTGGTACATGAATCTATCCTTCTCAAAATTCAATGCTTTAGGACTGCTAGCAAACTAACGTCAGGTGGGGTCTCCAACGAGGTGAACACTGTTGCGTCTGGTTGGTCAGTGATGGCAGATGGCCTGAGCGGAGAGCTAGGTGTGGGGTCGGTTGGTGATGGCGAACAACCTGAGCGGACGGCTAGGTTTGCCATTTATGCGAACGCGGACGGCCTGAGCAAACAACCTCAATGGATAGAATGGTCCAAGAGTGGCCCGTGGTCGGGATTGGCAGAGGGGAGGTTCGGTTGCGGTCTGAAGTAGACGGATAGCTGCATGTCCGCCACCGAAGCGGTCGGCTGGCGTCCACGGCAGTGGACTGCAGGTCCGGGTCCGCTTCAAGGTGGACGTTTTTTAGGTTTGGTGGCGGACAGGTATATTGGGGGACGGGCTCCTCATTTGCTCTCACTTCTACTCTCCTTCGGTGTCAGGTTGGATGTGCTACTGTTGCTTTAAGTGTTAGTTGCTTCTATAGGGTGGAGAGTGGGGGTCCTTGAGCTTTTGTTACTATTGCTAATTTACACAGTCACTTATTTTCACACATCTCACAATACTCACATGCCGTGATATTATTTTTCGAAGGGCTCAAAAATTCAAATCATCCATCATGACTGATCAAGGTGTTCCTACCAACGACAGGAGGACTTCAGGAGGTGAAAAAAAGAAAGGGACTAAAGCGAAGGGGGTCCCTCATGGGCTTCACTATGAGATTTTAGATGACCCGAATATCAAAGCGGAGAGCAGTTGGGAGGAGGAGGAAGTGGAATATTAGACCTTCAAAACATGCAAGAAGTATGTTAAAATGTACCACATTGACAAGTAGTGGCCTCGGGATTGCTATGTGGTGCATACACATGGTTTTTGTTGTAAGCCACGTAGTTGCAACAATAAGTATTTTGTGCATCGATCGGAGGAGGTGTGGCGGGCACTATTTGGGGACAAGCCAAGGAGTAAGGGATGCATAAATTATAGTGTGGCGTCCATGGTGTATGCAGAACTCATTTTAAACTGCAAGGTAGATTGGAGCACTTATCCATCCAAGGTGGATTCTCCACTTTTACTGCAAGCCAATCAAAAAGACATTTCCAATCTGTACGATTTTCAGGCAGAACCAAGTGAACCAACGAAGACCCCAAAAGTATTAAAAAATACTACAATGCGTACAACAAAGGTCTCCAAGGTTTTAGGTGATGCAGTACAATTAAGGCCCACAAAAGTGGCACAACCTTGCATGGAAGTGAGCAATGTCTCCTCAGGAGGTGTGGACAGAGAGGTTTTTGTAACTCCTCCAACGTGCTTCACATCCACACCAAATGTGATAACATTGGGTAAACAAAGCATGGCTCCAAGCAAGGAAGCTACAATGAATGAAACAACCTTGGGTGGTCTAGACATGGCTGCAAACAAAGAAACACTGGTAGAAGAACGTGGGTCACCTTTTTCACCAGATGGAGAGGTCAATGAGGAACAACTTGCAAGGACCAATGCTACAATTCAGGGTTACATAGATAGTAAAGCTCTTGAGAGCTTGATGGAATATGCAACTGTGATTTCTCAGCTACCAATGACGCCAATGCGAAGCCAAACATTGAGCCCAATTTGAATGTTGAGTCCGCATCAAAACGTAAGCCTGAGTTGCAGGTTGAGCCCTAGACAAATATTAAGCGCAGAAACTAGAGGGCATCTACATTTGGCAACTTTAAACTCGGCATAATTGGAGATTCTTTGTTCCATACCCACCGCCAATCAATTGGAAAAGCTGTTAGAATGTTGTAGTCATGGGCGAGTACTAGCAGAACAACATCTTCATTCTAATACCGAAAATGAGGTAGGTAGCTCTAGTGAGCCCACAGGAAAAGGTGGCTAGGGTTCTATTTCACAAACCGCATACAGATTGAGAACTTCAACTAAAATGGTAGTTGAAATTACTCCTTGGGTTAGGGACATGGCAGAGGAATTTTCCAGAATGGCACCTGAATTGTTGACTTGTGCCTTGGCTTTTTGCAATTTCATCGAGAAAGTGGCACCAATTCTTGAAGGTGGTGTGATGAACTTAAAAAATTTGATGGCCTTAGAGGAAGACATTCATCAGCTGAAGATGAAGTGTGAGGACTTGGAAATGAAGCTGTAGATGTCACAGAAAAACATGGAGCATGAACGTTGTAAGAAGGTCATTCAAAGAAAGCGCATCGAAGAATTGGAGCTCGAAGTACAAAAGTTGAAGAGGGGTAGGCCTACCACGGACTTTGTGAACATTCTATTTGTGCAAGAAAGTCAAGAGAGCTATCAACTCTCTCTTCCTTTTGAGAAGGTAAAAGCAGTGGAGATGTCCATCATCTTGAATGTGGATGAGGTTGGGAATGACAAGAAATGTGAAGAGGTAGTACGGACCATCATTCCTAATATTTCCCGTACATTACAAGATGCTTCGACGCAAACGAAAGGCAATGAGGTGGAAGAGCTACAATTGAAATTAGATGAAGCAATTCAAGAGAAAATCCTTGTTGAGGTGGAGTTGGACCAATTTAAAAAAATCATGGGCATGGAAGAATGCATGCCAAAGAGCGGATTAGAGTCTCGATGGTTGGCATGGGTACAGAAACTCCAAGACAAACCCTCTGTAGTATCTCGAGCAATGAAAGGGCTTATGAAATTGGCAATGAAGTCAGATGAAGAATGCAATGTTGTAGAGACCTCTTTGTTTTGGTTTAAGAAAGTGTTTGATGAACATCCAAGGGGTTCCACCGAAATTACATGTTGGGGGAACATGGATGACATGTTTGAGCGGTTGAACCACACAGAGAAGGACGATGTTGCACACATCGATTGGGCCTTGGAAGTAGAGGAAGGGTGGGTCCCTTACAACACGCTTTCAACGCACATCAAGGAGAAAAACAAGACAGTAGTGCATGCTTGTGATCCAGCCCCAGGAATCTTGAAGAGTCATTGTAGCCTTTGCCAAGGTCCTTTTGGCCCTGAAGGAGTCCTAACCATGGGCCAATGTCGCCACACTTTTCATATGACATGCATCGTGAAAGCATCACTCATTCGTTCAGTTTGTACCGAGTGTCGTTCTCCTCTGAGCCCTCGGTTCTACGAAATGCTTGGGATCTTGGAAGATATGCCCCCCGGCCACAAATACAACCGATGGACCCTTCCTCTTGATCAAGGGCCATACTAGTTCTAGAATTTCTTACATTGGGGGCGACTTCTCACATGGGATTCAATTGAATGCCAACATGGATTGTATGAGGAGTCTGGAGAGCTAGTGGATCCTTTCATGTGGATGACCGTCAACAGAGAGGTGGAGTTGCGGGCTTGGGGTATTGAAGATGGCGAGGCTCGTGAATTGTTTTGTTGCAACATGGAGGGCCATTGGAGTGTGCAACACAAGAAGTTTTTTCGGTTACCCGACAAAGAAGTGCAAAAAGGGCCAAAAAAAACTTGGGTAGAGGTGGAGCATGCTCAAGAGTTCAATGAGCAATACAGGGCTTATAATCACACTTTGATTGGTAGGGCCCTTTTCTTGTCAAAGTTGGAAGAAGCTACCAAAGCTCATGCTCTTGTGGAAATAGATGGGGAAACAACTACAGGGCATTCATTTGTGGAGGTAGCTGGGGCATTTGACAAGAGGATAGGTGACATTATAGCTGAATGGAGAGGGTTTCTATTGGCCGATTTTCGACCAATAGGGTTACCCATCCAAGTTGATGACGAATAGGTCAATGTGTTTGTAGATCGAGTGGATGCTACATTGAGGGCCTTGAAGGTTGAAGAAGTAGATTTGTCTCCAAAGCAAACCTCAAAACGGAAGAGAGAGGATGACGATGACGATGACCACTCTCCGGAAACCAAACAACAGTTTTCAGCGGTTGACATAGAGGTGAGATCCAAAGGAGGTGTTGTCTATAGTCCTGGGCCAAATACTCGATGAATGAGTGCAAGACCTTTGGCTAAAGAGGGGCCATCTCACGATTTAGGAGAGAGTAGTGGTTCTTAAATGTAAGAGAGGCTTTCTTTATTTTATTATGTTTAATAGTATAGAAGTATACCGAGTGTGGCTTGAATGTTATAAGGGTTGAGTACTACTAGTAATTCATTGTACTCATGATGAATTTTGATTTGTTTTGAAATTCTAAATATATCCAAACATCAATATATATATATATATATATATATATATATATATATATATATATTTGAATGAATCGTTTGTTTTTCTTTCTTTTAAATTTATGCTATTATGATTTATGAAGGACACCTTTTTGTGAAGTATGTTATTTTCATGCTGACCTAGAAATTTTAAATTATAAGACCCTTTGACAAAACCATAATTTTTTGAAATCTCCTAATTCCATCCAGAAATCCATATTATTTCCCACCTCTCTTGAAGCATTGAACGCGATCTAGCCCGCCCGTCTGCCTGTCCACTTCACTGGTCGGCTTGTCTGTCTGAATTGCCCTTCTGCACTAAACCAACTGTCCGCCCGAGCTCCCGTCCACTCTAAACCAGCCGTCCGCCCGACCTCCCGTCCGCAATTTCCATCCGCCCATCCGCCTGTCCTCACGTCACTCCATCCGGGTGTCCACATTGTCCGTCTGCCCCATGCCCGTGTGCCCGACCGCTCGTCCACTCGACCGTCCGTAGTGAGCGCACCATCCGCCGTGGAATTAGTTGACGTCGGATTGCATGTTCTATGGTTTCAAAAATGGTCTCCAACGGTCAAGGCCAGTTTTGAAGATTATAACTATAGGAAAGAAGTCATTTGAGAGCACTCTTGAAAACTAAACGCTAAGATTTTCAAGGGCTAGGAGCTACAATTTTTGTGTCCTTTGCTTGGTAATGTATAGTTTAGTGGATAGGAGGGCCTTGATTTTCAAGGTTTTGTGCACTCATTTTTTATTATATTTGGACATTGTTCATCCGGTCTTCACATTTTGAATTTGATACCAATATACGGAATTAAAATTTGTGACTTGTCACCATCAACTGGTAAGGTAAAGTGCAAGGCTTGCAACTCGGTATTTGCCAAGAAGATAAGCCGTATGTTGAGCCATTTAGGATATGAAGGCCCATCAGGTGTTTGTGATACAGGAGTGAGTCTTTGTTCGCAATTGACGCCGGATGTTCGAGTCCTATTTCTTCGATCTAATGGGGCATTCCCGCGAAGACCGATCATTAACAATGTAGATGTTGGTAGCATGCATATGGTCGGGAGCGATTTTTCAAATGAAAGGGATATGGTGTGTTCTACTCAAGAGGACTCATGTGCAGCACCGGAAGAATTTGTTGGTGTAGGATCCGAAGTAAACCAAACTACAAAAACATCCAGTGATCGTGACACTCCTAGGGCATCAGGTAGTAGACCTCAAAGACAAAGTAGTCTAGTGGATGGCTTTGAATCCGCAGCAAAATGCAATTTGAATGTAGTGTGAGCCAATTTCTTTTATGCAACAAACATACCATTTGTCGTAGCACGAAATCCAGCATTTAAAGAAGTAGTGAAAAAAATATCCGAGTACCATGGGCCCTACGCTCCACCATCGTATCATAATTTACGCCATAAATTGCTTGACCTAGTGAAGACCGACATCAAGACAAAGCTTCATAGTAGGACTGAAGATAGCATTAGGAAGTTTGAAGCAACATTGTCTATTGATGGATGGAGCTCGGTTACCAATTGACCATTGATAAATGCCATGCTTATATCTTTTGTGGGTGAGCAATTTTTGGGATCAGTGGATACAAGTGGAGTCAAAAAAAATGCTCCCTTTTTGGCCTTTGTCTTGGAAAAGTTTATAGAACAAGTAGGCCCCATAAATGTTGTGCAAGTGACAACAGACAACGCTCCTGTAAATCTGGTAGCATGGAATATGGTGTCGAGTAAATATCCGCACATTTTCTTTCAAGGTTGTGTGGTGCACGCCTTGAATTTGTTGCTTCAAGATTGGGGGGAAGCAAAAATGGTTGAAGGACCTAGTGGAAAAGGCCCATACCGTTGTGAAGTTCTTCAGATTACAGCATATATCGCTAGCTATATTTCAAAGGCACAAAACAAAGAATAGCTTATTGATGTCGGTAAAAACAAGATATGCCTCAA
Source organism: Straminergon stramineum (assembly GCA_963920665.1). Lineage (NCBI taxonomy): Eukaryota > Viridiplantae > Streptophyta > Bryopsida > Hypnales > Calliergonaceae > Straminergon > Straminergon stramineum. The sequence continues at coordinate 18,632,927 of OY987272.1, forward strand.
ATTTCTTCATGATTTCTCATTTGTTGAAGGTCAAGGCTGGATTGCAACAAAGTGTGGTGGATCCACAATGGGTAGAATATGTGCTCAAGTTAAGGGACATGAACAAGGTAGAATCTCGTACGGAGTCTCGGGAGGTGAAAAAGACAATTTTAGATGAGCATTTCTGGGCTTGTGCCACAAATTTTCGAGCATTGATGGCTCCTGTGGTGTTTGGTCTACGTGATTTGGATGCAAAGACACCATGCATGGGCAAGGTGTTGCACATTATGAGGAATTTAGAAAAGCATGTCTTCTCTTTACAAAAAGAGCCCTTTGGTTTGTCCTCGGACTTAGTCATTCCTATCGAAAAGTCATTTGGTAAGCAACGGGAAATGGTAGACACCGATCTACATTATGCAGGAGCTCTTTTGAATCCTTGCCTTCTCACGATAAAGAACTAGCTGACGATCAAGATGCAATAGATGCATGCAAGCGCGTTCTCAGAAAAATATGTCAACTGGGAACTTATCCTGACGTAGTGAAGGAGTTTGTAGCATTTCGACACTGAGATCCTCCGTTCCACAACATGTTGGATCCAGCCGAGCATAAATTGTCGACACATGCTTGGTGGGATTTTGAAGGTGCATGTGGCAAGCTCATTGCTCCAATTGCAAAGAGGATTTTGGCCCAACCAGTGTCATCATCTTCATGTGAACGAAATTGGAGTTGCTACTCTTTTGTTCACAACAAATCCCGAAACAAATTGAGGCCACAGAGAACGGCCGATTTGGTATATGTATACACCAATTCCAAAGTCATAGCCGCATTGAAGGAGAAGGATGAAAAGAAGTGGTACCATGACAATGTGGAGTCCGAAGATTCGGAAGGGCCTATCTCAAAAGACGAAGATGATGAATTTGTATCTGATGATAGAGATGTTGTGAATTATAATATGCATAATTCTGACGAAGAAATGTTTGAGACTCCTAATCAAAACAATGAAGAGTTCAGAGTCAAGGATAGACATGTATGAGTTTTGATCGGATGAGGACGATTGCGGGTTTGATGATGATGTACCTTCAATAGCTAGATTTGTAGATGGAATTGGATTCATGAGTAGCAAAAATCTTCTACCAAACATGGAGGATACGTATGTAGAGATAAGGGTGACCAATAGGACAATGGTTGCGAATGATGGGAGTCTTGAAAAAGATGAAGTGATTTCCATTTCCGATGCTCCATCCCTGATAATGGCAATAGAAAAAAATCACCAACATGAAGACAAAGGAGGATGTGAGGTGAACATTCAGATGAATGTGTGCAATGCAATTGGTGCATCAATAGTAGTATCAACAAGCAAGAAATGTGGGGAAGCAAATATTGAAAATGCCAAACCACACGAAGTACAAGACAATGTTGAAGCACATTCGATGGAGTCAGGCAGCCCAATTTTTGTCAACAATGATGTTGGCAAAATACACCTCATGGAAGATTCTCCCGAACCACCACGTAGCGCTCCTCCATGTGCACTATTTAAAACTAATGCCACGACATTAGATGGTTCAAGGAAAATACAGCTTAGAAAAAGACATTTGTCTCCTACAAAAGAGATGGGTTCCGGAGGCAATCCAAATCGAATCATTTTATTATGTACCGATGATGATGATAAGGATGAGACATCGGCTTCAATGTTTGTTCAACATCAGGGCCATCCACCACGCCATTCCTTGAAATCATTAGGCCAAACATTGCAGTCTTTGAATGCAATATTGCAATGCAGTTAATTATTCAAGGAGCACCAAAAGTAGAGATATCAAAGGTTGAAGACTCCATCAAAGCGCGTAAAAAAAAATAATGCAACTCTTTGCTACCTCTCCAAGCAAGAGACCGAATGTGGGTAGAACCCCACTTGATACCTATTAGGTTTCTTCAAAGAGAAAAATGAAAACAATCCCTAGCCTTAAAGAAGGCATTGGTAAGTCCATATTAAGAGCTAAAATGGAGAAGAAGACCGATAGATCAATGAGATCATTGACATCTACACAAGTACAAGAAGGAGTGAAAATTGTACAATCTTCATCAAACGACATGGAAGAGACATCTAGCGATGAAGAAGACCAATGGGGAACTAGGTGTGACAATAGCGGGGCTGAGGTGAAAGGAGATAGTGATTACAAGCCTTAGAGATTCAAGGGATGTAGGCTTAGGTGTTTAGGTGCTTATGATACATCGAACATGTAATGGTAATTGATTGTCTAAAGCTTTCATTGCAGTTGGAGTTTCCTTATAGATGTTGAAAATATGAGTATTTTTTTTTGAATTGCAAAACCAAGAAGAAGTCCCCCCCAAAATTGATTGTGTTCCTTTTTCTTTGTATGAAGCATGATACATTGCAGGATACATATATAATGCAACAATTTGGACTTCATGATTGTCATAGAATCATAGATTTTGTAATTTTCAAGGTGAAGAGAATTTTGAATTTTTTTTTAATCCTTTCCCTTGATAATTCATAATTGCAATTATAGTGTACAATTTCTTTGGTTGAGTACACTACAAAGGATAGTCCATAACTCCATATGTTATTGTAAAAAGCATTCAAGGAATCAAGGTTTACTTGAAGTTTTTTATTAAAAAACTAGCCACTAGCCGTCCGCCCGACCGCATTTACCCAAGGTAAATTTGCGGATGGCATTTTTTACCCACCAAAGACGCAGCGTCCACGGAGTCCAGACGACCAATTTTTGGACGCAATCTTGCCTGGGACGCTCACTTTCGTCAACCCTGAACAAAGGGGACATTGCTCCAAAAAAAACTTGATTCCCAAACCTCCTGTTTGTAGTGAATTCTAAAGTATCAATACTATTCAAAATGTGAGGGATTGTACTTGAAGGCACACTTCCATATGGCATAACTTAGTTGTTGAATTTGAGGCAGGAAGGGATTGCCTTGGTCATTAGACTATGAGACATCAAAAGGGTCATCACACTATCTTGCTCTTCTTTGATATGCTCTTCATTCTTTGATCACTCTTGGAGCTATACTCCTATATGACCTTTGAAATTGCCATCATATTTTGCCAATAATTAAATCACAAATGCAAAGTGCATTTATTTGAGTCATATTGCAATAGCAATGGCATCATAGAACTCCTTGGGAAAGACTTTGGCGATCTTTTGCCTACCTTGTGCTCTACCACAATTTGGTCCTTGCACTCCTAATGTTGAGTCTAGTTCTTGAATGAAGGTTGATCTGAAATAAGATTGTAATAAAAAAAAATTGGATTAATTCTACTTTGCAATTGGTATTGTTACAAAAACCCTAAACTAGCTTGCAAAAACACCAATACTTAATTATGTCACATGGAGAGTGACAAAGGTGTCCCTTGCAATAACTTTTGAAGCATGACCTAGATGAAGTTGAATTTTTTATTGGAGATGGCTATCTTGAGTGTAATCATATCCCATATTTTCTTAGAAATGAAAAAAAATGAAAAACAAAATTTGCTAATTTCACACTTACAACTTTAGTGGGTTTTAGTACTGTCAAATGCCCAAATTTAATGATTTGAAGCTAATTTTTTGTGCTCTATTCCCACAATAGGTGGGCATGTTCCTACCAAGGGGCATTTGGAAAATCCATTATTTTATATCCTCCACATTTGTGCAAAGAAGGCTCCCTTGCAAGCACATTTGTGAAAATTGAAGGTGGTTTCAAGCTCATTATTTTAATGAAATCTTTTTACCTTGCCCCATAAATGGTGAATTTTAGGGGGGGGGTCACTACAGTAGATTTATTATAAATTAAAACCTTGACATACCTCATTTTTGTAAAAATTAGTATCTAGTCTCAAACATAGTGCTATGGGTACAACTAAGTATAATTGTGTAGCACTCAAAAAATACACTTGTCAATAGTACAACAAATCTACAGTATGATTGATGGCCTAAAATTGATCACCAAGCTTTTCCTTCTAGTACAATTGAATACCCATATTACTAAGCACCAAAAATCCACTTTTTGCCAGTATGGAACAAAATCAACCTCTTGTTCTTGCAACAACTCAAAGTCCCTCCCATTAATGGTGTGATTGGTGTCCAATGCTTCCCCAAATAGCTCTTGCTTTGCTTTGATTAATACTATGATTTTGGGAAGTAAGGCATACGACCCATTTGCAACCACTTAAGCAATTATGCATATATGGAGTGGGGAATTCTCGAGTGGGGAAATTTTCTTGTGTATAGAAGTAGAGTTGGGAAGGATTTCATATTTTTTCATAATTTTATTTCTCAAAACATAATTACTACAAATGTTTTAGCTTAAGATTCTGTTCGGCCCATATTGGTCATATAGATTTTTGTATTTCCAACCAAGGGCTAGTTGCAAAATCGACCAAGGGCTTGTTGTAATATTGATAGTCCTGTAGTCAATCATAATGTGCCACAACTACATTGGGAACTATGCCACAATTAATCACCACTATTGACTACATGATCTGAAAGAAATATAGTCTACATGGTGGAAATGGGGGGGGTGATTGGAAAGGGGTCGCCTCCCTTAACGAATTGGGGCCTCTGTCTTTTCTTGGGGGCTTCGATTGACTTAGTAGTTATGTGCTACACAAGTTGTCTAGTTGTGTGCAAAGCTAGTTGACCAAGACAATATTCCTTGCAAAACATGAGTATAACAAACATGTAGTGTAGAATGTGGAGTACAAAATTATGAAATTCATAGAGGCATCAAACAATTGTTTTGTGTTGTGTAGATCTATATAATGAGATGATGCATGAAAAAGAACAAATATAGATAGATCAAGCCCAAAATGTCGGTAAATGGTGTCAAGCTATAGTTTGTAATGAGAAGTAGAAAAGATAGAGATTACAAAGAGAAAATGCTTGAAATTGAGAACAGGAAGAAACTACCTACACTTGGCATCATTGTAGGCCAAATTGGTGCTCTGTTAATTGCAACATTGTGATTGTTTTCCATTCAAGATTCCTTGAATAGGAAACCTACAATTTCATTCCTAAAACATTTGTTGCTAAAATCTACAAAAAGCTTGGATTTATTGTTATGAGAAATTTGGCTCTTATTTTGGACATACTTATTAGGAATTAAAGTAGAATGCTTTTATTTGCTAACTAAGACCTTGTTGCTAAAATCTACAGAAAGCTCAGATTTATTGTTATGAGAAATTTGGCTCTTATTCTATACATACTTATTAGGATTTAAAGCAAAATGCTTTTATTTGCTAACTAAGACTCCACATAGAATCGAAAGTTTTGAAAGAGAGCTAGTGTGAATTGTCCCAAAGACATTGTTGAAACCATTATAGAAATAATGTCATGCTAAGGTGGTGGTACCTTGAATTGTCAAGTATAAAAAACAAACCCCATTTTTTGCCCTAACAATGAACCTAATTTGCATGTGGAATTGTTAGTCTACTATTTAGAACTTAAGTGGGCCTCTATTAATGCATTGTCACTATTTGTTGCTTTAAGGTTTAATTTAAACTGTTTTCTATTGAGTCTATAATCCATTGTAGGAGACTACAACGTGTTGCTTTTGAAAATTTACAACATAATAGTTCTTTGAGTAGTAAAAATCTCATAACTATTCTACTTGCAAAATTGTTTACAACAATTTGCAAATCTATTTGAACAAAAGTTTTATGACATAGCTAGAAAGAAGACATTGAAACTCTTATATTTACAATTTAATCTTGAAAAGACAAAACTATCACCACAAAAGTGAATTTTAAAATTCCTCCACTTTGTATGTTTCTATTTTGTTATTAAATATTCTTAAAATCTTATATATTTATTCTACAAAGATGATATTTTAACTCACAAGTCATAAAATTTTAGATATATATATTTAGTGCATGCTTGAAATTATTGTCATTTTTTAAAGGAAAAAAGTGAAGAAAATTTACATCAATTACAAAATTTGCTAGTATAGTCTAAAAATTTCTCCATGGGGATATATAATAGTGTAGAATATTATAGAGTAAAAATATACATCATTTCTTTTTCTAATTAGAAAATCTAGAGACCATAACAATGGACCCAAAGTTCAAATTGTAGCTTTTTTAAATTGGAGTAGTGCAAAATTTTACTTCATTACTTGGACCCAAATTTAGAAGAAATATGTTTATAGTTAACCCCTAAAGGATTGAATGACCGTTGAACGTACACAAGTAATTTCGGGTAGGGTAGTATGAAGTCTTTTTTTAACGGATGTTCTTCAAATTTTGACACAAGGTGTGAACATGTATCTCCTAAGTGGGAATGTAATTTTTTTTCCGATCAAGTGCCCGTATCAAACGTTATGCTGCCCTAAACTTCACTAGCAGCTCGGGCAGCATGTGCAAAATACCTCCTCTACTTCTAAAATTTGCCAAGTATGTAACTTACAAGATATAAGATGAAAATGTCAAAAAAATAACCATGTGTAGTGTAAAAATCTCACTCTTGGAGGAGTTAAAGGCTACTGGCCCTATTAGGTAAGGTCAAAAAAAACTTTTTCTCCTAACTTCAAACGTTATAATCTTTCAATTTGTACGGTCAAAATTTCTGAAAGTTTTTCCACACATTACCATAGTAGTCTAGTACATATTTGCATGGTTGAATTTTGAAAAAAAAAAAAAAAAATTCATTTTTTTCTCATTGTCCTAAAAAGTAGCAGTTTTTCACAATTCGTGTCTAAAATGTGCCTCGGTCCTATAGGGGTTAAATTTCATAGAAAGAGCAAGGAGCTTCATATTGCCAAAATGTACTAAATGGTCATCCATGGATTGAACATCTTCTTAACCTCTAAAATCCTAAGGCCATTTTTTTGTCAAAAACAACTCAAAACTACCAATTCTTTTGCATTCACCTCCAAAAACAAAAACAAAAACATATTCTTTCAGAATCTGACCTCCTCCTTTACCTTATCTCAGTGGTGGTATTCCAATTATCTTAGAGCCTCAAAGCATTTTTTTATTTTTAATTTTGTTTTTTAGACCGATGGTTAAGTGGCCTTTCTTTCAAGAAGGTTTTGAGTTTCTTAGCTCCTTCATTTTAGGGATTTGAATTGATGGAGGCCAATTTTGAATATGCAATTTTTGTATACAAATTTTTTATTTGCTTGCTTTGCTCAACAAATGAATGGAGGTTTTAGAAATGTTGTGGCAACAACGTGTAGGGCCATGATTACAATCTAGCATTTTTCAACGCATTTATCCTTTTTTTCTATAGGCTTGAAGCTACCTTTTTTTAAGGCAATTGGGCATTAATTTGCCTTAAAAAAGACACTGCCTTAGAGGTGTTATGCTTATGTGATTTAAGGTAGACCAACCCATTTTTGCCAAGTACCTAGTTCCATCATCTTATTTATGGCCCCATTTCCGTCACCAAATTCATCCAAATACATTCATTTTTTGACAAAATTAGTGCATTAATGCCAACAAGGGATAACTTGTCATTTCTTTTATGGGTTGTTTATAGGACATTTATAATGACTCCACTCTATAGGCGACTTTGAAATTTCAGGGCAAATCACTTCAAAAATTCACAGAAATTACAATTTTAATTGGAAAATTAAAGTTTCACTTGGATTTGATTCTTGAAACAAGCACACAACTCTGAAAAATATGTTCCGCTCTTGGAGTTGGTCCCAAGATGTTTAGATTGCTTAGGGTAGTAACTTAACCCTTTAACATTGAGATGGCTAGAAATGGCCTATGGTTTTTGTTCTGGTTGCATTTACATAACACAAATGGAATCAACATGAAATGTGTTGAACTATAAAATTGGGGGCAAGTGTAAGTTGAAAATTTAGCATTTAAAAAAGGAATCAGTAAAATTAAAGATTTTGTGCCTATGCAAAGCTTGTATTCTACCAAGAATACAATACAAGGGTTTAGACATACATAGGGGTGAGGGAGAATACTTGTCAGGAGTTGTAGAGGTTCCACGGAAGGTGACCAATGTAACTGGTATGCAACAATTATAGCAACTCCATTGCAATCCTAGTCTTCAAATACAACTTGAGTGCAGGCTTAGTCCTTGAGTCCCAATGATTTTTTTGAAACAAATGAAATGGGTCCAAATTTTTTTAGATTTGCTTGGAAATATGAACTTGGGGCCTAGTTTGTTGATTTCCTAATTTAAGAGTAGAAGGATAACTTTCATTTATACCATGATCTTATGCACTAAAATATAATGGTACATGCATGGTGAAAATTTCAGATTTTTTGAGTCTATTCTATATTTGAAATGAGTTTTTTTCATTTTTTTCTTAAGAAATTCACTATAATTTCAAATAATCTCTAAGAAGAATTTCAAACCTCATTTGGGCATAATAGAATAATTTTTTCCAAAAAACTTTGAACTATAAAAAGTTGCAAAATCAAGCCAAATTTCATTTACAAAAACTAGTTTGAGATTTCAAGACTCCAATAAAAAGTTATGGACAAATTTCAAAGAGAGTGTTTCAAATTGTCAAAAAAAATGTCCCTTCCAACCCCTCTTTGAAATTTAAGAGATGAAACTTAGCTTCATTACCCACTTCTTTTAGTCCAAAGTTTTTTGAAAAAAAGTATTCTACTATGCTAAAATGAGGTCTGAAATTTTACTTTAAGCACAATTCTTGCATTTTGACAATGAGTGGGTAAGCTCTCATCTTCAAATTATCCCATACCCTTTGAGGATTCATGATGGATAATTCATTATAAGAAGTTGTTCCTACACCCATTTTGAGGAAAGATTCATTTAGAAATGATGCTAATGAAGTTGATAGGGACCTTGACTAGGAAATGCCATGACATTATCTTATAGCATGTCAAGATGTTTTGAAGTCCCCAAAGTTGAAGCCATGTTTCTAAATTATAGGGGAATGCCTCAGCTGAGTGTTGCTAAGACTAACCTTGTAGCATCACAAGATGTTTTGAAGCATTACCCTAATATCATACCTTTTTACATTTGGATGATATGCATGTCAATGCTTTCACTTACCTATACATATGAGAACGTTCAGAAACATTTGTTGCTGAAATTACTCTTGTAATTAACGTTTGAATAGTTTTTTAATTGATATTTTTTTAATTTTTAATTGTAGGATGGGGAAGAAGTCTAGGTCCTAGGTGAAGAAGAATAAAGTAGAAAGGTGGAAGGATGTTGGGATTGAAGATCCTAGCAAACATGAATGTTTATTTTGCAAATGTATCATACCCTACTTCTAATGGTACATATATGCCTTTGAGGACCTCTTACAAATTAAATATTTACCATTTTTTAGCAAAATCTTTTTTTTAATAATAAACCTTCAAAATTGCTTATAATATTTTTTGAAATAGTCAAGGGTATTTTATTGCCTACACAATGTCAAGCTTGAAATTTTAGATCAACCATATATAGTTGATTGGGCAATGAGGGATAAATCAAAATATTCACTTGGCATTGAAAATTCAATGCCGAAACACGATTTGGTATTTCAAAGTTTATCTCTAAATCTCACAACTAACACTCAAATCCTACAACTAATACTTGGATTGTGTACAACACTCAGTTCGGTGAGTAATGAGTGGATGCCATCAATTTTGTCATAGTGGCCTTTCTTTGGGTACACGTGACTTGTTCTCCAGGATTGTATCTCACCACCCAATAATATGGATTTACTCCATGGTATACAAACAACTTATTTTAAAACCACCCTACACTTCCCAATTTATCATGTTCAACATTTTTTTTCACATAGTGTTTTGACATTTGGAAAATGTACTTAATTACAATATGTATAATAGGAAATTTTTTTGCCTTCAATATAGTCTATCATTGTGGACCTAAAGTCTATTGTATTCTCCTTTCATCAAAAATTCGGTGAAGTAGATGATGAGTCTCTCCAAACCCTTGGGCGTTAACCCTTAAATGCTGGGCTGGTGACCGTGGAAATTATCCATTTTGGAACCGTGTGACATCATCCACTTTAGAAAAAACGGAAATACTCATTGGGAGTCAAACTACTGTAGAAGGTCTTCCCTTTCCACCCCTAATTCCGAGGATGAATAGTTGCAATTCTGTCCTACACAGGAGAATTCCTTGTCATTCATCGGACAATAATCGTCCGCCGCGTCGTTCAAGGGTTAAGGGGTTAATAGGCTTGTGTCAGTGGCTCGAAGGAGGAGATTTCCTCCATGCAACGGCGTGGCTGAGAATCGAGAAAGGGAACGCGTTCCCAATCATGCGAACCGGTCCCCTGGCGTGGATAGCCTTCAGTCCAGAGATGGGAGCTGATGCTCACAGTTGCACACTTCTTCGTCTTGCCCTTGGACTGCAGTGGGATTCAATCTTCTCCGCGGCGCAATTCCGCCTTCCCGGATTGCGGGTTGCGCTCACTCGCTGACACTGCCTGCTTGCCACTGCACGGACCCCGTGGAGCCAAGTCTAGTGGGATTTGATCCCCAATCGAGGTCAGTTCGCTTCGTTATCTTTCTGGCAAAGGGCTTACAGCTGTCGATTCCTCTTTCCGGTAGAGTTGGCGCCTTGTTCTGTTTTGTTCTTGTATCTCCCCCCCGGCGATCCCCCTCCCATTCTTCTCATGCGTAGGCGTAGGTTTTGCACGTCTCGTTTCTGGGATTGCACAAAATCTCGCAGCGAATTGACATGAAACGGCACTTTATCCCAAGAACCCTAATCCCTCACCTCTGATCGAAATACGACACGTTTGAATTCTTCCCTCTGGAGAGTCTCCGAAATTTGAGAATTTGGTGGGGTTGGTGTTACTTTTGCAGAGGTGGATTCGTCCAGGGAGTGGAGATTCGTTCCCAAAAATGTCATCGCTTTGTGCGACAGTTTCTGTTGCGCCATGTAGCATTGTGAAGATGAAAGAAGCCACCATGTCTTCCGTGCAATGCAGCTCCTCTTCGCCAACATGTAAGAATAGGCATTCCTGTCTTCTGAATTCTGAGCTGAAATTCCGACGGGATGCAATTGCAATGGGCGGCGTTTGCAAGGCAAGGCTCGAATGAATAATTCAGTGACTTGCTTAACAATCCAGACGGCCAGTGACGGTTTTAGTGCTTATGCTCCGGTCACGTTGTCCTAGATCTGTGTAGGGTGAATGCTGTTGGAGGTGTCGTGTTGTCAAGGCAGTGGAGCCTTGCCACAGTTGCACTGCGGAAGTCAAGGAGCGTTTCTTCTATCAGCATCTTGGGAAGGCGTACGAGGTAAGCATTTTTTCAAGCATTTTGAGAAAACGTACGCTTTCACCTCTTTATTACGACGATCCCTAAATGACATTGTAGAATATCCTGCTCATTATCAGTGGGTGTAGCACACTTGTATCACATCAAACTATGTCATTGTCAATACAGTTGTCTCTCCCCCATGATACACTGGGAGTCCTCCGTGTAACCATTGATACCAAGGAACTAGGAAAACTATAAAAGGGCATCCATGCGATCATAGCGATCTCGGTGAAACAAGATAATTCTTCGGAACCTCAGAACCTTGTTTTTTCAAATGAATATAGTGGTTGCGTTCTGTTTTGACATGGGAGCTAGTGCATCTACGACAAGCATCATGCTTGTGAAATGTTTGAGTATTGCTTATGGTGAGACCTGCAGTATTGATGCTGACCCGGAGAGGTTTCGTCAAGCAGGTCACTTGTTATCTGGGGAGCTGCTGCTGAGGATGTGGAAGCAGAGAAGGAGATGATTGAGTTGGATGCCGTGAGTAGTTTCAATCCTTATAATGAATATGGTCTTTGGCTGGCAGATTTCTAGTTTGGAGAGCTGTGATTACAAATGCCTTGCATGCTGACAGCTGATCATTGGAGTAGACATTCGCGCATAAATCTACAACATTGAGTAATTGTGTATGCTACTAATGTTCTGAATCTGTCCCTGTTACTGACGTTGGCGTATCTTGAGTTGTTGTGGTAGATGGAGAGGATGGAGAAAACATTAGAGGCTACCAAGTCCACCTTCAACACTGTGCGGACTGGTCGAGCTAGCCCTAATTTATTAGATCGTGTTCAGGTGAGTCTTTCCGCCTATCTTCACTACGTCTCGAGATGCATCACGTTGTGGTCAATCATACGTCGATTAAAGGTTTGGATTATATTTTTGGTTACGTAAATGATCAATTTTCATTCGAAGTATGATATTATGAATCAAGCCGTTTGTGGTGTTTTATTGTGAACATCCTTTTCAAAACTGTGAACTTCAAACTTGAGGTCCAAGACTTGACAATTCAATTGAATTGCATTCGCTCTTGGAATACCAAGTATTCCGGGTGTCTCTCCTTATTTTATGTATGCCATTGAATGCAAGGTGGAGTACTACGGAACCAATGTTATCCTCAAGAGTATTGCGCAAGTTAGCACTCCAGATGGTAGTACGATCCTCGTCACGCCTTTTGACAAGTCCAGGTGATACTTTGCCTGCTTTTTACTTACTGCGCTCCGGGAATTCCGTTTGTTTCGCATAAAGTGTGCTGATATTTTGTGGGCGTTGACCTGATACAGTTTAACTTCGATAGAGAAAGCTCTTGTTAAGTCGGATGTTGGTATTACACCAAACAATGACGGCAATGTGATTCGACTTAACGTTCCTCAACTTACGGCAGACAGAAGGAAGGTACCCGACAAATCATCGATTTTTGAACTTTTGTACCTGCATGTAGTGTTCTTGTGTTGGATCTTTAATTTCTTTCTGCTCGAGGGCCGTGACATATGTTTTCTGGTTCTGCGGGACAATTGTGATGGTGCCTATCTGTTACGTTTTGAACGACTTTTGGAACGTGCAACTTTGTTTTGAGTAATGTACCAGCTGAAGTGATATCCGACGCTGTTTTACATGCCAGGAACTTCTGAAGTTGGTTTTCAAGCTCACTGAAGACGGGAAGGTATTGAACTTTACTGATCCTGTCTATCCTATTTCTTGTTTCTTAGCATATAAATTATCCACTATATGTAGGTTGCAGATAGCAATAACTTATGTTCTTGGCTACAATTGTAGAATCGACTATCTCAAATCTGTCTTTCTTTATACGATTAGAAATTCTCAGATACTTTAAGAGAGTGGGCCAGAACGACTCATATTTGAGGCGAATGAGAGCTTTATATTAGGGATGCTTGGGCTCTATTTACAGAGTCCCTTAACCGTTTAGTTCCGAAATGATCACTAGTACACTGAAATGGTTATTTAGTATGGTTTAAACTTTTTTTCACAAGGACATATTATTCAACATCCGTTGTAGTGGTGGCATTGTAGCATTTGTGGTGTGCACGGGTTGCGTTGCTAGATTTGTCATACTAATTTTCACACTAACCAATTATTCATCCATACTAAATAATCATTTCAGTGTAGTGACCCCTCCATACCCATCGGAGTTGAATTCCATCTTTTAAGAAACTTCATGGAAGGTGATGAAATGTATCAATGGGGACGAGAAGAAATCATACCCCTTCAGTTTTGAACTATACACACATCGTTTGGAAGGTCCTATGGCTTGAGACCTATCTTCCAAACTGTGGTTTCTATTTTTAGCTGGGCACCAAGTGGTTGTCTCTTATCGGTTGCCTATTCCCTGACCTTGTTTGAAATCCTTCTGTCACAGATTGCCATCCGGAATGTGATGAGAGATGCTATCAAGTCGTTCGAAAAACTGGAGAAGGTCACTATTGCCTCTTCTACCAATTTCCATTGCATGTCTAAGCTAGTCACGAGTTATGAAAACACTCAGCCAAATCATTACTGATTTCCTCTTGAATGATAGTTTGAATTTAATACTCATTACAAGCACCGTATGAGACTAAAAGTTGGGATCTCATTTGCGTGGGGTTTGAAATTGTCTCCCATTTCCAATGCAAGTCTCATTTAAACATGGGAATCGTACGAGACTCGATAGTTCTAGGTTCTATTGTAGTGATCGATGTTTCCAATAGATATGCAGCACTCATGGTTGAAGTGTATTCTAGTCTCTTGATTTGACCCTGCTACTTCAAACTTCAGCAGTCTATAACTTGCTCATGCAATAACCAATTAGTACATATTTTTAGTGCAAGCATTTGGAGAATGGGGACACGACCCTGGAATTAGATCAAAACAAATTCAAAAATCCATTCCAATAATGTAACTGTTTAAAAACGCCCGGGAATGGGTTCTCTATCTTCTTTGGAAAGAATAAAAGCTTTGGGGTCATGAGTTAGGAGATTACCTGGAGAGTGCTGAATGTGTGTTCTTATTACAGGAGAGAAAGCTCTCGGGGGACGATGTGAAGGATTTGTCTGGGGATATTCAGGTGATTCACTATTTGTATTTTGAAATTTTCACTTTAGAAAATGCTTACGCTTCTTGGATTGAACTTCTTGACAGAGACCCCCTCCACGTGAGCTCTCATGTTACTGCTACTGACACTATGCAGAAAATGACTGACAAGTATATTAAGAAGATTGAGACCCTACTCAAGCAGAAAGAAAAGGTAAGCTTGTGCCATATCTAGTAGGCAGGTGCCTGTGCTTTGATTTTTTTGGCCTTGCTACTAGTATCCACCCTCCAGTTCATGCCGCAGGTTCCGAGTATCCGAGCTCAGATCTTCTTCTTCCCTCCACAAAACAGGGTATTTCCGATGTGGAAGCAAGGCCTTCCGAAACTTCAGCTCAGTCTGCTTTGGAGAGGGCGATGGCTTACAGAAATATGAAAGCGTTATCAAATTCAAGTCCTTCACCTTCATCATCATCGCAGCATCAAACGAAACCTTCTCCTTTTGGTCCCCTCTCTAGTCCAGTGAAGGTTGAAATTCTGGCTGGTACGCCCATTCTATCTAGGAGGTCTTCTTCTACGAATGCCGATGATGCTGGGGCCTCTCCTTATCATAGCGTTGGAAAGGAAGTACCCGCTGTTCCTGGACAGTCCAACTCTTCTTGGAACTCGGAAGATGGGAAAGACAATGGCAGTGCACAGGCGCTGTCCGCATTCGAGAGAGCGAAGGTATATAAACTTCAGCAATCGGAGATGATTGCTGCTTTGAATGCGAAGCGATCAGGTCCCCCCGAGGCACAGTCGACCTCGACTTCGAGTGCTGACAATGAGGAAGAGAAAGTGGTGGAAATAGAGATTCACACGCGAGATGGGATTGTGAGGCGGAAGGTGTTGAAGCCCGAAACTGCCTTTGCCAACGTGAGAGACATCAAGAGGAAAGGAGTGTCCACGCTGGATTTCGTGGGAATGGGTTTTGCCGATAAGAAGTCCTCCACATCCCGGCCTGCGGGGCTGATCGAATCCTTTGAAGCGCCCTCAGGTCTGCATACTTGCCCTTCCCACTCAGAAAGTTTTAGAGATTTTCTGCATTTGATTAGGTTTCTGAATTTCTTCCTCTCTGATGCTGCCTGGTGAGGATGCTTGGCAAGGTGTGTGTTTGGTGTTGGACATGCTCTCTTTATTGTGGTGAGATACAAATATACACTTGTAGGTCCTTTGCCGGAGGTGGAAATGCTAACAAGAGATGCGGGTGTGGCCAATCCGGACGCCGTGGTTGAGGGACCCGATGTTTACAAACCTCGGGTGGCAACGTGGGGAATGTTCCCCCGCCCAGCTGATATTTCCAAAGCAGTAATAAGACTTCATCCATTCTTTTCTTTTTCTGATCAGTCGGTCGCTTTGTGAGTTATATGATTGTTTCTTTCTGTTTATCGTTCATTTTGCCCGGAGGGTTTCTTGGGGAACAAGATTCTAGCGGCCTTCCTAGCCTGTTCTGCTCCGTAAGGACCAAGGATTGTGATTTATGGAAGTCTTTGTCAAGTACCCTAATGCCTGACTTTGATGATCTTCGAAGCCTGCTATGCAAACTAGCTTTATTTCTGTTGTCGTTTTCTTTCTGTTTTGTACATCTGTTTTCAATAAGGAATTATTTCAATTGGGGTACAAGAAGACTGGAGGGTGCCAACTTTACAACTTTATCTGCTTCTGTGGAATTCCAATGTGTTCAAGTTGTGCATATTTGGCGCGAATCAAATTGTCCCATTCTATTAGATCGTGAAATTAGCGATGAAGGACGAGGAAACTTCTGTCCAGAATTTTCATAAAGAAAAAAACAAATGACACGCCAAGTGTCTCAAATGGTTCCAGTGGATGATATTCTCTTGTCAACTATTGGCTGGACGCAGTATGGGGGAGGTCGCACGATTAAGCCTGGTCAGAAGCTTGAAACTGAAGAGGAAAAAATAATGAGAGAGTCGAAAACGAAGAAGCTGCTAGATGATTACAAAAAGAAGCTGGGCTTGGATATGGCCCCAAAAGATAGAGCCCGATGTGAGAGGGTAAGTATTTTGGTTGTCTGAACTCGAGTTTTAACACTATTGATGAGTCAATGGAATTCTAAATATTCCAGTTTTGAGGGTGTTTGAGTTATTGAAACCTTGAATGTTGTTTCGGCTGGGACGGTCTTCGTGCTGACCTATTCACGTTGATCCACAGATTTATAAGAACGGGGAGACTTTGATGGACAAAGGCCAATTAAGAGAGGCTCAAGCAGCATTCATAACCTTAATGAACGAGATGTCTTCAGCGGTAATTTCCATGCCTCGGTATCACATGACACTTCAACCTATTTTTGTTCCGCACGTCATGTTATGGTGGGGTAATAGGACCAATGCTGTAGAGAGTTTAGTACGACAATTTGGAATTACTACCTTTTAAGTAGCTTATGAAAGGCTAGATTTTTCTACCTGAAAGTTCTTTTCTTTGGGGGTTTCTTTGATTTTCTCCTTGTAGCAGTAGACATGGATGCATTATTGAGGACACGTATAGAAACACCAAAGCCGCTACGGACTCGACGTTTTTGCAGAGCGAGTTGCATGGAATGGCTGCGTTGCAAGAGGCTGTCTGTTTGGATTCCCTCAACAGGTCTGAACTTGCCATAGCCATCTAAATATGGTTCTAATTTTCCCTCTAGGAATATTTTCACAGTGCAGTTCCGAAAATATTCCTCTTTTTCCTTCCTTGATAGCTTAATCGGTTGACTAAGAAAGGGTTTGGACGTAGGCAGATCCGATGAAGCAAAAATCAAATATGAAAAGCTGGTATCTCATCCTAACGGGGCAGTACGCAAGAAGGCCCGTCAGCTTCTTTTTGGCTTCCAGGTAATTCCTTCTCTCACGTCTGAAGAAAGAGCATCGGCTGGATTGGTACGGTTTGAATTGGTGACTCTAGTCCGTCCTGGACCACGCGGCAGAAACCGAGCCTCCCCTTTGATATTTTATGTTTCAATAACAGTAATACCTCCCTTGATTGCAGGCTGCTGAAAGGTTGAAGGTAAGAGCTGGTTACAACTGGGATAGCTCCTCGTACCGTAAATACTTCGACACCTTTGCTGATGGTTACAACACCATGTATCAAAATAGTGAAGCAGAATCTGCAGACAATGGGGAATCACTCATGCAAACTTTACCGTATGCTCTCCTACTCGTTCCAGTTATCCTCGTCTTCACTGTTGTTGTACTAAGACATGCCTGATAACCATAATTATTCTCCGGATCTCAAGTTAGGATTTAGGATTTAGGGTGTAATGTAGAAATCAGTTTTGTAACTTTAATCTCGATATAGTTCGCTTGAACTTGTATTTGACGAAGTCACCGTTTGACTAAGCAGATCGAGTTTGAACATGTCCATAAATCAATATACTGCTGTCGAAAACATCCTTTTCAGGACAAACTCACTTTTGCTCTGTCAAACTTTTTTGTGTGATAAGTAGTTGATATAATTTAGAGTTTGACGTGTGAACGATTAAAGGCCACCTTCACTCCGACGATTCTACATGAGTACTTTTGTGTCACTTTCTCAAACCATTCTATATTGTACTATTATTACATGCATCTCAGGACCTTCGTTTGACATTATAGATGTACGTGCTTGTTTGCAAGTTTGGTCATAATTATAAATGAATTTGTTAACCGTTTTTTCTTCCTAGAATATCATTCTGATACAATGCATATGGGTGTTGGTGAACAATGTTGTTGAGTAATGTGTAGTTATTTGTGTATTTTTGCTTGAAGTCAAGCATCTAGCATTGTGGAATATTCTTCTTGTAGCCATTTATTGTGGTGAGCCTCTTGACATGCTTAATCACTAAATGCCTAAGGTTTTTTTTGAGCTTCTTAGAGTTTGTTCCATATTAACCCCTAAAAGACTAGATGTTCAAATTTTGAACTACGAATTTGTAAGTGTCCCAAGTGTATAGAAACTTGTTTTTTACACCCATTGAAGTGTTTGTACACAATTGTGTTAGTTCCTTTATGTTTGTACAATATGGATTTTTAAATTTTTCTTTGCAATGTTTCTAGAGCTTAGGGGGTATAAGTATATTTAGCTTTAAAAACTAACTTTTTCAATCTGAAAAAATGACCCTTCAAAATGAACTTGATTAAACAAGTGATATAAAAGTTTCAAAACATTATCACAATTAGAATTTAAATCTCTTGAACTTAACCCCTAAATGCTCTGACATCCATTTTTTGACAATGAATAGATTGAATATCAAGTTCCATCCTCCTAACTACCTAGATGAAAGTTATTCTAATTTGTGGATATATGTTATCAAGTTGTTGTCCTATCAAAGGTTTAGATTTGGTTTTACTAGAGTACATATTTTTCTAAAATTACCAATGTGCGAGTATGTCAAGTGGTCAAATTGCATTGACTCTAGTTCAAAATTGGATTTGCCACAATGAGGTCATAGATAGGAAGAACACAAAAATTTCAAGAAATCACCATGTGGAGAGAACTTCATTTCAAATCCATTCTAACAAATTTTACTCAAAAAATGATAATATTTTGCTTGTAATCAGATTTTGAAGGAATTTTGGAATTTCTCTTCCAAAATTTATACAAAAAAATTGGTGATAGCATTGGTAAATCTAACCGTATAGATGGAATCTAAAAATCAAAATCTACAACTTTTATTTCTATACCAATTCCAAAATATGCTTCCAAATAGCACTTTATAATGATTTTTCTCAAATCGTCAATTTTGGAGATGAATCTGGATGCTTAGGGGTTAAAGAGAAAAAAATATTTTGAAAAATAAAAATATTTAATTTGTAAGCAATTTTAGAAGGAATTTTCAATTTGGGGATTGAAAAATATTGGTTTGTATAGTTGGTGATCTAATTGAATGGATATAATAGATAATATATGGATTATATTTTATAAATTTGTTTTGAAAGTTGTCATTTATTTATTATTCTAAGATATATTTTTTGAATTTTTTTTGTGAAGATAGGGAAATACTTCATCTTTCTAAGAATATAAATTTTATTTCAATTGGTGCCCCAAAGGAATAGTTATGCCATCCTAAGCCCAAAACAACATTCATTGACCAATACAAAAAATCTCAAAATGTCAAATCATTTTTTAAAAAATTGGATTTCTCATAGAAAGTATTTTTGTCTATGTGAAACGATTTTATTCATTCTATTTGGATTAGTATTGAGAAAGTTGTAGAAAATCTTGTTTATTGGGCAATTTTAGCATCTTTTTGGAGAATATGGCTCATGTAATTCATTTTGAACACAAATTTCACAATTTTCACAAAAGAATTGATTGATATGGTTAAGTTTACTTACTAAAACAATCTCATAGTTGGAAATATTGTGTTTCAATTCCATCTTGGAGTTGTTAACAATTTATTTTATTGTTCGATCTTGAACCTAGCTCTACTTAATAATTTATTGAAGAATGAAAATCAAGTGTTTTGTTTTTGAATACTTTTTTTGGGACTTTCAATTCAATTTCATATATATATAATCTTTTATTTTTTTATTTAAAAAAAAATTCAACATGTATAGTTCAAAAATTTTAAGCTAAAAAGATTCAAAGTTGTAAAGTTTAGGCAGGCATGGTGGAAAAAAAATGATTTTCTTCACTTCAAATACAAATATCTTGCAATCCATGCAATCAAAGTTCTTGAAACATCTTCTACTTATTTGTATACTAACCTAGTATAAGATCTTATGAATAGATATGCAAAATAATGATTTCTAAAGTTTTTTCCATTTTGCAATAGAAATGATAGTTTTGAGTAGAAATTGATGAAAAAAGGCCTTGGGACTTTAGAAATTAATAAAAGTTTTGTCAACACTATTGAACCTAGCTATAAAGTTCGTCAAAAAATAATTCTAAAGAAAAGATTTATTAGGTAAGTTATTTATATTATACAAACAATACAAATTCTGAAATATTATTCTTTTTAGCATCAACCAAATTTGATGTTCCAAAAATAATTAAATATTTGGCATAAATTCATGATCTTATAGCCAAGTACAATACAATGTGATGCTTTGGTGTTCAAGTATTAACTCCTTAAAGTAAGAACATCCATAATCGTCAATTTAATCAATTCAGCATAGTTGGGGTCAATTTTTTTCGAAAAAATATTTTTTCAATATTGGAAATTGAAAATCATGAATTTTTAAATATATATATAATTTTTGGATAAGTAATCTAATTTCTACGAATTTTCAAAGTAGAACTTCCTATGGCACCCATAACCCACACTCTTCTAAATCTACCTTGATTCTAGCACCAAAATCTAAAAAAATTGGAGCCCACAAACCACAATTAAGTATGGAGATGGTTTCAAGGTACTTTGAAGACAATTTAAAGGTACTTTTGGGAACACTTTGAGGGAACTCTACTCTCAAACTATGGGTACACTAATGGTTATTGGTGCTCCTACCTTAATCTTTGACTACTTTAATGTCCACATTGTGGATGATGAATAAAATGCTTTAGGCCTAGTATTTGTGAGTAATTTGATGAAAGTAATGCAAATTATATGCTCATATGCATGTAAGTGAAAATTTGAAAAAAAATCGGTGATAAACAATTAAAAACTAGGGATCATTTAAATTTCCAAAATTGTTAAGATATATTATAAAACACAACTGAGAATAATATTTCAATGATGATATTTACTTAAAAGTTATAAAATATGATCCAGAGTTTATATGTACTAATGGTTGGATTACTACACTAATCAAGCTCTTTCAATAAAATATTTCACCAAAAATTGAAAAAAATCCCTTGAAAAAATTATCCTGCATCGAATATTTTTACTTTTTACAAGGATTTCTTTTTGAATTCAAATTTTAAATTCTACTTTTATTGATGAAATTATTCATTCATTTATTTATTCAAGTCACTTTTGGAGGGTTATTTTTTGAACAAAAAAGTAACTTTTCAAAAGAAAAGTACCTAAATCCTTTGAAGTATAGAATATTGTAAAAAAATTATAAAAAATTGTGTGATAGTAATGTTATTAATACAAGAATCTACAAACAGTTAGATTGATAGAATAACAATGATCTTGAGTCAGCTTGGAACATGCTCATAGTCATCTTTTGAGTGGATAGTGATAAGAGTGCTCATTTCTCTAAAAAACAACTAGGAAAAAATGGTGAAGTACACGTGTCCCTCAACCATTGGTAGTTTAATTTTTCAAATTTTTTTGAAGGGATACAGATGTTAATTTTCTACTAGTTACAAATCTCCTATATCCAAAATTTTGAATTCAATTGTCATGAATCCATTTTGACTAGGACTTGGGTTTTTGAACTTGTACATCATAATTATATTTAGAAATTGTGTGCAATGCAATCAATATGAGATATATTTGTATGAATGCAATTGATTGCATCAACTATTGTGATCATTTTGTTTTTGAAGTCCCCATCGACGACAAGGAAGTTTCTTTTCTTTTCTCTTTTCATTTGATGGCAATGGATTTTCAAGGTGAGAGGGGGGCACAGTTGCATGCATACTAATCACAAGAGATAGTCATCCATTGTTTAGAATTAGAATTTGTTGTTATACTACTAGAAAAGTTGTGAAAATAACAACATAACTTGAACCAAAAACTATTCTTTGAGCCAAGTAATTTGGTTGCATTGTCTTGGTCAAAATCCAACAAAGATGTGTTGATTTAAAATATTCCAAAAAAAATTTGTAAAAAATTATGTAACATGCCTAAATTTTTTAGACTGCTTGGGAAAATCTGACTTTCTTGGGCCTATCCTAGTTTTCAATAAAAAAATTTGGGAGAGTTGTGTGACTTGCATCTTGAAGTCTAGTTTGTTTGGTAAGATTTTCACATCAATCCAAGGTGTATTATATTTCTGTGAAGCATTTTAGTAGGAAGGGATTTAGCAAATGAACACATTTCTTTGAATTTATTTTTCAATTTTTTGACTACTTCAATCAAATGGACTTTATTAAACTAATTGGACGAAATGTTTAACTTGGTCTAATTTAGTAAACCCTTTGATGTGGAGATTATGCATCAATTTTGAACATGTGCTATAAAGCAATGGAAGAATATCAAAAATGGAGTTGACATGCAAAAACAAAGTTGAAAATATCAATGTATAAATCATATCTAGATGGTTGGATTTATCATATTTTTGGCTAAGAATTTTTCATGAATTTTTTAAGTCTTTCTTTTAAAATAAAATTGAATGAAAAATCCCAAATTAATGTATTATTATAGTAATGAATTTGAATTAATTTGCAATACAAGATGGTATAATTTTCTAATGATTGTTTGATTCTACTTATTTTAGAAAATCATCATTTTGGAACTTGGCATAAGGTAAATTAGCCTATGACTCTTAGAATGGGCTGAATGGTTGGTTTGCCTTGTTGACATTTTTGAAAAAATATTTAAAAATTCATGTGTGAGAAATAGAGAGAGAAATTGAAATTTCATTTTTTGGACAAAGTATAAATTTTTAATGAATTTTTGAAGTGAGCTGCCCAATTGGCCCAAAAGAGTCTCTAGACTACTCTAAATCAACAAAAAGTGTTTTCATAATGGTCATCTTAACCACCTAAAGTAGTCACAACATTTTCTAACATGGCTACAACATTTCGTAACATGGCTATGACATGAAGGAATAAAAAAATAACTTTTTATGACAAGTTTACACTAGAAAGGTGTGAGTGTCCTATAATAGTTACTAATAATTCCATAACCATCTCTCAAGGCATTGATTATGGTCACAAATCACCCTAATGTAGTCCTAATCCCACTTATAGAAAAAGTTTACCACAGGTTGATGTAAGACTCTAATAGGTGGTTTGCTATGGATTGGTTTACCTCAAATCAATTCTGGTGTTTAACAAAAAATAAAAAATATTTTCTTGTGAGATCTGATCCTTCCAATTGAAGATTCATTGCCTACAACCTAAGCATTTGCATTATTTCCTCAAAACTAACCCCTATAAAACCTAAACAACCATCCTCTTCTTAATGTACCAAAACTTCAATCTATAGCTTAATTTCTTGTTTTCAATTTGAAAAAAAGTTTACAAATATTTTTTATAGAGGAATATATGTGTTTACTATGCTTCTTAATTTCTTTTATAATTTCATCTTTAAAATTGAAATTATTGTGACTTTCTTTAGCTTTATATTTTCAAAAATCATATTAATTACAATAATCATTCAAGATTTATCAAATTTTCATCTTGTATATAAATCACAATTTAATCACTTCAATAAATTTATAATTAAAAAAATATAATAGAAGAATAAATAGATAGAAGAACAAATTGATTCTTGATACATAGAATAGTAATTGCTATAAAAATTAAAATTTTGGAATTATGACCAATCATAAGGTGGATTAGAACCCACACTTGATAACCTTTCCTTTCTTGGTTCAATTAAAAAAAAATTGACCCCAAAATGGACACAATATGTCCTTTAAGCATTGTTGAAAATATGATGTTGACTCACAACCAATCAACATTTTAAGGTTTAATTCACTTTAAGGTCTAATTTACAATCAAAATTTGTAAAGAATTATTATATTTTTTAAATTATTTTATTATATATAAGTTCTATCTCTCATTTCTACATTATCATATATAATGAACATTTTGACACCATTTTCATAGAATTAATTTAAAATTTATATTTTCAATCTCATTTTTCATGTCTTTCAAAAGTTGATGCTTGAATGGTGCATTTCTCAACATTATAGAATAAATAACTTATGAAATCTAATGATTTTTGTTGATTTGGTCAAGATTTTTCTTATAGTGCCAAGAACAATAGAATATTAGTGGTGTTTGTTATATCATTTATAATATGTTGTTTCAAAAGTCAATTTGTAATCACTAGTGTTGAATATAACAAAGAGTTGGTGATTTTTATTGGTTTAGTTGGCATTTTGTATTAGTTTTAAGAGGTTATAACCTCTAATTAGTAGTATTAGACAACCTCTTTGGTTTTCTTCCAAGGAATTATCTTTAAATGAAATTAAAGATGTTTTTTGTCAAATTTTTTGGGACAAATGAATTTCTATTTCTGGACAAGAAACTTATTTACAAAATGTGGTGGAGTAGGTGTATTGATGTAGAGAAGAATCACTGCACCTAAGGTTAGATCAACATAGATGGTTTGGTAGGGAGGCAAAATACATGTACTAATTCTAGCTCCTCATAAACATTGGCTTTGTGTAGTGAATGGTATGTGAATGCATTAGTAGATTTGAGCGTTGATTCTTAAGCTTTTCAGTTTAATTCCTAAGCACTCAAGCCTCCATTTTTTGGTCATTGCTCAACTTCAAGTAGCATTTTTGTACAATTTTTTTTCCATTTTAAATATTGAATTTTCTTTCAATATTTGTATTCAGAATTAAGATTTCCACGGTTAACAAAAATTATAAGAGATTTAGCACAAAGTGTTCAGGATTCGCCTAGTTTTGAAAAAATTCATATTGGGGGAAAGTGTTGGTGTCACATTACTAGATCTTGTACATTTTTTCACAAATTGATAGAAACCACAATTTTGACCAATAAAAAAAATACCAATGTTAAAGAGAAAAATTATATTTTTGATGAATTTTTGAAGTTATATCTTCATAATTCATTTGGAGAGAATCTAAAATTAATAGTATAATTTCAACTTTAAGGATATTTTCTATTTTTTGTACTTCAAATTATCTTTGGCTGTACATACTTCAAAAAAGTTATAAAAGTTATATTTTATAATACATTTGTATTTTGTCCAAACCCATTTGACTTTTAGGGGTTACAACTTATTTTTTTTATTTTTTCATTGTGCTCTACTTTATGAATGAAATTGTCAGCTTACTCAACCATCCATAAGGTAGTTTTTTAGTACAAATTAGTAGCCATACATCAATTAGGCAAATAATAAAAAGATTCTTTGTTTAAAATGCACAATGAACTACATGTAGGCACTCACATAGGACATTTTGCAAACCAAATCCAAGAACCTAGTTGTGCTTGTTTAATACTAAAGGTGGGTATTGAAGAGCTCCCTTCCTCCAACCTTTGTAGATGCTGCAACTTTCAGAGTTTCAGCTCTTATGCTCATCATCCATGTTGGATTTGAAGCAACTTAGCCACATTTCATGTACTTGCAACATCCCTTTCAAGAATCAAAAGGCCTATAAGACGCAAGGTGATTGATATCTTGGATGATCATTGTGTTCCCTTGTTGTTTCCAAGGATTGTAATGAGTGTCTTTTAGCTTGTGTAAACAAGCTGGAGGCACTATGAGTTGCCTTTCCTACATTTGTAACATATCTAGGCTCTTTTGCATTTTGAGCACATGGTTTTGTCAAGGTATGGAGAGGTACATCCCAAACTCATGAAGAACCTAATACAAATGAGTGAAAATGTGCCATGGGCTTTTTGACCAATACCACCACTACTTGTGACCTCACAAAGGGTCAACAACGTTTCTTCTAGGCCACGCCATGGATCTCAACACTCTCGTGTGGATTATTGACATATGTCTTGCTAATTAGCAACATCATAGTGGCTGTTTATTTACTTTGAGGCTAGAAAACAAAGGTCAAGGGGCAATGGAGCTAAAACTCAATGAAGATGAGGTATTTAAGTTATTTTTCCACTTGAAGCAACTTAGAGCAAAAGAACTTTGGGAAAATAGATGCCCTAGAGATGCTTTTAAGGGTGTTTCTTTTTACAAGATAAGACACTTTATTTACTATGAACACCGCAAAGTTGCATACAAATTGTGGTGATGAAGTCCTTCATTTGATTTCTAGTGAAGAGTTTGGGAGCCCAGTGGTTGTGCCTTCTACAATTAGAGGCTCTACCAACGTGTAGTGGTGCTCCATTGGTTGAAAAGGGAACCACAAAGTTTGATGATTGGCCATTGGAGTTAGGGCCAAATCTTATTGGTGCCAAAGCATGGAGGGTATGAGCTTTTATTTAGTTGTTTTGCCTTTAACCTTGAAAGGGCTGTTTATCTCCTCAAGGGAAAATTTGGATTTTGTTAGGATCCTATGACCTCAATTTTTAATGAAATTTTTGGGATTTTTTTGAGGGTATGTGATTTTGTGAGAGCTTCGTGGATATGTAATTTTTATTTCAATCGATGTCTTGTAGAATAAATTATGGAACAATAAGACAAAATGGAGGTTTGCAAGCACTACAAAAAAATCACAAAAAGTCAAAATCATTTTTTTCAATTTTTTTCTTTACATTTAAAGCATTTATTCTTTCTATTTGTACTTGTAATGAGAAAGTTACGGACAATCTTAGTTTTTTGGGCAATCTAAGCATCTTTTTGAAAAAATATCTCATAGGATTCATTTTTTAATGCAATTTTTATAATTTTTCAAAAAACATTGTTAAGAGAGGTTTATTTTTGCTTGCTAAAACAATCTCACTGTCGAGATTATGTATTTCCATTTCATCTTAGAGTTATTAATGATTTAGTTTTTCCTTCAATCTTGAACCTACTTCTACTTAACAATTTTTTAATGAGTAAAAATTAATTGTTTTTTCCTTGAATTTTTTTTTTAAGATTCTCAATTCAAGTATTCAACATAAAAATGTAGAAAATCAAAATCCATAATACGAAAAATTTAAGTTAAGAAGATTCAAAGCCAAAAAATCTAGTCAAGCAAGTTGCAAAAAAACTTGTTTTCCTCACTTTGGATGTAAATATCTTGCAATCTATTCGGTCAAAGTTTTTGAAATTTCTTCCATACATTCTTTTACTAGTCTAGTATAAGATCTTATGGTTAAATATGCAAAAAAAATAATTTTAAAAGTTTTTTGCTCTTTGCAATAGAAGGGACAATTTTGAGTTTGTTTTGATGTAGATAAGGCCTTGGTCCTTTTACTAGAAGAAATCCTTGTTGAAGTCA
This sequence comes from Straminergon stramineum, assembly GCA_963920665.1. NCBI lineage: Eukaryota > Viridiplantae > Streptophyta > Bryopsida > Hypnales > Calliergonaceae > Straminergon > Straminergon stramineum. The sequence goes on from OY987272.1 coordinate 18,660,101, forward strand.
ACACAATCTACATGACATTTTTTGATTCTTGTAACAAAATGTGTTAGATTCAACGCAAAATTTTACATTGAATTTAATGTGTTTTGTTACAAGAAACAAAAAACGTCATGTAGATTGTGTTGACTTCAACAAGGTTTTCTTCTAGTGTTTAGGGGTTAAGCTAGAAGACCTTAAGAGCTATAAAGGCAAGCCTATTCATATTCAGTTGGAAGATGATAACCCAATCTTTAGATGTCCTTATAGACTAAGTATCTTAGAGAGAAATGGTGTCCAAACTTGTTGTCGGGAGTTATTGGCAATGTGTTTGATCAAGCTTTCAAATGGCAAGTATGCTTGTGCTACAATTATGCCTTCTAAGAAGAATATATTTGGCAACTAGATGGAGAAGCATATGTGTAGAGATTACCGCCCAGTTAAATGTAAGACCAAGTTAGATCAATATTCGATGCGGATGCCAGAGGAGATATTTGATGCAATGGGATTTTCTCAAGTTTTCAATATTTTGGACTTGCGATTTGGTTATTACTAGTTTCCACTATTTGTGAAAGATCAAGTATAGACAACATTTTGGAGAGTTGATCAAGATGACAAGGATCAACTCTATCATTGGAAATTTCTTCTATTTGCCCTCAAGAATGCACCAATTGAATTTTAGAGGGTGATGATGGACCATGTTTTGACTAGCCTACCATTTGCTAAATGCTACATTGATGATGTTATTATCTTTAGTAGTAGCCTACAAGAGCATGTGAAGCATTTACAGGTAGTATTTGAATGGCTACAACAATGGGGATTGTGCTTGTATCATAGCAAGTGTAGGTTCTTCCATGATTGATTATTATATTTGGCCATATGATTGAGCCAAGGGGGTCTTGGAGTGCAACAAATAGAGATAGACATGGTGCAAAGGATCCCAACACCTCTCGATGTGTCATGGCTTTGAACTTTTCTTCACTTAGCAAATTACTATTGCCAATTTGTCAAGAATTCTAGCTTGATTGGCAAGACATTCATTGACAATACTTTTGAAAAAAGATCAATCATGGACTTGGAGTGTGAGCAACAACAAGCCTTTGATACACTAAAAGTTGGATTCAACTACTATGCTTTTACAACCAAATGCTACTAAATCCTTCTAATTGCACTCAAATTAAAGTGCAATGGAATTTGAAAGTAGTCTTAGCACAAAATGATGACATAGAACAAGAGTATATATGGGTGATTGCAAGAAACACTTGTCCTATTTTTTGTCCCCTTGCCCTCAAACAAGTATTTTTTTGCTCATAACTTTTGCATCATTTGTTCGTTTGGCATGAAATTTTGAATGAAGGTACATGTGGTAGTTTCAGACATAGTCTAGTTTTTTCAAATTTTTTCAAATTATTTTATTATTTTTAATCTGACCCCGATTGGATGTCTACCTTGGCCATGGGATGGGGTGGGGTAGTCCTATTTTGACTCAAAAATGTGAATTCAAAGCCATAGATTGGACATGTTGGAGTTCTACTAACATTACAAGGAATGATGATGAGTATTCATTAAAATAGTAACATGTTGGTTGTCTATGTGGGACCAAAGTAACCTTCCTTTGTACAAAGTCTACGAAGCGGGAATAACAAAATGTCTTTTTGTATGGAATTGTTTTGAATTGTTTTGAAATTACTAAAAATGAAAAGGTCCATAGACTCCTTTTCTACTATTTTCTGCTTCCAGTGGCTTCTATAATACTCCATAATAGTCTATAGTACTACATAGTATTGCATAGTGTTGAATCAATAGTTTAGATCTGTAGGTGCCCCAAATCAACAGTTGAGATTTGTAGGTGCACATTGATGCGCAAAATTAATAGTAATCCATAGTGCTAGTAGTCCTATGGCTAGAAATCACGTTTTTGAGCTTGCAATCACCCATATGTCATCGCATTTGCATGTAGGAACAATAACAATACAAAGTTCAACTATTCATCTTATGAGGGAGAAGCTTTGGCTGAAATTTGGGCCATTATTCATGTCCGACCTTATTTGTATAGTCAACGGTTTATTCTAGTAATAGATCACCAACCTCTAAATTAGCTCGTAGAATTAGGTAAGCATTCTAACAAGCTTGCTAGATGGGCATTGCTGCTTCAACAATATGATTTCAAGGTTGTGTATTAAGTCTGAGCCATTACTAATTTGGATATGGATAGATTTTCACATAATCCAAGGTCTTCAAAAGAGGACTTGATTGAAGCTAGATGGCATGGGTAATGTAATAGAGAGGAAGTTCTTGCATGGCATGACACATTACATTTTTCATGCTGTCTTTTGAGTGGATAGTGAAGAAGGCTGTCTAAGGCAATTAAAATTGGATTCAATTTTAATTGCACAACACCCCCCCCACTTTGTGGAAAAAAACAGTAACCCCCCTTATGAGAATAAATAGTACCTTCCCTCACTCTTGTATTTTTCAAAATGAAGTTGTTTGACAATCCATATTGGATATTTGTTTCCATATTTGTTATTCGTATCCGTATCTATTTCCATATCCGTATCCATATACATATGGTATATGTATGGTATCAGGATCAACGGCAGGGAAGGAGGGTGTTTTCATTTTTTTTCAAAAATGATCAATGGCTACTAATTTTTTGGAGGAGGGGGGGGGGGCTAATTAATTGAGCAAGAAGTGCTTTGTCTTTTCAGTGGATAGTGTAATTCACTTTGATGTCAGGTTCTGCATTTGTATTGCTTGAATAAGGATTTGATAAACAATATGATAGAGCCCAAGTTATTAGTGATGTGTGGGAGGACCATGTAATTTTATACAAGCTTCAATAAGGGACATTTCTACACCTATCTCTACCTTGGAGTGAGATAGAGTTTGTCATTGGGCAACAAGATTTTTTTTGGAGAATGGTTTGTTATTTCATATGTGGGTTGATGGAACTACTTACATAGTTCCAAGATTAGATCAGAGGGCTTCTTTATTATGTCAAGTTTACAAAGAACTTGAACATTTTGGCATGCATAGGACACATTCTATCATACGTAGTCAATATTGGTGAATTGGTATGTATTAAGAAGTTGTCATTTATGTTTCTTGAATTGAAGTGTGCATTTGTGCAATTGTGTTTGATCGAGTTTTAACACCTTATCACTTCAACTATGACCCTTGCCTATCATGGATTTAGATTATTGTTGGTCTCTAGACTTTGTCGAGCTGCTCATTGTCACCCCATATGGAGCTAAATGTGTGTTGATGATAGTGGAGTATTTTAGCAAGTGGATTGAAGTTGTGGCCTCTATTGCAAAATTCTTTAGAGTTGGCAGCTATAACTTTTGTTGATCGTGTTTTGGCACATTTGGAGGCACCTACTTAGGTGTTGACAAATCAAGGGCGGGAATTCTTCTATTCATTTGAAAAATTGTATAATAAGGCACTAATAAAGCACCATACTATTTCTAGAGATCATCATGAGGAAGATGGCTTGGCTAAGTGGGTTGTTCAAACAATCAAGGGCAATTTTGCAGCAACCACTATAAATAGGACATAATGTTGCTATGGATTGCTTTGAGCTATTGTTTCTGCAGGCAGGCACCATTGACATCTTATAGTCTTACCAGTTGTTGTATGGATGGAAGCCAATTTTACCTAGCTTAGTATGGGAGAAGTTAGCTCCAGTTGTAGACTTGGATGACCCTAATATTTGGGCTAAATTAATGTTTGTATGATCAAGCACAATTCTTCAAAAAGGTCATGCCTATAGCCGAGGAGAACTTATCTATTGCTCAACATTGTGATACTTTATAGTAAACTCACCTTTGTATTGGAGCTTATCGGCTTCAATTGTGGAGATTTTCTAGAGGAGTTTATGTCTATCTCTAATTTAAGGCGCCAACAACCCTTGATGTAAAGGCGGGTTGTATTGTTCTTTGCATGAAAGATGTGTTGCCTAATGGTATTTTGTTGGTGAAGGCAAAGATGGACGGGAATGTCAAGAGTACTCTAAGAATTGTGCTTCATGTCATCTTTCTATTGAGGGTTTTGTGCATTTAGAGTTGGCTATTATGCTAGGTGACATTTCATGTTATGTGTGTGGTGAGAAGAAAAGGATAGCTACTATATTACTGTGTGGTTGATACCAACATGGATGGCATATGGCATGCTTGATGCCACTTCTATTTACTCTCCCTTCTAGGGATTGGATTTGTCTTTGTTGCAGACAAACCTCTTGTCATATTACATCATCTAACAAGAATTGAGGACTTTTTTAGAGTTGGCCTTCCATGTTTGGTGATAAGGTTGTCATTCGGTTAATAAATACTTGTTATGGGTTCACAATGTCAAGTTATGATGAGAGTGACTATATATAGGATTTGACTCTAAAAACTGTCACATTACACCCAATCTACAATCCTTTAGTTACTTCCTTACCAGCTTAATTAGCCTATCTATGCACAACCACATTGACTTGAATGTGTATAGTTGTTGCAGTAGTATCACCAAAGGTCATCTCTAACAGCGTATGTATTTGTTTTTAGTTGATTGGAAGGTTTCCTTATCTACTATGAACCACCATATTGGTTCACTATTTAAGAACCCAAAATTATAAACATTAGGCACGAATTTACAAATCTAGAAGTGTTAGTACTCCGGATTAAGCCATAACCATCAATTAGGGAGTTTTCCGCTAAATAGCAATGGAAACTTCATGAGGTTAGGGCAAGATGCTAGAAAATGCAATTAGGAGGAAATTAGGGGAAATTCTAGGGAAAAAATGGGAAGTTAAAACTAAAAAGAGGTTAAGCAAGATTTGGTAGAGTAACCGAATTAGGCTAATGGTAAAATGATGAGAAAATGAAAACAAAAAATGAAAAATGAAAATGAAAACAAAAGACTAAAAGTAGGAAATGAAGCTAAAAATAAATTAAAAACCACAAAAATAATAAATAAGAAAAAACACAAAAGAAGTTAGTTAAACTAAAACTATGACTAAAACACTAGGATAGTGGCTAAAACACTAAGATAGGATTTTACAGTAAGTTAGAGGGTTTTACAGTAATTTAGGGGGGAGAACACTAAAATAGAGCAATTTACACTAAATTAGCGGATTTACAGTAACCTAGTGCGATTTGCACTAATTTGGCGCATTTTGCACCAAATTAGTGGATTAACAGTGAATTAGTGTAGGATGAAAGTAGTTTAGAAAATTAATCCGTTAGAAAGTTAGATGTAGGCAAAATTAGGGTTTGGAGCCCTCTCTCTCTCAACTCTCTCTCAATTTTTCGCAACTTGGTGTGCATGTGCGTTGGAGAGCATTCTTGGTGATGAAGGGCGTTTAGAAAGCATGAGAAGCTAGGGATTAAGATGAGGGAACTAAAGTAGGACAATTTGTCGAGTAGGTCACCATTTTCTGAGAAAAATGGTGAAGGAATGATGGGAGTGAGGTCAGATGGGAATTGGAGTGGAGAGAATTAGGTTTTTGTGGAATTGGGAGGGGACTGCCAACTTTGGTGAGTGATTGCGGGAGATTGGAAGAACGGAATGGACTGAATTTTTGGGAGGATGGAGAGGGGTTAAGTCAGCTTTCCAACTAAACCAGTCTCAACCAATTTTGAGCAAGAACGAGGATAGAGCGGCCGATTTAGTGCGAGGAGGTCAAGCCGCTACCGCCACGGAAGATCGACGACTTTGGCGAGCGACTGTGGGAGTTCGGTGAAGTGGATCAACGTGAATTTCTGGGAGGATGGAGAGGGGAAAGTCAGCTTTTCAACGAGACAACTCTTGCCTAATTTGGGGTAAGGACGAAGCCAGGGCGAGCATTTTAGTGTGACAAGGTCTGTTGCCCATCTAGCGGCAGTTGATTCTGGGTATTTCATCTTTTTTTTTCTTGTGATTCAAGTGAATCCAAATGTAATTTTAATTACAATATGATATTTTCTTATCCATCTTGAAGCAATAGTTCTATGACTTGCATGCAATGTTCTTGTGGGGTGTGAATGTGTAGAAGGTCTATGAGGATTTTTTTAGGGTTTTAGGGCAAGCGTGGAAGTGCTGCCCAAATTGGGGGTAGAATTAGGGTTAGGATATGGATTAGGAAATTGAAGGAAGAAACTAATTGGCCTAAAAAGAATGGGTGAATATGTTAGGGATGGGATCTATGGAATTAGGGAAGTCTTGGCATCAATTTAGGAAGTTAGTTAGGAATTGGGGTGGTTGTGGTGTGCTGGAATTTAATTTCACGATATCAAATTGACCCATTTGATGCCCACAGGGCTAATTTTAGGCAAAATTAGGCCTAGTAAGTTGTCCTAACCTCCCAAAGTAGGTACTAGGGTCATTGGAGGATTTTGGGGTGCATATTAGGATGGTGTAAGGGTGCTGCCCTCATTTCACTTAGAGTAGTTTAATGTTAAAAAATTGATAAAAAAGTATTTAGGAATCCATTGCTTGGAAGGCAATCTAGGTAGGTGTCCCATACACTCCCCGCCGGCCAACTCTAGGGGGTTTCTTCACCTTGCGGTAGAAAAGCCTCATATCTACTAGGAGGGGCATTCAAGGGTGTGTTTGTTATGCATTCTTGTTTAGTTTTTGATTGTATATTTGATATTGGTTGTAGCACTCAATATACAGTGTGCTATGATCTTTGTTTTTACAAGAGCTATTATGTGAAGTGACATCATGGTCACTCTACATCGAATTATAGTATTAGATAGAGAGAGATACCTTTCATGGGAATTCACCTTAGTTTTAGATGAATTTCATCTAAATTATAGGGTTCATCTTATGGTTAGAGTGTTTAGGTAGAGAGAGATCCTTGACTTAATATTCTTGTCAAGTCAAATTTTGTGAGTATTTTTAGAGAGAGTTGTGTATTTTGCTTTGCTTGGAGATGATGCTTTATCATTTAGGGAATCTCTTCACTTCTTCTCACACTTGCACTCTTGGATTCTCCCTTTGTGGAATGAGAGCCACTTAACTTCTTGTATGTAGATTGCTAAGTTTCTCTTTGAAGGTGTGTTTATTATGTATTCCTACTTAGTTTTTTATTACATATTTTATTTTGGTTGTGGTAATTGATGTATTGTGGCTACGATCTGTGTTTCATGACACTTTGAATTAGTATGTGGTTTCAAGTTGTTTGGAACTCTTTTCAAATTAAAATGTTATGTCTATCAATTGCAATGATATTTTGCTTAGGGAAACTAAAGTTCATAGAAGACCTAACTTTTAAAAAGTTTGAGCTCAATTTGCAATGAAACTTGGGCTCTTTTGTCTATACAAATAAGTCAGAAAACTATATACAATAAATTTTTATAGAAATCATTTGATTCAAATGAAGGGATTAGAAACATCAATTAATGCACCAACTTTGAATTATAAAATCATTGATTGACAAAATACAATGACAATAATATGTTGTTAAGAATAGATACTAGTACAAGGTATTTTTACAATGTAATATAAGGAACAATTGCAATTGTGGTAATGGTGTATTGAATGAGCTTCTACCACTGGTGTGTATTTTATATTAAGTAGCATTGATTGATTATTTTCTTAAAACTATATTCTCCACCAACAATGTTTTTTTCAAAATATAAAAAATATACCCCCTTATCTCAAAATGATCTTTTGGTTGTTAAGAAATGATCATTTTTGTTCAAGATTCAATGAGTGGATAACAATTTTTTTGAACTATTTAAGAAAGGGCCTAAACAATGTTATTTTTAGCCTTAATTCCAAACATTTTCTTCAATTGGAATATAATTTTAGGATGGAGGGAGCAAGAAATAGGGACATGAAGAAAGGAAAAGGTATATTGCTGAAAAAAAAGAACCCCCTCGTAGAAAGTCAAATTGAAACCTAGGTTTGTTGAGGAAGCGGAAGTGAATGGCAAATTTTCTCTAAATTCTAAACAAATTATTGGAACAAGAGTCAAGAGAAGGTGATTTGAAAAAGTGGACTTTCTCCCACACGTAGGAGAAATGATGCCTGCACTTAGGGGAGACAAGGAGCAAGTAAAGAATACGAGTAAGAAATATTGGGTAGAGAAACCAACAAAACCATTCAAAAGAATGACTGCAAGGAACAAAAGTCCATTCAACACTCATCTATCCATGGGGCAACAAAAAAATTGATAAAGTGTAAAGGTTTTAAATATATTTCCTTCTTTATTATACTTTGCTTTTTTGTTTGAAAAAATTCTTTTCAAAACACCCAAATTTAACATCCAAAATTCAAAATGCTAAAAATTACTTTCAATTTTTTTTTGTAAATAATTATAATTCCTCCAAAATATCCATGTGTAGGACGTTCTTTCTTCTTTCTATTGATATACAACCTTTTTTTTAAGCACTCTCAATAAATAGTAATTGAATGAAGAGTACATTTTGCAACATTCATCATCCACCATCCACCCAATGATGGTTATGCACTCAGGTTAAAAGGGATTACAATTTCACGAAATTTTTTGGGTGAAGGGACGCCAGAAGGCGATGAAAAGTCCGGTCGATTAGGAGGGCAAACCCGCTTGACACAATCGTAAACCTAATTTTATTTAACCCCTAAATGCCCAAGGCACCAAATTCTGGTGTTTTGAAAACTTTAAAATTAAGTAGAACCCAACCAAATTGCTATTATTAGTAGTTTGTATTTTTGGAGAATTCTTTTTGAAATCTAGTTTAAGGATCAAAAAGACGATCTTAAAAATGAAGGATTATGATTTTTCTATTCAAGATTTTATGCAAGGATGCCCATTGCAATCTTGACCTCCTGCAATGTTGAGGGCTCTTGGAAATGAGCTTCAAATACACTAGATCTTGGAGGAAAAATCACATTTGAAATTCATTTAAAAAAATTGTAGAATAGATTTTGAATAACCATAAATTGATTGGGATTGTGCATGCTAAGGTAGGAGGCTCGAACTCCGACTAGGCATTAAAAGCGATCATGACTCAAAGGTACATTTTGCTTTTTGCAATATACCAGCTCTGCACATTTCAGGTGGTGGTTGCTTTTGATGACCACAAAAGATCCCTTTTTTTCAACTTCAGAAATTCGTAACTTATTCCACAAAGCTCAAAAAAATATGGAACAACTTGGATTAGATGCCAATTTCACTTGTCATTTTGGAAAAATTTACGGAAAATTGTTTTAAGGAGGTTAGCTTCCCCCAAAAGGCAATCAGCCCTTACATGCACGGTTTATGAGCCTCCTACCTTAAGCCCTATAACCTCATTTTTTTTAGTGACCAACTTTTTAGAGTTGACTTGCAAAAAGAGAATTGAAAATTTTTCATACTTTTAACACCCTCATGATCAAACATTATAATCTTTCAATCCATAAGTGATATTGTTATATTTTCTTTTCCTATGTGATCTCTAACATGCCTAGTTTGAGTTTGTAAGGTTACAATCCAAAAGAAATTGGTATAACTTATGAAAATATTGACTTTTTGATGAATTTAGAACAAATTTCAAGAAGCTCCAAACAGGCCTTGGGCATTTAGGGGTTAAAGAATCATTTGGTAGATGAATGGCACACTTCCGGACTGTGTTTTTCGGAGACTAGGTCATCTGTGGACTGTTTCCAGAAACCTGCGCTGCCTGGGTGAGGAAGGCTGTAAAGAAAGAAAAATGAACTGGGCGATCACCTCACAGAAACGCTGACAATTTGCACTAATGATGGAACAGAGGACACTAGAATTCATAGAATATGATCCTATGGAGCGCCCATAACAGCATATAATAAAACTGGACTTATGCAACATCACGAAAATGAGGCATTCACTGTTGCCATGTAACGACAAATATTAAGAATTAAGTTGCAAAAAAGTCCCCATTCAAAATAATTAAACAATTCAAACATGGATCAAGACATCCTCATATTACCGTTTTAAAGGTCACCCGATCAAGATTGTTTCTCAGCATACGCAGGACCAGCTAAAGGCCAGGCAAACGAATAACTCGAGGGCCATATGAACTAGGCGTGTCATATGAACTTCAAAGGTACAGGGTAAATAAAGATCTGATGGTACTCATCCACCAGGTCTGTATCTAATACGACAACTGGTACCATAAACCATGACATCAGTGCAGGTATAGTAGCCTTTCAGAGAAGGCACCTAAGTTTCGTAAACTAAAAACAAAATTAAAAAACCACTGCTGAGATGAGGTAATTCAATCTAGCTCAATAATTTTGACCACTGACGAGTCCCCAACTTTCTGGCATACCACAATTCGGTCATGCGCCTTCACAATGCCTGCAGCCTTGCCATGATCTAGTGCAACCTGGAAAAGGAACGCAAAAAAAATCGTAAGCAAAAAGTTTAAAACACCTCACAGAATCTGCTTCGAAAACCGCAATCTTATGGAGATGTTATTTCATGCAGACGATGAGAAGAATAACTGACACTTTTAATGTAGAAACAAATTGCATGGGTAGAACTGATCAAATTGTGGTAGAGTTACAGAGTTTGAGTGATTAAGAATTCAGTAACAACTCGAAACAACCAAGGAACCCAAGAGTAGGAAAAAATTCATACCTTCAAGATGGATTCATTCGTGGTACTTGCAGAATCAGACGAGTGGCGAGGGTCAGCCAACATGGGGAAAAGGCCGCGCACGGCCAGGCATTGCCGAGCCTGGAAGGCACCCGTGAAGCTCCACCTCAAATGATTGGTGGTGAGCCTGGGAATCACAACGCACAGCACGGGCATCGTGGGGCGGTACTTGGCAATCAGGCGGGCGCAGCGGCCGGAGGAAGTGAAGACGACGATGACGGACGCCCTAACTTTCGTGGCAGCTCGCACAGCCGAGGACGCGATGGACTCCAAATGTTGCATGGGCTCCTTCACGCCCTTAATTGTCCTCTTGAAATAAACGGCCTGATTGAACACCTTCTCAGCCTCCGCGGCAATCTTCCGGATGGTGGTAATGCACTCAACCGGGTATAATCCTCGAAGAGTTTCAGCTCCGAGCATGATGCCGTCGGTACCATCCAAAACTGCGTTAGCAACGTCAGTAGCTTCGGCACGGGTAGGGCGCGGGCTGTCCACCATGGAATCCACCACACGCGTCACGATGGACGCCTTTCCTGCGACATTGCACTTCTGCAGGGCCACTTTCTGAAACAAAAACACTTTTTCGGGTGGCAGGTCAATTCCGAGGTTTCCACGTGACAAGATGATCCCATCCGACTCCTGCAAAATATCATCAAAGTGTGCCAAACCCTCGTAGTTCTCGATCTTGGCGAAGATTTGCGTCTGACGCAGGTCGCCGAGCTTGCTCAGATGTTCCCGGCACGCGCGCACGTCGTCAGCATGGCGGGTATACGACAGGGAAATGAAATCGATTTGGTTTCGAGCCCCCCAGGTAGCCATGGTATTCAAATCGGCCTCGCTGAGGGTCGGAAGCTCGATGCGTACCTGCGAGACATGGGCCGTGAACAAGCTTCCAGTTAGGGTTGCGGTATTCTTAATAGTGCACACCACATCCTTCACGTTAGTCTCCACCACTTCCAACCATACAGACGTCGTCTCACTGCCCGTGAACAAATATTGGCCCAGGAAGATGGTATCGCCCTTCTTCACCACGGAGGCCAAGCCATCATAATTGATGGGCAGAACCTCCGCGGACGCCTGAATCTTCCGATCGGCCGTCAAAACCAACGACGCGCCTTCCAGGAGCTCTATGGGATGCTCATTGCTGTTGGTCACATAGAGCTCGGGACCCACGGTGTCGAGCATCACCGCGCACAGGCGGCGCGTGTTCTTCACCGCGATCTTGAGATTCTCCAGGGTCTCTTGGTGGTAAGCGTCGTCGCCCCAGGAGAAGTCGAAGCGAGCCACGGACATGCCGGCCTTGAGGAGCGCCTCGATGGTCTCCACATCGCGCGACTGCGGCCCCAGGGTACCGATGATCTTCGTCAACGCCGAGAACGCCGAGGGCGACGACGGCTCCAGAATGGAGGCCAGCCGGATGGGCTCCTCTAACAATAACTGCGTAGCCTGCATGGCGACGTGCGCGCACTGGCTGGCTCGCCAACTGAAGGGGGAAGGGCGCGGGGAATTCCAACAACGGGCGTTCCGGAAGAGCGTTGAGGGTGCAAACTAAGGTAAAGCAAGCTGTGGGAAGGGAAGCGTCGACAGTACCAAGGTAAGGAAGAGCGATGATGCCTATGGTGATAGGGCAACGGAAAGCGAGGCTAAACGCATGTAGGCGAACCAGGGGCCAAGGCACGGGCCAGGGCAGGAATTCCAGCCGCGGAGGCCAGAGAGACACAGAGACCGGGCAGTCCGGCGGCCAGACGCTTGCTTTTGACTCCCGGCCTGGCCTTTCTCTGCCTTTCTAAAACCACTAAACGACGCGTCGGACATTTTTTGTCCGATGAACATCAAGGAATTATCCTCTGTAGGACAGAATTGCAACTATTCATCCTCGGAATTAGGGGTAGAAGGGGAGATTTTCTGCAGTAGTTTGACTCCCAATGAGTATTTTTGATTTTTTTTAAAGTGGATGATGTCACATGATTCCAAAATGCTTGAATTCCACGGTCACCAACTTGGTGTTCAAGGGTTAAGTTGGTGATCCTTTTTCATTTGTCTTTTGCTTTTTGTGACCTGGGGCAATCCTACAACCGCGAACTCCTTTGGATTACCGCGATAGGGACAAAAAAACGTCCATTCGACGAATGGGACGCTATGTAGTGGACGGAGAACAATTGCTTTTCATCCAAATTTTTTGGACTCAATTGTTAGGAGTGGCATGCACGTGTAGGTACCAAAAACTGAGTGAATCATACTAATATTATTAAAGAAATGTTGATCCTAAAATAGATCATTGTGTTTTGTATTTTGGCAATTTGCACACCTTCCTCTAAATCAAAATTCAACTATCGAACATCTCTATGGATAGTAAGTGCCTGGTAGATGATTTTGTGAGGTCATGTGGATCACTGAAAAAATGTTTTTCCATCAAATTTGTTTTCTAGCAAATGCTAGAGACACTGGACAACACATTTGACTATTATTTTGCTTTATTCATGAAGTTTGGGTTTTTAAGCATAGAAAGATACCTAAAAAAAGGTGATTTGATTCTTAGTCATAGTAGTGGGACAATTGTGTCCAATGAAAAAAATCAAAAGAGGGGAAGATTTGACTAGTCATAAACTTTCATGCAAACAAGTCAAAAAGGCCATAATAAACACATGGGCAGCCTAACATGTTATCAACATTTCATTTTGACATGAAAAGAAAGACGGTTACAATAAATTGGTAGTTCCTAGTTGAAGGGCCTATTGTAATTCCATCACAATTCTAAGTATAGGCCAAATTGTGGCCATTAGTGAAAGCTATTGTTGCTAGACTATAAATAAATTCCCGGCACTAACTATAGAAACAAAGAGGGAAAACTACATCCTCGAGCAAGTTTAGTACCACACTAGCATTCTATATTATAAATTGAAATTCAACCTTCAAAATGCCATGCCACAAGTGAGATAACTTGAATCTGTTACCTCCTCCTCACACTCCTTCACAATGCTATTTCATATAGCTCCCTAGGCGTGCAACCTTAGAGATATCCATGGTACTAAAAAAAGGCAAGAATATTACATCAAGGGTTTATTAATTGAAAGTTATCTTGGGAATTTGCCACACTTGAGCGAGAATAGATATGATCACCATGATAAGTTTCCTCAATCACACAATGCCTTCATTGGCTCTTTTATAGTTGGACAACAAAACTTCTGTAGTAGACAAAGAGACAAGAAGAAAGGATGCAAATGGCTTCTTTGCTAAAGTTTATAGCTTTATTATAGACATTGCACATCTAAGTCCTAAAATAGAATGAGAGGAAGAAAGTGCTAATACCACACTATTACCTTCTTTTGAAGAGTCTTATTTCCCTACTACTATGGTAGTTCTCATAGTGCTATATTACCTACAAACAATCTTGTTGCATTGTTGAAGACCACTTCATACACATGTTGAAGTGACACCAAATAATTTGATGCCTTTTTATAAACTTTGTGTTTGTAATTCTATAGACCTCTAATACCACAAGTATTTGTACAACATTAGATCCTTTGCCCAACACAACAAACACTCTAACTTCAACTTGCAATAAAGAAATTCATCTTAACTTTTCATATGTTCACTTCCTAAAAATGAATAAACTTTGGATAGGAAGGTATAGTGTATGGTTTCTTTGCAAATCTTTCAATGAAATTAACCTATACATAAGATAACAATTTTGAAAGGAAAATAAAATATAAAGACTTACCTCGAATGCACTTCTTGCTTGTAGGCTTGAATATTGTAGTCCTTTAATTAGCAACTAACCTCCTCTGACCTATAAAACACAAGCACTAGTACCAACTAAATTAGGAACTAACACCTCTAAAGCCAACACATACAACTATCTTGCTATAGATGATGTAGGAGATCCATCATATCAACAACCATGGAAGAAATGAATTCTACTTGCTTGGGAGGTAGAAAATTCCATAGTAGCCTCTACAATCTTGCTCGTTGGACCTTCCAAATCATAGAAACTTGGTTTGAAATAATTCATACCTACTACATTTTCTACCTTTGAAATCAAAATAATAGGTCAGTGAATTTGGATGAGATTTTATAGGAATGAAAGCAACAAGCTAGAAAACTCAATCCTTAATTGAAGAAATTCCATAAAACTCAGTAAAAGTTGCTTGCCTTGCCTTGGCCCCATTATACCTTAACACTTAGTTCTATAACCTTGGTGCACCTTGTCATTCAATGCTCCTTGATTGTTAGAGCTTGAGCTATGAGTTTCACTACTACAAAATGGTGACCACATCACCAAAAAATCAACAATTTTTTGTTGATTCCAAAACTGCATTGAGTGTTTCAACAAAATCTAACAATTTTTGTGAAGTTAGATACAACACCTAACTCATTTTTATTGATGTTGTTACTATATATTTCCTTTCAAATCATGATTGTATTAGAATACATGGGTTCTTAAGGGAGCTTAGAAATGAAAGAACATGATACATTATTTAATATTGTAGTCTTTTTCATAAGCTTCCTCTTCATGATTTCATAAATACTTTAGGTTCATCTACAATAGTAGTCAATCTAAGAATTCATATTTATCATCATGAAATGAAAATCATGAAATTGTTTACAAATAAATGTATTTAACATTATTTCTTGTCCGTACTCATTTACATTTATAAAATGCACTTGTGGATCAATACAAAGAAAACAAATTGCTTCATTTCTAATGTCTACCATTGCCCTTGCAACGTACACAAAATTAACATCTACATAAATAGTATGCACATGTTTTATTTTCATAAACATTAGAATGCAGTAGTCATCAATGATGTCAAAATGAAAGGTACAAATACACACCTTTCAACTCTCATCTGTTTTTCATATTCCAAACAAAAACTAATAGCTCTTGCTCACTTTTCCTGCTTTTTGCTCTTCCATAATCTCTTTAACTCAAATATGCACATTTACCCATAGAAACTTGAGGTGAATAAGAAAAAACATAAATCTATTACAAAAAAATCCCTTCTTATTAGTTTTTTTAAAACATTGTATGTATAATGTGATTTAGGGATACCATATACCTACAAAACTACACTTCTACAAAGCTACAAAGTCCTTCTAATTATTTGAAAACAAAAAAAATGGAATTAATTATATATCATATTTTTCCCTTTTACACTATTAGAGTTTGCGCACTTGGTTCATACTAGCACAAACACATTACAATGCAACATTGAATCGAGGAGAATATGGATTGGATAGTAGGTTGAAGTCCTATAGAACTAGATGAAAAACATTTGGGATGAAAATGTGATCATATTTGTAACAACAAGTTGTGACCAGGGTCGTGATAGTTCGTACTTAATATTAAATAGATAGATTTAGAAACTAAAATCTTCATAAAATTTTGCCTATGTATTGAAGGAATATCATTGGAATCCATGTATAGTTGTAGACCATATTTCATTACCTACACGAATGTGAACATTATCTACTTTGGAACTTCTTCTAAAATGGACTTCAATTCTAAATGGACTCACATAAATCTCATTCACTTTTAAAGTTCCCTTCCTATTGCTCCAACTTCCTTTTACCAAGCCTACATTTTTGCTCTTTAGCTTTTTACATTGCATACAATGATACAAATTCCTTTGTTCTTCAATCATTTTTTCTTCTAGACACAATCATTATCATTCTCTACTCAAGGTTCATTTGCTTTTACATAATCCACTCTTATGTGGACTACCAATTTAATAGTCTTCATTCTTCTTCTGAATGATAATGATTCCCTAATGTCTTTATCAAACATCACAACACCCTCTTCTACCACCTTATTTAATACTTTATTGACTTGAATGTTTCTTCCTTCTGGAAGTGGATTTGAATAGGTCTCCAATACTTCAACTACCACTCAAAGGCCCTCAAAAAGATCTCTTCCCATGGAAAACATTTTGGGCTCCTCTTCCTTGTCTACTTTGTTAATGATCCTAGGCCCTCTACTCCTCTAACCTCTATTTGTACTACTACTTTCTAGCCAAGCTCAACCTCATCATTAGTAAAAGATACTTGTTGATAATGTATTGGGAAAGCAGATGAATTATACCCAAACACACCTTGAATATTGTGGGGAAAATTTTGCACCCTAAGTGACAAAGTTGTCAAAAAGTAAAAGCTACTCCTAAGTCACAAGTAATTTTAATGCTTTGCTTTGAAGTTGTATTTGTTGAAGATCATGTACATAATCGTGTAGATAGTGTACATTCAGCCCTAGGAGTAGTATTAGACTCTTAGTTAGACTTAGAGTCTATTGGGTGTTATTTGTAGTCAAAGGCAGCCCAAGGTTGCTAGTTATCCCACATGGTTTGTGGATAACTAGTGAAAGGCTTTTTGCTTATGTTCAGCCCAAACATGGGCCTTGGTATCTTCTACCATCTAAGTAAAGCCTTTCTCCATTGAAAACTCAATAGGTTATGCGCCCACACACTTGGCGTTGCACATGAGGGAGAAATTCAAATCATTTGGAGAAGTTCTTGGAGCTTGGAGGAGCATACTGAATTTGGGCCCTTTGTCACCTACAAACCATATGGTGTGAGTAAATTTTCCAAAAAACAAAGAAAAAAGTCTTTGAAGTGCATCATTTGTTTTGAGCTTTTGTTGGCTGGTTTGTGAGGTTTGGAGTCCACTTTCGAGTATGGGATTGCTCATGGTTGTAATCAGACCTTGTTAGGGCTGGTTGCATAGTCCTTGTTTGAGTTTGTGCTTGCAAGTGTACATTGGCAGCCCATTGGGGCTGATTGTGCACTTGGGTACATTGGTGATTGTCATTTTGGCAATTGCAATCTTGGGAGAGTCCTTGGTGAGGCTTGGGAGCATTTGTGGGTTGCATGAGGCGTTTCCATGCATTGAGGGTTGAGTGGTGCCCTTGTGAGTGAGTGAGACGAAATTGTGATCCTAAGAGGGCTGGTTTGTGCCCTTGTGAGTGTGTGAGACCAAGTAGTGGACATTGTGAACTCAAGAGGGCTGATTTGTGTCATTGAGAGGGAGTGACACCCAATTGGGGTTCTTGAGTGACTTGGTGAGCCAAAGAGGTCTGGTTGAGCCCATTGTGGTCCATGAGGTGCTCATTGTGAGTAGGAGCTTCAATCTAGGGCTGATTGGAAGTTCTTGAGATCTTTGGAGTGTGGAGTATCCAATTGGTGAGGAGAATTGTGAGTTTCCTTGTGTTTTTTGAAGTAGCACCAGCCCATGACGAGCATGTTGTGGTTGTGAGCTTCATTAGGGTCTGATTTGGTGAGGAGAGGAAGTCTTGTGCTAGTGAGGAGTGGTGTGGCGTTTTTAGGGTTGCAAGGTGCTTGTGAGGGCTGATTGGTCCCATTTCAGCCCAATTCACCCCAACGGAGTGTTTGGGGGCTGAATTCAGATTGGAGACCTTGTGGGTGTTGCCACCAAGTGGGAGCTGATTCAACATGGCTTCAAGTGGAGGAGAGGGCGTCCGCATCATTGACAAGTTCAATGGGGAGAATTTTGGGATGTGGAAGTTCAAGATGGAGATGATTCTTGCGGAGAAGGATTTGTGGGAGGTGGTGGATGGGAGTGAGGAGCCTCCAAGTGAAGATGCGGATCTCAAGACCAAGAAGGCGTTTGAGAGGAAGGAGAAGAAGGCCTTTGCTCTCATTGCCATCAACCTTGTGGACCGGCAAATTGCACACATCCGCCATTGCAAAGGACCAGCCCAAGCATGGACCACCCTTTGCAACATCCATGAGACCAAGAGCCTCTCCAACATCCTCTTTCTAAGGCGGAAGTTCTTCACCATGAAGATGCAAGAGGAGGATGACATCTTGGATCATGTCAACAAGATCAAGGCCCTTGCGGATCAGCTTGCTTGCTTGGAGGCCCCCGTCACGGATGGAGATGTGGTGATGACCTTGTTGGAGAGTTTGCCACCCTCCTATGAGTACCTCATCACCGCCTTGGAGACAAGACCCACCAAGGAGCTGACCATGGAGTTTGTGACGGCACGCTTGATGCATGAGATGACCAAGCGAAAGGAAAATGAGGCCCAAGGGGAGGGATCAGCCCTTGTGTCAAGACATGGCAAGGGAGGCAACACCAAGGCGTTCAAGGAGACAAGGACGTGCTTCAATTGTGGCAAATCAGGCCACATTGCCAAGCATTGCAAGGGCAGCCAAGCCAAAGACAAGGGGAGTGCACACCAAGCTTGCCAAGTGGAGGATGAAGAGGACTTTGCCTTTGCCACCTATGGAGGAGGGGAGAAGGCCAACATGTTCACTTGGATTGTGGATTCGGGAGCCACTCAACACATGACCAACCATAGAGATGCCTTCCACACCTATCAGCCCATTGTGGGGAAGAGGATTCATTTGGGAGACAATGGCATGGTGGAGGCCCTTGGCATGGGGGAGATCCTTGTGGAGGTGCAAGTGGAGGGGAAGACCAAGAGGATTCAGATCCAAAAGGCCCTCCATGTCCCCAAGTTGCATGCCAATTTGATTTCCGTGAGCCAATTGTCTTTGGGAGGTTTGAAGGTGCATTTCAACATGGTGGGGTGTGTGGTGAGGTCAGCTAGTGGTGTTTTGATTGCATCAGCCCCCCGTGAGGGCAATTTGTACCACCTCCACTTCACCAAGGTGAATGGCACTTCCATGGCTTGTGTGGCCCAAGGATCAGCTCATGAAGACCTTGTGGGGCTTTGGCATAGGAGGCTTGGGCACTTGAATGTGAAGAGCATGAAGAGCCTCCAACACATTGTGAAGCGGCTGAACCTCTCTTCTTGCAAGCATGATTGGAGTTCATTGGTGTGCAAGGGGTGCATAGAGGGGAAACAAGCAAGGCAGCCCTTCCCCAAGGATGGGGCCACAAGGGCCAGCAAGCCCTTGGAGCTTGTCCATTCAGATGTGTGTGGGCCAATGAAGACCACATCCATAGGAGGAGCAAGGTATTTTGTGACTTTCATTGATGATTTCTCACGCAAGATTTGGGTGTACATGCTGAAGTGCAAGAGTGAGGTGTTTGGGCGTTTTGAGACTTGGAAGGCCCTTGTGGAGGCCCAATCTGAATACAAGGTGAAGGTGCTGCGATCGGATAATGGAGGAGAGTATGTGTCCAAGGCCTTTGAGGCCTTCTTGAAGGCTCATGGCATTGAGCACCACACATCAGCACCTTACACTCCTCAACAAAACGGCGTAGCGGAGCGTGCAAATCGAACCATTGTGGAGATGGCTAGGTCCATGATTCATGGCCAAGGGCTGAAGTATGAGCTTTGGGGGGAGGCCGTGTCCAATGCGGTGTATACAAGGAACCGGTGCCCCACACAAGCTTTGACAAGCAAAACACCCCAAGAAGCTTGGAGTGGAATCAGACCTCATGTGTCTCACATGCGGACCTTTGGGTGCATTGCCTATGCCTTGGTGCCAAGTGCCAAGAGGACCAAGTTGGATGCCAAGGGCACCAAGTGTCTTTTCCTTGGCTATTGTGAGGGAACCAAGGCTTATAGGCTGATGTGTGTGGAGACCAAGGCCATCATCAAGTGTCGTGATGTGACCTTCTTGGAGGAGGAAGGAGCTGATCCCAAGCTCTTGGAGATGAGCCCAAGTGGGAGTAGTGGAGGACCAGCCCAAATGGTGGGCACAACTCCAAGAGTGGACATGGAAGAGGAAGGAGATGAAGAGGAGGAAGAAGAAGACTTGGTGGAGCCCAAGAAGAAGGTGGCCACACCCAAGGTGAAGAGACCAGCTGCCCCTTCTCCAAGCACTTCACCCAAGGTGCAAGAGCATGATCAGCCCTTGGAAGAGCAAGAGGAGCCTCATTATCCAACAAGGACCCGCAAGCCCCTTGGAGATTGGTGGCTGAATCACATTCTTCCCCCACAACAAGAAGAACAAGCCAATGTGGCTTTCCTTGGAGATCCATCCACACTTGGGGAGGTGTTGCGTTGTGAGGATGCAAGCAAGTGGGAGGCGGCCATGCAAGAGGAGTACAAGGCCCTCATTGCCAAGGGCACATGGGAACTTGCTGCCCTCCCTCCCAAGAGGTCAAGTGTGGGTTGCAAGTGGGTTTTCTCCACCAAGAGGGATGCTTTGGGGAAGATTGTGAGGTACAAGGCAAGGCTGGTTGCCAAGGGGTTCTCCCAAGTGGAGGGGGTGGATTTGAATGAGACATTTGCCCCCGTTGCAAAGTTTAGCACCATTAGGTGCATTGTGGCTCTAGGGGCAGCCATGGACTTGGAGATGCACCAAATGGACGTCAAGACGGCTTTCCTCAACCCCAAGCTAGAGGAGGTCATCTACATGGATCAGCCCCAAGGCTTTGTGCAAGAGGGGCAAGAGCATCTCAAATGCAAGTTGAAGAAGGCCCTCCCCGGGCTGAAGCAATCCGGGAGGGCGTGGTATAGGGATATTGATTGCATGTTTGCAAGAAAGGGCTTCCAAAGAGGAAATGCTGATTACTCTTTGTACACCATGCAAAGTAGTGAGCATTTGGTGATTGTGATCCTCTATGTGGATGATCTGATCCTCCTTGCAAGTGACATGACCAAGATGCTTGAAGTGAAGGCTATGCTTCACAAGGAGTATGAGATGACGGATCTTGGAGAGTTGAGCTATTGCCTTGAAGTGGAGTTCAAGAGGGATAGGGCTGCCCGCACCATCACCATGAGCCAACACAAGTACCTTGAGGAGATCTTGAAGAGGTTCAACATGGAGGAGTGCAAAGCCATAGGTACACCCCTTGACACTCATGAGAAGTTGCCCAAGCTCACGGATGCTGATTTTGAAGAGGTGAAGGCTGAAATGCAAGGTGTGCCTTACAAGGCAGCGGTTGGTTGTTTGATGTATGCCATGGTGGCTACAAGGCCTGATTTGGCCTTCCCGGTGAGTGTTGTGAGTCAACACATGTCCAAGTATGGCCCTAAGCATTGGGCTGCGGTCAAGAGGGTGATGAGGTACCTTCAAGGCACACTTGGCTTGGAGTTGCAACTAGGAGGTGCTGAAGTGAGTTTGCATGGGTATTGTGATGCGGATTGGGCGGGTGATGAGGAGGATAGAAGATCCACCACCGGCTATGTGTTTATGCTTGGAGTGGGTGCCATTTCATGGAATTCCAAGAGGTTGCCCACCATAGCTCTTTCTACAACGGAAGCGGAGTACATGGCCATGAGCCATTGCACCAAGGAGGCCATTTGGCTAAGGCAGCTCTTGGTTGATGTTGGGCTTGTGCAAGGGGGGAGCACACGCATTTTGTGTGACAACCAAGGTGCCATTGCTTTGGCCAAGAATCCCACTCACCACTCAAGGACCAAGCACATTGATGTGCAACACCATTTCATTCGTGAAAGAGTGGAGGCTGAGGTGATAGAGCTCAAGTATGTGCCTACTCAAGGTATGGTTGCTGATGTGCTGACCAAGGCTCTTGGGAAGCCCCAACACCTTACCTTGATTGAGAAGATGGGCCTTCGTGCCTTTGACCACTCTCAAAGTGGGAGTGTTGAAGATCATGTACATAATCGTGTAGATAGTGTACATTCAGCCCTAGGAGTAGGATTAGACTCTTAGTTCGACTTAGAGTCTATTGGGTGTTGCTTGTAGTCAAAGGCAGCCCAAGGTTGCTAGTTATCCCACATGGTTTGTGGATAACCAGTGAAAGGCTTTTAGCTTATGTTCAGCCCATTCATGGGCCTTTGGTATCTTCTACCATCTAAGTAAAGCCTTTCTCCATTCAAAACTCAATAGTTCTTGCCGTCCAATTTCGGAGACAGTCTTCCATCCGCCCCGAGCCAGCTGTCCAACCGTGCGGACGGTCATCCGTCCACCTCGAGCTGGTCTGCCGATCAGGAAGACGATCGATGTCCGTTAGATCCGGCGGCCGGCTTGTCACGGACGCCGCGAGCTCGTCTGATTGGACGGACGGGAGGCTGTCCATAGGATCTAATGGTTTGGATGGCATGGATACAGCAACCCGACCAGCAACGGCAAACGAATGAAACGAGGTGGACGGAAGAGATGAATTGCACAATCGGAGATTTTAATTTCTCTTGAACATCTCTAAGTCAAACATAGGTATCATATTCAACATTTCAGTTTCAAACCAAAGTAAGAATCAAGTAAATCATCTATCATGCAAATGAAAAAAAATTATAGAGGAATAGCCGGTGACATTTCCTTGTTTGAAATACTCTCACCGTTGAGATTCTCATGTTTACATAATTCTATCTGAAAATTGTTAATGTTCTAGTATCTATCTTGAATATACTCAACTTATCAATTCTCTTATGAATAAAAACTTTGATGACTAAATGGTCTTCGATGGAAAAAAGCCTTTGGACTTCTAGGGTATAGGATTCAATTTCTAATAGCAAATGAAACTAAAATGGTGGTTCTCACTATTCTACAAACCTTTATTGTATATTTGGGACATCCTTTGCATTTGCAATTCACCTATTCACATTGAATGATTGAAATGAGAAAATTATAGAAAGTGGTCCAATACATTTTCCATTTTCACAAATACCCATTAATCCGTAGTCATACATCATTGGTATTAAATCCTACAAATTACGTGATATAAATATCGCTTTATTAAAATATAAAAATACAATGTATTTGTATCAAAATCACATAAACGTGATTACAACTTGTCAAGAGCATTGTGCTATATTTGCCGCACTCTACCGTCTATGTACATAACAATGAGTGAACCATACAATAAAACAAATATAAGATGACTAGAATACCATACTCTACTTAACTACTGTGCTCAGAATCCGAATCCTTCTTGTCATTTGGGCTTGAAGGATGTACCCTAATATATGGTCCACCCCCATAGTTGTAACCATATCCACTTGATGCACCTCCTTGTCCATATTCATTTCCATAGGAAGGACCTCCAAAGGTTGGAGGAGGAATTGGAGCACTCTCCCAAAACCCTCTTTTACTTGATCCGCCATAATAAGGGCCTCCCTGATGCCCATATGAACCATGTGTAGTCGATCCAGAATAGTATTGAGAGCTTCCCGATCCAGAGTAGTATTGAGAGCTTCCTTGGCTAGAACCACCATACTAACCATAGTGTGTCGGTCCATGGCTTCCTCCTATACTTTGAGAGCCAACTTGGGGGGCGTTACTATAATCTGAACCACCTGTCCCATCTCGTGATCCACATGCATTATAGTCACGGTAGTAGGATCCATCATGTTGTCAACCCCGGTCTTCCACGCTTCGACGTATGGTCTCTTGTATTTGTTGTTGGTACTCAATGTCTTCCCGATCTTCTCGACGTTCATGTCTCTCACCAAATGTCATGGGTGCTGGATCATCATCATTTTCATCTTCATCTGACTAATCATCTTCAGCATCCTTCAAGACGACCGAAGGAAGTCCTCCATAGCCTCGATTGGACCACTCCAGCATGCAATCGCTTGGTCCAACCTAGTTAGTAGGAATTATGGCTTCCTCGCGAGTCAAATTCCTGACATTGCGCCCTACAACCGTGGGTCAATCTACTTCTTTATGGAGTACTATCTCCGCCCAAATCATAGCCATGTTTGAATAGTTCATGACGTTTGGTTTGGAGCTTGGTAAACTTGATGCAGATGTTATCTCCTTGTATCGGCGAACAAAGTGTTCGCTCTTATATGTGGAAATTTGTCCCTCCCAGCGACGAACTTGCACCTCTGTGCGATCATGTGGCCATAGTTTGGAGAGGTGCGTCATTTTGACGTACTTCTTGCATGTTGTGCAATCCCATATTTTCTTCGGCTCCTTTTCCCATCCCTTCTCCGCAACATAGGTTACGTCTTCCAAATTTCTCCAATTGATCTCTTGTGATTTCCCCTTCTTACTTCTTCCACCACTTCCGCGCAACATGATAACCTCCAAACCTCAATTAATAATGTACCGAAAGGATTATAAAGTTTAAATCCAATTTCCGCCCGCTTTGGCTAAATGTACCAAATGAAAAGTAAGAATTTGGATTAAAACAAATTCCACCTATTGTTATTGACAACCAAATCAACCGTAAACTTGAACACCTTGAGTTTCTGACAACCCAATCAACTCAAACACGATTCAAGTAATTAAGAACACTTAAATGAACTTCGTAAAATTCAAGACTTATAAGTTAGGGCAACCCCTAATCACTCAAACCAATCCGACTAAAAAAAAGTAATACGAACACAATCGTTCACGCACCAAGCCAAAAGGGGCGCGCAGATTCCCGAAGGCACTGGATCACCCACTTTGGAAGGGAAACGATTGTGAAGAAATGAGCCGTCCGCGCCAAAATTTATGCGGTCGACGCTTTAGGGTATGTGGACGCTGCCGTCCGCATCGGATGGCACGAAGGTGGACGGGTAGATCAAGCGGTCCGAAATCGAGGTCCATTGGATCGCACGGTCACCGACAAGAAGCGGACAGAGCAGCGCGGACACGGACGAGAAATGCGGACGGACTCCGAACAGGCGGACGGACTCCGAACAGGCGGACGGACTCCGAACAGGCGGACGGACTTCGGACAGGCGGATAGAAAATGCAAACGGGGACTGCAAACAGGGACTTCAGATGCGCGGACAGCGACTATGGACTTCGACTCTGGACAGTGATTGCGGACGCGCGGATGGGCAAGCGGATGGAGAGGAAGGTCAGAGGGGAGAGGTGGGCGGGACTGTGAAGGGAGGTGTTTTTCAATTTCAGAATCCTTACTTGGGCGGATAGGCGAGCGGGCAGGCGGACAAAGAGAAGCGTGGGAGGGGAGGGGAGAGCTGGGCGAGAGAGAAGGAGGAGTTTTTCAATTTCTAAATTGGTGGACGGGCGGACGAGTGAGAGAGGTGTTTCGAACTATGTGGAGATGGATGGACGGACGATTTAGCGGACAGAGCTTGCACTATATGGTGGATTAAGAAAAGTAGAGAAATTATTTTTAATATGTTATGTCATGAGGTCTTAAATGGATACAACTATCAAAAGTGACATCCTAAAGTCTTTTGTTTGAAAAATTATTTGACTTGTAAATCAAGAATTCAAATAAGTGTGTAAAGAAATTTTGTTTTACATTGGTGCTTTTGTACAAGTTTGTGATGTCAACAATACTTTTTAACTAATAGCAAACATGGTTGTTCGACCGAACAACTCGACAACACGACGAACACGACGTCCAACACGTCTAGTAGACCCCCTTGTTCGTCTAATAAAGTCAACTTTAAGGTTGACTTTCAAATAAAACACTTTCTATTTCCAATCTTGACATATTTGAGTTTCATTTTATTGAAGTGTCTCAATTTAATAATCACTTATTTCATTCTTAATTATGGATCATAAATAAAATGAGATTTCAAATTATCTCTACTGTTAGGATAAGGCTTTATTTGTCAAAATTGTCATGTATACACGACACTCGTCTTGTACGACACGTGACATCAGACGAACAACTCGACACCCAACCCCAAAATGTGTTCGACAGAACAACCCTGATAGCAAAAGAAATTCAATGTTAAGATTGTAACAAAAGCCTTCGTGGTTCAATTTATAATATTTATTATTCTTTTTCATGCCTTTCAAGGAAAATAATGAATCCCTAAACTCCCAAAGGCCCTACAGAGCTACACTCTTATATGAGACTCTTGTGATATGTGATCTCAATTAAATGATTTATTTCTAAATTTTTGGTTCAAGATTCTTCACTCAAGAGTTAAATTTTTCAACACGAGATATTGTAAAATGAAATTCATTAATGTAAAAAATCTAAAGTGAAGAAAATGAGAAGCCCAACAATCTAGTATAGCAAGATGGAAGAAAAGATTTCTTGGGCTTACTTTAAATGCAAATACCATGCGCAATGTATGTACTCAAAGTTTTCAAGATGACAAGATAACTCAATTAACTTTTATATTAGTCTAGTATAAATTCCTACGGTTAAATATGCCCAAAAATCAATTTTTAAAATTTTTGTCTCTTTGCATTCGAAATGGCAGTTTTGAGTGATATTTGATGGGAAAGAAAGCATGAAGGCTTTAGGGATTCCAGATTTTAGAAAATCCTAGGCCTACATAACTACAAAATTAACATAAGCAATTCAATCAATATTGTAAATTTATAATTTAAAAGATATGATATTATGAACCTTTCTATATAATCATTTGCAAAATTTTTTTGAGATGAAACACACTTGTAATCATTGAAGTATGACCATTTCTAATTTCTTGTAATTGAAAACTCATCATATTTGAAGGTCAATCACATTGTACATTACCTAAGCTCTAATATTTGGGGGTTGTGATCAATTTATGATTGGTTTACAATTTAGGATGCACACAAGTATACATAGATATAAGTGTCAAAGTATATATGATATGAATTTTTAATTCATTTTGTTGTATAAATGCTTACTTTAATCTTGTCCACAACATTTCACATTACATTAAAATGCTTGAATCATTTTAGCACCATCCCATACATTCAATAAATGTTATAATAGAATAACGAGATAATATAATTTCTTTTAGTCTATTCATAATTTCATATTGGTGTTTCAAACTATGAATACATTTGACAACAAAAATTGAAGACACACTCCAAGTTATAATTGAATGTTCCACATTTATTTAATGGCTCATAATAAAGTGATAATTGAGGTGCTCAATCTTAAGAAAAATTGAAACCTCCATGAATAACGTACTCACATGAGTACATGACAAAGTAAGAAAGGTCAACACCTACATTATATTGTCATGATTGCATTCCAAACTGCAAAGGAATCATAGTCTCATAGGTAAAACATATTTCACACATCACATCAATAATTTTGAAAATTTGTGCAATGTTCTAAATTCAATATGTACAATTGAGGGTTGTATAATTCTGATTTTTTTTGGAGGGTCAGGGTTTAGGGTATAGGGTTTGGACTTTGGAGAGCATGTTTAAATGTGGGAAGGAATATCTGGAATTATCTTTTCTTACATTAATATTACATTGGATACTTCTAGCATTCAAGAGTATTTTTTGTACATGAATCTATCCTTCTCAGATTTCAATGCTTTAGGACTACTGGCGGACTAACGTCAGATGGGCTCCAAAGCGAGGTGAACAGTGCTGGATGTCGATGGTTGGCAATGGGGGACGGCCTGAGCAGAGAGCCAGGTGCGGGGTCGGTCGGCGATGGTAGATGGCTTGAGCGGACGGCCTAAGCGGATGGGCTGGTGCAGGGCCGGTTAGGGATGGCGGACGGCCTGAGCGGAAGGGATGGTCTGGGAGCGACCCACGATTCCGATTGGCGAACAGGAGGTCCAGTCGCGGTCCGAAGTGGACGGACAGTTGACTATCCGCCACCGAAGTGTGCGGACAGGTGCCCGTCTACCAATTCCAATGGTCGCCCTACGTCCGCCGCGGCGGACGACATGTCCGGGTCCACTTTAGGGCGGACATTTTTTAGGTTTGGTGGCGAACGGGTATATGGGGGGACGGCCTCCTCATTTGCTCTCACTTCTACTCTCCTTCGGTGCCAGGTTGGATGTGCTACTACTGCTTTATGTGTCAGTTGCTCCTACAAGGTGGAGAGTGGGGGTCCTTGAGCTTTTGTTACTATTGCTGATTTACGCAGTTACTTATTTACACACATCTCACGATATTCTCGTGCCGTGGTATTATTTTTCGAAGGGCTCAAAAATTCAAATCATATATCATGGCGGATCAAGGTGTTCCTACCAACAACGGGAGGACTTCAAGAGGTGAAAAAAAGAGAGGGACTAAAGCGAAGGGGGCCCCTCATATGAGACTTGACTATGAGATTTTAGATGACCCGAACATCAAAGCAGAGAGCGGGTGGGAGGAGGAGGAAGGGGAATATTGGACCTTCAAAACATGCAAGAAGTATGTTAAAATGTACCACATTGACAAGTTGTGGCCTCAAGATTTCCACGTGGTGCATACACATGGTTTTTGTTGTAAGCCATGTAATTGCAACAATAAACATTTTGTGCATCGATCGAAGATGGTGTGGCGGACGCTATTTGGGGACAAGCCAAGGAGTAAGGGATGCATAAATTATAGTGTGGCGTCCATGGTGTATGTAGAACTCATTTTAAACCGCAAGGTAGATATTGAGTTTTGAATGGAGAAAGGCTTTACTTAGATGGTAGAAGATGCCAAGGCCCATGAATGGGCTGAACATAAGCTAAAAGCCTTTCACTAGTTATCCACAAACCATGTGGGATAACTAGCAACCTTGGGCTGCCTTTGACTACAAGCAACACCCAATAGACTCTAAGTCGAACTAAGAGTCTAATCCTACTCCTAGGGCTGAATGTACACTATCTACACGATTATGTACATGATCTTCAACAGTAGATTGGAGCACTTATCCATCCAAGGTGGATTCTCCACTTTTACTACAACCCAATCAAAAAGACATTCCCGATCTGTACGATTCTTAAGCAGAACCAAGTGAACCAACGAAGACCCCAAAAGTATTAAAAAATACTACAACGCGTACAACAAAGGTCTCTAAGGTTTTAGGTGGTGATGCAATACAATTAAGGCCTGCAAAAGTGGCACAACTTTGCACGGAAGTGAGCAATGTCTCCTCGAGAGGTGTCAACGAAGAGGTTTTTGTAACTCTTCCAACATGCTTCATATCCACACTGAATGTGATAACATTGGGTGAACAAAGCATGGCTCCAAGCAAGGAAACTACAACGAATGAAACAACCTTGGGCGGTGAAGACTTGGCTGCAAACAAGGAAACACTGGGAGAAGAACATGGGTCACCTTTTTCACCAGATGGAGAGGTCAATGAGGAACAACTTGCAAGGACCAATGCTAGAATTTAGGGTTACATAGATAGTAAAGCTCTTGAGAGCTTGGTGGAGTATGCAACTCCGATTTCTCAACTGCCAACGACGCGAAGGCGAAGCCAAACATTGAGCCCAATTCGAATGTTGAGTCCGCATCAAAACGTAAGCCCAAGTCGAAGGTTGAGCCCAAGACAAATATTAAGCACAAGAACTAGAAGGCATCCACATTTAGCAACTTTAAGCTCGGTTCAATTGGAGATTCTTTGTTCCATACCCACCGCCAATCAATTGGAAAAGCTATTAGAATGTTGTAGTCATTGGCGAGTACTAGCAGAACAACATCTTCATTCTAATCCCGAAAATGAGGCAGGCAGTTCTAGTCAGCCCGCAGGAAAAGGTGGCTGGCGTACTATTTTGCAAACTACATACAGATTGGGAACTTCAGCTCAAGTGGTAGGTGAAATTACTCCTTGGGTTAGGGACGTGGTAGAGGAATTTTCCAAAATGGCACCTGAATTGTTGACTTGTGCCTTGGCTTTTTGCAATTTCACTAAGAAAGTGGCACCAATTCTTGAAGGTGGCGTGATGAACTTAAAAAGTTTGATGGCCTTAGAGGAAGACATTCATCGGCTGAAGATGAAGTGTGAGGACTTGGAAATGAAGCTACAGCTGTCGCAGAAAAACATGGAGCAGGAATGTTGTAACAAGGTGGTTCAAAGAAAGTGCATCGAAGAATTGGAGCTCGAAGTACAAGAGTTGAAGAGGGGTAGGCCTACCATGGACTCCGTGATCATTCTATTTGTGCAAGAAAGTCAAGAGAGCAATCAACTCTCTCTGCCTTTTGAGAAGGCAAAAGCGGTGGAGACGTCCATCATCTTGAATTTGGATGAGGTTGGGAATGACAAGAAATGTGAAGAAGCAGTACGGACCATCATTCCTAATGTTTCTCGTACATTGCAGGATGCTTCGACACAAACGAAAGGTAGTGAGGTGGAGGAGCTACAGTTGAAATTAGATGAAGCAATTCAAGAGAAAATCCTTGTGGAGGTGGAGTTGGATCGATTTCAAAAAATCATGGGCATGGAGGAATGCATGCCAAAGAGTGGATTAGAGTCTCGATGGTTGGCATGGGTACAGAAACTCCAAGACAAACCCTCTGTAGTATCTCGGGCAATGAAAGGGCTTATGAAATTGGCAATGAAGTCGGATGAAGAATGCAATGTCGTAGAGACCTCTTTGCTTTGGTTTAAGAAAGTGTTTGATGAATATCCAAGGGGTTCCACGGAAATTACATGTTGGGGGGGACTATTGAGGTTTGAATGGAGAAAGGCTTTACTTAGATGGTAGAAGATACCAAGGCCCATGTGTGGGCTGAACATAAGCATAAAGCCTTTCACTAGTTATCCACAAACCATGTGGGATAACTAGCAACCTTGGGCTGCCTTTGACTACAAGCAACACCCAATAGACTCTAAGTCGAACTAAGAGTCTAATCCTACTCCTAGGGCTGAATGTACACTATCTACACGATTGTGTACATGATCTTCAACACTCCCACTTTGAGAGTGGTCAAAGGCACGAAGGCCCATCTTCTCAATCAAGGTAAGGTGTTGGGGCTTCCCAAGAGCCTTGGTCAGCACATCAGCAACCATACCTTGAGTAGGCACATACTTGAGCTCTATCACCTCAGCCTCCACTCTTTCACGAATGAAATGGTGTTGCACATCAATGTGCTTGGTCCTTGAGTGGTGAGTGGGATTCTTGGCCAAAGCAATGGCACCTTGGTTGTCACACAAAATGCGTGTGCTCCCCCCTTGCACAAGCCCAACATCAACCAAGAGCTGCCTTAGCCAAATGGCCTCCTTGGTGCAATGGCTCATGGCCATGTACTCCGCTTCCGTTGTAGAAAGAGCTATGGTGGGCAACCTCTTGGAATTCCATGAAATGGCACCCACTCCAAGCATAAACACATAGCCGGTGGTGGATCTTCTATCCTCCTCATCACCCGCCCAATCCGCATCACAATACCCATGCAAACTCACTTCAGCACCTCCTAGTTGCAACTCCAAGCCAAGTGTGCCTTGAAGGTACCTCATCACCCTCTTGACCGCAGCCCAATGCTTAGGGCCATACTTGGACATGTGTTGACTCACAACACTCACCGGGAAGGCCAAATCAGGCCTTGTAGCCACCATGGCATACATCAAACAACCAACCGCTGCCTTGTAAGGCACACCTTGCATTTCAGCCTTCACCTCTTCAAAATCAGCATCCGTGAGCTTGGGCAACTTCTCATGAGTGTCAAGGGGTGTACCTATGGCTTTGCACTCCTCCATGTTGAACCTCTTCAAGATCTCCTCAAGGTACTTGTGTTGGCTCATGGTGATGGTGCGGGCAGCCCTATCCCTCTTGAACTCCACTTCAAGGCAATAGCTCAACTCTCCAAGATCCGTCATCTCATACTCCTTGTGAAGCATAGCCTTCACTTCAAGCATCTTGGTCATGTCACTTGCAAGGAGGATCAGATCATCCACATAGAGGATCACAATCACCAAATGCTCACTACTTTGCATGGTGTACAAAGAGTAATCAGCATTTCCTCTTTGGAAGCCCTTTCTTGCAAACATGCAATCAATATCCCTATACCACGCCCTCCCGGATTGCTTCAGCCCGGGGAGGGCCTTCTTCAACTTGCATTTGAGATGCTCTTGCCCCTCTTGCACAAAGCCTTGGGGCTGATCCATGTAGATGACCTCCTCTAGCTTGGGGTTGAGGAAAGCCGTCTTGACGTCCATTTGGTGCATCTCCAAGTCCATGGCTGCCCCTAGAGCCACAATGCACCTAATGGTGCTAAACTTTGCAACGGGGGCAAATGTCTCATTCAAATCCACCCCCTCCACTTGGGAGAACCCCTTGGCAACCAGCCTTGCCTTGTACCTCACAATCTTCCCCAAAGCATCCCTCTTGGTGGAGAAAACCCACTTGCAACCCACACTTGACCTCTTGGGAGGGAGGGCAGCAAGTTCCCATGTGCCCTTGGCAATGAGGGCCTTGTACTCCTCTTGCATGGCCGCCTCCCACTTGCTTGCATCCTCACAACGCAACACCTCCCCAAGTGTGGATGGATCTCCAAGGAAAGCCACATTGGCTTGTTCTTCTTGTTGTGGGGGAAGAATGTGATTCAGCCACCAATCTCCAAGGGGCTTGCGGGTCCTTGTTGGATAATGAGGCTCCTCTTGCTCTTCCAAGGGCTGATCATGCTCTTGCACCTTGGGTGAAGTGCTTGGAGAAGGGGCAGCTGGTCTCTTCACCTTGGGTGTGGCCACCTTCTTCTTGGGCTCCACCAAGTCTTCTTCTTCCTCCTCTTCATCTCCTTCCTCTTCCATGTCCACTCTTGGAGTTGTGCCCACCATTTGGGCTGGTCCTCCACTACTCCCACTTGGGCTCATCTCCAAGAGCTTGGGATCAGCTCCTTCCTCCTCCAAGAAGGTCACATCACGACACTTGATGATGGCCTTGGTCTCCACACACATCAGCCTATAAGCCTTGGTTCCCTCACAATAGCCAAGGAAAAGACACTTGGTGCCCTTGGCATCCAACTTGGTCCTCTTGGCACTTGGCACCAAGGCATAGGCAATGCACCCAAAGGTCCGCATGTGAGACACATGAGGTCTGATTCCACTCCAAGCTTCTTGGGGTGTTTTGCTTGTCAAAGCTTGTGTGGGGCACCGGTTCCTTGTATACACCGCATTGGACACGGCCTCCCCCCAAAGCTCATACTTCAGCCCTTGGCCATGAATCATGGACCTAGCCATCTCCACAATGGTTCGATTTGCACGCTCCGCTACGCCGTTTTGTTGAGGAGTGTAAGGTGCTGATGTGTGGTGCTCAATGCCATGAGCCTTCAAGAAGGCCTCAAAGGCCTTGGACACATACTCTCCTCCATTATCCGATCGCAGCACCTTCACCTTGTATTCAGATTGGGCCTCCACAAGGGCCTTCCAAGTCTCAAAACGCCCAAACACCTCACTCTTGCACTTCAGCATGTACACCCAAATCTTGCGTGAGAAATCATCAATGAAAGTCACAAAATACCTTGCTCCTCCTATGGATGTGGTCTTCATTGGCCCACACACATCTGAATGGACAAGCTCCAAGGGCTTGCTGGCCCTTGTGGCCCCATCCTTGGGGAAGGGCTGCCTTGCTTGTTTCCCCTCTATGCACCCCTTGCACACCAATGAACTCCAATCATGCTTGCAAGAAGAGAGGTTCAGCCGCTTCACAATGTGTTGGAGGCTCTTCATGCTCTTCACATTCAAGTGCCCAAGCCTCCTATGCCAAAGCCCCACAAGGTCTTCATGAGCTGATCCTTGGGCCACACAAGCCATGGAAGTGCCATTCACCTTGGTGAAGTGGAGGTGGTACAAATTGCCCTCACGGGGGGCTGATGCAATCAAAACACCACTAGCTGACCTCACCACACACCCCACCATGTTGAAATGCACCTTCAAACCTCCCAAAGACAATTGGCTCACGGAAATCAAATTGGCATGCAACTTGGGGACATGGAGGGCCTTTTGGATCTGAATCCTCTTGGTCTTCCCCTCCACTTGCACCTCCACAAGGATCTCCCCCATGCCAAGGGCCTCCACCATGCCATTGTCTCCCAAATGAATCCTCTTCCCCACAATGGGCTGATAGGTGTGGAAGGCATCTCTATGGTTGGTCATGTGTTGAGTGGCTCCCGAATCCACAATCCAAGTGAACATGTTGGCCTTCTCCCCTCCTCCATAGGTGGCAAAGGCAAAGTCCTCTTCATCCTCCACTTGGCAAGCTTGGTGTGCACTCCCCTTGTCTTTGGCTTGGCTGCCCTTGCAATGCTTGGCAATGTGGCCTGATTTGCCACAATTGAAGCACGTCCTTGTCTCCTTGAACGCCTTGGTTTTGCCTCCCTTGCCATGTCTTGACACAAGGGCTGATCCCTCCCCTTGGGCCTCATTTTCCTTTCGCTTGGTCATCTCATGCATCAAGCGTGCCGTCACAAACTCCATGGTCAGCTCCTTGGTGGGTCTTGTCTCCAAGGCGGTGATGAGGTACTCATAGGAGGGTGGCAAACTCTCCAACAAGGTCATCACCACATCTCCATCCGTGACGGGGGCCTCCAAGCAAGCAAGCTGATCCGCAAGGGCCTTGATCTTGTTGACATGATCCAAGATGTCATCCTCCTCTTGCATCTTCATAGTGAAGAACTTGCGCCTTAGAAAGAGGATGTTGGAGAGGCTCTTGGTCTCATAGATGTTGCAAAGGGTGGTCCATGCTTGGGCTGGTCCTTTGCAATGGCGGATGTGAGCAATTTGCTGGTCCACAAGGTTGATGGCAATGAGAGCAAAGGCCTTCTTCTCCTTCCTCTCAAACGCCTTCTTGGTCTTGAGATCCGCATCTTCACTTGGAGGCTCCTCACTCCCATCCACCACCTCCCACAAATCCTTCTCCGCAAGAATCATCTCCATCTTGAACTTCCACATCCCAAAATTCTCCCCATTGAACTTGTCAATGATGCGGACGCCCTCTCCTCCACTTGAAGCCATGTTGAATCAGCTCCCACTTAGTGGCAGCACCCACAAGGTCTCCAATCTGAATTCAGCCCCCCCAAAACTCCCTTGGGGCGAATTGGGACCATATGGTTTGTAGGTGACCAAGAGCCCAAATTTAGTATGCTCCTCCAAGCTCCAAGAACTTCTCCAAATGACTTGAATTTCTCCCTCATGTGCAACACCAAGTGCGTGGGCCCATAACCTATTAAGTTTTGAATGGAGAAAGGCTTTACTTAGATTGTAGAAGATACCAAGGCCCATGTATGGGCTGAACATAAGCTAAAAGCCTTTCACTAGTTATCCACAAACCATGTGGGATAACTAGCAACCTTGGGCTGCGTTTGACTACAAGCAACACCCAATAGACTCTAAGTCTAACTAAGAGTCTAATCCTACTCCTAGGGCTGAATGTACACTATCTACACGATTATGTACATGATCTTCAACACATAATCGTGTAGATAGTGTACATTCAGCCCTAGGAGTAGGATTAGACTCTTAGTTAGACTTAGAGTGTATTGGGTGTTGCTTGTAGTCAGAGGCAGCCCAAGGTTGCTAGTTATCCCACATGGTTTGTGGATAATTAGTGAAAGGCTTTTAGCTTATGTTCAGCCCACACATGGGCCTTGGTATCTTCTACCATCTAAGTAAAGCCTTTCTCCATTCAAAACTCAATATAATGAAGCTTACAACACCACATGCTCGTCATGGGTTGGTGCTACTTCAAAAACACAAGGAAACTCACAATTCTCCTCACCAATTGGATCCTCCACACTCCAAAGATCTCAAGACTTCCAATCAGCCCTAGATGGAAGCTCCCACTCACAATGAGCACCTCATGGACCACAATGGGCTCAACCAGCCCTACTTGGCTCACCAAGTCACTCAAGAACCCCAATTGGGTGTCACTCCCTCTCAATGACACAAATCAGCCCTCTTGAGTTCACAATGTCCACTATTAGGTCTCACACACTCACAAAGGCACAAACCAGCCCTTTTGCTTCACAAAGTCCTCTACTTGGTCTCACACACTCACAAGGGCACAAATCAGCCCTCTTGGGATCACAATTTCGTCTCACTCACTCACAAAGGCACCACTCAGGCCTCAATGCATGGAAACACCTAATGCAACCCACGAATGCTACCAAGCCTTCCAAAGGACTCTCACTGGATTGCAATTGTCACAATGACAATCACCTATGTACCCAAGTGCACAATCAGCCCCAATGGGCTGCCAATGTACTCTTGCAAGCACAAACTCAAACAAGGAGCATGCAACCAGCCCTAACTAGGTCTGATTACAACCATGAGCAATCCCATACTCAAAAATGGACTCCCAACCTCACAAACCTACCCACAGAAGCTCAAAACAAATGATGCACTTCAAAGACTTTTTTTCTTTGTTTTTTGGAAAATTTACTCACACCATATGGTGTATAGGTGCAAAAGAGCCCCAAATTCAGTATGCTCCTCCAAGCTCCAAGAACTTCTCCAAATGACTTGAATTTCTCCCTCATATGCAACGCCAAGTGTGTGGGCGCATAACCTATTGAGTTTTCAATGGAGAAAGGCTTTACTTAGATGGTAGAAGATACCCAAGGCCCAAGAGTGGGCTGAACATAAGCAAAAAGCCTTTCACTAGTTATCCACAAACCATGTGGAATAACTAGCAACCTTGGGCTGCCTTTGACTACAAGCAACACCCAATAGACTCTAAGTCTAACTAAGAGTCTAAGCCTACTCCTAGGGTTGTATGTACACTATCTACAGTAGGATGTACATGATCTTCAACATAAAGGTGTCAAGGCGGAAATGCTAGATGTGCCATGTACTCCGCCTTGGTGGGGAGCTTGATGTATGCCATGGTGGCTACAAGGCCTGACCTTGCATTTGCAATAAGTGTGATGAGCCAACACATGGCCAAGAGTGGCCCAAAGCATTGGGCAGCGGTCAAGAGGGTCATGCGATACCTTCAAGGTTCTTTGGATGCCAAGTTAGTACTTGGAGGCAAGAACCTTGCATTGGTGGGCTTTTGTGATGTAGATTGGGTTGGAGATGCAACCGATAGGAGGTCCACAATGGGCTACGTGTTTATGCTTGGAGGTGGTGCCATTTCATGGAATTCAAAGAAACAACCCACGATTGCATTGTCTACCACCGAGGCGGAGTACATGGCCATTAGCTAATGCACAAGGGAGGCCATCTGGCTAAGACAACTTATGAGTGATGTTGGTTTGGAGCAAAAGAAGGCAACACTCATCATGTGTGACAGTCAAGGCGCCATTGCCTTAATGAAGAATCCAATCCATCATTCTCGGAGCAAACACATCGACATTCAACACCATTTCATTCGTGAGAAGGTTGAAGTGGAAGTGATTGAGATGAAGTACATTTCTACGGAGCGCATGGTGGCAGATGTGCTTACAAAGGCCCTTGCCAATCCACGACATGAAGTTCTATGCAAGGAGATGGGCTTGATATTGTTTGACAACAAACTAAGTGGGAGTGTTGAAGAAAGTGAGTAGGATGTCATAGGTTGTTTGAAGGAGGTCTTAAGTATGGGCTAACCTTAGTTAAGTGTTGTTTGTAGTAAAAGCAATGAGATATTAGAGAGGGGAAGTCCTTTAAGTGGTGCCTATAGAGAGGGGGCATACCTCTTAGACAATTATCCCATATGGTTAGGCATCTATCATATTTGCAAATTAAAAAAAAAGGAAAAAAAATTATCCATTGGTTATGAAGTTCCATGTACAATATTTTAAATGTTAGAACTTGTGAAAGTATTCTCTAGTCAAAACCACTAAGTATGTTGATAGGCAAAACCACAAAGAGGTAGTAACAAGGCCTACAATTTGAGATAGACAAAGAAAACCCTTTGGTTAAAAATGCACTAACTCCGTAATAGAGTTGGACAAAGTGCATACTTCTCTCCTCCTCACATTAATGGTTCTCGCAACTTCTCATTACCTAAATGAATACACATATCACTATAGAGCCACGTTGGAGCAAGTAGTGCAAGAGTAACTATATGACGATCTTTGAGGGTAAGGGTTGCACTACTTTTCGAAATCATTTCCCTATTATTCGAAACTTGCAACCCTTCGTTGCCCTCATATTTTTTCTAATGTAAGGTCTTTGTTGGCAATCCCTTGATCTATAAACACAAGAGCAATGTAAACAAATACATGACTAAAATCACAAAGCACACAGCACATGTTTTTGCTCCCTAATTCTTCATAGATTCCTACAACAAAGTTGGAGATTCAGGTTATGACATCAACAAATAGGGGAAGCCTTGGCATAACATTAACACTCAAAGTTCCTACATACTCTCAACAAATTGTAATTATTACTTAATATCAACATGAAAGAAATCTCACATGAGAAGAACCCCTTGGGAAACTAGTGCATTATTGCATACACAACACGAGCAAAAATTCCAATGCCTACCTCTTGAATAAATGACCCCAACCTAATGCCCCACTATTGCACCTTTCTTTTCCTATTTGGGTGATAAGCAGACTTCCAATTTGGAAAGTTGTCTTTTTCAAATCACTGATTTTGTCATGTGAGCAATATGCACACCATCATTCTAGTCTCACTGAAAGCAAACAATCTCCAATCTCTCAAAACAATTGTTCAACCTCACAATTCCAACTCTCAACAACACACACTTACACATTGGTACCCAATATTCAAGAATTCTCCAAAAATTCCACAATTTGCAATGCCACGATAATCACAACAAGAAATCTCTCACAAAATTGAGATCTTAACAATAACAATTCTCACCACAATTGATAGCAAGAACCAATAACAAAACATGAAAATCAATAGCATAAACAAAACCTACTCACAATGGCAATTCTAACTCAGAAGCAAGTATAATGCATATATTAAAAATAAATTATAGCATAACAATGAGTCTTCCACTTACAAACTTTGAAACGTTTCCTTCACCTATTTATAGTCTTTTTTTCAAACGATCACAACCAAAGGTTATGGTGATTGTTTTATTTATTTATTCTCTTTTTTAACCTTTGCAATTACATTGCATAATTATTCTAACTCCTTTTATAATTAAACAAGTATTTGAAGTTAATTTCTAAACTACCACAATCTTGCCAATCTCTATCAATGAGTACTAGGCAATGGACATTGAACATTGATATTAAGTAATGTGACATGATTGACAATATTACTTAGTCATAATTTGATGTGTCTACTTGATTTACGATTTTAGCATTCCATTGGGGGATCTCCAATTGAGACCTTTCCATCTTTATTTCCAAGAAATACCATTCATTTGTTAATTCTAAATTGATGTCTATAAGAGTTTACTACAACACATAAAGAATACCTATATTAGGAAAGGCAATGGGGGAGAAGAGGGTCTTCGTAGGATGTAATACCAAAGTAGTATTGAAAAAACATCCAAGTTGTCAAACCCAACAAATACTATTTTTTTCCCTCATTGAAACCATAACAATTTGTTGCATGGTCTACTTTAGTGGAAACCTTGTTTATCTTAATTAAACTATGTTAAAAATCAAACAAACTTACTTACTATGGTGTTCAATGCCACATTCAAGATAGCAATACCTAATTGGAACAACTTCTATTCTTTGGCACTTAGAAAATGGCCTTGAATGTGCACTTCTATGATCTAAAACCATCATAACTTTTTTGTGTCATTTAGTGAAAGGAGAAGAGTGTTTTAAAGCAACCAATGCAAATTGAGACATGGATTTTGTATTTTATGGGAGTCAATTCAAGGGGAGTCTAGTTCTACATATAGTCTACCCTATGTTTTCAACTTGAAAATTTGTAAAACATTGCTAAACTTCTTAATATTCTAAAACCATTTTGGTTGCACTTATCTTGAGATGGCTAATAACCTCATCAATTTTGTTAATCATTTGACTTTTGAGTTAGTGAGACTTAAAACAATATTGCTTTTAGGTGTTGTTATCTTATTGTATTCTCCATTACTACAACAATGCATGATGTTGTGAGTTGTGCAAGTGTTACTAATAGAATGGTTGTCTTTAAGGTCCAATGAGTGTCTAAGTGTGGTGCACAAAGTCTACATTAATTTGTACTAAGCTAGTGCCAATAGTTAAGGGCCTTGGACACCATGCTCTAGATTGTGGATGAAAACATAATTATAAACATTGTGATATGTGCTAATGTGATATTTTCTATCCAATATGTGGATGAATGTTGAAATTTGGAACACCACTACAACATTTTATGTCACCACTTTGGCACTTCATAAAAAATGAGAAAAAATACCAAGTTGAAATTAATCCTCCTATTATGTACCATTTTCCGAAAAAATGAAATTTTTGAGGTGATGCTAATTTCTCTCCCTCCTATTAGTGTATTGGGTGTTTGAATTTGATCAGTTACTCTTGTTGAATCTTTTCAATCAAATTGTTGCAAACTTACTACACTCTTTTCCCTCCTACATTTTCTTTGTGCTTTTGGTCTTTACCCTGCTTCCTTGCTTGCTGTTTTGTCCCCTGTTTCCTAGCAGTTTCGTTGATTTTTCTTGCATTTGAAATCCACTCCTGCCTTTCATTATCCTGGACCTCCAAATGAACTACTGTACGTTACAGACATTCAACCCAAATTTGATTTGTTTTTACGGGTAGGTCTACTGGTCCGCAAATTTATACTGACCCGAAACCAAAGGTAAGGTAAATGAAAAAAACCCGTCGTCCTTCTTGAAGACCCGCAGTTGGTTGAGTTGAGTTGAGTTGAGTTGAGTTGAGTTCCGGTGGCCCACTTTCTAGCCGTTTCAATTCGTTCTCTGGGGTCTCAGTTTGAATTTCGTTCTCGCTCTCTCCGTCTGCCGCCCTCCACTCCACTCCCGCTCGCTGGCTGCCGTTGTGGTGTTCTCGCCGACGTGGCTCCCCTGTTTTTCCGATTCCTCACATTCTCGACCGACGAGCGAGCGGGGTTGGGACTCTTCTGCTTCGCGGATCTCTGGAGTGTCCAACCCGGGGGCCATCATTGAGTGTGGTGGATTTCCTTGCAGTTTGTTTTTTGGTTGCGTGGCCCTACGTTTTGCAGTTAAGTTCTCGGCACGATGTTGGACGGCGATTACATTCTAGGTTTGTAACGTTCCGCCGCCGGACTCGGCATTGTTAAAAAGCGCTGGAAGGCAGCGGAGATAGTATATGTTGCTTGCTGAGCTGTGTTGCCGCCGTCGTGAAATGAAATGTGAGAAGCGGTGCTTGGACGGAGGGCATTGTGCCGTCGCTGCACGCTTCGAGCATACCGCTGGTGCCCTGCATCCGGCTTGGAGGACATCTGGTGCTGGTGGATCGGGCAGGTTTGGAGTAAAATCCGTGCTGGAAGGCTTCGAAGAGCTTGATTGTGATTAGCAGGAAATGTGAGTAAAGCTATTGTCTCAGCCGTCGTTTGTCTTATGGTGGCCCGAGCGTGTTACGCTGTTGTTGGAGAAGCAATAGGCAGCCGTGCGGCATCTGGAACCTGTCTAAATGTTGGCCAGTGCGAGAGTGGAGGCTGAGCATGAAGTCGTACATTTAGTAGCAAGAGGCAATTAGAGGTAAGAGCTTTGGACAAGCAGGAAACATGCAGGTTGGTAACCGCCCTGGCAGTCCGCGGGCAATTCGGTGGCGGAAAGGAGAGTTGATTGGGGCAGGTACGCGTCACTCCCTTTAGTCACTGAGCAATTCATATATATGGGCTCCTCCCTCAAAGTGTATAGGATAACAGGCTATTGCACGGACGAGATTTGACTTTGTACTAGTCGTCACAACCTCGGCGCCCCCTTCGTTGTCGGCAATTCTTTCTGGTCAATTTTAGCGACACAAACATGCTAGGACGTTCGTTTTCGTGACGCTGCCTCAGAATGTGTTAATCGTCTTTTTTAAATTGTTGTTTTTAGCAGTCCCGCAGGATATCCAATCCTGACTTATTCCTAATTATAATGCCCTGAAGGGTCTACCTCATTCAGATTTATTTGGCATGTGGGGTCGGATATCTGAAATTTTCCTTACTTACAGTGGTGGGTACTTGGGTACTCGCAGGTGCTTATGGCCGAGTGTACATGGGCCTGAATTTGGACTCTGGTGAGCTTATTGCAGTCAAGCAGGTATGCATTGCGCAGAACAACATTACCAAAGACAGGGCTCAATCGCACATCCGGGAACTAGAGGAAGAGGTGAAGCTCCTGCAGAACCTCTCCCATACCAACATTGTTCGCTACCTGGGCACTGCACGAGAGGAGGAAGCTCTGAACATCTTCCTTGAATTTGTTCCTGGAGGATCCATTGCCTCACTGCTTGGCAAGTTCGGCTCGTTTACAGAGACTGTTATTCGAATGTATACCCGCCAACTGCTGTTGGGACTGGAATATCTCCACAGCAACCACATTATGCACCGGGACATCAAGGGTGCAAACATTCTGGTTGACAACAAAGGATGCATTAAGCTTGCTGATTTCGGTGCATCTAAGAAAGTCGTCGAGCTCGCGACAATTTCCGAAGCAAAATCTATGAAGGGGACGCCCTACTGGATGGCCCCTGAAGTCATTCGGCAGACTGGACACAACTGGCAGGCTGATATGTGGAGTGTTGGATGTACCGTCATAGAGATGGCGACTGGCAAACCTCCCTGGAGTCAGCAGTTCCAAGAAGTTGCGGCTCTTTTTCACATTGGCACCACCAAGTCGCACCCTCCCATTCCTGAGCATCTGTCTGCCGATGGGAAAGACTTTCTATTGAAACTGTTGCAGAGAGAGCCTCGGTTGAGACCGAGTGCTGCTGAGATGTTGAAGCATCCATTTGTACAGAATTACGAAATATACAATGGACAGGAAGGTGGTGAATGTCGGCAAGTACTGGAAGAGCATTTGCAGCCCACCAACGATGGATGCAGTGTCAGGACGTCAATGTCTCTGCGGAATTCCTGGAGGGGTTCATTTAGGCAGGATAATATGGGATCTTGGAGACCGGGTGGTATGTCTGTCAAAGACCTCTCCTTTTCCTTTAAGGATCCCCGAGCACCCTTCAAAAAATATTTGAGCATGAGCAGAGCTGGGAACAGTGATGGTGAGGATCTGAATTGTTCAGTGAGGTTGGATTCTGTTAGAATGGATTCCCTGAGGGATGATGTAAGGCTAAATTCCATGTGGGATTCAGCGAGGTTGGACTCAGTCCGGCAGGACACATGGAGCGAGAGTTTTAACCCTATTTCAGAGCCTTCATACGTAGAGGGCAGCAAGTGGAGGTCGAATTTGACAACAAATGGTGGATTCTCTGCAAGGGCGTCGACTAGAAACGTTTCAGAGTTATCGGAAAACCCCGCCATTGGAAGACAAAGCATGGGTGACAGGTGTTGTTCCTTACGACAAGAAGATGAAGACGAAGTCACAGAGAGTAAGATTCGTGCATTTTTAGATGAGAAGGCTATGGAATTAAAGAAGCTGCAAACACCCCTGTATGAGGAATTTAATGATTCTCTGAGGGACTCTGTGTTTCAAGAGAATGGAACCACAGCGGGGACAGCGGAGAGTTTTGTTGCTCCTTTGAGTCCTGCTATGGCCAAGCAACCAACACCCAGTACAAGCAAGTCACCTAGCAAGGGAAGTACCGTGAGCGTAAGGTCTGTGGGTATTCGCAGCAGTCAAGAGAGTGAAACCAGCGTGAGCTCTGACAGCCCAGGTGGAAATGCAGCTCTTTCGACGCGTGCCAACCTCAGCCCTCTCCTCGAGATACCGTCCCCAAGTGTGAATGAACTGAAAGGTTTCAGTCATGACACTCAGCAGCCTTTACCCAGTCCAGGTCCGAGTTCTAGTGAGCGCCAAAGATTATGGAAAGAGGAACTT
Organism: Straminergon stramineum; assembly: GCA_963920665.1. Taxonomy (NCBI): domain Eukaryota; kingdom Viridiplantae; phylum Streptophyta; class Bryopsida; order Hypnales; family Calliergonaceae; genus Straminergon; species Straminergon stramineum. The sequence continues at coordinate 18,703,879 of OY987272.1, forward strand.
CAGCAGGAACTTCAACTGAAAAGAGAAGAGAAACGTAAGCACTCTCAACGGGTCGCCCCATTATCTCCGTCTCCTAACTCAAGAGCACATCAACGGCCAGGTAGTAGTCGCTTGGCCTCTGCGTCGCAAGTATAGTAAATTGTTATGGCACTTTTGCCTTGAGCAGTCGATTTTCCTGGTCATTTTAGATTGCTGTGTGGCACATAGTAATTATTATTGAGCTGAATTTTTCGTAGCATTTGCGTGTCTTTGTCACATCCGTAGAAATATTCGATGTTGGGTTACCTTGAGCTTTTCTTTTCTTTGTATAGTTGTATATTTTGACTTCACAAGTAAATCTAGGTGCATCTGCATATTCATCTGTGTAGCTCTTCTGGTGCCACTTTGATAACCGTATAGAAGTGGATTCAAGCCTCCTTCCTGCATTGCTGTGCGTTGGCGTCGGTTATAATCATCGCTCATTCTTTGACAGTACCTGTCTTTCCATGCATACTCAATTTCGCAAACGAAAAGAACTGTTATCATGTTGTTTGGGGGCTGAATTCTGCTAGATTTTGATAGTTTGTTTTTTCTTCTAGATTCAAAGCTTTGGAAATTTACTAGCCTACAGGAATTCAAGGAAGAGAATGTGATCACGGTATTTAGCCACATTTACAACGAAGTTGAATTTTTCTGGAAAAATTGTTGTAAACTCCAGAAAGCTTATGCAAAATTGGCCAGAATTTGTACCCACAACGTTTTTCTTGGAGACCCCCGAGCGAGAATAGAAGATGCTGTAAATGAAAACCGTGGTTATGTTTTCAGTCCCGAGATTGAAAAAACCCTGGAAGCTTTTACGCGCTAATTAGGCTGAAAGTGGTGGATGCGAAATTCAAAATGAAGGATCAAGATTTTTCATCCAATTACTTTTTTGATCGCTTTCAATATGTCTAGAGGGTGGTGGTGGATATTCTCTCATTGAGGTTTTTAGTGTTCTCTCCACATATTTTTTGTATTTTGGCACCTTCTCTGTCCTCACTCTTGATCTGAAATTCAGACATTTAACCCATAAACGCCAATGCGGACGAAAAACGTTCGATGAATAATAAGGTAATCTGTAGGAAGTAGGAATGCATTTTCATTTTTTTTTCAAACACAATCGTGGAGACGTGCCGCACCATGGAGGGCCAGAAGTATCATCATTTGGATGCATTCATATTTTTAGAACGCATGGACACAGAAATTGACACGATAATACACGTGCACGGTGTTAGGCCGGAGGCTGCCCTTCTTGCAATTTTGATGAGGGCAACTGAAAATACAGACTTCTGCAACTCTGGGCACTCACGGTCAGACAGTGGATGCTGAACAGTGCGCAGCCCGCCTTTCCCCGTGGTTACCAGTCCGTCGTTCAGACATGAAGTAACTTTCTTGAATTTGAATCCAACTAATGACATTATTCTAGTCTAATGTCTATGCAAACTTGATATTTTGTGAAACACCTAAAATTGAAAATTTGATTGCAATTTATACTTTGGCCCTAAAAACCATGGTCCATTGATTATCTAATCATAGAATTACAAAATATTTGTTTACAATGTTGTGACCCAAAAAACACAACATTTCATGATCAAGAAAACACCGTGGGTCAGAAAAAGATAAATTTCTGTCATACTTTTAAAATCTGACAGATGGACACCGTCGGCAACAAGCAATTTACCATAGCAAACACCAAAACACGGTTGACAGTTCAGATAATTAACTTGACGAAAATTTGAACTTGGCTTTGCATTCGCTGAAGGAAAATACAGGACCTGCCTATCCTTAAGTAAAGACTAAGACTTTAGACATGCAGCAAATACAAATCTCTAAAGGATCTGTTGAGACTTGTTAAGAATAACGCCTTCGTATTTGACCTGGAACCACTTCATTGCATCCTCCTTGGTCACGCGATGTTGGATACCCACACGGGACTTGGCCCTCCTTCTTCTTCCCACTCTGTACCCCGGGCGTTCAAGCACGACATAGAAATCCATACCATAGATACCTGTGGAAGGGTCGTACCTGCAACCACAATGGCAGCGGGTTGTAACGACCAGACGAGCTGTCACTGAGAAACCCGCCCAGTCTGTTCCTTATTTCGATTTTAATACGATAGGAAATCAATCCCTTTTCAATCTGTGGTTTAAAATCCGTCCATTTACAACGCCAGAGTCACCCGAACACGTAATTTGTAAGACATAAGATCGATTTCTACGTTCCATCACAATGCTTCTATGAGACACTTTGTATACTCAAACTTCAACAATTCAGAATTTATACATAAAATATTTAAATAGTATGTCAGTGCATTGGCATCCTTTCAAAAATGGAAACAAGAGCTTATCAAGAATTGCATTCTAACAAAGGAAACCACTCAAAAGCCACCGGAATAGGTTCTCTCCATCAGGAAGTATGAATGTTTACTCAAAGACCGAAAAGAACCAGTCAGGTAGAGGGACTTACTTGATACCAAGATCGATATGCTCCTGGATACCGAATCCAAAACACCCAGACTCACTGAAGTTCCGGCGCAGCAACTCGTATTCCTTCACTTTCAAGCCACTCTCGAGAAGCTGCATAGCCTTCTCACCACGGACAGTGACATAGCATGCGATCTTCTCGTTACGCCTGATGCCGAAGGAACGAACAGTATACCTTGCTGCAGATTGTACCAACTGATTACATAAAGCTAGTCCCCCAATCACAGCTCTAAACCAGTAGAACATAAAATTCCATTGAAGAGTTTCATTGGGAAGAGTAAGCTAATTGGATAAAAGTCTGAGCATACCCTTGGAGAAGACAGGGGACTGACCGCTCAGCTGCTCCAACACCTGTAGGGCAAGTAGTGGTTGATAAGGGAACACTCACCACACTAAAACCCGTAATATCATTAGCAAAATGGAGAACTTCAGAGTTACCATGTTTTCAATTTCGAAATCCAGTTGAAACCTAGTAAAACATAATTGCCTAAATACCTTAGAGGCACGAGTCAATCTGTCTCCACTTTCTCCCACGGAGATGTTCAGGACAAGCTTCTGCACTTTGATGTCCCGCATGGAGTTCTGCATCTTCTTTTCCGACGCCTGTACAAATACAGAAACCAGATGACTACCTTCAGATCTTCACTAAGCCGAACTGTATATTATCAAAGAGCAATTGCTGCACTATTCTCAACAGGCACGCAAATGGAATCCAATGCAACCTAAACCACGCTTAGCTAATTCCTAATGCATAATTAAGGCTTAGACGACTTAAATCCTACTTGAGAATTACTTCATAAAATGCGACAGACGGAAGAGAAATTTCGCCTATTCTAGACGAACCGATTAATCGACAAAAGGCATTCATGAGGAGACCACTGTCTACACTGAAATCTCCACATGACAGAATGTTGCCACAAACCCTAAGTTGCAACACTTGGGTGTAAATTGAAAAGCCTCGTAAATAAGGCAAAGGAACACAGCAAAAAAGGGCACAGAGAGACCAAAAGAAGGCATTGAAGAAAGTTCGATGGCCGAGCGCAACCTAACTTACCATTGCAGCAGATTTGCTCACGCCGTCGGCAACGGCGGCCGAGCTGAAGTTGAGAAAAAGAGGAGATCTTGTGGTGTCTGCGCTTCTTCACTTGAGCAACTGAACGCTCTCCTTGGATGAATGAAATGACACCCCATGAACGAATGAAAATGAGACCGCCGTCCGTCCGTCAGCACTTCCATAACTGAAGTGAACGAATAGAATAAGACTCATGGATGAATTGAAATGACGGATTCCGTCCATGTGGATGAGGATGGTGACATACGAATAGTACGGTTGGGATTGGGGTTTAGGGTGAGTAGGAGGCTACAGTAAGTTAATGGCACGGACCCTTGTTGAGCGGACCCGTGTATCATGCACACAGGGTATCAATTGGTCTCCCTAGTATGAAACTCTGAACCAACCCTTTTTTTTAATTTTTGAAAAAGTGCTAGGATAGCGATCACTTAAATTTTGGTGAAGTATTATATTTCTACATTCATCCATCTTTTCAACCGAAAAATACTTTTCAATCAAATTCATGCACTTTTTCATCCAAATTTGGCAAATTCATCGGCATTTTAAGTAGAAATGGAAAATTTATGGCAAAGAAAGATTACTTTTTTCTAGCGAAAAGTAGATATTTATTTTGAAATGGTGCAATTTGGCCCTATAGTGCCAAAAAAGAAAAGGGATGCTCTGAATTTGTTGAAGAGTATAATAAGTTATATGGAGTATTATTAAGATAAGGTAGGGACTAAATTAAGTTAGGGAGTCCATTTGCCCATCCCTATGGAAAGAAAAGTCACCCATTGATTAACATCAAAAGTGCAATTTAAACATATAAAATCTAAGATTTTTTTTAATTCAAAAATGCTTAAAAGATACGTGGTAGAAATAGTACTCATGGTTTAAGAGTAATGTAGAAGTTTTCAATACAAGTCTTATTTACTAATTTCAAATGCAAATTTAGTTGTAATCTCTTTATGAAATATTCAAGTGATATTTATTTTATAGCATTAGAGCCATCTAGAAATGAAAAGAACATATGGTGCTTTGATAAGTTGATATCCAATCCAACCTAATATAAGCAAATTTTTCAATCAAACAAGATAATTCTGGTGAATTGCTCGAAAATTTGAACTACTTATTTAGATTACCATTCATTAATAAACAATGAATCAAATAATTAATGACACAAAACTAGTCCTATTGCATGTACACTCCTAATTTTTTAATATATTTCAAAAACTTGCATGAAAAAATATATGGTAAATGATAATAGTTTCACATATTATAAGCAAGAGAAGAAATAATACAAGGTTTGTAGATATGTGGATGGCCCAACATTGAATGCATAAAAACCAAAGCTTTGAAAATAGCAAAAAAGGCCAGCATACAAAATTCTTCAAAAAATCTCATTATAGTAACAAAAATCATCCAAAACAAATAAAAATCACAAACTAAATGAGTTCTTTACATTTTAGCTTGTATTGTTGTTATAATTTTAATCTATGTAAGAATCTGTTATTTTTTGGGCTATTTGAAATCTATTTTTTTAATAACAATATGTTTTTTATCATTGTTAAATGTTTGAGCACTTTAGATTCAAATTGTTGTGAAATTACTTTGGGCATATTATTTCTTCAAAGACCTTCTAATGTCAAAACATCCTTTTCTATTCTAAAATAATGTAGATCTTTGTGTGTTTCTAAAAGCACACCAAAAAAACACCTACTGTAGAATATAAATTAGCAATTGTGAAGCTAGTGATTAATTTTTTAAATAATTTTTCATTAAATTGAAGAAAAAATAAGGAAAAATTCCATATTTTTGAAATTAAATGTAAATTAAATAAGATTCTATTCATTTGAAACTAGCATTTATGTTCTAAATTTATTTTTTGTCCATTATGCACGTTTTGAATGATGGAATTTTTTTATTAGTAGAAATATTTCTAAATCTACTATTACTTATTTTAAAATTAGAAGGCGTGAACTTCTACAAATTTTTGGTGCAAATTCTCTAATATTCTAAGTTTTGACATTTCAACTTTAAAAAAAAAATATTTTCTAAAAACAATGATAAATCATTTAGCATCATTTAGTTTATAAATTCAATTTTAGATTTAATTTTGATTAATAAATGTTGAGTATAGTAGCAGTGGTTGAAGTATTGTTTTATAAATGGAAATATGGAATTTTTTCCATATAAATTTATTTAAAAGTCATTACTATACTACTATATAGTAAACCTTAGTATAGATTTGTATATTTTCTAAAATTTAGGAAAAACAATTTTTTTAGATTCAAAAATACTTATTTAACTGTGGATTGATAAGAAATCAAATAAAAAGAGTTTTTAACCACAAAACTAAGCTTCCAATATTTTAATTTGTACATTTGTTAATTCTTAGTGCAATGCATGAACTGGATTGAATTCTCTAACTATATTTTTTGGGGTATTGCAAGATCAAAGTAGTGATATTACCTTAGTGGTGACATCACTACCATGTGATTTAGAACTTTAGAATGTGCAGATGCTGGCTTATGCATTGATTTTAATTAGTCTATAAAGGAAATTTTTTCAACAAAAAGACAAGTGGGCATTCAAGTAGCCAATTCTATATATCAAATTTCTTGTATTTTTTTGGAAATTATCCTAGGAAATACAAGATGTTTTGACATATAAGGTTGCACATTGATATTTTTAATTACAAATTTAGAGAAATAAATTATAAAACCAAGAGTTTTTTGAATAGGATGGGCAACACCTATTTTGAATTTTTGATAAGTATTGAAGACATTGTTTGAGAATCTGACAGTGGATATAGACCAAATCAAGGAGAAATATCTTCTTGATGGGGAATTGTCTTAATATCTAAATTGACAAGGTGGGAGCTCTCAATCTAAGTATTGGGTAAAAAATGCCTTCAATTTCGAGCTAGAAGTTACTTTGGAGTCTTTGAATTCTTTGTTAATTTATACCACCTTTATGGGACACCCCTAGTTCTAGGACCACATTATAAATCAGGACATACACATTGTATTTTTGGTTCTACTTTACCAAGGAAATTCTACATGTTTAGGACTATCTAGAACATACTTTGAGTATCAGCCCTATGGCTAATTTAGATTGTGCATAATAGTTTCATGTTTAACCATGGGTGTTGGCCCTTAGCCAAACTAAATAAAGTCCTATGGGATGGCCTCTTGGACTCATGATGTGTGGCATTGATGAAAGCACATCAAAGCATGCGTCAATGTCCTCAATGTGCTAGAAGAACTTGACTGAAATTTGATGAGATTTGGACTCAATCCCCGATGCTTGCAACCAAGGTGAGTGATATAGTAGTTTGGAACAAGCCAAAGTCTATTCTTTGCAATTTTACTTAGATGTGTTGTTCTTTGTTTGTCTAGCCTTTGGCTTGGTTGTTATGTTTTTGTTTTTTCTACAATGGAATCTCCAATTGTTAAAAAAAAATTTATTGATTACAAAAGGGCTAAGGAATTATCTTCAACAAAATTCAATTGTTATTTTTTGGTTATTTTTTTCATTCTATTTTAAAATAAAAAGTATATTCTTCTTCTAGCAAGGTCTACATGTCAAATTCAAAATTGAACACCATAACTATTTGTCATAGTTTATTACATCAATTTTCCAATTCACACAATATATTACTATATTAGTTAATTTCTTTGTTATAGAATTAATTTTTTTAAATGGATAATTATTGAGCCTCAACTTTTAATTGGTATGTAGATTTGCTTATCCTAAAGATCTTCTTATATTTCTAATGAATTAAAATATCTTTCCAAAAAATTGAAATTAAAAGATGATGAATAGATAAAAATATGACTTTATCTTTGGCATCTACAAAAGAACAAATAATATTTTTTTAATGATGAAACAGAGGAATTAAAACTTAATAGCATAATTATAGGGTTGGATGCTTAAAGGCTCAAAATCATATTGAAAAAATCCACTAAGCTTATTTCATGGACTCATGTAACTTCAATAGAGGATTCAAAGTGTCTCTATTTAAAGGTTTAGAATAAAAAGAAGACCTTCTTGGTAGTCTTAAACCAATAAATTCATACTTAACATTTATAGTTGGATTTTGGACTAAATACTTGATTTCTTGTTGAAGCCTTTCCATTGTGCCAACCCATATGTTGCCCATCATTGAATATCATGTACAAAGTGGTGACATGGTTTAGCTTGTTGAGAACTTTGCATTATTTACTATCATGATTTTTGGATTTGTTTAATATTTGCAGAAAAGATTTATATCCTTTGATTTACCATTTGGATTGTGAATTAATATAAAGTAGTCTATAAAGAATAAATACATTTCTTATTTTGGTTTGACCTTGGTTTATAAACATTATTTTTAAGCGATTTTCTGGCAAAAAGATGCCAAAGCACTTTAGGAATTTAGCACATTAAAAGAATCCCCCCCTTGTGATTCTTTAATTGAAATTTTGTGATTTCAAATTTTTTTGACATGTTTAAAATCACAATATGAAAACTGAGACACTTTTGAAAAGTTAAGAGTGTCTATATTATTCAATTTTTATGAGAAATTTCACTGCAAAGGCCAAAAAAACCTTAGAATTGGTTGGTGGGGAATATAGAAATCCCTAACTTAATTGCCTTCCAAGCAATGAACTACAACAATGAATTTTTTTGGTAAACTTTTAATTGAATGACTAAATGGAAAGAACACCCCGAAATCCCCTCATTATGTGTCCTAACATCCTCTAAATCATCCTACATTTGCTTTATAAGGTTTAGGTAATCTTGTAGGCCCAAATTTCCTTGAAATTGGCAATTAGGGCACAAAAAAGGTTCAACTAGGGTCCTAAGGGAGAATTACATCACAATACCAATTACCCAACATCCCCAATCAATCTACATGCATGGTCACCATTCCCTTACAATAAATACAATCCATAGTACCATGCATCAGCTAAAATTTGCTTGCATAACACCATCAATTTGGATAAGATGGTGGAATTCCACGACTTTGACACTTAAGCTTACTTCTGATTATTGTAAGAAGCAACTTGAGAGAAAGAGTCTTAATAAAAGGAAAAGGAAACGTTCTCGTTTTCCGGTTATTAATCCAGCAACACTTTGAAGGTTTTTAATCTTTGTATGTTGGACTTCCGCTCCAGAGTACAGTTCTTTTAAACAAAAACCAAAGCATATGCAGTGCAAGGCAAACCTCGACAACTGCACACGAACAAATCCATAGTCACAATTAAAGTACTCATAATTTGAATTTTCATCACTAATTTGAAAGCTTTGCAACTGCTTGATTGAGCTTTAGAATTTAAGATAAGAAGAAGAAAACCTGGATAAGTAACCTTGGCGACCTGGAAGACCAGCAGATCATCGAATCATCACGCCAAGTCCTCACAATTTTCCGATTGTGACTCTGACTCTAACTTAACTCTTGTGCATTCTTATCGATTCTAAAGACTCTGTTTCAACACTTCAAGGAAACCTCCAAAAGATTGAAAAACGTTCAAATTGTTGCTAAATTCAAAATCAAGATATCAAGATATGTTAAGAGTATTTCCTCTCCTCATAAATAAATCTCATTAACCCTAGACAAAGCCAATTACAAACCACTGATGTGCATGTGCATTTGCATCCAAGAAAAGGCCACAACTCTTTTTCTACCTCTCTTCCAAAACAGAGTAGTGCAACATTTGGATGAATGTCATCATTTAGTGAGAATGGCAATTATTACATTAACACCTTCAGGTTTTGTGCCAATATGAGAATCAACTGCTTTAGAGGATATTTTTGGAAAACTCAAATGCCTTTTGAGCTTCCTCATCAAAATTGATTCAAGAAGTTTTGAACCTCTATTAGTTACTTTGATGTTAGTTTCAATGTGTGATTGAATTAATGGTAGTACATACATTTTTTAATACCCTCAAATAAGAGGTGCTAATCTAGTGCATTACCAAGAGCAATTGAAATAGTGTTGACCAAAAATGGATTGAAATTGTGTTGAGATGTTGTGAAATAGAAAAGCATTAAGTCAAGTTGTGTTGACTCAATGGAATTTCCAAGACCATCCAAATTTTGACTCAATACCAATTCAATTGGTCATTGATACAGCATTGAAATTTAGTGTTTAAGAGTTTGAGACACCATTAAGTAACGAAATATATTCTAGGAAGAAATCAATGTGAGGAATCTTATGACCATGCTTTGTAAAATAGATATCTGTATATGTTAACTAGATTTTACTATTTGACTTGCACATTGTGACTCATTTTGTACATTCTAACATGATGGTACAATTACTTTGCCAAAATCTAATTAAAATATAGAGACATCTATTTTACAAAATTTGGGTATAAAATTACTCACTTTGAATTCTTCATAGATTATATTTTTGTTACTAATGTTGTTTTAAATTTGAAAGATTAAGTATTTCCTACATATCTATGCAATTGGATTATAAAAAATTCACCACCAAGTGTTTTCAATAAAATATTATGTAAAACCATGAAAATTGGCTTTAAAACTTCACCGAAAATGAAATTCTGCTTTCTTTGAATCTGAAATTTGGATTGCATAAGAATTGAGTGTTAATTATGGAAGATGAAAATTTTTAATTCTTTTCTTTGCAATGCAAAGAAATTTGCATGGCAGGATAGCTAGTTCGTAAATGAATTAGATCCCACTGTACACTCGTACAGTACCATAATACTCAGGGCCCTGAATCAAAAACCACCCCCAATTAAACCAATACAATTGCTCTTATCTCCAAATTGGGCTATCGATTTCGCCCTATGGCTTTAAACCACAGTATTTATGAGAACGACACATGCCATGTGAAAATATACATCTGTATTCAAATACAATATTGGCTGTACAGTACTACAGAAGAGATTCTCTATTCCGTACCCTTCTTATTCTCCCCAGTCTTCATCCTACAGTTGGTTGTGCCACATCGAACGAAAATATCTGAAATTTAGATTCTCAATGTCATCCCCAAGGCTCAATTTGGAAGAGCAAAGAGCAAAGCACAAAATCAAATTTGGTGTGAAGGCATGAAAATGCCAATGCACTTCACGGTATGCTGGTTTCTACATTTCGGTCTCCATCAAAATTTCAAAAAAATTACCCAAATAACTTTAGACTTGGTCACATGTGCATATCAGCAAGCATCAGCAAGAATTTACATCTACAGTAGGCATTTTTACCAAGGAAAGGTTCTCCTACGGAATTACGGAGAACTTTCACAGAAGCCACTTCAAAGGTCTAGTGACAAAATATCGAATCCCGAACTGAGCGGCAACTGTGGCCTTCAGAGTCGCATACCCGGGTGAAGCCCCCAAACTACGTCCACATGCAATGCGAGGTTTACATAACACGATGAATCCGTCTCCAAATGGCATGTGCCCAAAGTCCCAAACATACATGTTTGCAGGTCGAGAGCTGTGATTTCTGTTGCTCCAAATCATTTGGCCACAGCTCAGCTCCAGAGTGCCATGTCAGCACCTGAGAAATCACATCGGTCAATAAGCCAGAGTTAGCATTCGTTTCACCGTATCATTCCACCATTCAGTAGAACATCTAATAAACAGCACTCTCCATGAAGTAATAAACCTCTCTAAAGTAGTATTGATTGCCAGTCCCCGCCCAGCTCACATATAAATGTCATGAATGCAAATGACCCTCTCTTTTGTAATCTAATGTAATGAGTCATACTGGTCCCGGACCGGCTCTTTCTAGAAGTTCTACAGTATTAGTCACGAAACCAGAAAAAGTCACCAACAAATAGCGAAAAGCAAGGTCACCTGGAAATGATGCAACTAAGGGCTCTATAACACTTCTAGTGTCTGTTACCCAAGGGGTAGGAAGTAAACACATGGTTCGAAAATGTACGAAGTTTTGGTATCCAATGAAAATGAGAAATGTTAAAAGCAATAGTGGCATGTTAGGGTTCATTATCCCGAAGACTAATTTCTTATGTCTAATCCCTCAAGATTGCATATAACCTGAAATATGCCCTGTAAGAGCCGGTATCTATTTCATAAATAGAATTGTGACATATGGTTTTAGTAATAGTAGCCTTATGAGATTATCGAATAGAGATTTCCGAAACTTCGGTCAGTGAGGATGATACCGAATATTTCACCAAGGGTTTTATAGCTTAAGGAGGCACATGTCTAATTAATGTAGAAACACTTACGATTAGCCGCTTGTTCAGTTTCTTTTTTCTTTTTTTTCTTTGGAAACAAGTGAAAAGGAATTTCATTGCAAAGAGTGAGGACACAAACCCACCAGCCACAACCGCTTGTTCAGTTTCATTACTGGTCCTTACCTAAACTTTTGAGCCTCTCGTTAAGGATAAGAGAACCGGCTTTCTTCAAAAGCAGATATATCATGTGGGTGAACTCAGTATCTACGAGTTGGTGAACTCACCTTTTCGAATCAGTTACTGCTCGAACTTCATTTCAATTAGTGGCGCAATTCGCTGGAATGATTCTTCTACACGAACCTCAGCATCTTCATCTTCGTCGAATTGGGCGAGGAAGAGTTGCTCCGAGGTCTCCTCACTGCTGCACTTGGTGAATTTAGATACTGTCCTGGAGACCCTGCACAGATAAACAAACTAATGAATCACTGGCAAAAGCTTTTTGAGGTTCAAGGCTACCGGACAATGTACATTTCCAGATATCATGGACCTTCACATTCAAAAATCTGTGGTCAAGTTCTCATGCTCGTTCAACAACATACTAATGAATATCATCGAGTGGCCCTTGCAGTTCTGGGAATTCCCTACGAAGTTCAATACGCCTAAGAAACAAATTGTGACCTTCTGTGAGAATACCTTCTGAAGGACGTCTACATTTTCTGCTTTGAGATGGTGACCACAGCCTGCTCGGACTCCCTCCAGTAACAACTGCAACCGCACCTTCTTCAAGGATGGCGCTCAACCTTGCCTCTGGTTTCAGCCGTGGTTGGGAGTTCCAACCTTCATCAAGTAAAACAGAATACTCGCCTAGATATTCACCTACACCACCCAACTCTCGCCCTTGACAGTCCAGACCGTAGGTTTCATCCGCCGTCTGTGTTGACTGAAACATCTCTTTGATGATTTGGGAATAATCTAGGGCCTCATCAGTAAGGCCATGTGTTTTTGCTAGTGGCTCGTCATGCTCAGCGGCCAGTCCATCAGGCAATGACAACGAGGGTGGATCTACACGGCAGATTTTAGAGGTTTGAGTAATTTTCAAGGGCTGCAAGTTGCGACATCCAGAACTTGCTGGTTTGTCGGTGGTGGGTGGCATTTGTGAAATTCCTACCCTGTCCTCCTGCTCGAAATCCTGGGTTTCATTGAGATCCATGCATGGCATCCAAGCAAATGGGAAATCCATTAAAGACAAGCTGGGCGCACCCTCAGAAAACACTCTTCCAGGAGATATATTCGTATGCTTCTGAGAATGAATCTCCTCTACAACCTGTGTCTCTAAAAGAACATCAGTTTCGCTACCAAGTTCAGGACGGTTCGTTACTGAAGCCTTGGGTGACGACCTGAAACCTAGCTCCTCAAAACGAGACACTCCACCGTTCGGCTCCAAGACACCAACTATCTCAATACTCTCCGTCTCTACCAGTGTGTGCTGAGCAGCATTTCCATATCTAGACACTGTCCTTGGCACCTCGGTAGTTAACGTGCAAGGAATCTCCTCGTCATTCCACCTATTCTCCAAGCTTGTCAGATCGATTGGCTGAGAGTTCTCAACCATATCTGATTGTTCTACTCTCTGTACTGGCTCATGAGCAGCACTCTCATGCCCAAGTAAGTCATGTTCTGAGCTTACAGAGGATAGAATTTGAGAGGCCCGTGCAGAGGCATTAGGTTTTGGGCAATCTCCTGAACAACCTGGTATTTCCGATCTGGAAACGTGTTTTGACTTTCGCCTGTTTTTCCTAGATGGAACAAGCATGTTGGTGTCCATCAACGTCCCATTGTTGGATTCATGAATAGTGGGTACAACTACCGGATGGCAGTCGTCCTCTTGAACGATTTGAGTTTCCAGTTGCGCATCAAGACTCAAAGGAATTGCCAGTCCTGCGGAGCCAAGTCTCTCCAATCCTGGACGTCTACTGTTTTCTGCTGTTGAATCTTCATTGCAACATCCAACAACACACAACACTGGAGAATGAACGAAGGCCTAGACTGTAAAAATTGTGGCAGCAACTATATATTTTTCCTACACGCAAAGGAACTAAGATTCGGGAAACATCACAACGATATGACTACGTTGTTCCTTGAACAAGAAAAAAGAGGTACCCGATATTTTAAGTACTCAGGCCAGATATAGGAGATTTACCAACACGGGGCTGCCCAAAGACTCAACAATTTCACCCAAAATATGAACCCGATTCTACCCATAACTTTAAGAATTCCTTCCGAAGTCATGAACCGAAGAAATGATGACCGAGGGACATACCACTCATTTTATGCTTGCCTTGGTCTCCTCTAAAAATCCTTTCCGTCAAATCTGTGCAGTCAAAAGTAGCTGGTCGTGAATACTTCAAAATGTCCGCCGGCGGCTCCCTACTCCCTCCAGGGTCTGACAACTTCTGTTCTTGGGCAGACTGAGATACATTCATGGAGCTTGCTTCACCAGGACAATCGTTGGGGGCAAGGCTCTCTACATCAAGTTGGCCTGGTTTAGCAGGCTGATGCATGATATGATCTTCTGCAATAGCCTTCATTACACCTAATGATATTCGTGGCAAACCTCTGCCTAGAGGCTTCTTTTCTTTGAACAGTGCTTGACGTCGCCTTCTCGTTGTGGGTATGTGCTTGGAAACTTTAGCCGGGGTCCCGAATCCAAATGCTAGCGGCAAAACACTTGTACAGACAGAGTCAACCTCGTTGTCCTCGTGCGCGACTTTGGGGGATTCAGCCCTTCCATTCTGGCGTTCGAACCTGGGAGTCTCAAGCACAATATTATTTTCTTTCGTCTGCAATTTCTCAATCGTGGGGCTACTAACCTTTGAAGGTTTGGGTGACTGATGATGACTTTTAATTTTCTTCAGTCTATGAAGAGAGTCTGGACCCCCAAAATGGGCAAGCCTGCTAGCCAATTTCCTTTTTTCGCTAGCCCGAGTGAATGCGTCTATTGGAACAGATCGCTTCCGTCTTGTTTTCCTCGGACCTGAATCAGTAGAAGAAACCTCAAAGTCATGAAAGGACAGGCTGCGCAATGTATCCATATTCCGTACCCTAAAGAAACACATATAAAGCCCATAAGAACTGAATGTTAATCAGTCACTGTTAAATAGTTGGACCCTCTCAAATATAAGTACAACACGAACCTTTCTTTGATACGAGGATAGCACCGTTTTCGCCGGTCTCTTCCATGGGTTGTACAAGAGGGACAAGTGACCCCACGACTGCTTCCACCGCAGTAATCTTTTCTGAAAGCTCTTCTCTCTCGGATTCCTTCTGAACCTGCATTATGAGCCACAAATCTTTAGACTTATAAACACAAAAAAAAACTTCTTTAAAAGACTCTAAATAGAATGCCACGCGATCAGCACTTTTGAGAGTTAGTTCAGCCAAATAATTATGAACTTTAAGATCAATGGCCAGGAGGTTACAACCAATGAGAAGTGAAGACTTGCTCAGCCTTACGACTTACTAAGTCTGCATGTGTCGAATCTGGAGCAGATTGAACCTCAGACCCTCCCTCCACATACCCGTTAAACTCCATTCTCTCAAATATGTCAGCTACAGTTTGAGGAAGGCGCTCCTTGTAACTGATGGACAAAGAAAATTACAGAAATTAGCGAAAAAGCAACTAGTCAAGAAATAACAAAAGTCACAACTTATACAGATGCACCAGTTTTCTCTTTGGCGTGTAATATGTCACTTGGAATGATCTACAGCCGAACCAACGAACAGTTCATTGTTAAATTTCAAAAATCCCTGCTCTGTGAACACAACCAAATAGCCTTCCGAACAAGAATGACAAAAACCTTCAGGATCTGGTCTACCATGTATGGAAAACCAGGAATTCTGTTACCTATTATGGATTACTCGAATACTGTAATCAAGCAGGCTCTCACCACCGAAGACACCACCTCCTAAATTAAACTGAATATCGTCCAAAAGCTTGCAAATATCTTTCAAAATTTTCGACTTTTCTTTCTCAAGAGGCCCACCACAGTCCCGTTCAATTAACTCCATTCGGAAAAGGATCTGTAATTCATAAGCCCTAAGTTTCTCCTGACGTATATGTACAAAATCTGAAGTGGCTGGCTCGCAATTAGTGTACTGTCTAGCAAGTTTCTTTGGTTTCACCAGGAGCCTATCCATCAGCCGGCCAGCAACCATCTCCGACAGAACGGCTTCATTCGTCTGGCCACAAGAATCAGCACCATCAGACGACCCTCCGTATTCTATACTGTTGCCGTCTAGCATGACAAAATTCCCCACTCCAGAGACTGAGCCCAGCGTTTCCTGCTTCATGGCTAGCGTGAGTTCTTTCTTCCGATCAAATCTCTCAGCTTTCGATAGGTTACTTGCGGAGCTTGAATCAGAGTTGCATGGTTTCAAGGTCTCCCTTCTCTCAATATTTTTCTGAGCACTGCTGTGCACTTGCGTGGAATCATCCTTGATTGGACATTGCATATATTCATCAGAAGGGCGTACCAAGTCCAAAGCTAGTTTCCTCTTCAATATAATCCGCTGAGCCCTGGTCGCATTAGACATGATTCCCTTGACGAACACCTGTAGATCTCCAGCATCACTCTGAAGGCAGTCCTGCAATATTTGCTCAATCGACGACAAGTAAGATTCTGCTTGTTCCTCAGTACCTAATCTCGCTGAGAAGAGACACTTGCCTCTCAAAGGCAAGATAGAATTGTCGGCTTGTTCAACTCTCTCGGCAGATCCAAGATGACGAATTCCACCCTCCAATAATAATACTCCTGGGCCAGGTTCGGCAGGTCCTGTTCAAAAATTACATTAAGTAAGAAGCGCAAAATACGTCCAGATCAAGAACAAAACTTGTGCATACTAACGGAGCTTGAGCAAGTAGCTCTCCATACAGAAAGTCAGCACATAATGACACTAGCGTTCAAAATTATCAAATAAAGCATAATTCATACTGATACCGAACCAGGTAGCTCGTCATTGCATAGGGTCGCACTGAAAATAGGCGCAATTGCAGAACTCGTAGCTCATGGCATTAATTGTCCTAGGTCTACGTTGACTTTGTACCCACAAATCTACATACTCCATACAGCAGACGTAGGCAAAGAACAAAGATGAATCTGAAGTTATCAAAAGCAGGACTGCGAGGGTCAATAGTACCTGGCGCAGCTTGGGAAAGAGGGACAATTTGTAGATTTGTAATTGGCTTAGGTTTAGACACGAGATCGAGCCAGCATTTGATGATCGTGATGGCTTTCGATGGCTTCTTTCCCGATCCGGGTCGCATGTATCTATTCTCTATTTGGACTCTTCCGGTACCTACAGTTTTCTTGTGCAGTATATACCGCCAATACTGAATCCAACTATATGCCTCCCTTTGGGTGTCTTTAATCTTCTCAGCACAGGTAGGCTTTTGTTTACACCCATATTCGGTTCTCCGTCTCTTCACAACGGGGGTATCTACCATTGAATTGGAAGAAGCACGCCGTTTTTTCGGCCTCATTCCCTGCTTGCTTTGGGCACATTCACTACCCTCTAAGCGTACATCTTCATCACTCTTTACAACGGGATGCAATAGAGATGGTACCAGCAGTAATGGTCCATTCTCATGTACCCGGAACTGCTTGTTGCAGTCAGAGCCCAACGGTTGAGGTGACTGGTACTTTTGCAACAAGGCAGCGTATTTCAGACTAATAGGCTCAAGGATAGCTGAGCTGCAATCCCCGTCTATATATAAATCAACCTCAGCAACACTGTTCCTGCGTGCAATAGCAAGAAGCAATATCTGCCATGCACGATCTCCTGATTCAAAGCTCTTAGGTTCTTGCTGCAGCTGCTGAAGTATATCATGGCCATAGACATCATGTCCCAGGGGGTCGAATTCCATTTCTTTACTTTCAGCTGAAGTCATGCTACTCTTCTTAGAATTCGCTTCACATGCTACACGATGGTATAAAAGATAACGGAACGAGCACTTGAAAGACACATCCTGCTTTCGCATAAGGGACTTTACCACAATTTTGACAATAGGAGGTTGCAAGGATGGGAAGCTCACTAGGGATAATCTTTCTGCTTTAGAAGACAACGTACCCAAATTCAGCATTGCTGAGACGTTATTTTTCATCAAAGCGCTGTCCACAACGTTAGAGCCAAGTGAAACTGCCTCAAGCCTGCAAACCTGAGGCTGAAGCTGTGCCCCATCCCTGGCCTGCACATTGATTCGAAGCTTACAATGCATTCTACGGGCATTGGGCTGAACTTGAAGATCGGAATGAATAACTGAAAACCAGAGCAAAGGTGCCGGTATGCAATCAGAAGCGATTGCAAGCGCATCCATAGTCGAATACTTCCACTTCGTTTGGGCAAAAACTGCCTGAAACTCCGGCCTCTGGGTTTCTCGACAAGTTTCAGTGTACGCAGTCGGTCTCCAAGCATCGCGTACCAATGATGTAGATACATGAGGCATATCAATCCAGCAAGCGCGAATGCCCTGCAACCGGAAAGGCTCTTGTATTCTTTTCATCTCCGATGAAAAAGCTTTGAGGAGCTCTGTGTCCCTGGCTGGTGCAGGCATATTCATGAAGCTTGCAAATTGCTCCATATTATCAGGCAGATGGGAAAACACGATAACCAGATTTTGCTGGGAATTGAATGGATTGCCACCATGGAACTCGCCTCTTCCCCTGGCCTGGTCCTCATCCGACGAAGATCCATCGCTTATAATTACAGAATTCCAGTTGAAATCTGAGAGCAGCTCTTGCAGAGCTTTAACTACATAATTGACTTTGCTCCGAGTGGCCTGAGATGGATCGCATTTACTGTTGACATCAGTAGCAACTGTAAAAAGCGTTTGCTGGAAAAGACCAAGGCTTGAATTCTTGTCCTCTGCAGACTTGAAACGACCAATCTGCCCTCCTGACCGCTGCTTTAACAGCTTCTGTAACATGGAACTGGACGCTGAAGGTGACAATGAAGAATCAAAGAGCTTGTAACTCCAACTGGTGCTCCTCTTGTGACCAGTGTTGAGCTCGTTGCATACGGCTAAAATACGCTCGATACTGCTATGAATCAGACCTGCATATGCCTGTGATGCGTTTCCATTTCCCTGACCAACACCAAGATACCTTCATTAGGCCTTCACCAAAGCCACAGGGACACAACACCTAAGGCAGCTTGGTACTCTTAAATACTCTAAACTTCAAATCATTGAACTATCAGCTGGACTAAACTATCTATTATGTAGACAATTAGACGTTGGAACTGACAAGAAATAGACTGCACTTCCGTCAGTCTTTTAGTTCATATGGAAACTCGGCCGGTGGGGCAGTTGTGATTCGGAGGCACTAACCTGGGCAAATACTTGTACATCGACAAGAACTACAAGGCGCTCCAGCCGTTGCCAACCCTGGGCTAAAGAAGTCGTCCTCATATCCCAATCTCGGTTCTGAAATCCGAAAAAATCGAGGAACCTAGATGTACAACGATTCAGACGATAGATTCGAGCACTTACAGTGCTCGAATTGGATCACCTCAAGTGAAAATCCATGGAGCGCTTAGGTTGATCGGTCATACATCTCCACTCGCAAGAAAAGAAAAACTAATTTCTGCGAGTAAGGAACATACAAGAATGTAAGTGACCGGCAGCGCAACTTCAGTAAACAAGTAATTACCGGCAGATGCAAGGACAATACGGTAAGATTCTGCACAAGAGAATAATCGCAGTCAAACCGACGGAGAAAGCCACAACTATTTGAATATCTTCTGTAATTCGACTCAGTCCGTTTCGAAACAACGGCACTCGATGAACCCAAAGGATTGTGCACGACGACAACAGTACTCTCGTCTTCCGGTTATTCAATCAGAAATGATTTGAACGTTTTGAACGTTTATTCAATCTTTGAATATGTACTTGAAGCTGAAGAACAGGTATGTGACAATGTGAATAAAATAGCATGAAAAGCAGGCTAAGGCAATCAAAAAGCAATTGGAAACTTGTGAGAATAGTCCTTTATCGGTAACACTGCATCAGGAGCAAAACCCGTTCGGAAACGCCAGGAATCCTCTCATCTTTCACCACAAAACAAAGCATCTATCTATATATGCTTCCAAGACCAATGAGGAAACCTAAACCAGACCCCCTTTGCAACGTCACCCGTGCAGAAGAGACACCCCGGAGGAGATACCATCGACGCGAGAAGTTGAGAACCTACTCAGCACGCCAACTGGGCAAGTCCTTCCCAGGAAATCGTCCGTTTTCTTCGAAGAAAGCTCCTGCCCTTCCCTTCTTCATCCCCCCATCGCTGCTGGCACACTAGAGCGTGAAATGGAGCTCCTCTGTTGCTTCGGCCCATCCACTGCGCTCGCAATTCAATGAAACTCAAGGGTTAGGAGCTTAGGGCTCAATCGAACTGCGCATGAGAGATCAGAACCGGGACTCGTCAACGTTGACGTTGGCGTAGAGCTGGAGCTGGTGCTGGTGCTGGTGCTGGCGCTGGCGCTGGCGGGAACAGTTTGAAAGCGACGTCTTTTCCGGAAGTTGGCGCTTTCCCGCCACAACGGCACGATGTTCTGAGTTCTGCCCTGCCCTGCCCGCCCTGGCGCCAAACCTCTCCCTTCCAGTAAGTTATCTTAACTCCAAGACCGACCGAATGGAGGATCCGCCTAGGTCCCGGACTCCCGCCCTCCCGGGGGGGAAGAGAGCTGGCCAGCTGGGGCCTGGGGCCCAGGGAAGGGAACGTGGAGGGAACGTGGAGGGAACGTGGAGGGAACTTGAGCCTCCTCACGCTCATTTTCCTTCAGTTCTGGGCAGCAGGTAAGGAAGAAGCACCTAAATGCGACACTTGTTTTGGATCTCTTGATATGGAGTGTGCATATAAGAAAAAATGATGTGTGTGCGTTAGGAAATGGTTTAGGAAACAAACAATATTGGTTTCGTATTTTTTTGAGCTTGAATGAATATTATACAAAATTTTGAAAAGTACTTCGTAGATGCACCTATTGTGGACACCAGACTAACACCAAAGTAGGCATGGAAACACCCAAAAGCAACACTCTCTAAACTTGGATCAAGGGCGGGTGATTGGTTGCTTCTTGGAAGAGTGACAACTTCTTAGAACCCCACATATCTACTTTGGAACCCCATTTGTCTACTTTGGGTCCACAAGTGTTTTGATTTAGGTTGTTTTTTAGGTGTCATCAAATGGATCATGTTACATTTAGGTGCTTCTACCTTAAGCTTACTGTACATTGCCATCCATCCGCCTACTCACACGTAAATTAAGTTACTGCGCCCATCGCATCGCTCTACTATTGTTCTTCTCCAGCCTTGCTATTCTCTCCATCACATTTGTAGTAAATGAGGCAACTCATTCCTAATCACACACACACACCATTTAGCAATATAGACTACTCTCTTTCCACATAGGAGGAGATGACAATGATTAATTACAATATAGTTCCTTGTGCGAGTGTGGCACATTGTGATTGTTTCACAACAATCTCAATCCTTGGTGGATTATACAACCAGCCTTCGCGAGAAACAAGAAGGTCTACATGACCAGGGTAGGACAAACAAAATCTTCCACTCAAAAATTCATAGTAATTATGTTTTGAGAAATAAAAATCTAGAAAATTATAGAAACCTTTTTAACTCTATTTCTACACATTAGAAAATCCCCCCCTCCCAAGAAACTCACCCTCCAAATAGGTGTAATTGCTTAAGTGGTTGAATATGGGTTGCCTCCCTTAACTTACTTATCATCTTTTGTTGTTCTTGGTCGTGTTTCTGGTATTGTTGTTCAACATTGTGTTTTTTGTTTGTCTTCTCTAGGTCTTCATCTTTGTTTTGGTGTTGTCAACCATCTTACCTTTTCTATTTGGTATGGAGAAATAATTATTTCAATATCATTTAGATTGTATTCTTTGTTAACCCTTTAAGGATTGGTCCACCATATTGTGGTCGATCTAGACACTTTTTGCTCAACAAGTAGAGTTTGGAGAAAAATTTGGAGAAGGACCAAAGGGAATGGATGTGGGGATTTGTGAACTACATCCACTGGGCCAAGAATCACCCCAATCTGTGTTTGCATGTGGAAATGGGATTCAAAATACTAAGGCAAAAGTGGTTGTAAATATGACAATTACTAGCGAAAAATGGACATAAATGAGAAAGATACTCATGTTTGTAAAATGCACTCTGCGCCCAATGCATATCTACCATCAAATCTTTGTTTTAAACCACTCATGTGTTGTAATTTTAATTTTTCAATTATGCAACAAAAGTGGGTTGTTTACCCCCCAAATTGCCCATCGTCCTTTAAGGGTTAATCCATATGCTCTCTTTTGCTCACTTCCGACCTTGTCCCTTCTTCAAAGCAAAGAAAAATGGAACCTTTTTACAAGAATACAAAACTTTTGCAACAAGTGAAAAGTCACCCAATTCCTCAAATCGGGTATTTTCACTGAAGATTGGACATTGAGGTTGTGTCAATGTTGACAAGCATCATAATTGTATTTGATTGTGTCCATATGCAATTGATTCTATGAATGAGGTTCTTACAATTAGTTGATGGGCTCTCCTAGTTACTTGTTGATCCCCTCAAGCTTCTCTAGATTTGCTTGGGGTACTAAGGGCTGGTTTGTACTTGGATCTGGATTGAAGTCTGGCCAGAATTCTCCAAGTTTGAGCCAATAGGGTCCTTCAATTTCTCCAAATCTAGCCCAAGGGCTTTATACTTGGGGTCGGCTAGAACTACAACTCATCCTACGTGTCACCTTAGGTGGCATGGTTTTGACACCAAACCATCTGGCCCCAAAGGAGCAATCAGGACGAGGTTTTGGGTGGCCCGAACTCCCATCTAGGGCTAGATTGATCTCTTCTGTTGAAATTGTACAAATCTCCACCATATACCAATGCAAAGTCTTTTGTTTTCTTTTTTGGTAAATGTCAGCCCCTAGGGAACAATCGGGACGAGGTTTTTTGTGGCTCGAACTCCCATCTAGAGCTAGATTGATCTCCTCCATTGGATTGTACAAATCTCCACCATATGCCAATGCAAAGTCTTTTGTTTTCTTTTTTGGTATATGAGCTCAAGAAACTTCCTCCCATATGTATTGTTGAATTTTATTTTTTATTTTTTACTTTTTATTCTTGAAACACATGGACTATTTCTATTCAAAGGTGCGCATTGTTGAATTTTTGAGAGCACTAGGGGCTGAGTAGAAGAAGCTTGCCTGTAAACCTGTTATAAGCTTAATGTTTATTTAATTTAAGCTTAATGTTTATTTAATTTAAGCTTAATGTTATGTACAATTTCTCTAACTGATAAGCTATGTTTATTTTCTTTGATTGACATGCAATGTTCTAATTTAAATTATTGACATTTTATAACTTAAATTAAAAATAAAATAATGATCATCAATAATATATATTATTAATAAAACTTCATACAATAACTTGATAGTTCTACCATATATTTCTTTTATTGGTATATTAACCCCTAAAGGTATTTGACTATGTTTTCACCAAAAACGCTCCAAAATTGTCATCTCTAGTACAAGTACGAAATTTTAGAAAAAATAAATTTTTGGACAAATGTAACCATAGGATCTTGTAGTACGCTGGTTTGGAAAGATGTGGAAAAAATTTCAGAAATTTCCACCGTTTGGATTGCAAGATATTAGCATTTGAAGTGACAAAAAGCCATTTTTTGGCCCTGCGAAAATCCGGGCAGCTGCACTTCACAAGGTGAGATCATTATGAAAAAAGTGTCCAAAATGGTTGTAATTCTTTGGATTAATTCTTCAAGTCATGTTAGCTACATGCTTGAAAAATTTTAGATCATTTGGAATTGTACAACATATAGGAAAAAAATAGTAAGTTGAAAGAAGTAGAGAATGATTCAAAATACTAAATTGTTAATAATTTATTTATGGAATTGAAAAATGCCAATCCCAATGGTTAAATTGTTGTTATAAACAATCTACACCTCACCTTTTTCTTTTTTTCCAAAAATATTAAAAATTGAGTTAAATAAAGGTCTTCAAAGTTTCTTTTAGAGTAGAGATTCCATTACTACCCACAAACTACCCACAACTAAAACTCTCCATAACTTTCATCTCATAAATCAAAATGGAATGATTCAAAGCTTTCCATGTATATATAAATCAGGAAAATAAATTTTAATCTTTTATTTTTTTTAAAAGTGATTTTTAAAGAAGTTTTTTTTGCTGCCCAGGCTGCCCACTTAGTGATGAAAATAGTATATCATACAATAACTTTTCAACCATGTATTCAAAAGTTATGAAAATTGTTGGGTCTCAAAGCTACTCCTCGGGCACATGTTGTGTTAAAATTTCAAAGAAAAAAAATAAAAATTCCATTTGTAGTGAGTTGCCCGAAATTGCTATGTTGCCAAAAGACACCATTTGGTCCTTTAGGGGTTAAAGACCTTTTACATTACCAAAGTAGATTTTAGCTCCTTCATTGATTAGTTTTTATAGTTAATTTAGCTTCCCAATTAATTTTTTCAATTAATTTTTCATTTCTAACGACATATACTTGAGAAAAGAGTATGATTAAGAAAGATTACGGTACTAGAAATAACATGCATGGTTTACATTTATCATTGAATTCATTCAAATTCTCATAATAAAAAATTCCATTAAAAAAAATGAAAAATATAGATTTTTGAAAGAGATAAAAAAGAGATATTTTCTCAAATTATGTGTTTAGTTGAGTGATTACTTTCAATCCCCTATAGTGACAAAACAAAAATTATTTCTTTCTTGAAATTCTTGAAATCTTCATGAAAATAAATGACAACTATTGTAGAGTTTCAACTATAGTTCCAATGTCAATTTAGATTCAACATCAAGTGAAAGGAAAAGGTTCAAAAGAAGTAAAAAATCTCCTTCTTCTTTTCCAAATAGAAAAAATAGGAAGAAAAAGGGAAGGGTTCAAAATAAATAAAAACACTCTTTCTTCTATATTTTGAAATAGAATAAATAGGAAGAAAGGAAAAAAATTTATAAAAAAATTAAAATAGAAAAGAAATGAAGAGAAAGATAAACATGCATGTTTTTATAATTTTTTAATTGAGCATTGAGAAAATCCAAGAGCACATGAATTGAAAATTGGGCCTTTGAATCTGACCCAAGGACTTCACATTAATTGGGGCTAGATGGAAAAATTTGGGCCGGATTGAAGGCAAATCCAACCGACCTTCCATCCGGCCCTAGGCTCAATAAACTCAGCCTAAGTTTGGAACTCAAAAGCCCATATTGTGACACCCTTGCGAACCCCTAGTAGAAAATGTTTGGGTGGTAGAAGATGTAAGTTTGTTAGAAAATTGACATTGAGGATTGGATAAAAGAAAGAAACTATGTTACAATAAGACATTCTTCCGTGGTCCACAGAAGGTCCTTACAAGTCAACAGCTATTGCAAGCTGGTCAAAGACCAAATAGTGTTCCAAATTGACTTGCCAACTACCCATCCAAATAAACTTCTAATTTTCCAACAATTTATAACTTGAACCTCAAATTTTTATCATTGGAAGTGCATCCGAAGCACTTTGACTAGATGAAAGAACACTCAATTTCAAACATTGGACAATGAAAAAGAAATTGCTTGAAAGCTAACTACAGACAAAAATTATAGAGGAGTTGACAAATCACCTTTGGAATGCTAAATGTTTTTGAAGTTCAAATTATAGACCATGAAAAAGTTAGAAGTTTATTTGTAGGGGCAGCTAGTGGAGTGGTTCGTGGATGCTTTTACAATCGTAATTGAAATATGTGTCAATCCTTCTACCCTTAATCCTTACCAGACATTTGGCCATGTTTGAAATGAACCAAAATGACCATGACTCGTCTTGAGCCTAAGATTTGTTGAGCTTCAAGACAATCAAGTGGTGGAAGGTTATGTGGGCTTCAAGTAAACTTGGCAATTGTTGTCCCTTTATTTAACTCCTAAGTGCTCGAACAAATTGAAACTCAAATTTCATCTTCATTGTTGATTGGATGAAAGTCATTCTAGTTTTGGGGGATACAATACTCTATCATGTTGTAGTCCTACCTAATGGTCGGATTTGGTGTTCTTAGATTACATTTTTTTTTTTCTAAAATTACAAATGTGCAAGTATGTCAAGTGGTTGACCAAGCCAAAATTGCATTGACTCTAGTTCAAAACTAGATTTGCAAAAGTAAGGTCATAGATTTGAAGAATACAAAAATTTCAAACAATCACCCTAATAAGAGAACCTCATTTCAAATCCATTCCCCAAAAAATACTCAAAAAATGATAATATTTGGCTTGTTATCGAATTTTGAAGATAATTTGAAATTTCTCTTTCAAAATTTATAAAAAAATATTGGTGATAGCATCGGTGAATCTAACCGTACAGATAGAATTTGAAACTCGCAGTCTACAACTTGTATTTGTAGATCAGTTCCAAAACATTCTTCCAAATAGCACTTTATAACGATTTTTCTCAAATCGTCAATTCTGGAGAAGACTCTGGACGTTCAGGGGTTAGTTGCAACACCTGAGTCCATTACGGACTCTCCGCACCCCAAGTAGACTAATTTTCGTCTGATAACTTGGTGCGCACAGTATTGTTTGAACACCACCAAGACCCCTCCTCCTCAAGGTTCCACATAAGTTATTCGTACACCTGAAGGCACAAGAACATTCTTCAACCCAGACCACTTCGACGTGACATCCCAGGCAGACTCCAGATGTGATCGTCCAGAGTCCCATGAAATATTGACAATATACGACATGGACAGTAGAGAAGTGCACAGGTGTCGAGGGACAAGGCAGAACCCCTTCTAGAACTTGCGAAGCTTTTAATTGTCAAATTTTATGCAACTCCTTCTGAGTGAACATCGGATGGGATACTAGAGAAGATGGTATTACAGACGTCTTGCTGTAATTGTCTCATTTCGTATTCCTTGGACGATTGTGATTGATCCTGTTCCGAACCGGTTCAGCTCAACTTGACAGCATCACGACAAAATCTCTCGGTCTTTCGGCCTAGCACTGCCTTCACGAACTTGGTACTTGCTCAGGGAGTACTTTTGCATGCTTTTGAAAAGAAATGAACCCCCTGACTTTGCCCTTAATTTGCAAAAGTGGCCAGTGACTTGCATAGACCTTAGAGATCTTTGCAATTCACGAATACGGCAGCATGATTGCGCTATGCCCTCCACTAAAATAATGGGCCTACAAACGACCACGACTCTGCAGGTTTGTAATCTGGCTTCCATCATCACCATCCAAATCTTCTCTGCTCAAGCCACACACACAGTAAGAAAACAGTCGTGTCAGCGCGCCAGTGACTTTGCCCTGCACTTGAGACACCAAATGAGTGTCAATGAGCCTTGAACAGATATGCACTCTTATGCTGAATAGTGCACATTGTTCACAGAGATTTATGGAACTTCAAATTCCTAAAGCATAATCGATAACAATTCCGTTCATCACAAAGAAGAATGATCAACCTAGCAGAACACTGCGCTCACAATCACTTTAGAAAATTAGTGCCAGGGATCAGACATCCAAAACGCGACACCAGGTTTACAGCAGACAAGATTTAGATATTCATCTTTGTAAGAAATGTTATAAACGT
Source organism: Straminergon stramineum (assembly GCA_963920665.1). Lineage (NCBI taxonomy): Eukaryota > Viridiplantae > Streptophyta > Bryopsida > Hypnales > Calliergonaceae > Straminergon > Straminergon stramineum. Next base: position 18,731,253 of record OY987272.1, read on the forward strand.
TATGGAAATCATAAGTTCAAAAACATTTGTGGCAAAAACATTTATATATGTGGCAAAACGCAAGGGATTTTAGGGATTAACAGTTAAGCAATCAATAGTCATTCAAGAGGCGGATGACCAGGCACCAGCAGTTCAGAATTCTCTACATCAAACTGGCCTCCCAGGGCAGAATAAGAACTAAAAACTATGGCGTATTTGCAATTTGCCTTCCCTCCCTCGCTCAGACTGTCTGCAGCTCCTGTCCATAGCAATCAACCAGGCAAGGTGATAGAGTAAGTCATGCTAATCACAAGTTCTATCTCGAACTTCCTCCTCGTAATCACACATTACGTTCTTGAGTAGTAGTGGCATTGCACCTTTTGAGAAAAGTGCAAAAGAAAGAGACATTTAGAGCAAATTAAGAGAAATTAAAGCTCTTACATAATCTCACATGTGAAGGCAATGGCAAATAAGGCACCATATTCTGGTGTCAATAACTTTGAAGTTAAATGAATCTTATAAAAGTACTACTTTTAGTATTTTCTTTTAAGTTGAATACTCTCTAAAGTCAATTTGTAACACCAAATATACAAATATATTGAAAAAAACTGTTTATGATTTTTCTATTGTGCAAAAATATGCATTTCGATCCTAGATTTCCTAGTGTTGGAGATGAGCTTCAAATACACTAGATCTCGGGGGTAAAATCAAATTGAAAAGTCATTTAAAAAAATTGTAGAGTAGATTTTGAGAAGCTATAAATTCATTATAACCATTATGGTTTTAAATGTAGCGTTCTTGAACCTCATATTTCTCATAACCACAAATTTAGATTTGACATGTAAAAAAAAGGATTGAAAGACTTCACATCAATTTTAAATTTAAAACCCCCTTGTGATCGAACACTATAATCTTTCAATCCATAACTAATATTGTTGTGTTTTGTTTCGTAAGTGATCCACAGCACGTCTAGTTTAAGATTGCACAGTTACAATTCTAAAAATAATGATAAACTTAACAATACTTCGGCCTTTTGTTCAGTTTAGAGCAAACTCCAAGAAGCTTCAAGGTGTCACGGGGTTCTTTTCATGCCAACTCACAAGGTGCCAAGGTTCTCAAGAATATTGTGCTTTTAAGAACCTTCGAGGCTGTCAATCAATGTTACGGTTAAATGAGTCAAAAACCCATACTAATACTTGCGATTGTACCGAGGCAATTATTTTAAAAAGATATGCCCCTGTCTAAAAGTAGATATGGCCAAGGCGTACCTTTTCTTTCTGCTTGAATAGGGTCTCAATCTTCTTAATGTACTCGTCAGTCATTTTCTGCATAATATAAGCAACAACAACATGAGAGCTCACCTCGAGGGTCTCTGTCCAGAAAGTTCAATCGAAGAAGCGTAAGCATTTTCTAAAGGTGAGATTTTCCAAATACAAATAGTGAATCACCTGAATATCCGCAGACAAATCCTTCACATTGTCCTCCGAGAGCTTTCTCTCCTGTAATAAGAACACACATTCAGCACTCTCCAGGTAATCTCCTAACTCATTACCCAAAAAGCTTTTACTCTTTCCAACGAAGATGGAGAACTCATTCCCGGGGCGTTCCAAGCGGCTTTAAGCGGTTTCATTAATGGAATGGATTTTTGAATTTGTTTTGATCTGATTCCAGGTTCGTGTCCCCATTCTCCAGACGCTTGCACTAAAAATATGTACTTTTGCATAAGCAAGTTATAGACTGCTGAGGTTCGATTAGCAGGGTCAAATCAAGAGACTGGAAGACACTTCAACCATGAGTGCTGCAAATCTATTGGAAACATCGATCACTACAATAGAACCTAGAAGTATCGAGTCTCGTACGAGTCCCATGTTTGGATGAGACTTGCATTAGAAATGCGCGACTATTTCAAACCCCGGGAAAGGGAACCCCACGCAAATGGGGTCCCAACCTCAGTCTCATACGGTGCTTGCAATCAGTATCAAGTTCAAACTATCATTCAAGAGGAAATCAGTAATAATTTGGCCGAGTGTTTTCATAACTCTAATGACTAGCTCAGACATGCAATAGAAATTGGTGGAGAGAGGCAGTGGTGACCTTTTCCAGTTTTTCATACGACTTGATGGCATCTCTCCTCACATTCCGGATGCCAACCTGTGACAGAAGGATTTCAAACAAGGTCAGGGTATAGGCAACAGATAAGAAAAAACCGCTCAGTGACCAGCTAAAATAGAAACCCCGGTTCTGGAAGATAGGATTCAAGCATAGGACCTTCCAAGAGATGTATGCATCATTGCAAAAATGAAGGGATAAAATTTCTTCTATCAAGTCCCTCTTGGTGCATTTCATCACCTTCCATGAAGTTTCTTGAGAGATGGAATTCAACTCTAATGTATATGGAAGGGGTCACTCTTGGTCATTTGAGAACTAAAGGGTAAAGGGAGTTTGCAAATAGAGCCCAAGCTTCCATCATTAAAAGCTCTCAGTCGCCTAAAAATATGAGTTGTTCTGGTCCATTATCTTCAGGTATCTGGGACCTTCTAATCGTATCAAGACATGCAGATTTCAGATAATCGATTCTACAATTGTAGCCGTGAACATAAGTCAACCCTAGAAGGACGCTCAGGCCAACAAGTGGCCGATGGATGACTTTCAAGATTACTGCAGAAATGAAGAATGCACCTATTGGTCCAAAAATCGGATCGATTTTGGCCAAGTAGGTCTCGTTCTTCCAGGATTAATGCTATCCGCAGCCCACATATAGTGGATAATTTATATGCTAAGAAACAAGAAATAGGATAGACAGGATCAGTAAAGTTCAATACCTTCCCGTCTTCAGTGAGCTTGGAAACCAACTTCAGAAGTTCCTGGCATGTAAAACAGCGTCGGATATCACCTCAGGTAGTACATTACTCAAAACAAAGTTGCACGTTCCAAAAGTGGTTCAAAATGTAACAGATAGGCACAAAACATAAGTTGCGGATCTCGAGCAGAAAGAAATTAAAGATCCAACACAAGAACACTACATGCAGGTACAAAAGTTCAAAAATCGATGATTTGTCGGGTACCTTCCTTCTGTCTGCCGTAAGTTGAGGAACGTTAAGTCGAATCACATTGCCGTCATTGTTTGGTGTAATACCAACATCCGACTTAACAAGAGCTTTCTCTATCGAAGTTAAACTGTGTCAAGTCAACGCCCACAAAATATCAGCACGCTATATGCGAAACAAACGGAATTGCCGGAGCGCAGTAAGTAAAAAGCAGGCAAAGTATCACCTGGACTTGTCAAAAGGCGTGACGAGGATCGTACTACCATCTGGAGTGCTAACTTGCGCAATACTCTTGAGGATAACATTGGTTCCGTAGTACTCCACCTTGCATTCAATGGCATACATAAAATAAGGAGAGACACCCGGAATACTTGGTATTCCAAGAGCGAATGCAATTCAATTGAATTGTCAAGTCTTGGACCTCAAGTTTGAAGTTCACAGTTTTGAAAAGGATGTTCACAATAAAACACCACAAACGGCTTGATTCATAATATCATACTTCGAATGAAAATTGATCATTTACGTAACCAAAAATATAATCCAAACCTTTAATCGACGTATGATTGACCACAACGTGATGCATCTCGAGACGTAGTGAAGATAGGCGGAAAGACTCACCTGAACACGATCTAATAAATTAGGGCTAGCTCGACCAGTCCGCACAGTGTTGAAGGTGGACTTGGTAGCCTCTAATGTTTTCTCCATCCTCTCCATCTACCACAACAACTCAAGATACGCCAACGTCAGTAACAGGGACAGATTCAGAACATTAGTAGCATACACAATTACTCAATGTTGTAGATTTATGCGCGAATGTCTACTCCAATGATCAGCTGTCAGCATGCAAGGCATTTGTAATCACAGCTCTCCAAACTAGAAATCTGCCAGCCAAAGACCATATTCATTATAAGGATTGAAACTACTCACGGCATCCAACTCAATCATCTCCTTCTCTGCTTCCACATCCTCAGCAGTAGCTCCCCTGATAACAAGTGACCTGCTTGACAAAACCTCTCCGGGTCAACATCAATACTGTAGGTCTCACCAGAAGCAATACGCAAACATTTCGCAAGCATGAGCTAGATGCACTAGCTCCCATGCCAAAACACAATGCAACCACTACACTCTTTCGAAGAAACACGGTTCTGAGGTTTTGAAAACTTATCTTGCTTCACAAACTTTTAGACATCATCATCAAGAGAATCTTCTCTCCCATGATACATGGGGAGGTCTATGTGTAATCAATGGAAACCATAAAGAGGCATTCATGCGATCATCGAGAGCATATCATCCATGAATTATAGGGAAGATTCACTTTGTGATAGTGAGTGAAAGTTCCTGAAACAATCTCCGTCCACTCCTCTCTAATCGTAAATCCCTAGAGGACCCAACTGTTTCACTATGACATAGATTGAATGTGTGACAAGTGCAGGATAGTGTGCAGATATTCTAAAATGTTAGTTAGGGTATCATCGTAATAAAGAGAAGAAAGCCTACGTTTTCTGAAAACCCGTTCAAAAGTGCTTGAAAAAATGATTACCTCGTACGCCTTCCCAAGATGCTGATAGAAGAAACGCTGCTTGACTTCCGCAGTCCAACTGTGGCAAGGCTCCACTGCCTTGACAACACGACACCTCCAACAGCCTTGACCCTACACAGATCTAGGACAACGTGACTGGAGCATAAGCACTAAGACCATCGAACGGCGTCTGGAATGTTAAGCATGTCACTGAATTATTCATTTAAAACTTGCCTTGCAAACGCCGCCCACTGCAATTGCATCCCGTCGGAATTTCAGCTCAGAATTCAAAAGACAGGAATGCTTATTCTTACATGTTGGCGAAGAGGAGCTGCATTGCCTGGAAGACATGGTGGCTTCTTTCATCTTCACAATGCTACATGGCGCAACAGAAACTGTCGCACAAAGCGACGACATTGTTGAAAACGAATCCCCACTCCCTTCTCTCCCCACGCCTGGACGAATTTACCTCTGCAAAAGCAACACCAAAACCCACCAAATTCTCAAATTTCGGAGACTCTCCAGAGGGAAGAATTCAAACGTGTCGAATTTCGATCAGAGGTGAGGGATTAGGGTTTTTGGGATAAAGTGCCGTTTCATGTCAATTCGCTGCGAGATTTTGTGCAATCCCAGAAACGAGACGTGCAAAACCTACGCCTACGCATGAGAAGAATGGGAGGGGGATCGCCGGGGGGGAGATACAAGAACAAAACAGAACAAGGCGCCAACTCTACCGGAAAGAGGAATCGACAGCTGGAAGCCCTTTGCCAGAAAGATAGCGAAGCGAACTGACCTCGATTGGGGATCAAATCCGACTAGACTTGGCTCCACGCGGTCCGTGCAGTGGCAAGCAGGCAGTGTCAGCGAGTGAGCGCAACCCGCAATCCGGGAAGGCGGAATTGCGCCGCAGAGAAGATTGAATCCCACTGCAGTCCAAGGGCAAGACGAAGGAGTGTGCAACTGTGTGCATCAGCTCCCATCTCTGGAGGACTGAAGGCTATCCACGCCAGGGGACCGGTTCGCCTGATTGGGAACGCGTTCCCTTTCTCGATTCTCAGCCACGCCGTTGCATGGAGGAAATCTCCTCCTTCGAGCCACTGACATAAGGTTGACATAAGGTAGACAAGCCTATTACCACCCTGAGCAATCTGAACATCTTGGGGCCAACTCGAAGAGCGGAACATGCTTTTTCAGAGAGGTGTGCTTGTTACACCAATCAAATCCAAGTGAAATTTGAATTTTCCAATTAAAATTGTAATTTCTGTAAATTTCTGAAGTGGTTTGCTTTGAAATTTCAAAGTCATATATAGAGTGGAGTCATCGTAAATGTCCTATAAACAACCCATAATTGCCTTTCCATGTATTCAATGGTACTTAAATATTAACCGTAAAAGAAGTGACAACTTAAGGTAAAACAACCCATTACGGACCAAATGGGGGGGTTGTCTTCTTCTCATTTTTGATATTTTCTACTTTTTTTCCAAAGAAAGTCAAGTGATAGAAATGGCGAGAGCATTTGAAACTATATTTTTTCGACAAAGTGTAAATTTGTTATGAATTTTTGAAGTGTTTAGCCCATCATAGCTGAAAAGAGTTTGTAGACTACCCCAATACCAACCAAAACTGATCCATGACACTCATCTTACTCATCTATTGTGGTCACAATATTTTCTAACATAAAAAGACTTAAAAAGGCACTTCCTACAATGAACTAACACTAAAAAACTAAAAGTTTCTATTGTGGTTACTAATTACTCCATTCCAGTTAGCTAGGACATTGAATGTGGCCCAAATCTCAATAACTAAAAGAAAACCATAATGGGATCATTCTTAGGAGTTCACAATGGGTAAAAGGTTTGAAATGGGTTGTTTTACCTTACCCCTTGTTGGCATTAATGCACTCATTTTGTCAAAAAATGAATGGATTTGGATGAATTTTGCAACGAAAATGGGGCCATAAATAGGATGACAAAATTAGGTAGTTCATGAAAATGGGTTGGTCTACCTTAAGTCATGTAAACATAACACTCATAAAGTAGTGTCTTTTTTAAGGCAAATTAATGTCCAATTGCCTTAAAAAGGTAGCTTTAAGCTTGGCTGTAGAAAAAAAGGGATAAATGTGTTGAAAAATGCTAGATTGTAATCATAGCCCTACACGTTGTTGTCACAACGTTTCTAAAACCTCCATTCATTTGTCGAGCAAAGCAAGCAAATAGAAAAATTGTATACAAAAATTACATACTCAAAATTGGCCTCCATCAATTCCAATCCCCCAAATGAAGGAGCCCAGAAACTCAAAGAAAGGCCATATAACCATTGGTCCCGAAATGAAAATGAAAAATTACAAAATGCTTTGAGGCTCTAAGATAAATGGAATATCACCACGAAGATGTCGCTACATGGTGCAACAGAAACTGACGCACAAAGCGACGACATTGTTGGAAACGAACCATGCCCACTCCCTTCTTCTCTCCCCACTCGGCTCCTGGACGAATTTACCTCTGCAGAAGCAACACCAACCCCACCAACTGAAATTCTCCGATTTCAGAGGTGTCCAGAGGGAACAATTGGAACGTGGTAAATTTTGATCGGAGTGGAGGAATTAGGGTTCTTGGAATAGAAGTGCCGTTTCATGTCAATTCGCTGCGAGGTTTGGCGCAACCCCAGAGGCCCAGAATCGAGACGAAGAAGCCGCTGGGACGTGCAAAACCTACGCCTACGCATGAGAGAAATAGGGAGTGTTCACGGGAGAACAACAACCACAGACGTGCCAACTCTGTCGGAACCAGGGACCGGCAAGATCATGGAAAGAACGTAAGGTAGAGGCACCTAAGTTAAATGTGACACTTGTTTGGTTCTCTGGATATGGAGAGTGTGTACAGGAAAAAATGTTGTGCGTGTGTTAGGAAATGGTTTAGAAAACCAACAAAATTGGTTTCGTATTTTTCCGAGCTTGTATGAATATTATAAGAAATTTTGAAAAGTACTTCGTAGATGCACCTATTGTGGACACTAGACTAACACCAAAGTGGGCACAAAACATCCAAAAGCAACACTCTCTAAACTTGGATCAAGTGTGGGTGATTGATTGCTTCTTCAAAGAATGACAACTTCATGGAACCCCACATGTCTACTTTAGAACCCCACTAGTCTACTTTGGGTCCACAAGCACTTGGATTTAGGTTGTTTTCTAGGTGTTTGTAAAGGACTTGTGTTACATTTGGGTGCTTCTACTTTACATGACAAGAAGAAAACGAGCCGCATTGACCTTGATCGGGGGACAAATTCAACAAAACTTGGCTCACAAGATTGGTGTAGTGGCAAGCAGAAAATGCAAGTTAGCGTACATAACATTATTCACCAATGTTGGGGGGTCCCTTTAACACCCCCGGAAAGAGGGACCCCCTAGTATGGAAACTTATTGTAATGGCCCACCCACAGTGTCAGATCTATTGACTTGAGTGCCCAACGGTGGGCCAACTCACCCCTAATTTGTAGACGCATTTGTTAGCCCATCCAAAAGTTACCTTGAAAGAACCAGTGTCATTCTTGGCATTATAACTAAATTCCCTTGCAAGCATCAAGGGGAGAATTATACCTCCATCTATGGGGTGAGGAGTTAGCTAGTTAGCAATGTTATGTAACCCACAGTCCGGAAAGGCGGAATTGCACCACAATAGAATCTCTCTGTAGTCCGAGGGGCGTCATGGGAGACAAAGACTATGTTATTGGAGAAGGCATCAACTCCGTTCTCTGGACACTAAACTCTATCCACACCATAGGACCAATTCGCGTAATTGAATGCATTCCCATCTCCGGTTCTCAACCTCAGTTTATGCATGGATGAAAATCTCGATGTCTTTCCACTCGGTTGATGAGATAATATATCTTAACTTTGAAATTTTCTCCATGGATGTACATTATAGTTTAGAATATCATAGTGTAGAAAAATTTACCATGTCATTCTAAAATTAGAAAATTAGCACTCCATGGTTATAGAGGCCGAAAGTTCAATTTCCAATAAAACTTTGAATTGTAGGAATTTTTTGAAATTTTAGATTGGAGTAGGAACTAAACTTGATAAGCTTCATTTCAATAGTTCAACTCAAATTCAAAAAGGATTATTTTTAAGGATTAAATTTGGATTTAGAGATAAGAGCAAAAGTTGCCAGAAATACACTTCACAATGATTCATATTTTGGGAATCAACTTTTCTCTAAAAATATTGCTATCAACACTCATTTTATTTTGCATGCCCACACTTACATACCACTCTTCCCATTAAGTCCACAAAATTTTGGATGAAAAATAGTTGTTCTCCATCCCCTATAGAGCTTTCCATTCATCAAAAGGAATTTTGTTTGTTTGTAGCAAGACTATATGATTAATATTATTCTACAATGGATCAAAAATGTCTTCAAAGAAAAGGTAGAAACACCTAAAAGCAACACTTTTTTTGGTTGAAAATTCTCAAAGGGATGTTCGCAAAGAAATTTAACTTTTTGGATTAGTGATTTCAAAAGGAAACCAACACTTGTCATTTTCTAATTTTTTAATAGTTTGAAATTCTAGCTAGTTGGGGCTAGTTCCCAGCCTAGGGAACTAGCTTGAAATAGGCTTCCAAGGCAACTAAATCCCATCTAATGTACAAGATATCTATTTTGGACACTAGATGGATCCTTCATGTATCCCAATTGAACACACTCCAATCCCAAATGATAGAAAATATGACCATGATTTGTTCATTAAATCACCCCTTCATTTACAAAGGTATCCACAAGCTAGAAATGACATCAGTGTGGCACTTAACAACCAATTTTCTTTGGTAAGTTGCAATGTCCTCCCACCAACTTTAAAACTTTGAAGATAACTTTGCTTACAATCTTGAAAAAGGAACAATCCAGATAGCTTGGAATGGCCACCCAAGGACCCTAATCCAAGGACCAAGTAACCAACAATATTGTCTAATTAATTTGTATTTGGACCCATCTTGTTTAGAGCATTGCCACCAGTTGCATTGCATTTGACCACAATATGAAGAAGTGGCGAGGTACTTCTTGCCTTGTGAATGTGGTAGTCATTACAAAAAATTTGAACCGTGAAAGAGACCGTGACTTTGCTACAGCAATGGTGCAATTAGGGAAAAAAATTGTTTTTCAAAAAAATGAATTAATTAAGAAATTAATTTTTTTTTCCGAAATGACGAGGTGCTAGTACAACCATGTCAGATATGACGATTTTAAAAATAAATAAAAATTTGGCAATGTTTCTTTTAATTTTATTTTTCAAAAAATAATTTTTGTATTGGCACCGTGTTGTGCTGCAAAACGGCCTCTTTCAGGGTCTAAATTTTTTCTAATGGCATTCATGCCCCAATGCTCCACACAAACCATCCCTTAAAATCCTTGCTAAAGTTCTTCCCTTTCTTCACACACCTCTCACTAGTCTCCACATCTTCCACTAAGGCCAAAGTTAACCCCTAAACATCTAGAGTCATCTCTAGAATTGATGATTTGAGAAAAATCATTATATAGTGCAATTTGAAATCATATTTTGGAATTAATATAGAAATAAAAGTTGTAGATTTTGAGTTGTAGATTCCATCTACACAATTAGATTCACCAATGCTATCACCAATATTTTTTTAATTTTGAAAGGAAAATTTCAAACTTCCTTTTAAATTCAATTACAAGCAAAGTATTATCACTTTTTGAGTAAAATTTGTTGTAATGGATTTGAAATGAGGTTCTCTTCACATGGGGATTTTTTGAAAATCTTGTGTTCGTAAAATCTATGAACTCATTTTGGCAAATCTAGTTTTGAACTAGAGTCCATGCAATTTTGGCTTGGTCAACTACTAGACATATTTCCACATTGATAATTTTAGAAAAATATGTACTCTAGTAACATAACAAATCCAACCCTTAGATAGGACAACAACTTGATATAGTATCTTTAGAAATTTGAATAACTTTCATCCAAGTAATTAGGAGGATGAAAGTGAAGTTTCAATTTGTTCATCATCCAAAAAATGGACGTCAAAGCGCTTAGGGGTTAAAGCTGACCAAGTTGGCATGAGTGTAAAATTGTGCACTACAAAAGCCCTCTTCTATCAAGCAAATGTAGGAGTAATGGAAGGAACCTACAACTTTTAACATGATGGGATACTAGTATGGAATCATTTTTATTTGGACAAGTGCGGCAAACCTAGACTAGTGCTGCTAATCTTAGTAGTGAAGCTAGTGGTAATGCTCTTAGCTCTAAGTAGCACGAGGTAATAGGCTGTGGCATTCTTCAAGACTAGACCCACCTTCCCAAATTCATCGCTTGGCAAATGTTTTGATTTTGTTAAGGTTAGTGAAGGTCACTCTAATTTTTTGCATTCAATCATTACTAGTTGGAATATTTGGCTAGTACTATTCAAGGGTGGCAAATAAGGTTAGAAGAAGAGTGGGTACTACAAAACTCATTTCATGTACCCACAAGTGAGTTGTATTCTATTAAGTAGACCATTGTAGCAAGGAATGATTTCCTAGATCCATCTTTTTTCGGACACTTCTCAACTTGCAATTCATTAGTGTTGTAGAAGTGAACAATTGGAGATTCTCAAAACCTTAGCTTCTTGTGGGCATCTTAGTTGAATAATCAAATCCTTATGGTGATGGTCTTAGGAGGAATTGCACATTCCTCTTTTTAAGTCTTTCCCAAAATAAAATGTCCTCCACTTCTACTTTAGAACTCTCCCTTTAGGTTCAAGGCATCTTATTTGGAGATGGCCCTCATTGCAAAGAGTTGTCTTACTTTATACCTTTGGTTTGTGAGAGCCCTACTTAATGTGCTAAATATTCAAATTTACTACAATAGAGAATTTTCATTTACTAATAGTTGTAAGACAAGATTCGCAATAGGTTTGTTATATTTAAGTCACATTTATAAACATTGGTTCTAACAAAATAGGTAATTAATCACTAACATGAAGAAAGTGATGACTACTAAAATGAAGACCATAATACTACTAATAAAATTTGAAATTAGGACTGCAATGGAAACCAAAGAAATAGAAAATATATAAAGTACAAAAACAAAATGAAAACCAAAATATAACTAAGTAGGAAAATGAGATTAGAATTTTTTAAAATATTACAAGCACAAAAATACAAAACCAAAATGAGACCAAAATACTACTGGTAGGAAATTGGATTAGAATTAAATTGAAAACTAAAAAGAAAATTCATACAAAAAATACAAAAGGAAATGAAAAACAAAAGACTACATGTAGGAAATGAAACTAGAAGTAAAATTAATTGATAACTACAAAAATAATAAATAGGAAAAATATTAAAATTAAAACCACTACTAAGACTCTAGACTAGTAATAGTAACAATAAAATGGTGTAAAATCATTGAAGTAGGGGTTTAATAGTAGTTTAGGTTTTTTTTTATACATAGTAGTAATTTAGTACAATTTGCACTACTTTGGTACATTTTACAATAAATTAGGATAGGATGAAATTAGTTGTAGAAATCAATCCATTAAGTGAGTTTGATAAGTGAAAATGAAAGTTTGAAGCCCTCTCTCAATTTGTTTTATTGTGTTTATTGTGCTTATGTTTTGAAAAATAGTTAGTGTTTTAAAGGTCTTTTAACCCCTATACTGTAGAGTCTTCTTCAGGATTGATGATTTGAGAGAAATCATTATAAAGTGCTATTTGAAAGAATAATTTGGAATTGATATACAAATAAAAGTTGTAGAATGTGAGGTTCAAATTCCATCACTTTGATTGGATTCTTCAATGCTATCACCAATACTTTTTTTATAAATTTTGAAAGGAAAATTTCAAACTTCCTTCTAAATTCAATTACAAGAAAATTATTATCATTTTTTGAGTATCATTTGTTGGAATGGATTTGAGATGAGGTTCTCTAGACAAGATGATTGTTTGAAATTTTTGTGTTCTTCAAATCTATGACCTCAATTTTACAAATCTAGTTTTGAATTAGAGTCAATGCAATTTCAGTTTGGTCAACCACTTGACATACTTGCACATTTTTAATTTTAGAAAACTATGTAATCTAATAACATAAGGTAGGACAAAAACTTGATAGTGTATCTCCACAAACTAGGATGATTTACATCCAAGAAGTAATGAGGATAAAATTTGAGTTTCAATTTGTTCATTGTTCAAAAAATGGATGTCGAAGTGCTTCGGGGCTAGGGAAGAAAAGTGGACATTCTAAGGTCAAATTGGAAGCTGACCTAGAATAGATGGAAGAAAATTAGTTTTTTTTGTATATTGATGAAGAAAGTTGGTGAGGAAATTTCAAGGTTTGATTTGAGTTGCTTGAAGGAGGATTAGGAAAGTCAAAAAGAAGAGTGTTAGAAAGAAAATCTACATCTACAATTGCATGTCATAATCTCTAGGTGAGGCCAATTTCCAAGGCCCCCAAAGCTATTGCAAACCTTTAGTACATTCACCTCTATAAGCATTGCTTCTTATACCCTATAATCAGTGAAAAATGCAAATCTACAATCCTCTGAAAAATATAAAGAAAAGATTTTGTTTACACAAAATTGTAGCTTGTCATAAATGAAGCTAGTATTTCAATTTTCAAACCTCATATTTCCATGTTAATCACAATAGACCAGTAACTTGAATTGCAAATTCTATAAACCTAAAGCATGTAGGTATGAAGGTCAATACCATTTGTACTAGCTACAGCTTTGTATTTCAAGATTTCTTTTACAATTATGTACACACTCCATTATACACTTTCTTCTCTATTTTTCTACCAAATTCAATGGTGGATCATGCAAGTTAGCGAAGCACATGAACATCAGTTCTGGACAATTATATTCTTTGTTACCGCTCAAAGAACCTTCATAATCCCACAATGTTCCAAAGATTCTTGCAACATTTTCTCCCCTTCTCCTAACAAGTCTAGGACTTTAAGAATTTAACCCCTCACTGCCTAAAGCTTGAACATATTCAAAAACAGCATTGCTTTTGAAGTGTCATAGATATAAATTTCACTGAGTTTTATAGAGATCTCAACCATACAATATTGTAGTGTACTTGTAGATGATGTGCATCAAATTTGGTGTCATTTGACTACATAGATTGCAAGATTGTAAGATTGTAATATTCATCCTATTGCAAAGTGTTGAAAAAGGATGGTGAAATCTTCCTAGAGACACATTTAGAGGCAAAATTTGTTTTCTAAATCTACTCAAATGAAGAAACTTTAAATTGCAAAGTGATTCAAAATCAACATACAAACACATTGACGACGACAAAAAAATCATTCAATTGACTTGTTGTGTCTGCAAAATGACTTTGATATGTCAAAAAATAGCAAGAGAAATTGCAAAAAATCCCATTACAAACTAAACCTCCTAATAAAATGCTTCTCAATCACTTATAACTTCTTGGACTGATATGATATTTTACCCACACAAACTAGACTAATATGCACATCTTTTACAAAAGAATTTATTAGAAACAAACATTGCATGAAGAAGAAACATATCAATAAAGTTCACTATAATCCAAAAATGTGAGGGTTTTGAACTTTGAATTGCTCCCAAACATTCAAAACAACCTATATTGACATGAAAATTCTACCACAATAACTAGACTTCAAGGGTAACATAACCCAACAAATTTTATTGAAAAATAACATTGAATGAAAGAGATGCAAGCCCCCAAAGTTGCAGCCAAAGTTGCAGCCATCAAATGCAGTTCGATGAACTCAAATTAAACTTGTGAACTTTGATTGGCTTCCAAAAACTCAGTACATCTTGGATTGATCTGAAAATTTTACCATACAAACTAGAAGAGAGCTCAAATTTTCCAACAAGTTTTTATTGAATTCAGACATCAGATGCAAAAGTTACAGCACTTTGAATTTCACTTGACACTTTTCGTCCCCTTCCGCAATAAGGGGTTAAGCTTCACCCATTTCTTGCAGTCAGCCCAGTTTCAGCACCCCTATCAGCCGTCCAGTGCAGTAGCAGCAGTATCTAATTCATCAACCCTTTATCTCAAATATTAACAGAACGAACAAGCTGAACAAATGCTCATAAGATCCATATACAGGCACGGAGGTACTGGATGTCAAAGTTCACACCAAATAAAGAGTGAGAAGCGCTCTAAGTTGCTAACTGAAGTATTGAATAATCAAGGATTGAGTACTTTGCTTATTAAGCACAGCAGGAAATTTCAAATTTCAGCACAAATCGTGGAGCCCTAAACCCCAAGTTGCCGCAAGACGTCAAATAATACAAGAACAAAACTGATTACATGTTAAGCAGAAATGCAGTTGGATAAGTTCCAGATGTAAGTCATATTAGATTACAACTTCCAACTTGAGTGAATTATACTATGTACCAATCATGTAAAGATAAACAATAGTGCATCAGAAATTTCACCTAGAGAGATGGATATCCAGTCATGACATGCAATGGTTAACATCTGCAAAGTTACTTCATTCTAAGCAAGAGATCATTCTAAGTTAATTGGAATAGAATTCACGACCCTTCGGATAATTTGGCTTCCGCTGCAGCCACCTTGTCATCTGCCTCTCTCACTGCACTTTTTAAATGGAGCACCTGGTATTGCAGCTTGTTGTTCTCGTCAATGAGCTTCTTCTTCCCGGCATCCTGCTCAGCTTTCGCTGCAACTAACTTCTTCCGCAGCTCGGTGAGAGATTGTATAAGGTCTCCTTGTCCAGATGAACCTGCAGTTGGAAAATCTCCATCAATAAGAAAGTATGAAGAGAATCAATGGCCAACAACCACCATTATCAGGCACCGAATTATCAAACACCAATTTTCTCATGTAAAGTCCAAATCCATTCATTCAAGTTTTGGACGAAAGCAATTCATTCGAGTAATATCATATTAAAAAAATTTGGGACCCCAAAGTGCAAACGTTTTATCATAAAATCATTACAATGTTTCTATGCTCAGGAAACATATAATCCCACGTAGTAAAAATGTAAAATCACACAAAATTCAAAAGACTGGGTCAGACTTTCATGGCGTAAAGTACCAATGAAACACACCTTGGCGATTTTGAGATAGGGACTCCAGTTTTGCTAGCCGCTCCTGCAGAAAAAAATGAACATAATCAAGCTACACCCTCTCAAACCACAAAAGCCCCCCCAATATAGAATTTTCCAGGGAAACGCATAATGCAAGCTCAGCAAAATGCAGTTACAAAAGTTCCTGAGGTGAATACGCCGCATACAAAAATTTGATCATACAAACAAAAACTTGATTGAGAAAGTATAGAAGAATAAATGTGAACTCCTTGAATTTGCTCTTCCAACTCTCTATCTCTCAATCTTTCTCCGTGTGAGGAAGGATCTTCCCAGCACAGTTCCTTAACCGATTCGACGCTAGAAACATCACCACGTTCTCAGCTTTCAGGAGAAACTTCGGCTCTTTCTTATATTCCGAAGCTAGGAAACGAAAGAAGTTGAGGACTCACCTCCGCAAGTTGAGCACGTTCTTCAAAAGGTTGCAGAAGACTTGCAATATCCTTGCTGCCACCCATTTCCTCCCTCAGCGACTCACCCCTTCCAGATAACAGTTCACAGAACTGATGGGAGGCAGCAGCACGCAATAGCGAAGCAAGCCTCTGCTGGGAATGTGGAGGTCTGCAGGGGACGAGGAGGGGAGCCAAAAAACTACAAACCTAAAACCTAAAACCCTAAAACCCTACTGACCCACAATCCAAACCATAAAGTAAGTAACCCTAACATAGATAACTTAAATAAGATTCCGTCACCTTCTCGCGACTGACGGTGCTCACCTGAGTAAGTTAACTTAAGCTTATCTCCCGAACAGCCAGGTTCTGACGTCCAGTAAGTTTCCATTCAGTTACTCCAGGCAACTTCCGTCTCTTGTTCACATAAGTTATCATAACGAAGAAGCTTAACTTATTTGGTGCTGGGCCGGGGTAGATTGACCCCCTCGCTCATCCCCAAGTAAAAACCCTGAAATTTTTTATTTTTCACACATGATAAAATTTGCAAATTTTGAATTCTTATTTGCAATCAGAGGCCCCAAATTAGCTGGGTGAGGTAGAGAAGATAAATTAATGAAGCACAAAATAGGGCCAGGGTGGATTGACCCCCTCACTCATCTTCCCCAAGTCATTCCAAGGGTGCATGTAAAAAAAAAGACCCCCTATTTGGTGCTTCATTAATTATTCTTCACTACCTCTCAAAGCTAATTTGGGGCCTCTGATTGCAAATATGAATTCAAAATTTGCAAATTTTATCATGCATGACAAATAAAAAATTTTAGGGTTTTCCCATGGGGATGAGCGAGGGGGTCAATCCACCCCGGCCGGTCCTTCGGGTAGGACAGACTAATAAGTTCCGTGTGCACTCGAATACAATACCTGGTGATCTACAGTAGTGACGGCCCCGGTACCACAAGGGGCTCTAAAATGTTCTGTACAGTAGAACCGTTCAAGTTTTCAATAGTGGTAATGTTGTATTAACCAATTTTCATCCTATATTTTATTATTGATAAGAGATTCCAGTGACTACTGGTAGAATACAACTTTTCATAACTTTCCTCATTGGTCAAAATAGAATTCATTTATTCAAAGCTTTTTGTAAATCAAGATAATTAACAAAATGCAATTTTCAGCTTGGTTAGTTTAACCCCTAAAGTCCCATTGTTCTCTCTAGGGACAAATGAAAGTTTGTATACAATCATGTGATCTCAATTTTTAATGCAGTTTCTTGAAACTTTTTTTTGAAGATAGAAAATCACATAAACTTTCTTGAGATATAGCTTTCATTTCATTTCAAATTATGCCTAGGAGCAAAAGTTATGCCACTATAAGCCTAAATTTTAGGTCACTAGCAAGAAAAATAAAACCACGAAAACTTAAAATATATATTTTTAAAATCTGTTTGTCATAGATTGAAATTTTTTTTCTACATGGAAACTAAGCTTTGATTCATTCCATTTTGATTAGCAATGTAAAAATTTTGGGGCATCTTGTTTTGTATGTAGTCAAAGAAACTTTTTGAGAAAATAACATGTTAGGTTTGTTTTCAAACTCAATTAAATTTTCTTTATTTTTTAAATCCACAAAGAATTGTATGATTGTTAGAACAATCTCATTGTTGGGATTAGTTTGTCTCAATTCCCTCTTAGAGATAAACAATTTAAGTTTTCCTTCAATCTTATGTCTACTTCTACTTAACAATTTTTTCTAAGTATGAAAATTAAGGGGAATTTTTTATAATCAAGTCATGAAAGGTGCAAAAAAATTGTTTTTTTCTCTTTAAATGCAAACATCTTGTAATCTATGTGGTCAAAGTTTTTGAAATTTCTTCCATACATTCTTATACAAAATTAGAGAAAAATTCTTCAATAAGATATGTGAAAAAAACCCCAAAAACTCTTTGTCCTCTTTGCGATAGAAATGGTAGTTATGAATGGGTTTTGATGAAAAAAGGCTTGGGACTTTAAGGTTCAAAAATGGTGTTTTTTTGTAAGCTACTCCTAGCTTGCCTCTACTTCAAAACAAAAATGTTTTTTGGGTGTAACTCTGGCTAATGGTATCTCAAAATGGTATAAATATATAAGACTGAAAGATTGTATTCTAAATTTCTAGACTAAATTTCATATGATTTCAACCATTTTTGTACTAGTGGTGTTGCGCTCCAACAATGAAAATGGGATGAAATTCTATTTTTGTCCTTTAGCTATTATTGAGATAGTTAATTGATGTCCACCACCTCAATTTGCAAATGTTGGTGGGATCCAAGGTAAATTTGTACATTATTATTGTTTCAATAAATTCTCATGAGAGTTGACATCTATGAATTGGGCAAACAATGAATGTTTTCAAGAGTATACTACAAAAGCTATTGAAAATGGATGAAGTTACATCCAAATACATTGAAAAAATAGTTTTTGTTTGTTCTTTGTCGTGACCCTTGTCACAACCCTTTGATGGATGATTGTATTGATAGATGAGATAAATTTTGAGGATTATGTCATGGCCTTTGATGAATAAATGCATTGACAGGTAAACTAATCCATGATGAAATATGTATTGCTGGACAAGCATAGATTGCCTGGAGATAGATTTCTCCAAACATTAGATGGGATTCAGCTGCCCTGGAGGGCCGTTTCAGGCCAGTTCCCAAGGCTGGGAACCAGCCAGGGCTGTCCAGAATTTAAAATTATTAAAAATTAATTAAAAAATTAAAAAAATTAAAAAAATTAAAAAATTAATTAAAAAATTAAAAAACAAAATAAAAAATATTAAAAAATTAATTTTTTTTTTCAAAAAAAATATTTTAAAATTAATTTTTTATTATTATCTGACGTGGCCGCTGGCTGACCACGTCAGCGAGCTGCTCTGGCCGAGTTCCCACAGTCTTAGAACTTCTGGGAACTCGCAGTCTTCCGCAGGAGCTCATTCTCATCTAATGTGGTGGATTTGTATGTTGAAGTTAGACAACTCCAATTGGATGACAAGGGCATTGGAGTGCTTGGAGATAGATATCTCCAAATGATGGATTTATGCAATGGAGTTAGACAACTCCACTTGGATAACTACTGCATTGGATTTAGACAATTCCTAGAGGACGATAAGTGTGATGGAACTTGGAGTTAGATAATTCCAAGTAGAAGATCAAGATGTGGATAAAAAATAAATTGGATAAGATATGATTTAGATAAGATATGATTTAGATGAGATACGATCTAGAAAAGTACAACTAAGAGTTTTACTTTAATGGATGGTTCTAGATGGAACCCAGAATAGAAAGCTAAAGATAGAAAAGAAGTTTTAGTCTATTTTAAGGACTAATAGTCTTTAGTAGATAAGAAGTCCGAGCTTGGGGGTGATGAGACTATCTTTTGGAGATTGATCTCTCTCTATGGTTGGGTGGTTTGAGCTCTTGTAGAAACATTCTTATTCATAAGTATATTTTTTTTGTTTTAAGAGTTCTTTGTAATTTGAAGTTACAGGCCGTGGGAGGTTTGTAACATTCTTGAAGAAGAATTTTTGTTTGTAAAGTCAATTAAGTGCCACATTTCTAGTAGCGAAAAGGCCCCTCCAATATATCTATATGTATATGTATGTATATGTATATCTCTATATCTCTATCTCTCTATATATAAAGTTTTGAAATTGACACTGAAGCTATCTTTTGTCTCACCACTATCATGACACCCCACCTCACTTGCTTCACTATGATCACATCTTCGATGTTCTTTATTATTGATTTGATCTACTTGACCTTTAGCACTAGTGCCTTCTCTTTAATGGCAATGATGACAAATGCCACGCACTACACAATACAACCTCAATTTTGATCATTAGAGTGAGTACTAAAATAATTGTAGAATTGTAAGTTGAATTTTTCCTATCCCAAGACAAAATCCAAGGTTACTAGTATAGGAATTCTTTTGGAAAAATGTCAATTTGTCTATTGTTTCAGTGTCTAGGGTCACATTTAATGTAGGATAGGTTGATATTATATTTGCTTGTCAATTTGTCATAAAGCTCAACTTTCGCCCAATTAAATAGTTTTAATATAAATACAATTCAACTAATTTCATTCAAACCTTATTATCAAATCTAGACCTATGGCTAATTAGACAACACTAAGTCACAATTTGACACACTAGCCAATCATACATCATCAATTTGCTACAACCTAGCTAAACACTTTTCTCAACAAGACGTAGTATACATCCCACAAACCTAGTCCTAGCCAAGCCTTCGCTAATTAAAACCAAATATCCACAACAATTTGTCAATTTCGATTAATAAACAAACCTTGCAATTTGCCGTAGACAAACTACAAGGCAATTTACTTATACACAACTTGAACACATTAGTTGACTAGCAATACACAAACAATTTTTAGTCAAGTAAAATGGCCATTATCAATTATAATTTTAACTTCTTTAATTGTTCCTAAATTAAATAACTCATGTTTGCTTCTCGTAATTTGACTTCCATGCCACCCAATTCATCCATCAACCCGGCAGCTACTCCATAATCCTTCTCAAACGTTGCAATCTAGTGGCGTATAGACAATTAATTGATTATTTAAAATTCAATAAGAATCTATAGATTCACAAGGTGCTTATACTAACGCAATTTAGCCATCTCATACAAGGAAAATTGCAAATAATCAATAACACATTACACATCACAAATACACACATTTACAAAGAGAAATCGATTGAAGGAATATATTAATACAAATCATCAATGAGTCATATATGCTAATTTGACATTGATATGAACTAAAAACAAAAGACCAATGGACCTAGCTATATAGCCTTAAAGAGTTGCATGACTACTTGCCTAATATTTGATCTAAAAAGACACAAAGCCAAATAGCCACCCTTCTAATCCTACCAAATTGCCCCTTTCATATCTACATCAGGTCTTTTTTACATTTACATGAATTATTTAGCAATTTGACTCTTTAAAATTGGAATAGAACGACTTGACTAATATAAAATGAATCAAAAAGATAAAAAGGCAAATTGTTCAAAATTCAAATGTCTACAAGAATTGTGAAATTAGTTCTAGAATCATCTTTGAGATGCATTTATATATGAGTGATAGAAAAAAATCAGGATATGTTATCTTGTAGAAACTTGATACCAAAGAAAAAATATTGTTCAAAGTGGATATAACAAGAATAAATAAAAAATGAAAGTTACCACAAATATTCCAAGAAATTCCACACATATAAAAAGCTTTATCATTGATCTCAAAATCAAGAATTTTTGTTAATTAAGAATAGATTTTTGTTGATTAAGAAGTTTTGATGACTAAGAATAAAATTGTAGACCTATAAATTGAGATGGAGATAATTGACTAAATGCATAAACCAATGGTTTCAAAAGATGATAAAACTTCATAGCCTGCAAATAGAATTTCCTTCAAAATGTTCTCTAGCTTTCTTTTGTCTATTTGTCTATTTCACCAACACTCACATGAATTTATACTCACTTTTCAAGTCTTCTATTGATGTTGAGACTAAACTTCTCTAGTAAGCCTATAGATTTTGATGTTCTTTGTGATTAAAAGACATGCTCAAATTTCATATTATTGTATAGTACTCTATCTACATCTATGAATTTCATCCAACCTAAGACTTGCTTCTCTCCCCTATACATCAAAGGTGAAGTACCAAGCTTGCATACCACTTATGTGAAAAGCCCATGAAGGCAATATTGTAGTACGCCATATGTTCTAATCCTTATAAAATTGGTATACACTTCCCTTGAAGTGGTTTCAAATATTTATAGGTTATTTGTTCTACAACAAATGCCTCTTTAGCCTTTGTGTTCAAAAATCAAACAATTTCAATACAAAAAGTAAGCTCTCCTTCTATTGCATTCTTGTAAATGTCTTCAATCCAACTACTTGATTAGTCAAATAAAAATCTATAAGGTTGTACTGAGGCTAGGAACTAAGTTTCTCTACAAGGCAAATATCATAGGAAAATCAAACATGTCAATCACAACAACCTCTTGTTACTTGTTTTCAATCATTTCCCATCCACCTACTAGATAACCATGCTATCTTTGGATGCTTCCTTACCCTTTTTTGTGAATGAGCTAGAACTACTCATCAAGGCAACTTCATGTGGTAGCCCCCTCTAGAAAAAATGGGAACAATTGCTCTTGGAAAGAGTTGCTAGGTGTCAGTGTCCTAGTGTGCTTGAAATGAAATTTAAAAAATGCAACCAAAGGTGATTCACCAACTCAAATAGTTGGTGAAATTCCAAGGTCTTTTTTAGTACATGATTTATTTCTATGAAAAAAATGGTTTGATTGTAATTTGAAATGAAATCATATTTAGTTTCATCTAAAACCGAATCACCATACAATTATTGAATTATCTCTTTTGTCTTTTCTTATTTTTTGTTTGTAATGCTACACCTCATATAGACTAGATGGGTGATTGCAAGAGTTGGTGGTCAATTTTGTAGTATATTGCCAAATCTAGAGTTTGGGTGCTCAATACTATAAGTACTATAATTAATTACTACAAGGAAAACTTTGTTGGTCATTTTTTGTCCATCAATCATACAATAGATCTATTGAACGATCAACAAGTGTCAAATTTGAGTATTAGGTAGTCTTAGTTGTACCCACAAGTACTATGTCCTAGTTTTTCACAAAAAGGGGTATGTCCACTTTTTAATTTGTAATATATCAACCATAGTTTATAAGAAAATAAAAATTGGCCATTTGTAAGGACTTTGTGTTCATTACATTTCACCAAAACGGTGGCCTAGAAACCATCTTCGATGTTTAGGAAGTGCGTGCACAAGAGAGCCATGTTTACACAAACATGGAGGATATAAAATATTATATTTTTTGATGTCCCTTGGTATGAACATAGAGGGTTGCTATTATGTGAGCATAGGAGTGTGATCCCATGAGCCTATAATACTACACATGGGTGGATGCATGGTTTGGTGTCTTAATAATCGTGTCACAAGGTTGATTTCAAGGAGGAGTATGCATTTCAAAGTAAATATCACACAAAGTATTGTAGTTCATTATGCTATTTTTGAGTAAAACATGTAAGAACTTGATTAGGAAGACATGTGTATATTTTTTTTGGACAACCAATGTCTATCAACTTTGATTTATTGACTCTCAAAGATAAATATGTAGTGTGTCACAACAATTAGGTTTAATATATATGGACTTTTTTTAATACATAAATACAAAGAAATGGTGTATAGTGACTAATGTAAGAGTAAAGGAAAACATTCTTTATCTAAAAATGAATTTTTTGGTGCCAATATCATTGTATTTTTTATGGTTATAGAATTCTATAGAGTGAAAATTAGGTCCAATCTTATGAAATCATTTTCTTATAGAAAAAAAATTCATTTCCTATATTTTTTTTCCTTTGTATAATATATTTGAAGTTTTAAGTGGGCATGTTTTTCGGTCAACCACTTATGAAGTCTATCTTTAGATATGTATATATGAAGTTATGATGGCTCTCTTTAGATGGCTTTCCTTTGTTAATTGGTGAATCAACTATGGACAATAGTGAGACACCAAACCATGCATCCACCCACACCTATATTATAGGTGTATATACCATAGAAACCATCTATGATTATAGAATATACATATTACAAATACCCATATTATAGGTGTTTATGATATATACACCTTCTATAGTGTGTCGTATCTATATTATAGGTGCATATAATGTAGGCTCAATGCTCACAAGCTCGCATTCATGGGCTCACATACTAGCATTGTTGTATGAACATGCACTGGCTATGGAAATAGATCATAGAAATTTAAGCTCTCGATCAATAATTTTGGGTACTAAAAATCCCTAAACCTTAAAGTGCAACAAATTAACAAAATTGAATTTAAATATAAATTGATTTTCAATTTTTTGATAAATAAGGGACATGATTACAATCAAGACAACCATCTTCAATAAAAATTTCAAGTTCATTGGGGTCATGCTTCAAAAGTTATAGTGGAAAACAACTTTGTCATTTTTCATATGACATAAAAATCAACCACCAATTCTTGCAATCACACAAATGAACCTTGAACCTCCCATTGCTAAGGACCCCTTGCTTTATCATAATTACCATAAACTCTACAGGATAATTTCATTTGCTCTCCTATCTTATGTGCTACATAAATGTCAAGAATGACCATGTAGACTTGTATAACTATTGTTGTGACTATTGTTGCTTGATCTAAAAGAGATTAGAATCCATAAGTGTTGTGCCAACAATTCAACAAGTTAAGAAAGAAGGTTCTTCAAAGTGCCTCTCCCGATGACCTCATTGACACTTGGTACTATTGAAGAATAAAGTTGTGTTGGTGAAACATACTATGACATTTTGTTGTCTAGCCAAAAGAAAAGTGCAATGGGATCCTCTCTAAAGTTTGTACATTTCTTCACATTCTCGTGAATCTTTGTAAACACATGATTAGTCTAGATGCTTGAGTGGTGTTGAAAGATTCATATAAGAAGATCTAGAAATTTGGACTCAACTAATTGCCTAATTATCATAGCTATAAGGGTGAAGTTTGTCATTTTCTAAAATCCCTCATTGATAGTGCTAGTCTATAGTAAGAATTAGAAAAATTCATATTACAAATGTTTCTATGTTGCAATGCAAATATAATTTATTGAACAAAGCCAATAGCAACAAATAGTTGTAAGACTAAGCCATTAGACAAACAATAGGCAAATCCCAAGTGAATTGCTTGATGGAAATAATGTATAGAACAATTTATGAGTCTTGTTGGAATTGGTTCCAATTTTTTTTACTGCCAAAAAATAGCCAATATTCAACATTGCAAGGCTGAATTCTCTCACTAATGGAAAATAAAGGGATAATTTTGATATTTTATCCCCAGAAGTTTGGTAGTTGTTTGATGGCAGGAGCCAACTATCAACCCATTGTAATGCTCCTATTGCCAAGCACAAGAGACGGATTTCCCATGTTGTTGGCTATATGAATAGTTGTGATTTCTCCACCCTTCTTTGCTAGAGTTTTAAGTATCTAAGCCACTTGTTTGTTTGCTTCTCTTTCAACTTTGTATTATTGGTACTAACTTGCTTTCAGTGTTAGAGCATTGAGCTCACCCATTTCTCTTGCACAACTTCAAATATTGTTGTTTAGTTACCACTCAATCATTGCACCTTAAAGATATTATTGTAAATTGTTTTGTTTTCTATTTCCCACAAATTCTAATCTTTTTATATACTTCATTTGCATGCTACCATAACAAAGCTTGAATGGAGAGCATTGTATGAGGATGCTTTTAAGATTGCCTTAACTTGAAAATAGTATTGTGTGTACCCAATAGCCACCTTTGTAATCCAAATTATGATTTCAAATATTTACAATTGTAGTGTTAGACTACAGCTTTGCAAATCACTGTTCAAGTGCTTTGATTATGAAATTTCAAACTTTCAAACAAGAAAATTGGGTGGAAAGAAGAGTGAGAATTGAACAATCATGTTTTCTCATTTATAAATCATGTATAACAATTGACAAATCCTTATATTTAGCTATGGCAAATTAGCAATGCTGGCTAGTGTGTATAAGTGCACTATAAAATAAACTGTCTGCAATTACATTCATGCTAGTATTGCTTCTTAAACCTTGAAGCATGAGTTTTGCATTTTTGTTTGGTTTTCTTGCTTGAATTGTTGTAGTCCACAACTTGTAAGTTGGCTATCATTAACTTTAATTTGTAGTTTTATTTCTTGAACTTGCAATTCTCGTGCTTGCATTTTATAGTTTGGAGTTTGGTACCTTATGGTGCATTTCAATTAGTAGTTCTATTGTTTAGAGTTTTTTGAGCTTGCAGTTTTTGTACTTGCAATTTATTAATTGAAAATTTTGTTCATTTGAGTTCTTTTTGAAGGAGACAATTTAGGGCTAAAGTTTGATATTTTGTTTTACAATAGTTGCAAGTATGTTTCTTGGATTGGCCCTTGTTTATTACTATAGTAAAATCTCAAGTTTGAGTTTTGGTGGAGCATGCCGTATATAGTAGTCAAGGTAAGAAGACTTTAGAGGATGGAGGGACAAGTTCTTATAGTTTACAAGGTCAAAGTCCTTGTCATTGGCTTTCATATAGCATACACCTCCTTTGCTTAGTCAAGACAACTCATACTTTATTTGCAATCAACCGTGTAAACAACAAATACTAAAATCGAATCTAGCAATGAAGCTTTGCAAACCACAATGTGATAAATTGTACTACTCTTGCTACCATTGGCATCAAAATCAATATGAAAAGTGCTAGTAAAGGGTGACTCTTGTTGATCCAATTTAGAAGGCATCTGGTTCAATTTGTGCTCTTTGATTCAGCTACAAAGATAGCACAAAGAAGTGTAGTGCCAAACAAAAAAAAGATCTTCCGAGGTAGCTTACAAGTTCTAAGACAGTTGGGTGGCATGCTTATCTTTGACAACATTATATAGAAGGCCTAATGGTTTATATGATATAGTAAACTGCAACATTTGTTGTACAATTGAATGAGGGTTGAGAGAAGAAACTTGCCCCTAAATGGGACATGTTGAAGAAACATAGTAGCAAGTAGAAGGCAACCTAGAAGAATACTTTGTGGACAGTGGTACATAGCTATTAATTGTAAGCACCTCTGCAATGAGTTAGGTAGGTAGCAAGAGGAGCTACAATTCCAATGCAAGATCAACTACCCAAACCAAAAGGAAAATGAATGAAGAGGGTATAATCACATTGAGAGATACTACTACCATTACTTTCCAAGCAAAAGACTATATAGGGATTAATGATGCTCTCCAATATAGTCAATGTTTCAAGGTAATACCAAGTTGACTTTGGCATGAGCAACTACCTAACAAAGTCTTTTCTTCTCATTTTACCTCAATTTAATATCATCTTTCAACACTTCCACTTTGCAAATTACCAAAGTTGGCAATACTCATGTCTTGTAACAATTGTTGATGTCAATCATTTACAAGTGCTTTTGTAAGCAATTCTACTACCATTTCCTCTATTGGGCAATTCTTGAACTCTATTTCCTCATCCTCTACTTTTCCTTGAATGAAATGGTGTTGTGCACGAGTAGTGCATTGGGTTCTTTGCTAACAAGGTGCATCCTTGTTGTCGCACAATACCAAGGTCACTTCATTTTGCACATACCCCAATTGTCCAACAATTTTCACATTAAACCATGTTGCTTTTTTCATATATAGTATGGATGCCAAACACTCTACCTCCATGCACATCCTCAAATTGCCTTGCACTCCTCGAGAGTATACTTGAACAATGTATCAAGGGGTGTCCCAATGGGCTTGCACTCTTGCATGCCAAGGCGCTCCAACACATCCTTGAGGGTTTTTGTTGGCTTATGGTAATGGTGTGGGTGGTGCAATCTCTCACAAACTCTACTCCAAGGCAATAGCTAGTGCAGCTCTTCGAGGTTGACCACTCATGTTATATTTGGCCTTGAGTTTGTCCTTCAACAACTTCATCATAGCCATGTCACTTACCAAGATGATCAAATCATCCACATCCACAATTTCTATCAATAAGTACTCCCAAATTTGCTTGATGTAAAGTGAGTGGTTTACCCATTGCTCCTCGGAAAGCCTTTGGTGACAAGCATGGCATCAATATCTTTGTACCACATCATCTTAGATTGCATCAGCCTATAGATGGTTTACTTC
Source organism: Straminergon stramineum (assembly GCA_963920665.1). NCBI lineage: Eukaryota > Viridiplantae > Streptophyta > Bryopsida > Hypnales > Calliergonaceae > Straminergon > Straminergon stramineum. The sequence goes on from OY987272.1 coordinate 18,759,038, forward strand.
AACTTGCACTTAAGATGTTTGCATCACTCATGCACGAATCTCTTGGGTTGGTCCATGTAGATCTTTTCTTTGAGGTCCAGATTCAAGTATGCCATCTTAATTTACATCCATTTAGTGCATTTTTGAGCCAAAGGCCACCCCAATGACAATGCCAAATTGTATGGTGGTGAACTTGGCAATTGATGCAAACGTCTTGTTGAAGTCCATGCCCACCACTTGAAAGTACCCCTTGGTCACCAATCTTGACTTGTAATGTGTGATCTCTTCCAATACATTGCGTTTGGTGCGAAATGCCTACTTGCACTCAATTCTCTTGTGTCCACTACAACAAAATGGGTGTTTTATGACTATGATAATATGATCGAGGATGACTGACGATTGCTCAAAGTCATATTTTTGGAGGCCAACTCTTTGAAGAAAAATATAACTACAAATATGATTGCTAGTCATGTTTTAGTCTTATACGTTGCAAGTGTATAATATATGTTCGTTGGGAACGCCAAAATACTTCATAGGGCTTTATAGGGAACATGTTTGGAGAATGCACAGTCATATTTATTAGTCAATATTTTTGCTTTAGTTATATCTTATAGTCATATTTGTATAATAGTCACATTTTTTTTCTTTTGGGCAGCTTAAAGAAAATTTAGGCAGGGAATATATATGGAGAGTGCTAAGTTATATTTGCCAATCATAATTTCACTTTAGTCATATTTTACAGTCATATTTTGTAGATACATATATTTTTGTAGTCATATATTTGGTAGTTTTTTTTTTTTCTTTGGGGGGAGTCTAAGGAAAAGGTGGGCAATCTAAAATGGGTCTTTTATATTTTGCCCCTAGAGGCCATTCCTTAGAATTAAGGCATGACTTTGTTTGATATCTATTAAAATAAATTATTTTCTTTTGTATCATGTGTTTATTACAGAATTGATGTCCAAATAATTTGGGGTGGAACATGTTTAAATTTTAATTAATATATTTAAAATTTTCATAGGAATTAGAAAAAGAGTAGAAAGGAATAAAACAATTAATAATAGGAGATAAAAAATTTGTATTTGAGGATTTAAGGAAAAATTAGAGAGGAATAAAAGCCTATAGACCAACCAAAGTACCAAGGCAGGACTAAGCCTGAGAACCAAAGATAGAAATTGGGCCTGCCTTGACCCATTGTTGAAATTTGTTGTGGGATTAGCTAATTATGCTAATTGATTGTGATGCCTAATATAAAGTGAAATCTAATGCATTTAAACTAGTAATGTAGATTGAAGGCTATCATGTTTAGAAAATTTTCTTGAAGATTGGGAAAAATCTAATCCAAGGAGGAGAAAGAAGAGTGTGAGCAAAATTCATATCCAAGTGGCCATGAAGTATGAGTAAATGAGGAGTGCGATTTGTGTTGAGAGTCTTTAGGTGTTTGAAGAAGAAGTGTAGGTTCTAAGTTGCTACTTGAAACTTCGGACATGGTTAAAAGACTAATTTGACCCCCTTATAAGGATTTGACTATATATTAAACAAAGATTGTTGATTATAATACACATAGTTAATTAAATAAAGTTTTAAAGTCATAAGTATATATTTAGTTAGCACTTATGAAGTTGATGTCATTACAATTGTTTGATTCCTAGAGTAATTAGAAATCAATTAGTAGTAATAGAAGTCAAAGATTGCAATTCTAAACTATTCTAAAAAATGAATGAAAAAAACAAAAATTATTGAAAATAATTTAGAGAAAGTCAAAAGGGGGAAGTAGAAAGAAATAGGTTGAAAAAAAATAATGAGATCATATATCTAATTTATACCCCTTGTTATAAAAGTTGTTATTTAAGTTGTATACAAAAAAAAATGCAACAAAAATGGATAAAAATAGACCTCAAAATACAATTACAATATACATGTTGGATTGTTGGAGAATGGGGATGTGGTGGAAACAGATTCTAAGGCATGTCTTTAAATTTAGCACTTCTTGTTTTCTCTTCTTGTAGAAAATATAGTTGCGATGTAAATTAGAGGTTTAAATCAAACCTCTAAGAATTTATTAAATTCAACTTTGAATTCTAGATTACTAAGTTAATTTGTAGGAAATTCTAGTACCATATTACACTTTAAAAAATAGATAAAAATTATGGAAGATAGAGTATAATGAAATTGGATAATTTATGGTATTAGTTTTGGATAAAAAATACCAAAGTTCATCCAATTCAAGTCAAAAAGGAAACTTGAAATTTAGTGACATTTAGAATTCCATTTTGAAAGTATAAATAAATTTAAAATTATAGGCTAAAAGAAAGTTGGATGAAAACTTGAAGGATGAATTAAAAAAAACCCTTCATCCATCTATATTTTTTGCTAAAAACATTCCACTATAAATATCTTTATGATTTTAAAATAGACATGCAATGTTCTACAACTTAAGCTAACAAATTTTTAAATTTCTCAACTTGGATTTGGAGGTTTAGAGTTTTAGCTTAGATTGGCCAAAACCATCTAAAACCTTTAATTTTAATAGTTTGTGTGTGTTTTAGTTTAGATGTGAATCACTTATGACTTATTATTAGAAAAAAATTGTTCATTGCTTAGAATGTCCATTGAACAATACTTAAATATTCAACTTAGGATTTGAAGCCCAACAAAAAAAATATAATTGTGTATGTTTTATCTCAAGGATATAGATAAAACACTTACATATATCATGTATTGAAGTTTGTATCTTTCTTAGAAAGGTTCTCTACAATGTTATATAAGTTATATTTATAGAGGGTCTCTATAGAACCATTTAAAAAGTCACAAAATTATTCATATAGAGATTGAAGTTTACCATGATACACATGGTTGTATTGCAATTAAAAGATGGTTGTTTGAATGTTTTTAAAAGGATATACACTATAAAAACATAATCCCTTTTTCAAATTCAAAGATGTTTTTAAATAGTGTCTCTATCAAATACTTTTGTTCTTATATACTTAGTGCGTAGATGTAGATACTTTAATTGAAGTAGGACATTTGCTTAGTTGACTTTTTTTTGCCATAATTATAGATGCTGAAGGTCTTGCAACTTCCCTTTATAATTTTGTAGAGTTGTCTTGCAATGTACATCCACTTTGTAACAAATTTTGTTGTTAAAATAGCTTAGTTGCTTAGTATAGTCATTTTTAGTGAGTCGCATGACTACGTCAAGTGACATGATTAGAGCAAGTCATGTGCATGATTGACTAAGGCAAGTCACATGACTAAGATTTTAAAACCCTAGCCGCCATTTCTTCTTCTTCTTTGTTTCTTGTTGTCTTCTAGCTCTTGCTTCATCATACTCCTTAGTTCTTACTTCTTGTTGCTTTTTAGTTCTTGATTCTTACTTCTAGTTTTTTTTGTTACTTCTTAATTTTGCTTTCTAGTTCCTACTTTTTGTTGCTTCTTAGTTCTTTATTCTTACTTCTGGTTTCTTCTTGTTACTCCTTAAATCTTACTTCTTAGTTCTTGCCTCTTCTTGCTTCTTTATTTTTGCTCCTTGCTTGTAGTTTCCTCTTCTTATATCTTAATTCTTGCGTCTTAATTCTTGTCTTTTCTTGCTTCTTAATTCTTGCTTTTAATTTCTTCTTGATGCATTTTCACTTGTATTTCTTGTTTCTTTTTAAATTTTTTTAAATTTTTTGCATTTTATTGCATCTTAACTTGTGTTTATGTTGCTTCTTGTTGCATCTTAGTTCTTTCTTTTTCTTATTCTTTATTGCATCTTAACTTGTGTTTCTTGTTGTTTCTTATTGCATCTTAACTCATACTTCTTGTTATTTATTGCATCTTAAATTGTATTTCTTGTTGCTTATTATTGCATCTTAGTTCACACTTCTTCTTGTTATTTGTTGCATTTTATTGTATCTTAACTTGTGTCTCTTGTTTTTTTTGTTGCATCTTAATTTTTACTTTTTCTTGCTTTTTGTTACATCTTACTTGTTATTACCTCTTAGCACTTGCCACATTCTAGTTCTTGTTCCCTTTATCACTATTGTTGTTCTTTTTTCTTATTTAGTTGCGATTTCTAGAGATATAGTGGTTATGGATTTTTTTTACTTTAAACTTGTACTTTATATTTTTTGTTGCCTTAAATCCTTGAAGATTGAGTTATATTGTTCATTCACTAAAAATTAATCTCCTTTATTGTATATGTAGGCACTTAAAAAGTGGAATGAAGTTATCAGAGGCTACTTACAACACTAGACTAAGAGGTAACTTCTTCACATTTTTATAAGGAATATAGGTCTTAAAGTATGTAAAAATATACATTTATAGAGTGTTATTGTTATATATTTTGTGTTAATGACTAATAAATGTCATTGAAAAGAGTTACATTTTTTCTTGCATTTCTCCCTTCAATATAACTATTATTTGTCCATCTCAAAAATCATATGTACTCAGTTTTTATTGGATGGAGTCATTTATTTAGGTGCTAAACCTTGTTGAAGCATGATTGCAACGCTTCACGTCAATTTAGAATGTATGGTCAATTTAGAATGTATGGTCAATTTAGAATGTATGGTCAATTTAGAATGTATGTGATTGTAGTTTATGACAAAAGTTACTATAAACCTCAAGTCACCCTAATTACAAATATTACTTGCTTGAGTCATATTTTGTAATGTATCTTAGCCAAAATATGACTTGTTGTAGTTATATAATGCTCACAATCATGCCAATAATGTGACTCTATACTTTTAAAATTATGTCTACATTCAATCATAAAATTACAAGTAACATTCCATATGAACTACTACATGAGCCAAAATGTGATTTACATTAGTCATATTTCACATCAATAAAAAATATAACTTATGAAGGTCATATTCCACATCAACTAAAAATATGATCCAGTAGAATTATTTTTACATCAACATGTAGAGAATATGACTCATGAGAGTCATTTTTCACATCGACAAAAAAATATGACTCACGAGAGTCATTTTTTACATCAACCCAAAATATGACTACAAAAAGTCATATGCCACATCAGCCAAAATATAATTCACCATGGTCATATTCCACTTTAGCTTAAATTATGACTACATAGAGTTATATGCTACATAGGCTTTTTTTTCATTTACCCAGGTAGCTTAAGAAAAAGTCAAGCCTCCAAGGATAGTCAATGAATATGCCACGTAGGCAATAAATGTATAATTATACCCCCAATACATATGATTACAAATATGACTCATAAAAAATTTGACTAGTCAATAATGATTAGATCTAGTCATATCGCAAGTCATCTACAATGTTTTTTACTTGAGTCATATTTTGAGATTTTACCACTGATGGAAGTCATATTTTGCAGTCAAAAAACACCTATTTTGTTGTAGTGGTCCCTCAAGGAAGGGGACAAACTTCCAAGTGCCTTTGGCTATGAGTGACACACATTCTTCCTACATGACCACCTCTCAATTGCTTGCATCTTCACATTTCAATGCTTAGCCCATGATATATGGATCTTCCTCAAATGTCACCATTGCACACTTATCATGTGATGGTTGTAAAATATAGTTCTAGAAAATTAAATTTCTAGCTCCTTAAGACAATGATAATCCTGGGTGATTAACAATGAGATAAAAATAACTTGACCAACTAGAATTTTTGAACTACAACAAGATCCAACATGACGTGTTTGAAAATCTTGCCCAATGCCTAATGAACAATGGATTAGTACCACTTGGTAGTTTGTTGCAATCTTTAGAGAGAAAATGGGGTGAATAGAAGACCCCTTCTTACAAGTATGCATTAGATGTAAGTGGAATCAAGAACAAAGATTTGAGTTGTCATGGGCCCCTACAACCGATGGATTTCAACATGGCTTGTAGTAAGGGTTTGACCAATGAAAAAGTGTCTATGTGGACATTAATTAAACTAATCAAGCACCCAATCAAGCATAAGAGGAAAATTCTACAATTAACTAGGAAAGTGACTTTGGGATAATTTAAAGAGATTGTGATGCTAGCAAGTACATAAGACAAAAATCATTATTGAAATTCCAACACCACCAATGTATACATCATTGCACTACCTTGTGCCAAATTGATACACATCATATGTAGCCTATTTGGCATAGTGAACCTCTAGTTTTTCTAATAAAAAATCCATTAGAAACACCAAAAGGAAATCTTGAAGCTATCATTTACTTTTTAAGCAAAAAGCTAGGTGCAATTGTTGTCTATTTTAAGGGCCTTCTCTTCATTTGATTTTTTTCTAATGAATATCTAGAATTTTAGTTTGGATTCCAAATGTGCATATAATCTTATAGATTCTTATATTGAGGCAAGAAACTGTAAATGAGTCAAATGACTCTAGCAATTTGTGTTTTTTGGTGAATTTTTTGTGGTTTTTCTTTTTTCTTTTTTGCAAGACGAATCTTGAAGATTGGGAAGTAGAATTGATAAGATGAATCTAATTTTCAAGATAAAAAGAAGTAGAATTTTTGTCATTTTAATGAAAGATAAGAATCCAAAAGTGGTTGCACAACATTTCTTGGTCTCTCACAAAATACATTGAATGGAAAGAGGAATAAACATTTTAGTAGTTCTTAATTGCCAAAATAATGTCTTCCAAAGATTTTTACCACTTTCAATATTGATGGAAGCTTGTTGGATCAATGACTAAGAAAACTCCCCTAATCGTGCTTTCAAACAAACAATGAAGGATAGTAGAAAACATGTGATGCTATAGTATTGCATAATACAAGATGTCTAGATGATTTACAAAAGGTGTAAAGGCACATCAATTCTAAGGAATATATTGCATTCTTATATGGAGATTTGTACTTGAAAGTAGAATGATTGTAGTACTTCAATCTTAAAGAAGTCATTTTCCAATATGATAATGCTTCCAAACATGAAGCAATAATTGTTCAAATTTTTTTGGAGACCAATCATTTATCAATCTATAGTGGCCAACCCAATCCCCAAACTTCAATCCTATTGAATATGTTTGAACAATCCTCAAATATCATTTAAAATCCTACCTAACTCCTACTAGTCTTCTTCAATCATGAGAGCAAGTAGAAAAGAGTTTTTGAATTATCACTACAAGAGAGTATATGTTAATATGCCAAATTGAATTACAATACAACAATTTTGACCACTGACAATAAAAAGGCTATTAACTTTTAACTACTTTGTGTATACTACATCATCAATCAAGTCTATGAATATAATCAACTTTGGAATTATATATTGACATACTAATTGCAATTTACTTTTGATTTTATTGAAATCATTTCCAAAATATACTACTTTGATCAAATTTACAATATTTTCAATATTTCCAACCAATTCTTTTATGTTGATTCACTCATTGACTCATGAATGTTATTCGTATGAACTAAATTCTTAAAACCCTAAGATATAAAAATATTCATAAATTTGTATGGACATTCAAAAATATGCATAGATTGGAAGCACCCATTAAAAAAATTCTGAGCTCTAAACAAGGCTGCCAGTATTAGATTTTCGGCACCCCACAGTGCAAGTACAGAAAAAGAAAATGAATTTTTCTTAAAATTTTTTAAAATTTAAAATTTAAAAATTTAAAAACAGTTAATCTGACATGGCGATGATGTGGCACCAGTAGTGCCACATCAAATTTTAAATTTTAAAAAATAAAAAATAATTTTTTATTTTTATTTTTTTTCATAATTGCACCACGGGGTGCAGAATTCGCAGCCTTCGCAGCCTTGTTTAGAGCTCAGAATTTTCCTAATACTAAATGTGACCTACTTGCAAACCCATCCCATCTAAATTCTTGCCTAAAATGTAACCCTCTGAACATTCTTGCATAAGGTCCATTCTAGGTGCATCTATTGCACCTAAAATTTTGAAAACTCATATATGGTGTCAAAAAATGTCATTTAAGAAAAAATCTAAAAAACCTTTCTAAATACTGACAAGATCCAACAATAAGTTTTTCCGTTCAACATTAGGAACCATAATCAATCCCTTAATCGGACGATTTACGGTGCCGTTACCTAACATAGTGTCACATACGGCTTTTCAGATAGCTGCCAACAACTGATTAGAGTTTAAAACTGTATTGTATTCTAAGCCATTCTATCTACTACACAGTATCCACTTTAGCAACCATGAACGAAGGCAATAGAACTGACATAAATGAATGTTTCTTGAGGGGAGTATGTACATTACAATACAAAGACCGTCCCAAATAAAATGGAATCCCAGCGAGTCTCAGTAGATTCGTCCTCCTTTGGTACTACATATACTAACATTAAGAAGTCCCGGGCTTCCTAGCTCTTGTTTTCATCTTCAACATCTGTACTTGCTGGTAGCGGAATAGAGATAGGACCCTGGTTTTGCCTAATATGCCTATGACGAGGGCATTTTTTGTGTGTCGCCAAATTCTTTCAACTCCCATTAAAAGAGGTTTCTCCTAAATTTTGAGGAATCGGAATTTAGGCAACTGCTGCTATGCTACTAATGTGTCACCCGCGAGAGAAGCCCAAGTTCTGACTCCCTACAATTGCTAGCGGCGTAGTGCTCCTACATTTCTTTAGCAAAAATTAACCATTACAACATGCACATGAAAGAAAATTACCAGAAAACCATCAGAACTGGCATTGGGCCATACGCTGCAGGTTGTCATTGTCGATGTCCGATTGGCAGTGGGACAACACGACTAAAAGGGACATTCCTTGTCGGCAGGCCAACTTGGCCATCTTCTTCGTCACCATCAAATTCCAGTGAATAACTGCACCCCAGAAGATTATCAAAACCATTCAGAATTTCCAAGAGAAAACAACGGTTAATAAGAATCACTACCCGACACTAAAAAAGCAGATCAAAGGCACTGAAGGCTTACAAAAACTGTAATGAACGTGACAGAACTAGCGAAGTACAAAGCATATAAAAATTAAAAATTAAAAATTAAATAAGTTGAAGGTAATCATGCACATACATATGTTTGTTAATGCATGAGGTATTATCAGCCACAATTCGGTCAAACATCAAAAGAAAGATTCATTCTAAAAAACGAGAAATCCAGACCAAAAATATTTAATTTAAATGGACGAATGAAATTTCTTGAACAGGAAGCTCCGACTGAAATAAAAAAAATGGTAAGATACGGTTATCAGGAGAATGAAGAGACTTACTCATCGCTTCGTTTCTGCCCACCCAACGCAGCCACATCCAAACAGCATTGCAGAGAGTGAGATAAGAAAATTTAATATAGTTACAGAACGTATTATCAAGCTATTCTTAGTATTCAATGTAATCAATAAAGTGAACGTCTAGTTAAAAAATTTACAAGTTACGCTCCTGCTAAGGAAAGGGCATCGTACTTGTGAGAAGACTAATAGACTCAAACATGGAGCCCAAGCAGGACAACCCCTTCACAGTCTGTTTTAAACAACTACATCTTCAACTGAGATACACAACACTATTGAGTGACTCAAAACTTAATAGAAATCTGGATTCTTTGAGTTGCGTGCATCCACAATAGCTAACTTATGTTAGCGAGACAACTGGACTGGATTGACTGGAGCAACAGACTGCCATATGGACACCCTAGAGTTGGACTGATCTCACCCGGGTCTCACCAAAATCAGAGACTCAGAGGCAAAATGAGAATGGTGGACATTGAACTGGTATCTTAAATGAATCACCATCCAAAATTTTCCTGTAAGAATATCTCATACCAATACAACACTGGAACAAACAGTTTGCAAAGGAAAAAACCTTGAGTACAAATGAGATGTTTGGGATCTACAATGTCAATAGCACTTAGGGTGAAAATTTGTACTAGTGTCGCAAATCATCTCAAAGCTGTCGATGAGTCTTTTACCTTGCGCTGAGGTGCTACAACCGCTGCCTTGTACAATGCAGTTGTGCCAGGGTAAACAGCCAACACTGAAGACCCAATAGGGAATTCTGGTGCATTTGACACGTCCGATCCCTTCGTAAAAGGAATGATACATGAAGGGTGTAGCTTGTACTTCCTGAATATGCCACACAATTAGAGTCAATCAAAACTGCTTGGAATGACTGCTAATATGAGGTACATGAAAAGAGCGCATATATCTTGCGTGTCTGGCATTCATAAACTGCGGGGAGTTCCATCACTTGCTTCTGAAAAAAAATAGAATCTCTGTCACTACTCATCTAACAAGTATTAGGATACACTCTACAATACGTAAACACTACCAATGCAAAAACACGGATGACATGCAATAAAATTCCAAGTGCATGACGTTGGCTTTTTCAGGCCCCGCAGCAAACATCCCTGACATACATCCCGGTGCATCAGAAAAAAGGACAGTTCAGTTAACCCCTAAATGACTGAGGGCTTTTCTCCATTTGGGCAGGCAATTGCGATCTCAATCTCTCAATCCTCCAGTTGAAATTTTGCACGTAGATGCATACAAGGATTATCTTGAATGCAAGACAAATTTCATAAAACTTGGATTCATGGTTACAAAGTTATGTCCAATTTAGTCTTTACATTCTCAACCCAAGCACGTTGGGCAACAAGAAAACCTTTTTGTATATAAGTGTTTTAATCTTGAATTTTTTTCATGCATTCCCAGCTAATTTCAAAGAAACACATCAACTTTAAAAGGTTGTGAAATTCATTTCTAAAAAAAATTTGGAAGATGAACTATGCAAGTGCAAAGTCATGGAAAAAACCTTATTCTCAAAGTTTCAACGTTAATATCTTACACACAAAAAAATTTCAATTCGAAATTTTGACGCAATATGCTTGTATGAGTTAGCTATATGATTTTACAGTTGGATTAGAATTTTTTTTTAAATAAAATACTTTTCAAGCTGCCCGAATTGAGATTGAAAACACATTTCACCTCATAATTCTTCATCTACTTATTCAAATTGGGTAAAAATTAGTGCACTAGTAAGCTAGTAGCATGACACACTTTCCACTCTTCGAAAAATAATTTATCTGAATTTACAATGGCCTATCCGAAAAGTGAAAAAGCCCAATATGGGCTTCTCAGTCATTCAGGGGTTAAGAGGAGGCACCTTGTTCCATTTCCTTCATCGTCCGGTTCTTCGTCAATCACTTCATATCTGCCAAACGGTACAGTACGTCATTCTTTGGTAGAGTTCATTAATATCTCACTGAACTTCCAGATCATTGCAAGAAACCGTGCTAACTCACTACTAGAAATCCCGAGGTATTCTAAAAAACATAGCAGCGTTAAGCACTACCAATTGTAACCACCCAAGGCAGTTCCAAAGTAAACCTTGCAAATTGTAACGCTTCTAGGAATTCAAAAATACTTCTGGGTGGTGGTTTTCTACTCGTGACTGTAACCAGATCCTTTACAACTAGACCTCATGTATGTGCATTGCACATTACGTTGAATCGTGACTATGCACGCAGCTGTTATACTGACAACTCAAGGAAATAAGAGGATTTCAACTCACTTGTTTACATTAGGGTCATATCGAGTCAATTTCACCACAATCCATTCATGATTTTCTGCTTCGTCATTTGAGATGCGAGCTGCTACCTGCAATGAGTAACACTACCTGTTACGATGTGGAAGCTTTGGTTTCTCTAACATCAGCAAAGCCCAAAGAGGAAAAACACCCAAGACCCTAAGCCACAGTAATTTTTTCAATTTCAAACACCTCATTAAATCCACTTGACGACTGCATTCTACCGACACCAAGTTTTCGTTAAAAGCAGTGAAATTTCATCAGAATCGACAAAGTAGTCACATAATACTTCACAATAGTATACACCTTAAAACCATTTCCACTAAAGAAAAAACAAATATGGACCACAAAATAATTAAGAAACAGACTACTTTTGAAGCCATGAATCCCATTTCCAGACCAGCTAACACTGTCAGATGAGCCCACTTGCAAACATGCCAAGACTGGAAATACATGATTCTAATGTGAGTCACACCCGCCTTTGCAAGCTCAAGATTGTGCACATAAAGAATCAGGATTCCTGTTCTTGTCTCCCTGTTCATTGATGCCGAGGGTGATCAGGCAGTTCCTAAAAATATGACGAATTGCATCATTTGGCGGGGTGAGAACGTGAAGGACCGAATCGGCGCAAAAAGAAAAGCCAAACCTGGTCTCCAGGTGCTAAATTGGCATAAGCCAAGTTCGTGCTTCGCTGAGTGGGGGAAGACAGTCGCGCTGAATCATCTACCCTAGCTCGCTTTCGTTTCTTGTCATTGGGATCTGCTTGTAACATGAAGCCGCCAATGGTCAATATCAAAACCATCCTTGTAAAGGACAGTACCAATAGACTCCGAAGTCCAAACACAAGAAACACAAGTGCAGTATTACTTCCAATTGAAGAAATTGACTTACCCTTATCACGATCACTAATTCCAATACAACACAGAAGAAAATATACCTGGTTTTTTGCGACTGGAAGGCGCTTGAACAGGTATTAGACCGGCCAAATGCTCAATGCAATTATTCGAAACACTGCCACATTTTCACCACATTGATTACGCCTCCAGCCACTAAAAGATTGGTTCGTGTGTAATTTAATTTGCATTACGAGATAGAAACAGGAAAGTAGAGGTAAAGAAAAAGACCCTCCGAAAAGGCCAAATCGCCCCCACCTGGCTTCCTCCTCCGCCAAGCTCTTCGCCTTGTTATACAAAAACCGCAACTTCATAATAGATTCGTCTTTCATATTATCCGCATACTCAGGAGCTGAGAAACCCCACCAAGTTGTATCCACACTCTCAAAAATTTTTAACCCACGAAAAAGGTACATACACACATACATACATACATACATACATACATACATACATACATAAATGAATGAATAAAACGATCTCCCAGCTCCGAAACATCTGCACATCGAGGGTTTCGAAGCCCCCGACGCGAAATTGGAGCTCCCACGACCCTGAACAAGAGAAGAGCACGGTTGCAAATGCAGGAAATGACGAGGCAGGAGTCCATCGCAGGACGTACAGGCCAGGAGCTTGGCATGGTAAGCGTTGATTTTGCGGATGTACTGCTCCTGCTCCTTGCGCAAGCGGTCGAGCTCCTTCAAGGCCGCATTGGCCGGGTCGAACGCCATGGCCTCGCGGTCCTTCCTGTGGTTTGACGCGATCAGTCCCCAGCCACTGCCAAAAGGAGGTGCACCATGATCGACTCCACAGTCGGCAGGGGTCGGGTCGGGCGTCCGTGGGGGGGATCGGAAGCTAACTTCAGCGAAGTCGGCGTCAGGGGGCTGGCGATGGATTCAAAAGCTCCCTTGGCGTCGGTGGCTGGCTCGGTCGAGCGCAGGGCGTGCTGCTGGGAACATTCTGGCTGCCACTGCTGCGGCTGCTGTGTGCTGCTGTGTGCCGCAGTGTGCCGCTGAACTGAATTTTGACGGAGGGACGAACTGAAGGGAGGAAGCTCCTCAACTGAATTACCTTATGACGGAGTAAGCTACTTGCCGCAGATGCCGCCCCCGGCGCCGGAAAATGCGCGCACGGGCGATGGCCGGGGACGGAAGTGTGTCGATCGGCCTGCCCGGCCCGGCCCGGCCTGGCCCTGCCCTTCTTTTTCCTCCCCTGCCCTATCCTTCCTTTCTCTACCCTTCCCTTCCTTTCCCTGCTCTTTCTCTACCCTTCCTTTTCCTTCCCTGTTCTGCCCTTCCGTTCTCTGCCCTTCCCTTCTTTTTCCTACCCTTCCTTGCCCTGACCTTCTTTTTCCTTCCCTACCTTGCCCTTCCTTTCTCTACTCTTCCCTTCTTTTTCCTGACCTACCCTTCCTAGCCCTTCTTTTACTTGCCTTTCTTGCCCTATCATTTCCTTCCCTACCTTCTTTCTACCCTTGCTTTCCCTACCTTGCCCTTCTTTATCCATTCATGTCCTATCTTTCCTTTCATTGCCTTTTCCTTCTTTTTCTTGCCCTTCTTTTCCCTTCATTGCCCTTCCTTTCCTTGCCCTATCACTCTATGCCCTTCTTTGCCTACCTTGCCATTTCTTTCCCTTTCCTTTCATGCCCTACCACCTTGCCTATTACAAACACTTACTTCTTCCAAGTTCTCCCAAAGTGCCTCTATGACACTTTACTTACTTCTAGTGATAGCAAGGGCCACACATTCATAGTTGCATTAAGTTCCAACACTAGTCTTGGAGTTCCCATTCCTTATGACTCCCATTATCTATTCCTTTAAGACACCAAACATGTCATTTGATGACATAGGGTGGAACTTCTATTGATGTCCAAGTGCTCAATGGTGGCACTACTAACCACCTTCAATAGTTACTAATTCCCCTTCACTTTAGGACTCAACTCAAGATTCATTAATTGAGACTCATCATCACGACCTAGTGTGGAGTGCAACACCATTCAATTAGTATCAAAGAATACCCAAGACTACCCCATGGTGTCATTAAGATAGCAATGAGGATGTATCACCAACCTCACTACCCATGACCACTTTAACTAACCATAGTATCATTCAGGAGTGTGGAGGGAGACCACCCCTCTTTATAGTACTTTCTAAGGGATTCGGTAGTCCCTCCACTCTTATGAACCACAGGGACATCCAAGGTGCACTTCTTCAAGATGAGGTACCAAATAGTCCTCTCTCTTAGTCTCAAAATCAAACTATTAGGGACTCCCAATCTTCCCATTGAGATAACTTTCAACTCTACACTCCAAATCCAAAGTGTAGAGATCATTTTCATGATCTAAACTTTCTTTAGGTCAAGGTGAACTACTCACTTTTTCAAATACAACAAGAATCAAGGAAGTTATGGCCCTCCAAAAGTCTAAATCTCTAAGAGGTGTAGTTCTCTACGACTCTATCTCCATTACTTTCCCATAACTTCTAATTCATACCTAAGCTCTTCGTGAGCCTTATCATTCTTGAATCCTTGTCTTTTTAGATTTTCAAAGATATGGGTTGTTGCAGGAAATAGCCTTAGCTCTACAATACTATAACATGTTGAAATAAAAAATAATAAAATAAAATAAAAAATGAATAATTTGTACAAAATTAAGAATATTATGCCTCTCAAAATTCAAACCTAGAAATATTTATCTCTAAAAGTTATGAACACAAAAAGCAAGAATGAAAAATGCCAAGAAAATGGATATTTTGATGTTTGATTTTTTTTAAATGAAAAATGAAAAAAAAAACTTTTTTCTAACTTGAAGATTCTCCTTCTCAACCATTTTCATCTTTGGAAAAAAAATGTGTTCTCCGCACTTATAGAAAGGTAGTGCACTTTGAGCACATGTGGAAGGTGGACAATTTACTATTTTTTTAGATCTCTTTGTAGACTTATTTAACTTTAGTATAAGTCCATGTATAGCAATTTTAAGCTTCAAATTTGAAATTTTGGAGTAAAATAGTATGAAAGAATCCAAAATGGCCAAGGTAAACATCCAATTGAGGTTGTTGAAAAATAGTAAACTAATTTTGAAAGATTTGAATAAATTGTGAAATGTCTGAAATTATTGCATGTACCTTCATTCCATATTTTCCTCCAAATGGACAAACAAAGCAAAAGTTATGAGAAAAAACAACTATCTGAGGCAAAGGGGACAAGAAATAGGACAAGTGTTTCTTGCAATCACTAATATGTGGCATTCCCTATCTAGACAAGGGATTTGGCTTATGAATCCCCTACTTCCATGTTCCTCACTTTGATTTGCTACCAAAACACAACCAACTTTGAAAAGTCATAACTTTTAATTTACAATTTAGATCTTTGTGTTTTTTCGTTTCATGGATGCATGATCTTATCAACTTTTCAAACATGTATAGTACACTATCCATTTTGTCCTCAACAAAATGCTTCAACACCTTGTTTGTTCAAGATTCTTTCATTTCTTTCACCTAACTTAATCTTAAATTGCAAGGCTTGGAAAGTCAACCCCAAGGTTCTTGTTATCTACCAAAGCACTTGGCACAGGCACACTTTGTGTTGAAGGTTGTGACACATACCATGCCGTAACATTTTTGGCTTCCTTCCCTTTCCTATTCTCCCTTTAATTTCCCTTCTCTATGTTGCTCTAATCTATCCTTAGTTGGCTTCCTTTTCTCCTCTCTTCTCTTCATGTTTGTCTCTACCACATGAATGTGCATATAGAGTAGCTAGGGTCCTTTATTAGGCCCTAAAGGATGGAGTGCTAGTATGTGAGCCCAAGAATGCAAGCTTATAAGTATTTAGCCTTCAATATAGATACCCCACACTATAGAGGGTGTATGTATCATAAACACCTATAGTATGGATATTTGTAATATATATATTTTGTATTTATTATGTTAAATACACATTGTCAAGGGATTTGTCATGACCCAATGTCACAAATATGGTCACATTTTCATCCCCAATGTTTCATTATGTCATCCTGAATGTTTTTCATCCGGTTCTATAAGACTTTGATTGGCTATCCACTTCATATTCTCCAAAGTTCAATGTTCCATTGCAACTGGTTTGTGCTAGTATTCTAAAATGATAGACGGTTTCTATAGTATATACACCTATTACATAGGTGTGTAGTATTTTAGACTCATAGGCTCACATTCCTATGCTCACATAATAGCAACCCTCTTCTATGACCATATAGTCAAATTTCAAAGTCCCTCACTCTATATTTATCATTTCTTTGCAATTTATGAGTGAGATTTTTTGGTTATATTTTTTAAAGATGAAATCATGTGTCTTATATTTTCTAAATTTTTAAAAGTCTTTTTGTGAAAATTTCCAATTATCATGAATTTTTGAAGAAAAATGAAGAAAATTCATAGGAAACACTAATTATGTTCAAAAAATCAAAAAAATTCAAAATAGAAGTACATTCATGATGTATAGAAAAAACATCTGAATTTCTCTATAATTATTAAAAACTTGGTTATAGATGCTCAACTAGTCAATTTCAAACTTCTTTAAAATGATTATTTTAAGGAACTTTTCAAAACTTCCAAGTGGAGTAGAAACTAAAGTAGGAGGCTCATGAGTTGCCCATCTAAGGGGTGGTCCACCTTTTTTGTGTGGTTTCTTGGATAGTATTATTTTTAGTTCAAATTTCAAACAAAGAGAAATATATTTTGATTGTAATACAAGTCATTTTGTATTTTTTGAAGTATTTTTGAAGTATTTATGAATTTTCAAACAAGATGAGTCATAGTTCCCTATTTATAACCCTAGGTCAGATTCCATAAACCATTTACTTGCAACCTCGAAAGAGAAATGGGGAACCAAAGAGAATGATTGGTTCTTGCAATAAATGATATTTCTTTTATTGATCCATTCAATAACTATAGAAGGTCCATTTGAAGACCACCTCATGTCTATTTGAGGCAAGTCTATATGGTCGATTCTAAATGCTTGCTCACTTTCAAAGCCTCCTACCTTACACCTTAGAGGTTTTATTTTGATGGCTTTTCTCAATAGCAAAAGAAATTGTTTTGATTGTCAAAATCAAGTTTTAAGGGAAAAGAACTTAGAGAATTGATATACATTGGATAGTGTACCATTTTTTTTATAAAGAACCCCCATACAAAATCAAATAACAACTAATATGTCTTGAATTCAACTTAATAATGTGTATATAGCATCAATAAAGTTGCACAAAAAAAAAATCAAATGAAAATTAGCCATTCTTCAATATGGACAAGCATAGTTGACAATCCAAAGAACATAAAACATCCTCAAGAGTGGCGTTCTTCCAAGGCTAGTACTTAAGTTACTTCCAACTAATTTTAGAGTGAAGTTTTTTTCTGCAAGAAACGTATCGTGCAACCAAAGGCTATACTGCAATTTTCATCATGTTGCATACTATGGTTAATGTAATTGTACATTGTTAAGTCACTTCATAAGAACATCAATCCTTAGTCCAACTGGTATATTGGCCCTTCAAATTTATATCTAACTTGTGAATGATATGTAATTAGAATTTGAAATTTGTATCATTGGAAGTGCATCCCAAAGCACTTGGAGTTGTTGCAAAAAAACTCAAATTTAGACATTTGAAATTGAAAATAAATTGCTTCAAAAGCTAAAGAAAAGACAAAAATTATAGGGGCCTTGACAATCATAGTTATCAAATGTGGCTTAAGTAACCATGATTTGTCAAAGCCCCATTTCTTTGGAGTGCCAATAGCCAAAATTTTGCTTTTGTGACCAAGATTTGCCAAGACCTTTATAATTTCTAACTTTTTCCTTGCTTTTGAAAGGTTTGTCAAATGTCTAAATTTGAATTTTCTTATGCCTATTCAAAGTTCTTTTGGATATGCATCCAATGATATTAATTTCAAGTTCTAATTATATACAAGTTAAAAATAAAAAATACATTTGGTGGGCCATTACAATAGTTGGACTAAGGATGCTTTAAATAAAGTGGATCCATTATGATCTCTAAACGAGGGGGGGGGGGAGCAATTTCTTGCTTAAAACCAATATGAAAAAGATTTGAGGAATATTCAATGAAATATTTCTTCATTTTTAGTGGTTAAAATTGTTTATTTGCCACATACTCTAAGGACAATATCACTCTCTTTTGGGTAAATTTACACTCTTTCGAATGAATAATTCAAATTTTCATCTATATTTTGTTTGTTTTGTCCATTTATATAGATAAAAAAAACTACATTATTCTACTGAAGACTGCTTTCTGCATTGTCCAAAATAAATGAAAGACATCCTTGCCTTCAACTCAATTGCATTCCTATCTACAATTATCCAACATTCAACTCTTGAAATGTTAAACCACTATAGATAGGGATGCAATTGGATTTAGGGTCAATAATATGTATACTTACCTCATTTAATGCTAAATTTGTAATGGATCAAGGACTACATAATGTAATTGAATTCAATTAGATTGCACTTAATTGAGTTTGAATACTACAAGACCTATCATATCAATTAGATCAACTTGGATGAAATAAATTGTAGACGGATGGAGGGTCTAATTGGCTTGAACATTTGAATGCAATTTGGATGAAAGCATATGAAAGTGAATAAAAGGTAGATGACAAACAATAGTTAGATGAAAAATAGATGACAATTGCTCTAATTTCAAAAATTGATAACCCACATTGTAATCATTTTTCTCAAATATTGTGAACCATCATATTTGTGCACCTCACAAATTTGTGGAATTCCAAAATTTGTGTGAGTTTATTTCTAAAGTATTATTGTACTACACACACTAATTTGAATTAGCCTACTTTCAAATGTGCTCAAATAAAAACAATCAAAGTTTTTTTTGTTGATTTCCTTGTCATTCCTATTTCATCAATTATAAAAATTATAGGAAGATAATTGAAGATTATGACAAGTTCTAATATTATGTATTATGAGCTCTTGGTCGAACAAGCTTGAGAGTAGATTTGATTTTCACAATGATAATTATTTATTTTTTCTCAATCATTATGATTAGTTTGTAGTCATTTCATATATTGTGTTCTTTCATTCTCAAAATGTCACCCCCTCTTTATGCTCTATGTTTAGTTATTTGAATTATTCTAAAAAATATCACTATTTGAGATAAACAATTCAAGCTACCCTTGCATCAACATAGTATTTGACAAACTAACTATTAATGATTAATTTGAGACTAAAGAACCTTAATAAACTTGTAGATATTGAAAAATTATAAAATAACATCATATAAAATGCAATTAGATAGAAAAATAAAGCAAATCAATCCCTTATTTATAATTTATTCAAAACCAAATCTATAATTGATACAATATATATTTGTTTGCAATGCATTATACATTAGTAATCATATTCAAAAACTTTGAACTCAAATGTTTCAAAGCATGAAGAGATATGGACAAAACATAGAAAACTTGGGAAAAAACTACCAAAAAACTTTGGATATATGTTTTTAAATTTGACTATATTCACACACCCAAGGTTTGACTGTCTTTCTAGAAATCTAAATTGGTATGTATTTTATCAATGTTTGTGTTTTCAAGCCATAAAATCTTTGCCACCAATAAAGATATGATTACATGAGAGGTTTCAAAATTCTATATTTTCAAGACAATTTGTTTTGAAAAATCAAAATTTCAATATTCTTTATGTAAATGTATGTATTTTTAAATAATCCATTCTAATAATTCATGACAAAAAGGAGTCTTGGAGAATTTTAAGAAGAAATTTCTTACTTAAATCTCCATACTTTATTTTTAATTCTTAAAATTAACATAACAAATATTTCATGATTGCAAAGAGTCTTTGAAAATAGCCAAAAATAGAAAGGGAAATTTTTGACTTACTTAAAGCACCACATTTTAGTTTTTTTTAACAATTTGATAAATAATACATGAATAAGATGATTTTTGGATACTTGCAAAAAATTAATGGATAAGTTCTTAATTAAATCTCTACCTTCTTAAAAAGAAATTAACATGGCTAATTATTCATGATTAGGAAGACTAAATGAGAATTGCAAAAATTCAATAGGGAAGTTATATCTTAAGTATCCATCTAATAATTTTATTTTAAAATCAAAGCCACAAACAAATCATGACTAGAAGGAGCCTTTGCAAATTGAAAAATTAAGAGGAGAAGTTATCTCTTAAATCTTCACTAGTATTTATTCTTTTAAAATCAACATTACAAATAGTACATCAACATGATGAATTTTTATAATAATTAACAAAATAAGTTCTTCCTCAAATCACCTCCCTTTACTTATATTATTTAAAATCAACGTGACAAGTAATTTACGATTTATTATTGTAGAGGACTAGTCCTTCACTCTTTCAAAAGAATTTTGCCTCCTTCAAGGGGATTGGTTGTAGGTGGGCCGACCACGGTCCATGGATAGAGAAGAATGACAATCTTCTTCAAAATACATTTTTTCTCTTTTAAGGGGCGCATGCGGGTGGGATGACCATGAATACAAGAAAATGTTGGTGGAACAACTATGTGTAGTTGAAAAGGCTAATGTCTTTTAGAGACATATTTTTTCCTTAAGGGGGCACATGTGGATGGGCAACACGTTAGTAGGGTGATGACAGATAGTTGAAAAGATCAATCTTCTTCAAAGACATTTTTTCTCCTTCAAGAGGTGTATGCTAGTAGAACAACCTTGGGTAAAGAGAATGTTGTAGGGCAACCACAAGTAGAGAAAAAGGTCAATTACCTTCAAAATATATTTTTCTTCCCTCAATAGACACATGTAGGTAGGACGCCGACAACTACAAGAAAATGTTAGTAGGGTGCCGTCGATAGAATAAAAGGCCAATTTCCTTTAAAAGACAATTTTTCATCTTTTAAGGCTACATGTGGATAATCAATTGACTATTGACTATTTGCAAGCATGAAAAGCCTATTAAAGGAGAAATAATGTCTTTGAAAGAGAGTGACTTTTTCAAGTACTCAATTGTCACAACCCTCATCACAAGGCATGCCCGACCACCTTGGTGAGCAAGGGGGACATTGGGGGTGACTCCCAAGCCTTGCAAGAGATGAGGTGAGGGGGATTAGGAGTCCCGAGCGATCAGAGCGTGTTAGCGCTCTGATCCGGACGAATTTGGGGGCGTGTGATACATGCTTGAAAAGGTCTCGAGGAGACGCTTCTAGCCGTCCAAAGAACGCGTGATTTGGACTTGTGAGTCAAAAGTTATGGGCGTTCAAAGGTGGGGGTGTCTAGGTGGTGCCGGGACACTTAAGGGCTAGGAGGGAGGGGTTCATGAGGAATCCCTCCATGAAGTATGTCATGTAGCATATCCTTAGAAAGCTAAGAACACAAGGATGCAAGATTGACAAGCATTACGAGGTTCTAAGGTGGGAGCCTCAAGTTATGGCCAAGAGAAGTGCCATGGTGAAGGTGTGACGCCTCTCCCGGTGGACTCAAATCTTTGGAGGGCGATAACTTTGCAAGGAATTGTCCAAATGGGGCAAGTGAGTAGTCCATCGGCATCTACTCGTCAAGTAGATGTCGAAAATGGGCTCGCATGTGAGATTTGGAGCCCGGACCGCAAATTTATGCCGGGTGGAAGTTCGGGAGTCCCAAACTAGAACGAATCGGGAGAAATGGGGTGGTCTTCCAAAACCAAAGTGGTTTTGGGAGTCCCTTTTGATATACAAAGGGGGGGGGGCTGCTGAATCCCACAGAGAGTACTATAGGAAGGGTTGGTCTCCCTACTCCCTCCCTCTTGGAGCCTTGGTGAGTCCCGGTGACTCAAGGTTGGTGGTATGGGGTCACCGCCACTACAAGGCACCATGGGACACTTGGGTGTGTCCCGTGGCACCGGTTGGGTGGAGTCCCACTCCTTGCTAGGCTATGTTGAGGTATCCCGAATGGTGAGTCCCGGTTAGCGATGAAGTGGAAAGTAGCAAATACACAAGGAGCCTAGTATGGAGTTGGGATGACACTCAAGGGCGGTTAGGACCATGGAGAGTAGTGCCACCATGGGTCCTTACACAATAAAATGGAAGTTCCGCCCCAGGTTACCAAGTAACATGCCCCAATGTCGTAATGTGTGTGTGTGTGTGCTAGTAGTCCCGGTGACTGGGACTTAGCACAAAGAGTTGGAATGGGAGACTAACATTGGATGTGCATGGCATGTGCAGTGTTAGGAGAGTGTGACCCTTGGTGTCACTAAAGTGTTAAGTGCTTGGAAAGCATTGGAAGGTGGACTTAAGGTGGTAAGTGTCACTAAGGGACGCGACATCAATGGTATCCTTCTCTCTTCCAATATCTACATGATTAGAAATATAACATAGTATTTTGATATTTTTTCATGCCAATTATATTTTTTTCTAGCTAATTAAAAGTTTCATGTAGATGAAGTCAACTATTGAAATTTGTGACTCCGGAAACCGAGACGGTGGTGGGTTGCCTTTGGGTATTTGAAAAGGTCAATTTCCTTCAAAGACGTTATTTTTCCCTCTAGGGACACAAGCAATTAGGGAAACCACACAAGTAAGGAATGATAATAGGAAGACTGTAGGTAAATGAAAAATTCCAAACTCCTCTTAGAACATTTTTTCCCCTCATGGAACAGATACAAGTGGGGCAACATTGGGTATACAAAAGCATTGGTAGTTTTAAGCATCATTTTGGAGGTCAGAGCACATCAATCTCTTTAGATATGGCATGCACAAATCGTTTCATGATTTCAATAGCAATACTCTCATCTAGTCTTCAATATTTGTTTGTTACATCCGCAAGCAATCCATATGCACTTTTGCAATGCAGTGATAAGTCTAATCTTCCCACAACATCCCATTTTTGTACAAACTAGGGATAAAAATTAGAAATATCCTGGACAATTTTCAAAAACCTTCATCTAGAAATACACATGTGCTAGTATACAAGACAACATAGCAACTACATACTTGAAAAATTGGAGGTACTATAGTTTTAAAAATACACATTACAACAAATTCCGCATATGGTTAATATATTTGTCCAAGTGGAAGAACATGTAATTGGTTGTGTCAGTTCCTTACTAATTCTAAGCCATCTTCTGAATTTCACATGATCGTAAGTAGGATTCTCTAGAAAATAATTAGCCACCAATTGGTCATGCCACATCACCCTTTTCCTAGAAAGAAACCTATGCCTAAACCTAGAACCACTAAAAGAATTTCAAATGGTTTGTGAACTCTACCCCTCTCATAGAAAGCATTAGAAGAGATTTGAGCGCATGAAGAGGCCACAAGTTATTTTGAGTTCTCCACATAGTGTAACTTCGCATAGACATTGCCACGTGAGAAATAAATATTTTTTTTAATTATTTTTTTTGAAAAAAAGTATTTTTTTAATTCAATTTTAGTTTTCTTATTTTTTTAAGTAAATTTTAGGAAAAACAAATTTTTCATTTTTTTTTTCAAAAATTCAAAAATTCAGCCCATTATGGACTAGTTCCCAATTTCTGGCAATATAGGGAACAATGCAAGGAACAACCTTGAACGGGCTCTTGAAGCCCTCAATTCTCCTTTAATGGTAGAATAGTCCATAGCAGGGCTTTTTTTTTGGACTAGTGTCCCTTGTGCTGGCTTCACTGCACAGGCCAGATTTTGGAGGGACAGATTCACATTGGTCAGATTCTGATAGATCTGGCAAAATTTTGCCAGAAAAAAAAGCCCTGGTCTATAGCAATCAAAAGACCCCATAATGGACACCTAGGGAATGGCCCCATTATGTGTTTTTTTAGACCTCATCATGGATTTTATTAGTAAATGAGATTTGGGCCACAATCAATGTCTTGCTTGACAATAATGAAGTGATTAGTGACTTCATTAGGAACTTCTAACTTTTCAATGTAATCTCATCATAGGGAGTGACTATTTCAGGTCTTCCATATTAAAAATTATTGTGTCTGCTTTAGGTGTGTAAGATGAGCATTATGGAAACAATTTTTGTTGGTTTTGGGGTAGTCTAGAAACTCTTTTGGGCCATTATGGGTTGAACACTTCAAAAATTCATAGCAAATTGATACTTTGTCAAAAAAAATAT
Source organism: Straminergon stramineum (assembly GCA_963920665.1). Taxonomy (NCBI): domain Eukaryota; kingdom Viridiplantae; phylum Streptophyta; class Bryopsida; order Hypnales; family Calliergonaceae; genus Straminergon; species Straminergon stramineum. The sequence goes on from OY987272.1 coordinate 18,783,463, forward strand.
AATTTCAAATGCTCTCATTGTTTCTCACACTTATCTTTATGAAGGAATTTTTTTAAAAATTCAACAATGGCATGAGTACAAACTCCTAATTCTGACTACAATGGATTGTTTTACCTTAACCCATAAACAACGCAATGGACGTTCTTGTCCAATGAATGACAAGGAATTCTCTTGTATAGGACAGAAGTGCAACTATTCATCCTTGGAATTAGGAGTGGAAAGGGAAGATCTTCTACAATAGTTTGACCCCTAATGAATATATATATTTTTTAAAGTAGATGATTTCACATAGTTCCAAAAGTGATGATTTTCATAGTCACTAGTCTAGTGTTTAACCCCTCATCACCGAAGGAGATGAAAAGTGTCCTCAAGTCCAATTTAAAGTGTTGTAATTTTTGCATTCCATGTCTGAATTCAATAAAACTTGTTGGAAAAATTGAGCTCTCTCTTCTAGTTTGTGTGGTAAAATTTTCAGATCAATCCAAGATGCACTCAGTTTTTGGAAGCCAATCAAAGTTCATAAGTTCAATTTGAATTCACCAAACTACATTTGATGGCTACAACTTCAGAGGCTTGTATCTCCTTCATCCAATGTTCTTTTTCAATAAAAAGTTGTTGGGTTATGTGACCCTTGAAGTCTAGTTATTGTGGTAAAATTTTCATGTCAATCCAAGTTGTTTTGAATGTTTGGGAGCAATTCGAAGTTCAAAATCTTGACATATTTGGATTACAATGAGCTTCAACAACTTGTTTCTTCTTCATACAATGTTCATTTCCAATAATTTTTTTGAAAAAGTTGTGCATATTAGTCTAGTTTGTGTGGGTAAAATTTCATATCAATCCAAAAAGTTATAAGTGACTGAGAAGCATTTCAGTAGAAAGAGGTTTAGATTTTGATGTGTTTCTTTGCAACTTTTCTTGCTATTTTTCGACATTTCAAAGTCATTTTGCTGAAACAACAAGTCAATCGAATGATATTTTTTTTTCATCAATGTGTTTGTTTGCTCAATTGAATCACTTTTTAGTTGAAAATTTCTTCATTTGAGTAGATATAGAAACCAAATTTCGCCTCCAAATGTGTTTCTAGGAAAATTTACGCATCCTTCTTCAACACTAAAACATTATAATCTTGCAATCTATGTAGTCAAATGACACCAAATTTAATGCACATCATCTACAAGTACACTACAATATTGTATGGTTTCTCTATAAAACTCCATGGAATTTGTATCTATAACACTTCAAATGCAATGTTGTTTTTGAACCAGTTCAGGCCTTACGTGATGAGGGGTTAAGGGTTAAATCGATCTTCAGATGTCGTTGAAGCGTCAATTGTCCCGCGTTGCTGCCCACTACTTCAGCTGGATTAGGGTTCCCAGCATTATGATAGGGTTGAGACGCTGGGGTTTGAAGCTGCGAAAATAAAAAGCCCACGTGAACTCCTCGCATGACAGGAACCATTGCAGTGCCAGTTACCTGCCCAGCACTGAGGATGCTCTAACCAATTCAGTGTACTGGGATTTGCACCGGCTCGGGCAACAAATGGGCTCCTTTCACGAGCGTTCACCACTGGACATGTGGAACAGCGGAAGTTGTCTAACTACTTGCGTGCAAATTATGACAGATAAGGATTTTACTGAGGATTTTCTGGGGGGTGAAATCACAGAGGTCTGAGTGTCCTCTACCTGATGTAGCAGTGCATCCTTAAGTATTACGAATGTCGATCTGGCAGTCCCCATTCTTCGAACAAGGCTCTCGCACTGACGTACCTCGGCCAGGTCTTCAAGAATTTGAGGATCGAAGTCTCCAAAATTATCGGTTTTAAATCTAAGTTAGAGCTTCTGCAAAATCAATTTTGGTGCCTGTGTTCACAACCTGACATTGTGGAAGTTGTCCATGGAGATGAGTACAAAGTTGAGAGATTCTGAGCATGGATTTGGAGTGTGCAATTACAGAGTACACAATTAGCGAGGGTTAAGAATGATGTGTCCTCGGTCATGCTAGAAATTAATGTCGGTCTGGCAGATCTCATCGAACGGACTATAGTCTCTCACCGACATCAGCACGGCATAAGACAATTTGGGACCATGGGAAGATCCAACAGGGCATGCTGGTGGCCTCGCAGCAGGATCATTACGGTTGTAACAGTGAATTTGGCTTTCAACGATTTGGAAGAGTACCTTGAACCAAGCTCAACTCTCCCTAGCTTGCTTCAGATGTTTATAAATTTCGCCCAGACACGTCGTTTCCGTCCGACTCGCTCTTGTAGCTGGCAAGCATGTGGACTGAGCTGGACTGGAGTCACTGGACATGCAACCGACTCTCCGTACGATTCTCGAGCAGTAAGCCAGTCACTACTGCTATAATTTCTGGTCGGGGCCATTGAATTCACACGGCGGAATCGCAGGTTTCTGAGCTCTATAGCTGCTGTGAAATCCAGATAGTTGTTGTAATTCCAACTAGCCAGCCAGCCACAGTTTTCCAGTCATCGGCGCAGATTTCCATTTCCGATTTCACGCGGAGTCTTCGACCACAATCGACACATATCGGAGACAAGCTACATATATACCAATTAATTCACGCGCAGGATCGCCCAAGATGGAGACTTCAGGGAGACTGAAGGCGCTCGCATTCATTTGCTTCACAATGCGCGCTCAGCGTGGTGTGCAACGCCCAGGGGGCAACGCCTAATGCGTGGGGGTGGCTCATGGTGCGGAATTGGAGCTCCGCCCAGAGCACTAATCGTAGGAGTAGTTTCGCACAAATTCCATGCGGCGCGACCTACTGCGTCCGCCTGCGGTTTACGAACGAGTCCCTGCCTTTACATTTGCAGCGATGCGCTGGTGTTCGTTTCTGGGAGGAGCAATTCTCCTTCGACGAAGCGTCGCACTTCATCATGTCCCCTTCCGCGGGGGTGCACTTCTGCCTGGACGTCGTGCGAGGGCTATTTCGCAAACGGTGCCAACATAACCAGGATTGCCGCTCACATTAAAGTTCAATGTCAAGGTTTCCGGCAACTGGGGTCCTGCTGCAATGGTCCTTGCGTCATTGCCCTCCTCTTGGTCCGAATCGAACGAGGTCCACATACACAGCCATGGAGGCCTGTGGAAAGCGGAAGAGCTTCGGTTTTCGGCAGCCAACAACACGGTAAACCTGACATTCGCCAACATTGGAAGAAAACATTCGAGCTGCAGCGTCACGATTGGAAATGTCGAGATGGGCTTAGAGGATGACTACTTGATTGCCGAGGCGGCAGATAAGTTGTGGACGAGAGTACTGTACCTGTATGCATTGCTGGCCTTCGTCAGAGTTTTAGTGCTAGCGATTCATGTGATGCATGTTGTAGGTTCTCTGAGCAACAGCAAACGGAAGTGACCCCCCACCGGAGATGCTCTGTAATACATGGTACATCCTTCAAATGTAGATTTCCAACCAAATCGATGAAAGCTTTATTCTTGCACTCCGCATTTGTCGTCATCAGACTATGGTACAAGTGTTTCCCAGATTTTCTGAAAGGTGCTCGAACCTTGTTGCAGCCATGATACATGAAACCCAATCCCTGTATGAAGTGCTTGTCCACAATGCAGAGAGGCATGTTCTTTTGCAGAATGACCTCGCATATATTCCTGTGAGTCACATCCAACACACTCTCCGTAGCTGCGCTCCTCTTTGCCATAGCTCGGCTGGAATTCTATGGATCAAGAGTGAGGAGTAGGATCCTTTCCAGACCCCATGAAGAGGTGGGTGACGAGCATGTTACCTCGGCGCAGCTTTTCCACCAGGCGACCTACCAAAGGTACCTTGATTGTGTTCCGATCCAACAATGGTTTCTTATTCCACCTGTCCAGTCATTTAATTATCACATTCAGTGGAGCCCCAAACAGATTTTCATTGCCAAGGAGCACCTATACATTGTGCCTGATGATTTGATATTGTCCACGATTCACGCTGAGGACTATACTATTTTGATAATAGAGGATATGATAACACTCACATGTCAACATGGCGAACCACTTTTCCATTTTCGACCTGCAGGAAGTTGAACAAAAGTCAAGTCCAAGTCAATTGAAAGCTGATAAGATCTCAAAAACTGATGCCGCTAGATGTTGTACATACTCAAACCAAAACTTTGATCTATGTGAAAGAAGTACAGGATGCTAGCATTCCAGAGGAGACCACGTGAACGAAACTACTATATCCATGCTTTCAGTTAAAATTATATAAACCAACGGAAGGTGCTCAGAAGTCGAAACGTGCGGACAACGTCTCGACATGTTAAAACGACTGCAAAATGATCAACTTCGACATACCTGCAACGAGATGAGGGACACCACATCAATAGTCTTCCCTCCCAACTTATATCTCTGCAGATTATCGATCTTGATCTGCAACATAGCCAAGTATGAATTCCAGTGGAAGTCAGAGTAGGACATCTTAAGCATGTATGGCACCATGCAGGCAAACCGAGAGGAATAAAAATTGGCTACCTCGCCAGAGCTGGGTGCAGATTCCTCCTCTGTAACAGTATACTCGATCATCTTCGCATCCTTGAAAACCTGTCAACTCCTGAATATATGTCAGTCGACCGTTCATAATCCGATCACATACGCATAGTTACGGTCATCGATCTAAAAACAATACCATTCAAGGGAACCCACCCACCCACCCCCCTCACCTTCCCACTACCCTGCGGGGTACATCAGAATTCAGATGCCTCTACAGAACCAGTTGCAGGATAACAATAAGCAGTGGAGTATCCCACGTAAACTAAAGTATTCTAAGCTTCCCAATTAGTTAAGCACGACCTTTGGGATCGAATAAAAAGCCGATTTTATCTGCTTTACACTGCACAGAAACACCAAACACAAACTTCTTCAGAAAACCCAGTGACCAAAACCCTTCCGCGTTCAGGTATCCCTGATAGATAAACTATGAAATCCAGACAAACCCACTGCATTTCAAACGGACAAAGGCGCATACCCGCGGGCTTGCATAACAGGATCCTCGAATGTCGCCTTAGGATCGTATATTTCATAGTCAGCGGCGGTTGCATTGCAGTTATACCTGCTTCCACCAGAGTGAACATGAACGGATCACTTAACCAAAACGTACAGCAAAATCCTTAAGTTGATCTCAACAATTGTATGTGACATTTTCTAACAAAGAAAAGAGAGAGAACGAACAATTTCTTTCGAAGAAAAGACTAAGCGTCAACCAGGTTCGAGTTCGACTTCACCAAAACTGGAGGTTGGAAAATCTTTTTAATTAGTTCAAAAGAAGCAAATATAAAATATAAAAATCCCTACATGTGAGCCTGCACCTTACAGATTCAGTATGTGAGGCAGAATGCCAGCCGCAAGATTTCCCAGTTCGATCTTCGCCTCGCCATTCGGAGGAAACTCGTCCGTAGGAGGCGCTGACCCTTCTGCAGAGTGCCAACAATTACAGGAACAAATAATTAAGCTAGCGTAGGGACATGCTACTGCGGTAATGAATGGCGGGAGAAGCAAGTAATTGTATCCAAAATTGGAAACAAGAAAAATTCAGTTCTGTCTCCTCGAAAACAAATCTTAATTCTCGAATGACAAACAGTACGTACTAGACAGGTGCACATTGCAATCGATTCTGTATGAGGTGAATACTTCACGAACTCGACAGGAACCGTAGAACGGCCCCAATGTACCCCATTCCGCGACGAAAAAACTAAGATCCAAAACATGAAATTCTGACATGAACCATGAGACTAAAGTGGCCTGCGTCATTATCTCGTACGAGTTTCCAAGGGTTGGTGAAACTCATCCCGGACTACTTTCTTGAACGGGATTGTGCCCCACTTCATCTGTTAGATTCCAGCTGTGACACCTGTCAATGATTCAAGAAATATATAGTGATCCGCAGCAGCAGCAAAAAGACAAACTGTTGCACGTAAGCCAGATGTTGGTCTGACCAGCAGAAGCGGTGGGCGCAGACGACATGGTCCTGATAGACACCGACGAAACGCTGCCGCCGCTGCTGTTAAAGCGCCAGCGAGGTGAGAGCTGTGACAGAGGCAGAAATTGGGGATGCGAGATGAAGAGCAGCAGCTGTTGCTTTTGGGGGGCGCGTTGCAGGAGAGGAGACCGCAGAAGAGTGAGAGTAAGCTTATTTGTGCACAGGACAAGCCCCACCATGGCCGAGGCTCCAGGAGTGAGGGCGCAAGTGCGTTTCCGTCTTGACCGCACGCCCCAACAACACGCCGTCTCCTACAAAGCAGGGCAGGGCTACTGCTGAGCGCGATTCTTCAGGCACGCTCCAGGGTTCTCAGTCGCCCACGGGCTCACTGGTAGACACCAGCCCTTTTTTTTTACTTTTCGAGAAAGTTCCAAGATGGCGATCTCTTAAAATTTGGTGAAGTATCGTATTTCTACATTCATCCATCTTTTGGACCTAAAAATACTTCTCAATCATATTTGTGCACTTTTTCATCCAAATTTGGCAAATTCATTCACATTTTAAATAGAAATGGAAAATTTTTGGCTAAAAAAGATTATTGTTTCTAGCGAAAAGTAGATATTTATTTTGAAATGGTGCAATCTGGCCCCATGGTGCCTAAAAGAAAAGGGTTGGTGGACATCTCTTGAAATATTTTACTTAGAAATTTCACACAAGGGGAAATTTAAGTGTAGTCTAGAGCACTTTTTTGCTATTGAAGTTTAACCCCTAAGTGCTCCGACATCCATTTTTTGGACGATGAACAAATTGAAACTCGAGTTTCATCCTCTTAACTACTTAGATGAAAGTTATTATAATTTGTGGAGATACTCTATCAAGTTGTTGTCCTATCTATAGCTAAGGGTTGGATTTGGTGTTACTAGAGTACATATTTTTCTGAAATTACAAATGTGGAAGTATATCAAGTGGTCAAATTGCATTGACTGTAGTTCAAAACTAGATTTGCTAAAATGAGGTCATAGATTTGATGAACACAAAAATTTCAAAAAATCACCACGTGAAGAGAGCCTCATTTCAAAGCCATTCAAACAAATTTTACTCAAAAAATGATATTATTTTGCTTGTAATCGAATTCAAAGGGAATTTTGGAATTTCTCTTTCAACTTTTATAAAAAAAGATTGGTGATAGCATTGGTGAATCTAACCATACAAATGGAATCTACAAATCAAAATTTACAACTTTTGCTTGTATATCAATTCCAAAATATGCTTCCAAATTGCACTTAACCCTTGAACACCGAGTTGGTAACCGTGGAAATCAAGCATTTTAGAACCATGTGACATCATCCACTTTAAAAAAATAAAAAATACTCAATGGGAGTCAAACTACTATAGAAGATCTCCCCTTTCCACCCCTAATTCCTTGGATGAATAGTTGCAATTCTGTCCTACAAAGGAGAATTCCTTGTCGTTGATTGGACAAAAAACGTCTGCCACATCATTTAGGGGTTAATAATGATTTTTCTCAAATCGTCAATTCTGGAGATGATTCTGGACGTTTAGGGGTTAACTTGACAAACTACTGGAGACATATATCATAATGCCAAAAAATAGTCACTCGGATTCTTAGGAGTTAATTTAAACTCATCGCTAATATTTCAAGACTAATTGTGCTACTCGTACAAAAGATATGGAAATGTACATTCTCCTACAGAAAAGTATCTATACCTACAATACTCATCAATAATTACTTAGTCTATTTTACTGTATCACAAGTCTGAGACCCTTAGAAAATATTCAGGCCGCTGGAGCTCCCACATGTACAAATCTTTCTGATGAGAAATCTAACTACAAAATCTCATGTGATCAGATGCACTGGATTGACAGCCCCTAGATTGCAAAGTGGTAAATCTGAATGTTCTCTCCCAGCTGCTTGAAGTTGCCATCATTTCTGGTTCTCCGGAAAAAGCCCCAGTTATAGGGTTGGTAATGCGCTGGATGCGTTTCATCAAGAAGCTGCGGCACTGGAAACACATCAGTCTTGATATCGGGATCAAAGAACACAGGAATAGAAAACCTTTCCTTGGTCTCGTTCACCACAACACGGTGCTCAACTCCGCAGTATTTGTCATTACTCCAGACCTGGAAGATGGCCCCTACGTTGACCACAAATGCATCCTGGCGAGGTTTCACTGCTATCCACTGTCCGTCCTTCCGCTTGACCTGAAGGAAATGAAACCAAACCAAGAACTTAAAGACTTTCATATACTTGCAAAGTGGAAACTACAGATTTCCATTACCACCATGAACTGCAGTAAGCACGCACCACGAATAAGCACATAGTGTTCACAAAGAGCTACAATCAAGTCCTTAAAAATGCCACAAAAGAGCCTTGAGTAATTTATTTTTCAGACTTTTGAAAAACCTCACCTGCAGACCACCAACATCATCTTGTGCAAGGACCGTAAGTGCCCCTGAATCAACATGCCTGAGAAATACACCGTCATTTCAAAAATCAGCCAAAAGCCATATCGTTCAACTCATACTGGCATATACCATCGGAGGAAATGAGCTCGGTTCCGGGAAAATTTATATGTGCTCTGAGGTGGATAGATAGAATCACAAAACACTTCTCGAGTAGGTTGACAGAGTTCTTAATGTTAACAAGCACTATATTCATATAGTTCCCATGCAGAGGGAATGTTGAAGTTGATGTTAGTGTAATGGTGTTAATGTTAGCATCAGCTTGGTATTACATTGGTACCTATTACGGTAACATTAACTCAACATTAGCTTGACATCGATTACATGATCCTACTGTTCATCTCATGTTTTATTAAATTAATAGAAGTAAATTTTGTGAATCTAATACTAGAGATTTTGAGATTAGACTGTCATACCTATTGACACCACATACCATGCTGGCAAGTGGGCATTGAGGGTAGTAATTCAAGCGCGCACGGATGGTATTCTCCTTGTCAAAGCAGTGGTGAAAGAGATTGAAAGGCAAGCCAAGACTGACAGTAATGAGGCCTAGCAACAGATTCGCCAGGTGGACCACTGCGCCCGTGTACTCTTCGCATGCTTCTCGTAAGCCCTCTGGTTTTGCAGGCCACTGATTGTAGCTTTTCATTGTGGTTTCAGAATATCTCCCACTCCTGCACAACTCGAGCAGACAAGGATTTTAATAACGGCTTGACATCGTAGACAAAATTCAAGCTAACTGCAGAAGTGGGTGAAGCGAAGGTGTGAAACAACTACCCACAGGTCCCCGTGGGGAGTTTGCCAGACACAAATCTCAAATTTAGTGCCACTAAATGACAATTTTGGCCAATCCACAGAAAAACGCGAATTCTAGCAATTATCTGTTGAAGTCGTCCAACCACAAAAATAAATCAAATCAGGTGAGACATGAGCATTCGAAATGGTCAAAAAATATTGATTGTTCCTTACCTATGATATTTTTTTTCATTCCAATCATGTCAAAATATTGATTTTAGGGATGTTGCTCCAAACAATATAATCTTAAGTTCATCTTAACATTCAAAATTCTAGAAATAAATTTGAAATTTAAACTCTTATGTCATATTTCGAAACAATGGCAATATTCATTGATAAAATCAATTAAAAATTCAATATTCAACCTTCATTTTTGTATAATCTATAAATACTCAAAAGACATCATTTCAAACTTAATAGATGCAAGACGTTTCAAGGTTGATCATTGTGTAGATTCCGAAGAAGAGATAAGACCACATGTAATGACCCATTTGGAATGCCCCTAAATTTCTTGAAACAGTAGACTGCCAGTTTCTGAAGAAATTCTTTCCGTAACCCAGGTCACAGGAGTTGAGATGAATTAGGTCTCCCAAATGTCTCCGTCTAAACTAGCAATGGAAAGTTTAGGCTTACCTGTAATCGTTTTCCACAGTTTCGGGCATTTCCATATACCCTAGAAAGGCCCAATCAAAAATCTCTTTCCAGTCCCGCGTGTTCTTGGTGAGCTCCGAGTCATTGTAGCCGAGATGGCGGTCGAAGCTTCGGCCAATTCTCCGCTTCTCCTCGAGAGGAAGTGTGAAAAAAGCTTTGGCCATCTTCTTCACGTCGTGCAGAAGCTCCGGGGGGACCTCGTGGTCGACGATCTGGAAAAAGCCCCACTCTGCGCAGGCGTTTCCAATTGCAGCCACCAGGGAGCGAAGCGGAGGGGCTTCGAAATGCTCGGTCAAGGAGGCAGCCATAGCCGACCAGTCGTGGCCCGCGGTGAGCTCTGCACCGAGGGCATCGAAAAACGGCCTGAGGCTGATCACTGGAATGTCGTCGTGTTCCAAATCGGAACCCAAGCTGGGCCGATGATCGGAACTCAGAATGAACGAATCCGTGACAGTGCTCCAGGAGCTCGGGAAATTCGCAATTTGCCCCATGGATGCTCCTCAATCACTCAGTCTACAAAATGCTCCGAAATCAATTCAATGCCGAATTAAAAGCAGTTAATTACTTGTCTTCTTCTGGAAGCACTGAGACAATTGCATCACGAATTGAAATTCCCAGGAGTGACAAGAATGGGCCGCGAGAATTACAAACTAATCTGGATCCCATGTACAGAACAAAAGACTACGATGCAAGTACAGATAGACAGGCGGGCACTCCACAGTACTGAAGTGCAGTACTAGCTCTATGATCTAGCTAGCCCTGAGTGCGTACAATACGTAATGCATGCACTCTGAATCCCTCAAGCTTTTTAAGTTAAGGAGAAGCCAGAGTCGAACGGAGGCTCGACAAAGGAGCTTGAGTAATCTCCAAGCACATTGCGGAAGCTTCGAATTGCAAGGAATGGCAACCCAATTCTTCAATTGGCTTGCCTGAAGATCGAGTGAGTGTGCGCAGCGGAAGGAGCACTCGAGACATTCCCTTTTCGCGAAAAGGGGGGATGTATCTGACTCTGAGAGGGAATGGACGGAATTGGATGTAACTTATGCTCGATTTCATCCAAACGTGGACGCTTCCCAGTCCGTCCTTCCGTCACCTGCACACGGTTAATGATCATCCTGGGTAAGCTATCATTTGCGTTGGCTTCTTCACCAGTGCCCAGGTGGCTTTGTAAGACTGAAATGGCCGAAGACTCACATCAAGAAAGTAACCCCCAATTGAAACAATACTATTTCAATGAGTGGTTTTTTTTTGGTTTTCAGACAAATGGTTGTGTGGCCTTCCTTACAAGAAGGTTCTACATTCCTTGGCTCCTTCATTATGGGGATTTGAATTGAATGAGGCCAATTATGAGTATACAATTTTGAATATCTAATTTTTGTATGCAATATTTGTATGTATTGGCTCTTCATGATGGATAAAATGAGGTTTTGGAAACATTGTGGCAACAATGTGTAGGGCAATGATGATAGTCTGGCATTTTTTAACACATTTACCCCCTTTTCTTTTTCTATAGGCTTGAAGCTGCCCATTTTTTTGGAGGCAATTGGGCATTTAATTCCCTAAAAGAAAAACCCTGATTTCAATGGTTACTCAGTCTAGTATTGAAAGTATATTGTCAAAGTAGTACTATGACAATATAGTTTCAATGGAATGCATTGTTTCCACTAAAAACTATTTTGTTGTAGTATTGATGTTGTACTACAACAATACACTTTTAATACTAGACTATGTAACCAATGAAATAGTATTGCAATAGTACTAAGACCGGGGGGGTAGTTCCCGATGCAGGACTCATGCCTTCAGTTCTAAGGTGAGGCTACAGTAACTTAACTACACCTAAAATCACATAAATAACCAATTCAGCATGGTTCTTATTACTAGGCTTACATTGGAAAACTTTTGAGGGATCTTGTTGGTTGTCAAAAGGGGATTCGAGATTCTCTTAGAAGGCATGTTTTGAACACTGTATGAATCAACTACAAATTTTCAAAGGGCTGGAAATAGATGTTTCTAAAACCAAACATAGATTGTCATGAATAGTGGGAGTACATTTTAGGCAAGAATCTAGATTGATCAGTTCTAGAAAGTAGTCAAAAGTAGGTGTGGTCACCTTAAATCGTTGTCACAACCAAAAGAAAAGAAAAAGTAATTTTTTAATTTGCTAATTCATAAAAATTCAAAATTCAATATCTTTCACAGTGTAGGTCCAAATGCCATGAATCAAAACCATGCACCCCTCCTCAAAGAGAGCTTTTCAACAATACCAAGAATATGACTAAGGGATGCATGGTCCTAAAGATCTCACTGTAACAACACTATCACAAAATATGGTAAAAAAACCACACTCAAAATTGAGTGCAATTCTTTTGACCATGTTTTCGTGCATGCGCATGTAGTGGGCTATTAGTTTCTTTTGCAATTTTTGATTGCAATTTTTAGAATTTTAGGGTGTGTAATATATCTTGGGAAATTTCTTTTCAATAACTTTCCAATGATATATCACACGCCCCAAAATTCTAAAAATTATAGTTGAAAATTGCAAAAGAAGTTGACTATGCTCGTAGTGGGCTTGTACAAAAATGTAGTCAAAAGAACCACACTCAATTTTGAGTGTGATTTTTTTACTATGTTTTGTTATAATGTAAAAAAAATAGATATCAATCAAAAATCCTAAATTTCCTTAACTAGATTTTCACAAAAAAAACACTCCAAAACTACCATTTCTAATACAAGTACCAAGTTTTAGATTAAAAAGTATTTTTGGACACATTTAACTATAGGATCTTATAGTATGCTTGTTTGAAAAGATGGAGAAAAAATTCAGAAATTTTCACTATGTGGATTGCAAGATATATATTAGCGTTTGAATTAACAAAAATTCATTTTGGGATTCATTTTTCAAGTCAAAATTAGGCATATGCTTGAAAATTTTCAAATCATTTGGAATTGTAAAACACATAGGAAAAAAATAGTAGGTAGAAAGAAGTAGAGAAGGATCCAAAATACTTTATTGTTAAGAATTTAGTTATGGAATTGAAAAATGCCAATCCCATTGATTGTAATGTTGTAATAAATAATCTACATCCTACAATTTATTTATTTTCAAAAATATTGAAAATTGAGTAAAATAAAGGACTTCAAAGTTTATTTTAGAGTAGAGAATCCATGTTTGCCTGGAAACTAAAATTCCTCATAACTTTCTTGTCATCAATCAAAATGGAATGATTCAAAGCTTTTTATATATATATATATAAAACTAGTTTCAAGTTTTTTTCGATCTATCTAGGCTACTTAAATTGAGAAATAAACTACATATCATATGATAATTTTTTAACCGTGTAGTCAAAAGTTATGAAAATTGTTGGGCCTTAACACTACTAGAAACATAGTGACCAAAACAACAAATATCTAACTAAAATTTGTTGTTTATTTTGGTCATTTTGGATGCATTGTTTAGGACAAATTCAAACAAAAGAGTGTTGCTTTTTCTATTAATTTGGTCATGCCACCTAGGAATGTTTAGTGATTGCCACATCAACATGACCTACTATGTTAGCAATTATTGGACTACTGTCACATCTATAGCGACTTCAACTACCACATCAACAAAATGAATTGCCATGTCAGTAATGATCGGATTGCTCCCACGTCAACAAGTATTAGAGTACTACCAAGTTAGCAACAACTGCAACTACCCCGTCAGCGCATATGTTGAAGCTTGGGTTTGAACCCAAGTTCTCGTTTTCAGAACCCACATTCTTTAACCAATACACCATCCTTGAATTCACATGTACATGTGTAGATAACTAATTATTACTTATACAATTTATTGAGTTTGTATTGATTTGGTTCGAAGAATTTTTGAAGTGCCTAAATCAACAAAAATCTTTGGATGTTTTTACAAAATTCTCTTAAATTGATCAAGTTGTCACCGCCAGTGCCCAAAACAATAGCAATCTATTGATTTTTTGTTGTTTTGGTCACGACTTTCTAGCAGTGTAAAGAAAAAACTCGTTCACATGTTGTGTGAAAATTTCAAAGCAAAAAAAGAACAAAAATCTTGTTCATAGTGAGCTCCCTAAATTACTATGTTGCCTAAAAACTCAACTTGGTCCTCTAGGGGTTAAGGTATGGATGTCAAATATTTAACTACTAAGTGCATGAGCCTTTCTATGTGTGATTTTCCTATGAAAAAAGAGAGTGGGCTTATAGTTATCTCCAATGAATCAAATAGTGTTGTTTTTTCTAAATCTAACCATACACATGTTTAAAGAGCTTGCCTACTAGTGTGCAATCCAATTATAAGTGTGAAAGTACATAGGAGTTGTAAAATTATAACAAGAAAAATGTACATATCCTATTTTACTATATTGCCCTTCCCCACAATGAATTTCAAAAATTTGCATATAACTTTTCTTTTGGATTAATGGTGACACAAACAACTAGAGTACACTAAAATGCACTTCTTTTAGTGAAAAGTATAAACTTTCAATAGCTAACCTTCAATACTACTTGTAAAAAAAATTTAGAATGGGCAAAGGAATTGAATTGCACACATACTCAAATGAGCTGAAATTTTGGAGTGACCATACATGTCTACTTAGGTTAATAAGGCCTATTGTTGCATATGGTCAATTATTATTTATGAGCTCTATTTATCTTTTTAGTTTACATTAAAATTTCAATCCTACATTTTTTTTAGATGGAAATATATGTTGCCTATTGATGGAAAAATCAATATTCATTTTGTGAAGATTGTCATTATTATAATTTACATTTCAAAATAGTGAATTGTTTTTGGTATATATAATGGGGACAACTTAATTTATTTGAAATGTGCTTCTATTGATAGAAATTTCAAGTTCTATTTATAAAATGGTGAGAAGCTTAGAAGTTTATTTGGAGGGACAAATTCCAAAATACATTGGATTGTTACCTATGCCCTTGGCAGTGTTTCTAGACTTGAAAAATTGAAATGGTTCCCAATGGGTATATTACTCATACATGCATGAATATGTAAAAATTTTCACCATTCATTTGACGATGGTCATTAGGAATACACTTAATATTTTGCAAATATTGAATCAAAATCTAAAAGCACTAGCCCTTGTTTAAATGCCAAATCATTTCGGGTAATGAAAGGCTCTAGAAGTGAAGTATTTATAGATACACAACAATAAAACATTCACATAGGGTGCACTTGACTATTAGTTCTTAACATGATATAACATAGCTTACAATCTCCATTGAAATGATAAAGCTATGAATGAGGCACTATACAATTCATCCAAATAATTATTAAAAAATTGATTAGACTTTGAATTTATTGGAGGCTATTTTGAAAACTTTATCCATTCACAACAAAAAAATATTCTATATAATGTTATATTTTGAATTTTTTTGAATCTTCATTTGCCCCAAAATTCTTCAAATATAGTAAATTACTAATACTTGGGCCATTCTCAAAATATTTAAGGATGTAGCTTTAATCCCTAAACGTCTAGATTCATCTCCAGAATTGAAGATTTCAGAAAAATCATTATAAAGTGCTATTTGGAAGCATATTTTGGAATTGATATACAAATGAAAGTTGTAGGTTATGATTTTTAGATTACATCTGTACGGTTAGATTCACCAATTTTATCACCAATATTTTTTTAAAAATTTCGAAAGAGAAATTCCAAAATTCCTTCAAAATTCGATTACAAGCAAAATATTATCATTTTTTGAGTAAAATTTGTTGGAATGGATTTGAAATGAGGTTCTCTTCCCATGGTGATTTTTTGAAATTTTTGTGTTCTTCCTATCTATGACCTCATTTTGGCTATTCCATTTTAGAACTAAAGTCAATGCAGTTTGACCACTTGACATACTTGCACATTTGTAATTTTAGAAAAATATGAACTCTACTAACACCAAACCCAACCCTTAGATAGGACAAAAACTTGATAATGTATCTTTACAAATTAAAATAACTTTCATCCAAGTAGTTAGGAGGATGAAATTGGTGTTTCAAACTGTTCATCGTCTAGAAAATGGATGTCGATGCGTTTAGGGGTTAAGGGAGGCAAGGGACAAGATTGAATTTGAATGAATAAAACCATGATGATTTTGGATGAAAGAAGGTTGGTAGTAAGATTGAATGAATGTGGGTGGGTGAATGGAGACAGACAATAACCAATATGAATAAATAAGACATGATGAGAACTAAGTTGAATGCATGAATCTGGATGAATAGGGACAAGCAAGTTCATTTGATTGAACAAAATACTCCATCTTAACCCTAGAACACCGGGTTGGTGGCCATGGAAATCAAACATTTTGGAACTGAGTGACATCATTGACTTTAAAAAAAATCAAAAATACTCACTGAGAGTCAAACTAATGTAGAAGATCTGCCCTTTCCACCCCTAATTTGGAGGATGAATAGTTGCAATTTTGTTCTACAGAGGAGAATTCCTTGATGTTCATTGGACCAAAAACGTCTACCAGGTCCTTTAGGGGGTTAAAGTATTTGGATGAATGAAGATGAGAGTAAGTTCAAATGAATTCAGTACTCACTGTAGGGAATAGGGACATGCGTGAACTGAATGCGGATGAAGAGACGGCGAGAATTACTATTACTACTAGTGAGTAAGTTAGTACTTAGTTACTTACTGACTGTGACTGTAGTAAGTAAGTGAGAGAGTTTATCATCCCTCTCGGTCGGTGGCGCAAAGCGGCGGGAAACCACCCAGGCGAACCGCGAGAAAGAGTGGAGGGGTTGTTTAGCCGTAAGCTTGCTTGGTTCGCACTTCCGGCAGCCTCCTGCTGAAGCTATCTTATTCAATCACGCAGAGTCCGTTCGGTTTGCCTTGCAGCTTCGCTCGCTCGTCCCTTCGCGGCTCTCTCTAGGGTTTGATCGTGTCTATGACGCTGCTCCCTGGCATTGCTCGGTTCCCTTCCAGCAGTTCCATTTTTGAATGCGCCATGTGTAAAACCCCTCCTGGTTTCTGGTCCTCCTCCGCGCTCCTGAATTAGGGTAGGCAAGCATTGGGAGAGAGAGAAACTTCGCCCGCAGCAGCCAGCTATGGCGCTCATGCTCACGTCCAACGCCATCTTGGCGCTCAACAATGGCGATATCGAGCTTCGCCCCGTGCTCCAGGTTTGTTGAGTCTCCTAGTACGCGTTTCGTGGTTGTGGAGGGAATCGTTGGACAAGTGAGTTCGTGTGCGCTGTGTGTGGTCGCGGTCCTTCCGCAGGGAATTGGTAGACAATTTTTGGATTGGCGAAGACGAAATGCATAGAGAGAAGTGGAATTGTGCCGATTAGGGATCTGCATGTGGTGGTGATTTGAGGTGTGAATGGAGAAAGAATTTTTGTGTTACAAGTGGAGTTGTATGTACGTTTGTTGACCTTGTGGATGTTTCCTGCAGATTGTGGACATACGTCAGATAGGGAATGCACAGACCACGGCGGAGCGGTTCCGGCTTGTGCTTTCAGACGGTGTAAATTTGCAGCAAGCTATGTTGGCGACGCAGCTTAATGAGAAAGTGAAGAACAATTTGGCAGTGAAGGGCTCGATTGTACAGTTACTCGAGTACATATGCAACACTGTTCAGAACAGGAAGTAAGCATTACGGAAGAAAATGGAAGTGGATGGTTCTTGGTTGGATGCAGTAGGTAGAATTAGAGTTTTCGGATTTTTTTTCTTGTTATTATTGTTGTTGATCTGCGTTCTTCCTAGTGTTGGGACTATCGATTGGTTCTAGCGAGTTGATTGTCGTTTTGGAAGTGGCTAGTTTGTGTCTTTTATACTTTCTAGCGTAACTGTGAAGTATCTGGTTTTTTAAACGCCACCAGGTGCTACAGAGGTCTCGAACTCTGACTGGTCTCTAATAGTTCATTTTTTCAATTTATCTCAGGATTATCATAGTACTGAACATGGAAGTTGTGGAGTCGAAGGCCGAAATTATTGGTGATCCAAAGCACCTGAATGCAGGTGGAGAGCAACAAGCAGCTCTTCCTAATCCTGGCCCTGGTTCCGCTCCTGGAGGCGTTCAGCAGCAGCAACCACCGGCACGTGTTTCCGCTCCATCTTCTGTGGCGGATGCCGCGAACAGCGGCAATGGATTCAGGTCCGCTGGAAGTGGTTTAGGTCAGACTCTGGGGACAGGGATGGATAATGGTGCAGGAGGGTTTAATATGGGCCAGGCACCTTCAGGAGGCTACAATCCATATGCCTCGGCTGGTGTAGGAGTGAAACCTGAGCCTGGCGTATCAAAGGGCGCTACTGGGAATGGAGCAGGAGTGGGCTATGGTCAGCAAGGTCAGCAACAGAACACTTTTGGGCGACCCATGGCGGCCTACCAGCCTGCCCCCGTTTACGGTAATCGAGGGCCAATTGTGAAGAATGAAGCACCTGCCAGAATTATTCCGATTGCTGCTTTAAATCCTTACCAAGGTCGTTGGACTATCAAAGCGCGGATTACAGCTAAGTCAGACATTCGGCGGTTTCATAACGCAAAAGGAGAAGGTAAAGTTTGTTCCTTCGATATGCTGGATGCAGATGGTGGAGAGATTCGAGCAACGTGCTTTAATAACGTTGTGGAGCAATTTTACGACCGAGTTGAAGTTGGTAAGGTATACTTGATCAGTAAAGGCTCGTTGAAGGCGGCACAGAAGACGTTTAACCATCTAAAGAACGATTGGGAGATATTTCTGGAATCACAGACGACAATTGAACCGTGTTATGATGAGGATTCATCGATTCCCAAGCAAGTATTTGACTTCAAGCCGATTTCTGATGTTGAAACTCTGGAAAACAATGCTTTGATAGATATTATTGGAGTGGTCGTGTCAATCAATCCAACCAACACTATATTGCGCAAGAATGGCATTGAGACACAGAAAAGGAGTCTTCAAATGAAAGATTGGTCTGGCAAAAGTGTGGAGCTTACAATGTGGGGTGCTTATTGTAACAAGGAAGGGCAAGAACTGCAAGACCTATGTGATTCGGGGGCGTATCCTGTGTTGGCAGTGAAATCAGGTCGAGTCAGTGACTTCAGCGGCAAGTCTGTGGGCACTATCTCTTCAACGCAATTGGTCATCCACCCTGATCATCCAGAAGCACATAAAGTGCGGGAGTGGTTTGATCGGGGGGGTAAAAACTCAGCAGCCGTCTCTATATCCAGAGAAGGTGGAGCTGGAGGGCGGCTTGATCAGCGCAAAACTGTTGCTGCTATCAAGGATGAAGGACTGGGTCGAGGCGACAAGCCTGATTGGATAACAGTACGAGCCACCATCTTTTATATTAAACCGGAAAACTTCTGCTATCCAGCCTGTCCTCTTGAGGTGAATGGGAAGCAGTGCATGAAGAAAGTGATAAATAATGGAGACGGCACATGGCGTTGTGACAGATGTGATCGTTCTGTACCCGATTGCGACTACAGGTCAGCTGAGCACCTTGCTTCACATTTTTATTAACTGGACATTCTAATCGATTTCATTGTAAGGAAGGTCACAAAGGAATCCGACACTTATCATCCTTAGATGTCTTAGGTACATGCCCCTTCATCTCTTTCCAATTTGTAGTTAGCTGGTTCCAGATGCTTCACCTCTTCGATGCTAACTCGATTTGAGTATTGTATGCAGGTATCTGCTCAACATTCAAGTTATGGATCATACCGGCCCAACATGGATTACAGTTTTCCAGGAGGGGGGAGAGGAACTGATGCAGAATAAAGCGCAGGATCTGTTTGCGTGGAGTCAAGATGAACCACAAAAATTTAGCGAAGCTATACAGAAGCTTACTTTCACAAAGCACGTGATCAAGTTAAAGGTTAAAGAAGAAACATACAATGATGAGCAAAGAGTCAAGTCTACGTTGGTCAAAGTAGACCGAATCGATTGGGTTGCAGAGAGTAAGCTAATGCTAGGCTGGATCAAAAACCTGAATTTAGGAGACCCAGAAAACGGCACAGCTAAGGGTGCTTCAGGTGTCTACCCAAGTGCGACACCAGCATATGGTGCGTCAGTCTATACACCTCCGAAGCCAGCTGTGGAGTCCATAAATAATTACGGAGGTACAACGGGTGGTTATGGTGGAGGATACGGTGGAAGTGGAAGTGCGTATGGAGGTGCTGGCGGTGCTGGTTCGTATGGGGGAGCGTCTGGAGGAGGGAGTAGTACAGAGTGTTTTAAATGTAAACAGGAAGGGCACTTCGCCAGAGACTGTCCAAACTCTGGCGGAGGGCAAGGTGGGTCAGGATTTGGAGGAGGTGGCGGCGGTTATGGAGGCGGTGGCGGCAGCAGTTACGGAGGAGGTGGTGGCTATGGCAGAGGAGGTTCTACTGGTTACGGAGGTGGTGGAGGTGCCGGCGGAGGCGGTGGCACTTGTTACAAGTGTGGCCAACCGGGACATTTTGCTAAGGATTGTCCAAGTCAATCAGGAGGTGGTGGATACGGTGGAAGAAGCTCTGGTGGAGGGGGCTATGGTGGTGGTTATGGTGGGGGTCGTGGGGGTGGCTATTGAGATCTTGGAGCAATATCATTTTCAATATGAGATAGTTTTAGGCACATCTTTTTGGAATGCAAACTTTTTGTGGTGTAAAAAAATAGCCGGCAAAGATAGTTTGAGTGCTTGTTGAGGGGTGCAGGTGCTGTTGATGTTTCTGCTAGATGATCTTCTCTGCAGTCGGAAACAGTGAGTGCAGTGGGCTCTGTGCGAGCTCTGTAAATATTCACAATTTTTCCAGTGCGGAATGCTGTTTCTCTAATACTGTACTTCACGCGAGTGGCTTGTGCCTGAACTGCATTCACACCAAGGGGAAATTTTTTTATCCTACGCTTTACTTTTGCCCCATTTTTATACAATAGTAGACACTGCCATTGTATAAACTTCTGTCAATTTGCAGTGTGCATGTGTATTGAAGTAATATGTGTTCTCCTGTTATGAATGTGAAGGACCATTGATGTATGATTTTGGCTGAACTGAACTCAGTCACAATAGGAACATGTGACCAGTCAGACCACCGACTACATAAACCCTTCAAATCCCAGGGTGCTGTAAAAAGCATTCCCTGATTTTCGCACACAAAATTTTTTGCACTGACTGGAATTGTTGGCAATGGCTGGGAACCGGGGAAAACCGCCAGATAGTTCAAAGTTAGCTGGTGGAAGTGGGAAAGAAAACGGTTGCATTTTGAAAATGAAGGATGTAACCCCGGAAAGAAATTTGGAGGGCTGGAAACCAAATGGTGTCCTCCAAAAAATTGGAGGATATATTGTTGCCTCCTTCCAACACTTGGCAGATTTTAGTCTCCATGGTAAAATTTTCAGTGGCTAAGACCTAGCTAGGTGAAGGTTAGTTGTCTTGGGTATCAATCTTCCATGCAGTAGCTTGTAAGCAAGAGGTTTGGGCTTTCAAGCTACAAGGAAGTATAGAGTGGATGGACAAAACTTTCAAGGGTATATGGGCTTCAATTAGTTGAATTCGAATTAAAGTATCTTAACCTCTAAAGGACTGTAAGGCCACCATATGGCTTCTTCAACTACATTTGTAGAAAATTTGATATGCTAACCTCACTAACAACTTTTGAATAACAAAGAGATCCTAGATGATTTTTTCCACTAAATCCGTTGATACAATCCAATTGAGAAATGATCAAGTATGTAATTTTTGGTGAATTTTTTGAGAATGAAAAAGATTCTATGGGCTATCACTTCACATCCTCATATCTTTTTTTTTTTTTTTTTTTTTTTTTCTATAGATCAAAATTATTTGAAAAAAAATTACACATCAAGATCATGATGATATATACCCATGGAAAAAAATCAGAGTTTTTGGAGCACTTTTGAGCATCCCAATTCCAACATTCCCATTTCAAGTTGTGCACAAAGTACTACCTAACTAAACATCTTTTGTCAATCTTATCAACGGTGGCATTTTTCCAAAAATTGTGTGATTTGGTCGATCTTTTTTTTCGTAGGGAAGCTACATAAGTCTTCTTTCATTTCAATGGTGGCAATCATCAAAATTATTCCACACAAATGAGAAATTATGCTTATTACAAGATCTAGTCAAGAAAACAAGAGCTATGTTCAAACACCCCCAATCCTTTAGGGGTTAATCTATTAACCCTCTATAAAATTGTCAATTGTGAATGTGTGAGCATTGCAATTTGTGAAAGGGCTTTGTCTTTGTAGAACATCAAGCAAAAGCTTTGAAATAGCATGACAACATCAAATTTGGATAGTATCATAGAATTGCCTTTGGAAGGACCAAACAAGATTTTGACAACATTCTAGAGGATGCCATTGTCTTGTGAAAGAATTCTTTTTAAGTTGCACCATTTCACAAAAAAGTGAAGGGTGGAGATTTATGTAAACAAATTCCAATTTATTTTGTCCAATTCTCTAAGACTCCTTCCAATCATGAATTATATGTTACTTTGATTTTAAATATAAAAAATAAACGATGATGATGCACGTAAGAACTCTTCCTATTAATTTTTGAAATTTTCAAAGAGACCTAATTATAAATTACTTCCACTTTGATTTTGAAAACAAAAAATGAAGGGTGGAAATTGAAGTAAGGATGTGTCCATTTTTGTTTTGTAATTCTCAAATAATCATCCTACTCAAGTATTACTTGTTATAGTGATCTAATAGTAAAAATAAAGGGTGGAGATTTTGATTTATTTTTGATAATTCTCTACAATTCTTCCTTATAAAGAATTCTTTGTTACTTTGATTATATAAATATTAGATTTTATAAATATAAATAAAATCTAAAATTTTTACATTTAGTTTTTGCAATTTTCAATCAATGATCCTACTAAAGTATTATTTGTCTTATTGATTTAGAAATTCTAAATAAAAGGTGGAGAATTAAGTAAAACTTTAACTTTTAATTTTTGCAATCCTCCTAGACTCATCCCAATTATGATTTGTTTGTCATGTTGATTCCAATTGCATGTGAGGTGTCACTTATAAGAGTGTATAGATTGATGTTTTTTTCATACTATGATGGTATTGGTTGTACAAAATAGGATTCTTTTGCTCAACGTTCTTGGTATATAATAATAATTTCTACATCAAATAGACAAAACTTCATGTAGTGGCAAAAATTGGACTTCCTATACCCTTCAAGGATGACTTTTGAGCAAAATAGGTATCTGGGAACAAATGATTTTTCTAAGACAAGGTGCCCTATTCTCCTTGCCTCATAATGGATGATTTGTTGCCTATGTATTTAATGTTTGAAAACTACTTATGTACTCATTTTTAATTATGTGAATTTGTGAGGGACACCCGCATACTAACATGGATGTTTACAAAATTTAATCAAAATCAAGATAATGTGGTCAACACTATTCTCATGATGTCTCAAATAATCTTGCATACAATGTGTTTTCCATCTAAATTTCATCCAATTTCATCTAAGAATTTCTTTGAAGAATTTTTTTGAATTTGAGATATCAAATGTGCGTTGTTAAGTGCATCACCAAAAATATCGGGAAAGTTCATTCTTACAAAATATAGGATGACCATTATGTTGCAAAAATTTCTCATTTGTCCCACTTGTGTAACTTGTTATGTAGCCTTCAAACCAACCACAAGATTCCTAGTGTCCAAATTAAAGCAAAAAGATTCTCCATCATTATTAATTCAGTGAAGTATTTGTAGAAGAAAAAGATAGGTTCTAGGCTTCTAGCGGAGTTGTTGACCTTGGCAAAAGTGTAATTTGTTTCCACGCCAAAGATTCAATTTTGGTAGTCTAGAATTTTTTTTATTGCACACTTTTCATTTCAAAAACACCAGGTGGACTTACTTGGCGTATAGTTCTAGAGTTGCTTTGAGTCTCCTCCGGTTGATTTCCAAGCTTAACCCCTAAACGATGAGGCAAATGTTTTTTGTCCGATGAATGACAAGGAATTCTCCTTTGTAGGACAAAAGTGCAACTATTCATCCTCAGAATTAGGGGTGGAAAGGGAAGATCTTTTATAGTAGTTTGACTCCCAATGAATATTTTTGATTTTTTTAAAGTAGAGGATGTCACACGGTTCCCAAATGTCTGATTTCCACGGTCAGCAGCCAGGCGTTCAAGGGTTAAATATCACCACTCTTTCCGCTTCAATAATTTTCATTTCCGGACCTTCCATTTAACAATTTTGCGGTGGGAAGCAACAAGAGTCGAGTGCTCCAGTTTCAATTCTGCTGCACGCCAGCAGCAGCAGTAGCGATTTGATCGACAAATGCGAATGTTCATCGATTTGACTTTTGTTGTGCATTCGGGACTCTCTCCGACTGATCGAAACACACGGATTAGCTGAGTGTCCTTTCCGATTGCTGATAAAGATCAGCAAGACCCGCCAATTCATGCAGGGCTTAGAGCTCGATCTCCGGCCAGGGTGCCAGCTAGTCGACTAGGGTGTGAATAAGGCCGGCTCCACAGGAGATTTTTGACTACAGAATGTGCTTTCAATCGATAGTGGATTTGAATTGAATTGGATCCGTGCCACGCTTAATTTCTCCAAATTAAAGAGCAATTTGCAAACGACTGAAGCGGAAAGGTCGAAGAGCTGAACGCATGAGTGCTTTGGTCTTGGACGGATCACTTTGCAATGGACATGCAGGTCCTTTTGGGGGCTTGCAACGAAGTTTGGAGAATGCCATAGTTGTTGTATTGGTTTCGATTTTTGTCGGCATTGATACATACAGTAGTAGGGCTTCTTCAGTGCAGGAGAAACTGAAAGGATGGAGGAATCGACTCAAATCGAAGGAGGGGGAGACCGAGGGGTTAACCTTCCAGGGGTGCATCAGATGCTAGCTGAGGACATACTGTACACCATTGGTTGGATTGGAACTTCAACAATTGACATAATTATTTGGTTGGAATGTCATTTTAACATCATTCTCTGCCTTGATGCTGCTCAAATACGGCACTGCATAAATAGAATAGTCACATGACCTTTTTGCAACTCCCTCAACTATGAGAAGGAGGTGCAATAATGATCCAAATTAGAACCGTCATTTATCATTGAACCATCAACATGAATACAAACTTTTGTCATTACTAATTGCTTCATTCAAGACCCTTTTATGTGAAATTTGCAAAAAAAACATTTCAGGATCCAAGTTGAGTTTTCCACACCTTCAATGGTTAACCCCTACAATAATTCAATGTTTTTAGATCCAAAACTGCTTGAAAGTACTCAAATCCCAAGCAAGGCTAGATCTTCATCTATATTTATCTATTAATGTATCTAATTGCAGGATCCTTTAGTTAACTTGTTCAAAATAAGAAACCTTACTAATTGCAAGATTGTGATGGTTGGATTACAAAAAGAAGTATTTTCAACTCTTCCCAAATGATTAGGTTCTTGGTTAGGGTTCATCTTTTCAAATTCTTTAGACAAAAAGTGTGGATCCTACAACTTGCGGCTCTCCATAATATGTTGAAGAAATAATTTGGGAATACATATAAAAAATTTCCCAAAAAAATATTTCATATTTATGCCTAAAAAAAAGAAGGAAAATATGATTCAATGATACTAGATTGTTATTGAGAATTTAATTATGGAATTGAAAATTTCCAATCCCAATGATTATAATGTTGTAATCTACATCCAATGATTGTTTTTCTATAATTATTGAAAATTAGTTAAATAAAGAACTTCAAAGTTTATTTGAAAGTAGAGATTCCAAATTACACAAAAAATAAAACTCCTCATATCCTTCATCTTCTTAATGAAAATGTGATGATTCTCTCTATATAAGTCTAAAAAATCAAGTTTAAATAAATATTTTTATGAAAAAAATAATTTTTAAGAGCTATCTAGGAAGCAACAAAAACTACATATCATAAGAAAACTTTTTAACAATGTAGTCAAAAATTATGAAAACTGTTGCACTTTACAACTAAAGGATTGAACATTCATCGTATTGGGCCAAAAATTGGATCATTTTTGACAAGGCACCTTTATGATTGATAGATCAGGGCTAAGGTACATTAAAGGTTTTTTATTACATTATATGACTATATGAAGAATATTTAACAGAATAGAGAATGAAATTCAAAACTCAAGTCAAATGAAACCATGAAGAAGTCAAACTCTTATTATTGCATATAATTCATTTTATTTTGGCACATTGTGTTATAGACTTTTTCTACAATTGCATTAATTCTCACTACATTTGTTACCTACAATTTTTTAAATTATTCCTTTTACAATGAAAACTAGGGTGATTGCAAGAAACACTTGTCCTATTTTTTGTCCCCTTGCCCTCGGACATGTGGTTTTTTGGTCATAACTTTTGCATCATAAGTCTATTTGTTATGAAATTTGGAATGAAGGTACACATAAGAGTTTCTCACATTCCATAATTTATTTTTAAAGAAATTACTTTACTATTTTTAAAGTGCCCCTCATTGGGTGTCTACCATGGTCATTCTGGGTTTTTTGGGTCCAATGTTGTACCCAAAAATGTGAATTGGAAGCTGGAGGTGTACTCGCATTCCAATGACAAACAAAGAGTTTTTTGCAAAAAACCTTTGGATGAGGTGTCTACATGGGGCTAAAGTGATTGTTGTTCAAATGCATTTTTTGGGTAAGAAAAAATTTTCCTTGAAGAAATTTTTGGTGCAATGCAAGAGCAAGCTTGTCTATGAAAATGACTTTTTTTATGGAATTTTTTTAAATTTTTTGTGAATTACTAAAAATGAAAAGGTCCATAGATCCCTTTTCTGCTATTTTTCTTCTCCCACTAGCTTCTGTAGTACTCCATAGTAGTCTATAGTATTAAATAGTAATGTAGAGTACTAAATCAATGGTTGAAATCTGTAGCCACATGATGACGTGCATAATTGATAGTAGTCTGTAATGCTGCGAATCTTACGGCCAAAAATCGTGTTTTTGAGCCAAAAACATGAAGTGTTTCTTGCGATTTCACTAGATAGAATGTGAAATTTATCATTGGGTTTAAGAATAGCGTGATGGCTTAGTGGATTGAATCATGGAATCCTGCAAAGGTGGAAAAGGAACACTAGAAAGAAGATGATGATTTCACCCATTTCCAACATAAATTACCAACCGAAGTTACAATCCACTTTAGACTTCCGAACTTCCAAATGGCGTAACTTTGTGGCCAAACTCAAAAACTCACATGTGAGCCCATTTTGGATATCTAAGAGATGAGTAGATACTAGTAGATTGCTTACATTAGATGAGATTTAGGTGGTTTAGAAGACTATGAATTCCCTCGCATTCCCTGACTATGGGGAAGCCTAGGAATTGCGCCACATTAGCTATCTAACATGTTTAGGAGATGGCCACGTCAAATAATATTTTTTAATCAATTTTTAAATTAAAATTTTACAAGAATTAAAATTTTTCATTTAAAAAAAATTTATTGTTAATTTTTTCATTATTTTTTAAATCTCAATATTCCTAGCTAATTCTTAGAGTGGGGAACTACTTTGAAACAATCTCTTAGAGGCTTGAAAAAACATTTAATACTTATTTCATTTGGATAAAGTCTCACAAAGTTATGTCCCTCCAAAAATTCAAGCTCACCAAAAGCGGTGGCGCACGTTCATCACTGCCTTTTGGGGGGCCATAACTTTAGGTTCATAGCTTAGAACCTCATAATGCTTGACATTATATCTTCCTTGTTTTCATAGCTTTCTAGTGATGTGCTCCAAGCCATATTTCCTTGAAGAATTCATTCAAAACCCTTCACTCCTGGCCCTTAAGTGTCTTGACGCCAACAAAACACCACCAACTTTGAAAGGTCATAACTTCTATTTAACTAGTCCAAATCACAAGTTCTTTAGACAGTTAAAAACATCTTCTCAAGAGCTTTCTAAGCATGTGTCATATGCTACCACTCTCTTTTAATTTATTGTGCCATGTTTCTTTGGAAGTCTCTCATTTCTCCCTTAGACTATTGCAAGGC
Source organism: Straminergon stramineum (assembly GCA_963920665.1). Lineage (NCBI taxonomy): Eukaryota > Viridiplantae > Streptophyta > Bryopsida > Hypnales > Calliergonaceae > Straminergon > Straminergon stramineum. The sequence goes on from OY987272.1 coordinate 18,811,264, forward strand.
TTGGGAAGTCACTCTAAAGGTCCTCTTTATTCACTAAGGTACTTTGGCACCTCAAGAAGATAGGGGTGTAACAATTGATTATTAATTATATGTACTTAATGGAGGTCATAGAAAAACACCAAGTGAATCTTTCAGTTGGAATGAAAGAATATTTTTACTATAGTATTAAGTTAAATAAAGTATATCTCCTAAAATAACATTGTGGGCAAATTGAAATTTAGGTAGTATTAAATTTGATATGATTTTATGAATTTTTTTAAGATAGGAAATAGATTAGCTTAGGAAGATCTACATTATTATTCAATTGATACCCAAGAGCAAACATATACCTTCCAAATTAGAAATAGTTGATCTTTGTCAATAAAAAATGTAAATAAATATTTGAATTTTTTTTCTTCATGTATATTTATATGTCTACATGAAAAGCTTTAATTCATTCTATCTGAAATAGTGAAGTGAAAGTTATACAGTCTTGTTTTGAGGAGGATTAGATCATCTTTATGAAAAATAACATGTTGAATTTGTTTATAACTCAATTTTAACAATTTCCCCCCAAAATAAAGGTCCACTGGGGTTGGTTTGCTTGTTAAAGCAATATCACCATTATGATCAACATGTTTCAATTCCATTTTAGAATTATTGAAGGTTTTATTAGTCTTTGTCTCCTTGTACCTTCTTCTACTCAACAAACTTTAAAGTACAAAAATCAAGTTTCTTCTTCAAGAATTTCTTCCTACACTCTCAACTCAAGTTTCCAAAATAGAAAATTTTAACCTAGTAAGGGTGAAGTGGCCTAGAAGTGTCCAATAGATGACTATGTGTAGAAACTAAGAATGCACCTATTAGTCCAATAATTGGAGTATTTAGGTGATAACCTTAGTCATGGGGGGTTGCATCCTTCTGGGGATAAATTCAAAATCTGTAGTGCAGTATTTTGCCCTGGTATGGCAATGTGCAAAAACTTGTTCCCCCATTCTGCCTCCGTGCGAGTGCCTCCTGGATGGAAGATTTGTAGTGACTTGTGAAGAAACAGAGTCATGAAACTTTAGGAGTTATCAGTGAGAAGACATCAATTCCAATTATACGACAATTCTGTGAAGCATTATTTGGAGATCTAGTTAATGAAGTGTAAGCAGTTACTTCACCAGAATATCGGAATTGATCAAGCCATCAGTACTGTCATCATATCTTCAGGATTGGCACAAAATTGAGGCACTCTCTTTGTATATACTGAACTGTACAGTAGATTTACATCAAAGCATAAAGGTCAATTACATGTAGCATACAATGCTCCGACAAGATATCAGACAGTGCTCCGAGAACACTCATCATACAGAGCTCCGAATGAACAAGACTTGAGAGCTCCTGCATGTGAGTAAGTAGTATTGTCAGTTTCAATGATATTCTAGCAGTGGCCTATGTGCAAAACTTCCATCTGAATGGACTTAACCGCCACTAGCTTAATCGTATCAACATTGCATTGACAAACAGCGCAGCACTAGGGACCCCACCGACGCGCTTGAGGTCACCGAAACAGCAGAGCTATCCCAAGTCCGCTCCTCAGCGTTTCTTTTTCTCAAGATTATCTTCACCTCCGTCCATCTGAATGTAATGCAAGGCGGCGCAACAATGATTGTGCTTTAGAATGTAGAGCAGCACTGCACCGATGCTTCACTTTGCGGGACATTGGCCGAAGGTAAACGAGAACCCATCCCGACTGAAGAGATGGGAAGAGCATGGAGCATTTGGAAGAGCTTGTTCTCGTCAAGATGGTGAGGAGCTAGATTCAAGGACCGAAGAATTAACGAACAATGTTATGGAGTCTAAGGCGTTGCTGAGGTCACGGGCGTGGGCTCCCACACGGTCATAGCACGCACAATTTGGTTCTTCCATCCCAGGAGAAACCAACCTCCATCCTCTCCCACACCATAGTCTTTGTGAAACGAGCCCATCATGGATTGGATTTTGGAGATCATAATGGGTGGCAGCGGCTTTTGGGAAAACCCAGCTCGCTGCGTGCGAGATTGCCATTGCCTATATGGCTCTGCACGTTCGACTCTCTCCAGTCCATCACACGCAACAATGTTGAGAATCTCTCGCCCGTAAAACTCCCTCTCTAAAATCACTCGGTCAGGGTCGTTCGCTGGCATGGAGACTTCCATGGCCTCAAACATGATGGCGTAATGCTTCATGCTCTCCCTGAACCGGGTCATGAAGAATGGCGCATTGTAGTTCGCATTCACCGTTAGCATCACGAAGACCTGCATAAGACCAGTAAACCTGATCAGACAACGTTGTCACAGATAAGTTTCAAAATTGACAATTTTATTTGCATCTAGAGCGGCCCAGTTGTAGGAAAGAGCAAGAAACATGGATTGCTTGTGCTAGAGAGAAAGTACGCAGTAGATGGAGTGGGGGAATTGGCACCTTGGGATTCATGCTTCGGATCCTGTCCAGGACAACTTTTCTAGGGCTTGCGGCTATTATCGATTCGTCCAGGAGATTGCGAAGCCTGTAGTGGCAATTCACTGCCAACACCTCGTCCTCCTTCAAACCCAGTTGGACGGCCGTTATGGATTCCCATTTGTCAGCCACTGCATTAAACTCAAATGGCACTTCCCACAATTTAGCAAACTCTCCCAGTCTGCGGCCAACTTCTAGCACTCTCTTAGAGAGCTTATTTACCGGTTGGGGTAGCTCGATACCTGAAAGCAACAATAGACTCTTCTGTTAAGACGCCATTCCCAGTCTCGACTTTCTCTGACTATCTTTTCCTCTCATCCTGGAGTTGGATCGCACGCACTTAACCCCGACAGAACCAAGGATTCACGGTCGTACATGACCAAATTGAATGATCATATTGTGAATAAATGATACTTCAGGTAGAGACAGAATTTATCTCACTAGAATCAGAGAAGAACGCTGCATGCATTAACTGCTCGGAAAAAAGAAAAATATTTGGACCAAAGAGATTCCCCATATGACCTGAGTACTCAAAACTGCAATACAAAACATGAGGCCCAATTTGGGCTTCTTGTTCCTTCACGAGATAGTGAAGTCAGTCCACAGCTTTCCATTTCATACGAAACCAAAATTGAGAACGCAAATTGCAACAATTTTCAGACCGGTGTACTCACATGTGATGCGCAGGTGCGGCGGGCCCTCACGCCTCTGAGAGAGGCGCTGGATAAGACACGGCCATTGCACTCCGTCGACTGTACCGTAATCGACCAAATGTACTCGCTCTGCACCTTCAAAGGCATCTAATATAGATTTCATCGAGAAAAAATGCGAAATCTTGATGTATGGGCTGTAGTCAACAAACAGCCGATGTGCTTTCAGCATTGTCGCAGTAGAGGGCGTGTTGCTAGTAATGGCCGAGTAGAGCTGTGCACCCGTTCCTGACATCTTGGCAACCTGCATGCAGGGAACTCTGTAAGGACGAAACTTGCAGGCCGGACCACAAGAACATTGCAGGAGTCCGAGCTTGTTTTACTGAAAAATATTCCGGGATCGAATTGAAATATTCAAATTGACAATCAACGAGAGCTCACAAACCAAGCAAGCGTCAAACGGTCTTTACATAAATGGACAGTCCATGTCACAGACTGTATTCTGGAACAGATTTGTCCTGTACTAACCAAAGCTTCCATGTAGTAGTACGCCATTCGCTGCAGAGAGTTCCCGTAAGCTGATGAATGCAGTCGTAATTCACGAATCAAGTCGCTCGCGCTTCGCCAATCGTCTTGACTCACGACGAGCGCGCATCTGGACCAGAGGAGAGCAGTCAGTACACAGCAGAAAGCGAAGTGCACAATGCTTGCATAGCTAAAAAAACTTACTGTATTGAGAATTTCATTTCGCAGGGTTTTCAGGTCAAAGATTTTGATTGCATTCAAGTCACTCGACCGGACACTGAATTATGTAAGGTTGCTAGATTCGATTCGTAGCATGTATCTACCTCAGGAGCAAGCCCTTCAGGTCGACGCGACCAGGGGTGAAAGAGAACGAATCGGGCGACTTGATTTCATTGTCGAAATTGGAGAAATCCTGATGCCAAGAGGAGCTGTAGGTCGAACGTCGGTCGCCTCCGGATTCCGCCCGAATGCAGTCGAGGAACCAATCCCACGATTCATCGTCATGGTCCGTGCAGGCGTCGAATTCTTTGATCCAGGTGCTGGAGTCGACGTTTTCCGCGACATCGCTGACGTGCTTCGTGAGGTTGCAGGTGTATGCGTGAATGAACTTGTCCGTCACGCCTTCCTCGGTGGGCAAGAACCCTGCCGTCGTCCAGCTGTTGTCGTAAGCAGGTTCACTAAATTCCCAAGCATTCGGTCCGACGAGCTCGTCGAATTCCTCGGCCATGGCCTGACCGCAGGCCAGATCTTCGGGCAACGTGAGCATCAAATCTTCGACGGAGACGGGTGGCTTCGTAGCGTTCGAGTCTACAGCATCCACAGCGTCATCAAATCCTCGAATCTCACTGGAGGTGGAACTACATGCAGAGGACAAGGAGTCGGATCTTTGATAGGAAGAAAAGCCAGACAACGACGAGCTGCTAGACCTAGATCGCTGCGGCAAGTCGGCTTTTCTTGAATACGAGATGAGCTGCGGGAATACCGGACGCTTGGGAAACTCGGGAGTCTCATGCCTGCTCTTGTGGAAATACAAGTCTTCATGGTTCACGACATTTTCAAGCCCGGCATGATCAGCCACGATTGAAGAAAGATCCGAAGCTACTTGATGGAACTCGTGGTGATGGGCAGCTGCTGCTCGTCGCTCAGTCGAGAAGTCTTGTAACATCCCACGCTTCTGGAATTTCGGCGACTGCGAGGAGATTTGCGACTGAAGCCATGCTTGCTGCAGTTGGCTCGCGAGTGGTGAGGATTCCGTTCCTCCAGAGCCGGCACTCTTACGCCCGATTCCCAGCATCCCTAACTAGAAATGTCTGGTAACAAACGCAAATTCACTCTCCCAACTCTTTTCACACACAGCCCTCGTGACCATAACCGCACGCCCTCATCATGGACATGATTTCCTGCACTCACTTGGATAAAACAGAACACGCCAGGAATTCAAATCTAGGCGAGGTGTGTTATTCGATAGCAAGAGCTTGTTTTCTGAATGACAGAAGAGGCAATACTGCACATAGAATTCGTTCAAGTAAGTTTGTGATACTGTTAAGCCCCTTTTGACTCTTCTTGTTGCAGGCTATTTCCCCTAAAGGTCATTAGGTGACTGTTGCCACAACGGCCATCCCGCGGTCGCTCCAAGGTCGTGGCTGATTTTAGTATGCGCACGGCGTCATCCAGCGGATGGTCGCGGGCCCGCCTCTCTGACATCAAGTTCTGTTTTTTCCGCCATCACTCCTGGCCCTTTGGCCGGCTCCAACTGCAAATACGACCCGGGTTCTGTTTTAGCAAAATCACGAAATACCGACATGAGTCATTTCTTTTTTCTACTGAGATACTCTTCCAGCTTGTCGCGCAAGCTTTGTTTCTGCGACAGTCAATGGCGCGACGCCAATGGGAGCATGCCAGCTATCCGGACAACTGTTCGCAGAGGTAGGTGCGTGGGAATGATCTTGGTTCTTTCTCCCTCCATTTCCTCTTGTCATTTGTGACCACAACGAAGATGTCGACATCCTTCAGTTGTGGATAACACACAGCGAAGACAGTGTGGACGTACGCCTTCGGGATTATTAATTTGGACCCGGTGGGAATCGTGAACCGGACCGATCGCATCTTTTCTCGAGGTTTGCATTGATTCCAACCAGGCGGCGAATTGCTGAATTTCAGAAGAAGAGAAATAAAATTATGTTCATAGAATAATTCATTCAGATGCGGTGGATTGTACTCACAGGATGATTTACACTGCAGAAATACGGTAATTAGCGCATTCTTTGCTATTTTGTCAGCTTCAGTTTTGTCTATAGCCTCTGATAGAAATTGTCGAATCCGCCAATCTTTCTCTTCGTTGTCAATTAACTTAGTCTCCTTCACTTCAGATCGTTTCAGTAATTTTGAAACTATTTCTGATATTTTCGGGATGCCTCTGATTTCATTGCAGGTCGCATGGATTTCAGTTGTGTGCGAGCAATAACTTCACCACTCTGTACTCGAGGTCCTTGTAAAACATCGTGACTGGCGCTTTCTACGATACCGTTAATTATTAGTTTCAGAGGTTTCCTTGGAAGAAATTTATTGACACTAGTTTCACCTCGGTTGTTAATCGATGCGGGTATCTCCAAGCGAATCACTGCACGCATTTCCGAGCACGACGATCTGACGCGCGCATCCACTGCCCGAAACCCGTGCGCGAGTCTTACGACTGGACGTTGGGAGTTGAAGCCGAACCAATTCTATATAGTTTATGTGCTGCTGCACAGATGCCAAATTAATTGTGATTGACCTGTTAAATATTAGCAAACTGGAGCCCTGCTTCTGTTTGGCTCTGAGCACATTGGCGACTGACAAGCCCTGCCTCCGGACGTACGTGGACGGGGGAGTGGGGGACGTCATCAGCAGCGACTCAGCGGCGGCATGACGACACCCTCCATCGTCCACCTCCCAGGGCCCAGGGGTGGACTGCAGTAGCCACGCCGACGATGTGAGTTCCCTGCACGACCAATGAGACGCGTCGTCTCCTGCGGTGGTGACTCGGGATCCCCAAACCTGATGTCAAGGGTCGTGTGCGGTGATGCAATCAATCCAGGCCAGGGCTCGATCGATCGATCGACCGGTTCCTGGACATCCCCCCGCCCTTCCATGGGAATGTGCAGGCGGAATCGATCACAGCAAGCAAGGGCAAGGAAGGGCCCATGCCATGCCAGCCAGGCCTGATCGGCCAGGAGGCCAGAGACCACGAGCCTTGGGTCTTGCGTCTATTGGCACCCCACCCAAGAGCTTTGGAGCCCTAGATCGAGTTCCGAGCATCCACTGCACCAGGTCATCCGGGGTGAAAAAACAAAAGGAAAGAACGAGAAAGAGAAGGAGAAGATGTGCGCGAGGAGCATCCCATCGACAGACTTGGAGGCGCCATTGCCGTAGTCGTCGTTCATCCCAGGGTAGTGAGGGTACCGTACTGAGTGCACTACTCTACTGCGACGTTTAACCTAACTGCTCCATGGATGACAGAGAATCCTTCTACGTGACATAGAAAGAAGTGCAGATATTCATCCAATAAATATAGTCCCTCATAATCCATTTACCGTAGAACTTAGGGCTGCGCACCATGGAAATCATCCTTTGGGGTACTGTGAGAATCATTTGCTTAAAAAAAACAAGAGCACTCATCGGAGGTCAAACTATTGGGCAAGACCTCCCCTTTTCTCACAAAATTCCAAGGATGAACACTTACACTTCGGTCATACATAGAAGGATTCTCTGTCATCCATTGGACGCTTTTAGACCACCACTTTGTTACAAGATTGAAGTTAGGTTACCTTTGTCTTAAAGCATTGGGCACAAAAGGAACTGAAGGCAAAATGATTCGTAGACATCTTTTACTATATAGATTGTCTTGTATAGAATGTTAATCTAAGCTAGCCTTACTAAATAGTAAAATTAGGTTGCATCTCATTAATTTCTCGACATTTTATACTATGTAAATATTTATTGTTGGTGTACAAGAATGTACTACTTTTGAATTAGGTCTTGTTGTAATTTGGACTTGTAAGCCTCCATGTGTACAAACAAAAATATTTTTAGAAATATTTGTTGACTTTGATGACTTGTAAAGTAATATTCTTGGGGAAGGCAACCTAATTTCACTATTTAGTGTAGCTTAGTTAGTAGAATTCAATGCATTATGATGCATTTGAGGTAAAACGTATCTATTGTAATCCACCTCAAAGATAGAATTTGAAACCTCAAACTTGAGAGAACAAAAGGTAAGTAATACAAACCAATAATGATTTTTGCACCAATCAAGGATTGAAATTTTTTCATAACATTTGTGACTAGAAGAAAATTGTATTTAACTTGTCGAAAACTACATTTAACTTGTTAAAAACTGCGTTTCACTTGACAAAAACTATGTTGTACTCTATAGAAAAGTGTAGGTTGGATTTTGTTGAGTTCTCTCTTCATAACGCAAAATTCTACGTTTTAGCATTTCAACACAGAATTTGACAAGTGAAACGTAGAATTTTGTGTTAGAATGAAAAATTTTGGCTTACGAAGGGAGATCTCAACAAAATCCAACCCACACTTTTTTGTTGAGTACAAACATAGTTTTTGACAAGTTCAATGTAGTTTTCTTCTAGTGTTTTTAGACAATGTACAATTCAATCATTAGGAGAATCTTTTAATATTGCACACAAAGATAATTTTATTGATTATGCCTATAATGATACCTTCTCACTTCTTTAATCTCTCTATTTCTCTCCCAAAACCATTTAATTCTTAAATGCACAATCTTCTCTCATTGCTATTTTCTTCATCATTCAATTAGCTCCATCCATGATTTCTTAATCCGTAATGTCCCAGTGCCCCCTCGAAGGACAAAATGGATTTCAAGCTAGTAGGCTTCTATGGTCTCACTTTTTATTGTGATTTTTGAATTTTTTTTTTAAGATAGGAAAACACATTAGCTTTTCAATCATATTATTTTTTATTTCAATGGTTGCCTTCATTAGAGCAAAATTATGCCAACTTGAGCCCTAAACAAAAGGGGGGAGTGCTAGCATGTGAGCATTGAGTCTAATGATTCCATGAGCCATTGAGCTTAGGAGTCCATATTAATTATAGATGCCTTCGAAAGTTATAGGTGTCTATATTATAAGTACCTATGTTATAGAATTTTTCCATGTTGTAGTATAACTATATTAGAGGTATATATGTTATAAACCCCTTCAAATGGTTGTAGGTACACACCTACGACTAGGTTCAAGGCTCATAGGCTCATATCTTTACACTCACATGCTAGCTTTGTTGCTAATAAGGGTTTGTTGTGCAATACAAAAAAAATCATAAAAAGTCAAGAAAATTTTCAAAACTTCGTTTCTCATAGAAAGAATTTTTGCCTATATTTTAAGGAATTGATTCATTCTATTCAGACCAACGATGAGAAACTATAGACAATCTTGCTTTTTAGGCAATCTGAACATCTTCTAGAAAAACTAACTTATAGAATTTATTTTCTTAATGCAATTTTTACAAGAAATAAAAATTTGACAAGGTTTAGTTGGCTTGGTATAACAATTTCACTACTGGAATTATTATGTTTCAATTCCATCTTATATCTATTAACAATTTCGTTTTTCCTTCTATCTCATGTCTACTTCTACTTAACAATTTTATAAAGAATGAAAATCAAATGTGTGTTTTTAGAGGGATTTTTCATAGATTTTCAATTGAACTTGTCGACATAAATTTTTTTAAATTCAATATTGGTAGTGCAAAAATTTTAAGCTAAAAAGATCCAAAGCCTTAAAATCTAATTAGGTAAGGTGCCAAAAAAACCGTTGGTTTTCTTCACTTCAAATGCTAATATCTTGCAATCCATGTACTAGTTTATAAAATTCACATATTCTTATACTTGTTTTGCAATCCATGTGGTCAAAGTTTCTTCCACATATTCTTATACTAATCTAGTTCAAGATCCTACGACAAATTTAAAAAAAAATTTATTCAGTTTTCTTAACTTTGCAATAGAATCGACAATTTTGAGTGGAATTTGATGAAAATATGCCTGGGGACTTTAGGGATTAACTTCCAAGCTTATCGACAGGCTTGGAACTAAGTTGAAAACACCTAAAGGTGTCAAAATAAGAAAATCAACAAATTTGGAGGCACCTTTTTGGAGGAAAAACATTATTGTGGTACTAACAATTGAAAACTATGAATTTTTAAAATATATGATTTTTAGATAAGACATGTAATTACTAGGAATTTTCAAAGTGGAAGCTCTCTAGATTTTGAAATTGTCACACTTTTGTCATAAAATTGAAATCTATACTAAATAGTGAAACTAGGTTGTATGAAAAATTAGGTTGCCTTACCCTAAGAAAGTTACTTTTCAAGCCACCAAAATCAATAGATACTTCTATAGAGATTTTTATTTGTACACATGGAGGTTCCAATTACAACAATACAGAATTCAAAAGTAGTGCATTTTGGTATAGTAACAATAAGTATTTATATAGTGTCAAATGTTTTGAAATTAGTATAGATCAAAACAATTTCATTAATTATAGCTAATAAATAGTCCACCAATTGCAATTAAATAAGGAGATAATTTAATGGCACTTTGGGGGACACTATCAATGGAAGCCTAGCTACTTGTCAAGAATGGATCCACGGACAAATTTGGTTGTTCTCACCTTTAGTCAGTTCAAAAATATTATGATGATCCCCATCTCATTGTGCAATTTGAAATGCCCCTAGTTAAGTTAAGTGTTGGTTTTCATTAAGGTAGAACAACCTAATGTTAGTCACCTAAATTATAACATCTACTAGACCCTCCTATTTGTATCAGTCACCCACCCATTACCACAATTTTAGCAATCCTTTAGTATCATGACAATGCAATTGGGAAGGAGACTCATTAGCATGGGGTTTAGCATGGGTCTACCCACACTTCACCAATTTCATCTGAACAAATTTTGAAAAATCACACAATTTTCATTTTTTGTTAGAATGTCTTGATTCTACTTGCAAACAGCTTCTTTCAAACTTTTCAATCTCTAAAAAATATGAGGTTTGACAAATAGCTTCTCCAAGGTACCTAGATAGAAAATATGAGTGGTGATAGGCTGATCTACCTTAGTGGCAAGTTGATTGGACTTGTGCTCATGTACCAAGTGTTAGCATGAAGGGGAGGGGTCTACGTTGGTCCAACCCTATTTTTTGAAGAAACATTCATGTCATAGGTTAGTCAAGACTAGGACTTTGAAGGGGGGGGGGGGTAGCGCAAAATTGTACCAAAAAATTAATTTGGCTTTAAAAATGACAATAAAACATAAAATTCTCCTCCGGAAAACTTCAAATTGAAAAAAAATCTTGAATGAAATCAACAAATTATGAAAGAAAATAAACTTATGAATATGTGATATGTGCTTATGTGATATTTTCTATCCAATATGCAGATGAATGTTGAAATTTAGAGCACCACTATAACATTTTATATTGGCACTTTGGCACTTCATAAACAAAAGCCCTAGTCAAGACTAGTGATCCCCAAATTGGCTAAAATTCGCTTGAGTTCTACCAAAAAATCTCTCATGCTAAATGAACATGGAAGAAAATCTTCCCAAAAAAAACATTTTAGTAGTCTTGTAATGGTGATGAATAGAAATGTTGCAAAATAGTTTCTTCATCCATGTCAACTTTTAAAGTCTTCCTCTATGGTTGGTGTGACATGTTTGCCAAGATTTAGCCTCAACTGTTGATCCTTAGCAATGACAGCTACATTGTATCCATCCATTTCGCTAGGGAACGAAGGTGAAGGAAACACAAGGTTGCAAGAGCATTAGCAGCTTCTTCTCCCTCACTCAATAGTTTTTTAGCATTTGAAATTAGTGTCCTAGTAACCTTGCTAATCGCGCATTTACATTTGCATTACTCTTTTGTTGTAGTGCAATCTGCTGTAGTGTTGCACTATTGCATCTTGAGATCAGTGCCTTGAACTTTGGTGGGACTATCAAATCTAAATCTCACCTAGTAATCATAGCTTCCGGTTTTTGAAAAAATGATTCTTTGTTGCAGTCCTCCATCACTTTGAATGTAAGAGTGCCATTGTCTGAAATTGTGAGAGTCAATTCTTGCTTGTTGGGAGATTTTCAAGATTCTTGTCTCTTGCATTCATTGCATTTTGGAAATGGAGTCTCTTATTGAATGGGGGATTGGGGTGGTTTGATATTGGTGGGCTGAATGTTGGTGAATGGCGACCTTTTTCGTAATAAAAAACTAAGCTTTTGAAACTGCGAGTAACTTGCATTTGCTTGTTTTGTTGTAGTCGCTTTCCCTGTTGTTTGATCGATCTTGCTTTTGGATTTTTTGTTGCTGTGGTGTGTGTGTTTTGAGGACTTGCAGTGCAGGACTGCAAGTAATGGCACCTCCCTTGAAGCTACTAGATATCTTCCGTGTCAAGATGTTCTGGAGCAATCGCAATAGCCATGGTGTAGGAAAATTCTCACTATTGACAGAGGGAAGTGGTCAAGGCATCACGGCGACTCCTCCAATTGAGCTTTCCTCCAGTGTGGAGGAGACGTGATGCATGTTTCCTAGACACAACTCTTTGATTCTCTATGTGCACCAATGGAACGCCACAACCCATCAAAGACAATCGTAGGGTCAAATCATACTCAAAAGTACCAAAAAAGGGATCAGACACAGTGAAATCTGCAATGTTACTTCTTTTAGCTATTGTTTTTTGAATCTAATCTACTAATTATAGATGGGTTAGTCCCTTATGAATAGTAATTCAAGTCAGATTTTTTCTAATATTTTTTTATTCATCAAAATATCAAAAATTCTTTACTAAAGTTCCAATTGAAGTTTAGATGTCAGCCTGTCAGGTTTTTCAATGTTAGAAAAGGGGTCTAATTTCTAATGAATAATAATTTGATTGAATCCAAAAAAATGATGTCTATATATAATCATATAATAGAGTAGGAAAAAAAAATTTCTACAATTTGAATATTTTTCTATTTTCTATAATATTCAAAAGTAAAAGCTTGTGAACGTCCTTTTCAATATAAAAAATATTCCAAATGATGATTGTGTTAGAACAAAAAATGTATATATTACTGACATCAAGGTCCCTATGTAATCTATTTTTGGAATTGAATTATTTTTATTTTTAAGAAAAATAAATCAAGAATTTGTCAAAACTCAATTAATGAATTAAAAAATTATACTATTTTTTGTCTAAAATTTCATCACTAAAAATCCTTCTTAATAATTGTACATTCAACAAAGATAAAAAATTTGGATAAAAATATCCTATTAAAGTGCTATTTAGTACTATAAACACTAAATTTAGCCTTATAGCTGGTGATTTACATGCTTGTGAGAATTTTTTTTTTAAAATTCTCCAACTTCTTAAAGGGATACATTGCAATACTATTCATTTATAAATTTATTAAAAAAAATGAAAACATTGAAGTAATTAAGAACTTCAAAAGTTTTGAGAAGGACCCAAGGCTTGTCCTACAAAAGTAATCCCAATGGTACCTTTCAGTGTAGTTTGACCCCATAGTGTCACCAAAAGAACCCAATGATGGTGAAGGAATTTCCACTCACAGGGGAAGAAAGAAAGGGGCTATAAATATCGTTGTTTCTTGCACACCAAAAAGAAAGAAAGTAGCCCTAAATACAACAACTAGGAGGTGGCAAGTGGGGTCATCTTGTAACTATACATGGGTAGAAGGTGAATTTGACTCCAACGGTGATTTAGTTGGAGTTGTTTGTTGAAGTTTCTACATGATTAATGGAAGAAGAAAGGTGATCGTGCCAAAGGGGGGTAACTTGGAGAAGCACGAGGGGAAGAGGGTGTGCAAGGAAAATGGTGTGCCTTTCCCTCACCTAAAAAAAGGTGACACCTTCAGAAAGTTGGATTGCAAGCATCTCTAGTTCTACAAGCTTTGAACTAGCCGAAAATAAGGTAGAACAATGGCGGATTAGCTCATCTCTAGCTTGGAGGGCGAACTCAAATGGTAGGGAGTACAGTTCTCCACTTCATTTCAAGTTCTAAGTCATGGTTCTTCAATGTGTGATTATGAATGTGAGTAGTATTTGTTGAGGCACCTTATGGTGAAGAATTCACCTAAAAAACATTGGTCTAAGACTAGCGGTTGGGAGATGAGTGAGTATCTACATGTAAATGTTCTATCAGCTCTCAAGGCCATGGTTTAGTCTATGTGCATCATTTCTATAAGTGTTGACAAAGTCACAACAAATCGGCAATTGACAATACATCGTGGCTTAGTGTGCACGTTTACGCCATGGACTTGTGGGAGAGGGTCCTGCATTTGTCATGTGTCTCCAATGGTGGCACTTTGGAACATTTAACAAATGCAATTATATACTGTTTGATGGGAGAGGGAGGGCTAAGTCAAGAAGACATAGCCTCCAAACTTTTTTTGTTTTGGGGCCGATGGGGTAAGTACATTTCAGGCACCAAAAAAGGATGTCACTACCCAAATCAGGGTTGTTCTGTCGAACACATTTTGGGGTTGGGTGTCGAGTTGTTCGTCTGATGTCACATGTCATACAAGACGAGTGTCGTGTATACATGACAATTTTGACAAATAAAGCGTTATCCTAACAACAGAGATAATTTGAAATCTCATTTTATTTATGATCCATAATTAAGAATGGAATAAGTGATTATTAAATTGAGACACTTCAATAAAATGAAACTCAAATATGTCAAGATTGGAAATAGAAAGTGTTTTATTTGAAATTCAACCTTAAAGTTGACTTTATTAGACGGACAAGGAGGTCTACTAGACGTGTTGGACGTCATGTTCGTCGTGTTGTCGAGTTGTTTGGCCGAACAACCATGACCCAAATTCAAGAGAAATGGGCCCCTTTTATTCTTGGTGCTAGTTGTGCTAGTCACAAAATAAACCTCATGGTGGAGACATTGTCTAATTACCCAATGGTTTCCCATTTAGAGGGATTTCCAATCCGTCTACTTATACTTCTATCGCAACCACATACAGCATACTAAGCTCCAGAAGCTAGCTAATTTTATGGAAACTAAGGCTAAGAAAATACTGAGGAATGTTGAGATGTGTCGGATATTCATGAAGAGTCTAGCACAAAGAATTATGAATGAAAACAAAACTTTGTTGGTGAAGATGGGTTTGGACATGAATACTTCTATTGGGCAAAAAGGCAATTCCTGAGCTACTGGGAACTTCGACTTTCTCGTTGATGTCGAGGTCATGTTGTCTCTTACATGCTCTATATTGATGTTCAATGTTGTTCATTGCTTGATTAAGTTGATCCAAGCTCGTGACATCTTTATCTATGATTTCATGCAATCCATCAAGGTTTGCCTAGATGAGCTTGCAAGGATGTTTATTGACCCAACTATAGCTTACAATACGGTGGAGTTTTCGTGGTACAAAGAGCTTGTCAAATTGAAAAGTACCAACATTCCTCTTGAATGGAGGGAGTTGCAGAGTGATAGTGGCATTTGCCACTTGGTGTTCAATTTTGGCATCATAGTAGTGTTTTACTTGTTGCAATGACAAGCAAACAAGGAGACAAATTTTTGTCACTCAAGAGGAGTAGAACCATGTGCAAAACAATGTGGTGAGTGACAATTTGCTAGTATGTATTCATCTTTGTTTTCCAGCTTTTTGTTTTATTGTTTTCTATGATGCTTGTTTTAGTTCCCTTTTATTTATTTGTGTATTGTATATTAGGCAATGAATAGTAGATGGGATGCGGGTGGATATTTAGTTCCCAATTTTTTTTTGTTTGCTTGTTATCGACATTTGAAAATGACTACATGTGCTCTAAAGAACTCTACTTTTGGTTTGGATATTAAATTCCCAATTTTTTTTGCTTGTTCTTTTTAGTCATTTGGACACTTCATTTCCCATTTTTTTTAGTAGATCGTGTTTTGTTTTGGGAAATCACAGAAGTGGAGTGTTGGACTTAGGGATGTACGTCTACTTTGGACACTTCAATTTCCATCTCTTTAGGCTGGCTTGTTGTTGTTTGTTTAGACACCTTTATAGGAGTTACTTTAAAATGACTTTTTTTCTTTGAACATGTATCGTTGTTATTTTTTTGGATTGAAGTTCCATATTTTTAAAGGGGTGGGATTTAGTGTTGTTGCTCCTAGAAAATAAATGTAGGTTTGGACTTAGGCTTTCAATTGGTGGTCAATGCTTCAAATTCGTACTTTCTAATTCAACATCACTATAGTTGTTGTAGCTTCTATATATAATTTGCTTAGATTCACTTCTCATGTGTGTTGGCTTTGTTTACTGTAGAGATTGCCCAATAACTTTGTGATGAGGTTGACAAGAGATTTCCACAATAAGAGGTATTTGATGCTTTCGGGATTATTTACCTACAATATTGGAAGCAAAGAGGGGTCTGACGAAGGTTTCCCTCATCACTTATTAGTACTCAAAAACTTTTATTATCATAGCAAGATTTTGAATGCAGAAAGGCCTTTGACAGATGGAGGGAAGCCTTACACCACCCTTGAGACACTCTTAGCATTGAAGCTAGACAACCAACAAGGCTTATTAAAAGTCACTATAAAAGCAAATGCGGAGGCAACATGTGCACCGCCCTTCCATGTTAATCCACTTATCAAGCTTTGGCGTAGCCTCTCATAATCACAGCACTTAGGGTCCTTGATTTCAGAGTACTTTAAAGTAATTGAGATTGGCTATTGTATGGTGTTGGACTTCATCGAGGATGAGAGATGCTTCTCAACCTTGAAAATCTCATAAATCTTACCAAAGAAACCGGCTTGGCAAGCATTTGCCCCTTGTGATGCATATGTTTGGCCAAAAGTACTATACATTGGAAAATTTTCCTTATAAAGAGGCTATAGAGTCGTGGAAGAATGTTGTGAA
Organism: Straminergon stramineum; assembly: GCA_963920665.1. NCBI lineage: Eukaryota > Viridiplantae > Streptophyta > Bryopsida > Hypnales > Calliergonaceae > Straminergon > Straminergon stramineum. Next base: position 18,827,819 of record OY987272.1, read on the forward strand.
GGTGGGCTGACATGGTGATATTTAATCTTTAGCTGATTCATTAGTATCTTGTTGTTTTTGTATTCCTTAGTTTTCATGAGATCGAGCTAGCTTTGAACCTCATCTTCAACGAGATTCCTTGACTTTCAACGTTTGTGTTGGGATATGGTTTCTACTACACACTTGGAGAAGATGGAGTGCAAGACTTCAGAGTTATCAAGTTTTGGGAGCTTTCTACAACTTCATGCCATAGTTTACTCTAACTAGGACTTCTAATGTGGTTTGTTAGTTTGTGTTGTGTACAAAACACTAATATTGCATTGGATAGTCTTGCTTTGTGCAAGTAGGGTTCAATTCCCTTGTTAGTGAAAGTTTTTTCATTCTCAATGTGTAACTTACATTGTGCCCCCAAAAATTGAAATCTTTGAGCACTTCAAACAAATGAATGTTTGAAGCGACCACATTTGCATTGCCTTCCACCAAAAAATTCGCCATTGGTTCACACATTGCTTTTAGCACTTAGCGATTACAACCATTGCAAATGACCCAAAATAGCCATGTATGATGTACCAAACCTCCTTCCTTCCATATAGCAACTCTTACTTTACCAAGGAAAAAAAATAATCCACAATTCTACATTTTTCCTTCAAAATTATTAGACCGTTTCTACCAGGGAAATAGCATGTCACGGATATAGCCCACCCTACTAACACGGGTATAGCGTCCTGGCAAATTCCGCAAAAGCTATTCTGGAATCGCTGGTCAGGACCCTGGCTCCTTGATAAAAGTCCTCAGAACTTAATTACACTGAATATAATACTGAATGTACATTTTGTGGAGTGAGTGCCTGAGCAGGGTACATTTCCGGAGTTGCGTCCCCTGAGCTGGACTCGGCTACCAGACAGGGGAGGACGATGACTACCCCTAGCTGTGCGGGTCATGCTGGCGGGAGCGAGTGCGTCAGAACTTCGATTGTGGAACTCCGGGTCGAGCCTCCACCGATAACTTAAGTACGGAGTCAGCGAATCCCAAGGCAGGCTGCCCTAACAGTTGTACTGTAGTGACGTGGGTGGCTTCAGTCAGATTTCAGAATCAGTCTTCAGGACAGTCACAAGTCAAACAGCATTGTATCAAAGATCATCTCGAGACGCGAATGGTCAACTGAAGCAAGCTACTCAAGGATGCAAGGCTGGGAAATAAGCTTATCCACAGAATTTATCTTAGCCCCTGAGAGAGACTAATATGACACCAGGGCATTTGGGTGCAGAGTGCAGTGACATGCTTTCTGACAGTTGGAACTTGGAACCTCACTTGCAGAGGAAACTTGGGTCTTAACTTAAGGTAAAACAGCCCATTACGGAACTTTTGCCCATTACGGAACTCTATGAATGAGCCCATTACAGTTTTCTTTTAATTTTTGAGATTTGGGCCACATTCAATGTCTTAGCTAACTGGAATGAAATAATTAGTGACTGCAATAGGAACTTTCAGTTTTCTAGTATTAGTTCATTGCAAGAAGTGCCTTTTTCAAGTCTTTTGTGTTAGAAAATATTGTGACTGTAATAGGTAAGTAAGAGAAGTGTCATGGATCAGTTTTTGTTGGTTTTGGGATAGTCTACAGGCTGTGATGGGCTGAACACTTAAAAAATTCATAACAAATTCACACTTTGTCAAAAAAATATAATTTCAAATGCTCTCGCCATTTCTGTCACTTGACTTTCTCTGGAAAAAACTGTAAAAAATTTCAGAAATGACAAGAGGGCAAACCCCCCATTTGGTCCGTAATGGGCTGTTTTACCTTATAAAGAGCAAACTTGGGTCCTGGAGGAAAGCCTCCAATAAGAGGAATTCAACTGATTTCGACGTAACTCTCGAGATGCTCTAATTTGTCAAGCCTGACACTGCCTGTGATGGGTTCACACTTCACAGTTTCACACGAAGTTAAGCTGGGGTAGTGGGGTCCCGATTTTTGTTCATTTCCTGCATTTCTTTTATTGGGCGTCAGTTAGTGTGGACCTTGGACCTTGGACCTTGTGGTGGGGGAATGCCGGACGGAAAGGATTGAATATTGGAGGAGCATCTCGATCATTGACCCTAGCTAGAATAAATTTCTCTACTCTAGGTTACCAGCAGTGGTCCCAGCGTCGGGGATCATTCGGTGGATTTTTGACTTATTCCCGGCCTACGGTTGGGAACATGGGATGTCCGCTTTGGACGTAGAGACTAGAGAGTTTTAAAGTGATTGATGAACCTGGAAAGACGGAATCTGAAACACTGCTTCCAAGTTCCTTGCCATGAAGCAGATCAACATGGCTGATGACCTTATCTGCGAGAATGTGATGGAGAATGCTCCAAAGTTTTTTCCGGGCTCACCGGAAGAACTGGAGAACGGAATCCCCCGAACGTTATTACTCCGCTTCATGGACCTGTTCCATGCACAGCATCTTCAATTCGATTGGTTTCGATGGGAGGCTCCCGTTGCTGCTTTGCTTCAAAAGTAAGTTGCTGCGTCTACGGTAAGGTGACCCGTACATCATGAGAATGGCCAATGATTCGACGTGACTGGTTTCAGGCTTCCACTTGCACTGGAAAAACGCCATGTAAAATAATAAAATTACAGTTCGCTGCGCTCTGCAACCTCTCACTTTTGCGAGTCTTAAGGCAGAAAGCCTGGAGAGTGACTGCTCTTTTTTAGCATGCCAATTCCTGTCAAGCAAGCTCTATGTCAAGCAGAGTCCTGTCAAGAAGACTCGTGTCACTGTTTTGCCTCTCAGGAAGCCTTTTCAGAATTCTGCCATCGTCAACACTTAAAGGACGGACTAGTGACTGTGGAAATCATCGCTTTTGGAACCGTGTGACATCATCTACTTTACCTTTAAACGTCGGAGTGGATGTTTTGTGTCGGATGGATGACAAAGAATCTCTCCATGTAGGACATAACTACAACTATTCATCCTCAGAATTTTGTGAGAAAAGGGTAGGTCCTCAACAAGAGTATGACTTCCAATGAATATTTTTATTTTTTCAAAGTAGATGATGTCACACAGTTCTAAAAGGGAGGATTTTCACTGTCACTAGTCCATCCTTTAAGGGTTAAAAAAACCCTGAAAATATTTGTTGGAGGTCAAGCTATTGCAAAAGGTTCTTGGGGGGTGCACTAAATGGTAGAAGTGTTCATATAGGTACGAATAAATGTAGGGTGCCATCAAAACATTGGGGTGAAAAATTATAATTTGATTGATTATACTATAGTGTATGTAAAATGTCATTGGGTGTATTGTACATACTATAGGGTGTGGAATAATGGGATGCATTAGGAAAAAATTAGACTTAGGATACACCATTTTTATAAATTTAGTGGGACAAAAGTCTCAATTATAGATTTAGGGCTAGCATTTAATCCTACTTTACACCACATTGTCCTTTTATTCTAGATTCTTTAAGCTATGATGATTTAATTAACGTACCAGTGTTAGTTTGAGAATTAAATGAGGGTCATCATCCTATCATATATAGTTTGTGATGTATTTAGCTAGGACTTTTATTATGCAACTGAGTATGTATGGTATTTATCAATAGGTACACATTAGTAAACTCTACCTTACTAAGCATTTTAAGTGGCCTCCAATGAATTTTTGATGAGGCTTAGATTCATAACCACATTACAGATTAATTCATAAGGATTCTTGATCTAGACATTATATGTTTGGAGGGGCCATATGAGTTATTTACCTTGGTTTGTATATAAGTAACCAAATTCTCACATCAAGCTAGCTGGATGATGATATGTTAGACTTGCCAAAGTACTTCAACGACATACACTATCTATACTTGCTACTTTATGTACTAATTTCCTCACAAAGGGTTATGTGTTTTATAAAGAGCTAAGAATGATTTTAGGCTTCATGATCATGAAGCTTGAATCTAAACAATTGCTTGAATCTTCTCTCTTCAGTTAAGATAGGGCTTGCATTTTTAGCCTTTGTTTGTTGTTTCCACAATCATTACTATTTCCTAGAAAATAAACTTAAAAGAGAGCATTTTTGTCAAATATGGCTTCCACTCACTCAACCTACCTCTAAAAATGTCAAGCTTTGTTCGTGTTTTTGTTCTTATCGATATGTGTTTTGACTTCTTGAAATATTTTTCAATAGCTTTTCCTTGAAAGATAATTGGAATTGGCATCTAACCCAAGTTGTTTTACATTTTTTTAGAACTTTATGAAATTAGATATGAATTTCTAGACATTGGAGTGTTAAGGGGTTAAGAAGCCCCTTAATTGTGAGTAATGCAATTCTGTAATTGTGAGTAATACAAAAAAATTGAACTAATATAGCATATGATATATTCATTGCAATTGGGAATTACAATCAATGTATGCACCTCCTTCAATCAACTACATTAGAAAATTACATAATGATAGGGTCAAAAATAAATAATAGACAAAAAATAATACCCCCCATTAAATACCTAGTGTTTGCACCTATATCCTTATTTTTTTAAGGACTGCACCCCCTAAGAGAAGATCTCCCCTTTCTAAACAAAATTCCAACAATGAATAGTTGTAGCTCTATCCTTCATAGAGAGATTCTTTGTCATCCATTAGACACTAAACATCCATATCGACTTTTTTGGGTATCCTATAAAAGCTTATGAGTTATGACCCATTTCCAATCACTTAAGAAATTGAGCATAGTTGCAGGATGGGTTTGTTGAGGGAAAAAAATTCTTCATGTAGTGAAATAGATTTAAGAAGGATTTGAAATTTTTGAACATTTTTTTCCTCTTAAACGAAATTACCATGAATTTTTTCATGAAGATTCTATTAAATCTATTTTTGTTATATAGGTTACAAAATCAATGGAAGTAATAATTGTGACTTTCAATGTACATGTTGTGATCATTCTATGCTTTTAATGTACACTTCTTGGACATTTAAGTTGTTCATGATCCTCTTGCTCTATGTGATCTATCACCAAAACTAGAGTTGATTGGAATTGATTAGCCTAGATTTTAGAAATGAAGGGGGTCGAGAATGGGTTGGCTACCTTATTTGCATTTCAAACCCATAAATGTCGACACGGACATTTAGTGTCCAATAAATGAAATACGATAACTTTTTGTATGGGACATAAGTGCAACTATTCATCCTTGGCATTCTATGTGGAAAAGGGAAATCTTTCTACAATAGTTTGACTTCCAATGAGTGCTTTTGGATTTTGGAAACAAATGATTCTAACAGTATCAAAATGAATGATTTCCACGGACGTGAGTCCATCCCTTAAGGGTTAAAGCACCTTCCAAATGATCCCCAACCATTCACTCAAGGCTCTATTACTTTTATGTACCATGTTGTAAAATACTATACATTGGGGTCAAATTCATTAGGCCCTATATAAAATCATTTCTTTTTTGGTTGATTTTCCTTTTGTTAGCTCGATTTTGAATTTTTGGAAGTTCATTCTATAGGTTTGGAATATTTGGTGACCTATAGTATAGTTGAAAATATTTTGTGACCTTCAGCAACACTCATAACTTTTTTGATGCATAAGGCTTTACCAATACTTCTGACTTTTACTAATACTCAAGGCTTGGCTTTGCAGTTTTTAAGGGGTTAAGATTATTTTCATTAATATTTTTTATAGTATTCAATTATGACACATTAAAAGTTTTGAAATTTTCATTAGATGCCATATTTAATCATATGCAATTTTAAAATTGTTTTTTAATGAATTCGATCATACCATAGGATAATGTTAATATCTCTAACTCTTCAACAAAGACACTTAATCCTGAAAAAATAGTCTAATCACCATGTGATTGGACGCATGCAGAAGCTTATGATTGTGTAGTTCCAATCATGAGAATTGGTTGCCCAAATGCATTCCAGAATGCATTTAATGTAGAAAGTCCATTCGAGGGGAAGGAGGTTATTGAGCAATGATGGTTTTGAGTAAATCTCATAGCTAAGCATATATTTAAGATTATAAATGCAATACTACGAATGAGCCCAAAAGAAGTAGGCAAAAAAACTTGTGTTGTAGATGATTTTTGGAAAAATTAACCCCCTTCTTCAAGGAGGGTTGCTATTATGTGAGTATAGGAGTGTGAACCCATGAGCCTATAATACTACACATTTATGTTATAGATGTATATACCATAGAAACCGTCTATGATTATAGGGTATATATGTTATAAATACCCATATTATAGGTGTTTATGATGTATACACCTTTTGTAGTGTGTGGTATCTATATTATAGGTACCTATAATGTAGGCACAATGCTCACAAGTTTGCATTCTTGGGCTTACATACTAGCATTGTTGCCTCCTCAAGCATTATTGATTTGATTTTGAAGAATTCAAAGCTAAATGTGAATGAGAGCTACTAGATTTGTGACGGAAATTAGCCCCCCCCAAATATTGTTGATCTTTAGAAATAACCAAAGTCGTTGATCCATTAAAACAAATGATCTTGGCTGTCCAAATATAGATGCATAATATGAATATAGGATATGGATATGGATACAATTACAAGATATGATTATGATTAAATTATTCGAAATACAAAATATATTCAGAATACACAAATTCATATAGATATATCCCATATCAATTGTAGTCCACACAAATTCTACAGGAATATAAATATGGGATTGAGGTGGATTTATAAGCACAATTCATGAATTCGTTTCAAAAGTGGATTATTACAATGTGCTCAAATTTTTGGATGTAAAAGTTTTACAATGAATAGAAAAATTACATGTATACTTTTTTTAGAATTTCTATAAAAGCTTAATAGCCAATTGGAATATGACATGTGTACCTCTTTTGTTTTTTGTTTGTGAATTAGAAGAAAAACAATAAGTTTATGATGAGTGTTTTTCTTTTAAGTTGACACTTTGTCACAATGACATTGAACTTGAAAGAGGCAGTAACTGCTTGGCTAACTTAACATGAAAAGGTTTCCAAATTCATGCTCGCTCACGAGGCAAACCAACATGTCACAGTTAACAACGCGTTACTTTGATTTATGCTAATTGTAGTTGGCATTCAATGGAAACAAAATCACAAAAAAACAAGCCTCCTTAAGTAGTAATGGACCTTGTTTTCATAGCATAGCAAGCATGGATCAATTTCTTCAATCTATTATGAGTACTTGCTCTCTTTTCCCATAGCAAAAAAACTGAAAAAAATAACTCCAACAACGGATACAATATGTGGAAATAAAGATGCTAGCAAACATAACGAACCACTCCCAGAGTCTTGCCAACATGTCACTTTTGGATTGGCTTTGAGTATGAGCATGGATTTCTAATAAACACCCCATAGATCCGGTTATTATTCTCAAACTCTAGTTTATGATTCTGAGAGGTAAGTTATAAGCATGATGTGAACTCTAGGACCTACATATTAAAGAGACTCATCAAGTGCCACGACATCAATATAATTCATTCAATTGTATTGATTTCATTCATAATATTATGTGCTTAATGTGCTTAATGACCAATTTGAGCAATATGCATATTAAACACAATATCTTTTCATTATTGGCTTGAAATAATTGTATTGAAATTTACATTGCAGGAATGTTTACAATTTCGTTTACAATTGCAAAAATGTTTACAATATTCACTCATTTGTGTATTTGACATATTGCTCTAGACTTTGCACATGATTCTGTTAAATCCTTTGTAGATCTCCATTACCAATTGGCTAGAATATTGTTTGCCATTTTTCTTCTTCAATACGAAGAAAAATTTGACAAGCATTTGTGCAAGCTCCTTCAAAGGAAGTGGCTCAATCGGAATAGAAATATCAAGGTGAGATGCACACCTCCATGCATTGAATCTATTTTTAACCAATGAATTGCTTTTTGCGGTGCCATTCTTATTGCAACTTTGCATCTCTCTATCAAAGGAAGCTTGATGGAATTTGTTGAATTAAGAGTCATCACAATTTTTTGCAAGTTCATCTAGCTTGACAAGAATATCACTTAATGATTGACACAGATTGACAAGATCTATGATCAACAAAAAAATAGGCTCCTCTATAATTGCAAAATCCATTTCAACCAAACCTTGAGCTTTCAAATCATTGGAAATTTCAGAAATACAAACATCACTAACATGCACTTCAACAAGAATTGTCTTCAAAATCACTTTGTAGATGCTCTAGAATTAGCATACAACTAGGAATCACTAGGAGTGATTAATCTAGCGCATGTATTGTACAAATTGTTGCCACCTATTGATGGAGTTCATTGTCACGAACTAGTTGACTATAATGTCGAATGTATCTCCGCAAATGACATACAATGCTTGCCATCAATAACTACTCACATGACATGCATAATTTTCAAGGGTGATACGTTTGCTCTATCTCACTCTCTTAGTAACCTTTGACACAATCAAAAAATTATCTATAACTTTTGAATCTTGAGATGAGATGCTACTACAATCAATAACAAGATCTAAAGACTGAAGATAATAAGCAAAATTCATAGATGACAAATTATCAAAAGAAATAGAATTTGCACTGCATCTCTCTAATTTCAACACCAACGTTGAGGTTGCGAGCAACGTTCCTTGCCATTGCAGAGCAAAAATAGAAAACTAATGCATCAATTTCAAAGCGGGAATACATGCCTTGAGAATAGGATGAAACGGAACATATCTACTTCAAAACACCATTGCGCCACCAAAGCTCATAAAAATCACAATTGCACTCAAATATGTATTTCAAATTTGAATTTCAAACCACAATGATTGGAATAAGCAATAGCTGTACACAACTCAAATTTGAGAGTGATCAGTTATGTATTAGATCCAAGGGTGTAGGAAGAAAGTTGAAAGGAAACAAAGTTATGAGTTGCAACTTGTAATGGCAATGATGACTAGTCACCAATGGGATGGTGCCACATCAGTATTGAAAAGTCAACAACTAGCTTGAACACACTGACTAATGCCATACTATCCAAATGCTCTCTCTACTTTTTTTGACTTTTCACATGAAAGAAAAAAAGAATGGAATTCAATAACTTGAAAAATGCTTGTTCACTAGTCCCAAATACTCCTGGTGTTTGCTAAAATTACAATTAAATGAAATGTGAACTTTTGTTCTGTGCACAAAGCTCCAAAGTCATTCAATGGATACTTAAGGTAAAACAACCCATTATGGAACTCTGTGAATGAGCCCATTACAGTTTTCTTTTAATTTTTGAGATTTGGGCCACATTCAATGTCTTAGCTAACTGGAATGGAGTAATTAGTGACTGCAATAGGAACTTTCAGTTTTTTAGTGTTAGTTCATTGCAGGAAGTGCCTTTTTTAGGTCTTCTGTGTTAGAAAATATTGTGACTGTAATAGGTAAGTAAGATGAGTGTTATAGATCAGTTTTTGATGGTTTTGGGGTAGTCTACAGGCTGTGATGGGCTAAACACTTAAAAAATTCATAACAAATTCACACTTTGTCAAAAAAAAAATAATTTCAAATGCTCTCGCGATTTCTGTCACTTGACTTTTTTTGGAAAAAAAAGTAGAAAATTTCAGAAATGACATGAGGGCAAACCCCCCATTTGGTCTGGAATGGGCTGTTTTACCTTATTCTCTGATGCTCCCTTTCACTGTAACCTTAGAAGGATGGCCAATGATCAATAATTTCAAGTCTCACTATCCATCACTAACTTTGTTGCCATTTTGCAAATAGCTATGAATGAAAAAAAAATATTTATTTTTCAAAGATGAAATCATATGTATACTCTAAGTCATTAAATTTTCAAAATTTTTGGAGAAAATTTGAAATCACTATGAATTTTCTAAGAAAGAAATGAAGAAAATTCATGTCAAATAGAAAATATACTCATAAAATCTGAAATTTCCACCATAGATGTATATAATAGTATGTAACATCATGGTATAAACCAAAGTTATTACCTCATTCTAAAATTAGAAAATCAACAACCATGGTTATAGGCCCAAATTTCATATTGCAATAAAGTATTAAAATTTAAATTTTTGTGAAGATAAAAAAACATATTAGCTTTTTGGAAATATAATTTTTATTTCAATCAGTGCTTGGGAGCAAAAGTTATGGCACTATGAGCCAAAATTTTATATTATTGGATATAAAGAATTTAAAATTTTAAAAATAAAAAGTACAATCCAGGAGAAAGAAAATCTCTAAATAAAATGCTTTGATTAATTTTTTTCTGTACTCCATTTGTACAATTTAAAAAATATTCAAAATGTTAAAATCTCTTTCTTGAACAATCTCACCATTATGATTAGTGTGTTTCAAATCCATCTTTGAGCTACTAATAGTTTAGTTTTCCCTTCAACCTTGAATTTATTTCTACTTAACCCCTAAAGGACCAAGTGTCAATTGAGTATAAGGAAGAAATCTTGGGTAGGCTTCTACAATTCTACGAAGTCAATTTTGGTCAGATGTTCAAGAAATTTGAATATAATGTAAAACTATGCATCCTCGTCTTGAAAATCTCATTTTTTTTCCAATCGGGTGCCCGAATCTAAAGTTATGGTGCCCTGAACTTTGCGGGCAGCTCAGCAGCATATGCAAAACTCTTCCTATGATTTTGAAATTTGGGTAAGGTTGGAAAAAACCTTTTTCACCTAACTTCAACCATTAGAATCTTTCAATCCCTGCAGTCAAAGTTTCTAAAAAAATTTCTTTATGTTCCAAAGAAGTCTAGTAGAAATTTGTATGGTTGGATTTTGTAAAAAGAACTTTTTTTCATTTTTTTCTTGCTGCCCTTAAAAGTGGTAGTTTTTGACAATTTTTGCCCAAAATGTGCCTCAGTCCTTTAGGGGTTAATAATTTTTTGATGAGGTGAAAATGAAGTTTTTTTTTATAAACAAATTTCTGGACCCTAAATTCAATTTTTCATCATAAAAAATTATAAATTCAAAATAAGAGGTGCAATAATTTTTAATTACAAAGATTCAAAGTTAAAAATCTAGTCAAGCAAGGTGCCAAAAAAATTGTTTACTACACTTTAAATGCAAATATCTTGCAATCTATGCAATCAAAATTTCTTAAATTTCTTCTTCATATTCTTCCACTAGCTTACTACAAGATCATGTGGTTAGATATTCCAAAATTAATAATATTTAAAGTTTTTTGCTCTCTACAATAGAAATAGCAATTTTGAATGTTTTTTTTGAGGGATACAAGCTGTAGGATTTTAGGGGTTAACCTCTAAAGGTTATTGACTATGTTTTCACCAAAAAAAACACTCCAAATCTGCTATTTCTATTACAAAGAGCAAAAAACTTTAAATATTATTTTCTTGGAATATCTAACCACATAATCTTGTAGTAAGCTGGTTTGAGAACATTTAGAAAAAATTTCAGAAACTTCCACCATGTAGATTGCAAGATATTAGCGGTTGAATTGACAAAAATCCTCTTTTTGTCCCTGCGAGAAACCGGGCAGCTGCACTTCACAAGGTCATATTTGTATGAAAAAATGTTGAAAATGGATGTGCGTATGTAGATTCATTCTTCCGAGAAAGTTGGCTACATGCTTGAAAAAATTCAAATCATTTGGAATTGTACAACATATAGGAGAAAAAAATTTAAGTAGCAAGAAGTTGAGAATGATTCAAAATACAAAATTGTTAAGAATATATTTATGGAATTGAAAGATGCCAGCCCCAATGGTTGTAATATTGTAATAAACAATCTCCACCTTACAATTTTTTTTTCAATTGAGTAAAATAACGGACTTCTAAGTCTATTTTAGAGTAGAGAATCCATAATTGCCCGCAAACCAAAACTCCCCATAACTTTCACCTCATTAATCAAAATGGAATGATTCAAAGCTTACCACATATATATAACTATAGAAAACCAATTTCAAATTTTTATTTCTGAAAAAAGTGATTTTCTCTTAATATCTGCCCGGGCTTCCCAAGTTGGAAAGAAACTACATTTCATACACTAACTTTTTAACCATGTAGTCAAAAGTTATGAAAATTCTTGGGCCTTAAAGCTACTCCTCACCCACACATTGTGTGAAAACTCCAAAGAAAAAATTGATAATTTTGCTTGTAGTGAGCTACCCAAAATATCTATAATGCCCCAAAATGTTGTTTGGGACTTACTTTAGGGGTTAAGCGAGTTGGGGGAGGCCTTATAATCCAATTGGGTTAGTGCAAGATTCTTCAACAAGTTAGGTAAATTCTTCTTGGTTATCTATTCATCTTCAATAATCTTCTATGTGCATTCTTTCAACAAGTTGGGGGAATGAGGGCTACATCCCTTTGATAAGTAAGTTTTTGAGGTCATTGTTCCCACCTATTTCCTAAGTGTGCCTAGGCCTATGGTCATTGTATTGAAAATTGGAAAAGGGCCCACACCCAACTACAAAATAGGAAAAAATGGCTTTACACTACTCGACCTAGAGGCATGTAGAAAGTACACATTTAGAATAAATTTCCTCAAGTTAGTTTAAAGCAAAATAATATCAAACCAAGCCAAATTAAAGTTATCAAAACTCTTCTATAAAGACAATAGCTCAACAACTTGAGGATTGTCCCTTTTTTCAACTTTGAGCTCAACATTACAAAACACATGTCAAGGATTCCTACTGATATTTTAGAGATTTCATTTCATGATAATTTATTAGAAGGTACTTGAACAAGGATACTTTTCACTGCTTATAAGGTAAAACAGCCCATTACGGACCAAATGGGGGGTTTGCCCTCATGTCATTTCTGAAATTTTCTACTTTTTTTTCCAAAGAAAGTCAAGTGACAGAAATGGCGAGAGCATTTGAAATTATATTTTTTTGACAAAGTGTGAATTTGTTATGAATTTTTTAAGTGTTTAGCCCATCACAGCGTGTAGACTACCCCAAAACCAACAAAAATTGATCCATAACACTCATCTTACTTACCTATTATAGTCACAATATTTTCTAACATAGAAGACCTGAAAAAGGCACTTCCTGCAATGAACTAACATTAAAAAACTGAAAGTTCCTATTGTAGTCACTAATTACTCCATTCCAGTTAGCTAAGACATTGAATGTGGCCCAAATCTCAAAAATTAAAAGAAAATTGTAATGGGCTCATTCATAGAGTTCCATAATGGGCAAAAGTTCCGTAATGGGTTGTTTTACCTTAAGTGCTATGGTAGAAGTAACACCTCTAGATTCTATCAAGTAGGGATATGTTGGAATATTATTAATATGATCTTAATCCTAGAAGGACTTTGTGAACACTAATTGTTGAATAGATGACTTCACCTAAGACTATAGGATGGAAAAAAGATTTTCTCATCCAATTTTTTTTGGATGTTACTTGTGTACATTTTTAGTAAATAGTAAATTGCTGAAATTCCCTCATCATGGTATTGTTGGCTTTTCTAGAGAAGAAAATGTTTAATCCACATATTACCTTGGCTTGTAGAGTATTTTGGCCATTTCTTGCTATTTACTCTTGATGTGAATTTTAGCCATGAAAATGATATATTTGAAATTGAGCCCAACTAATGAAATAGAGATTATTAAGTGTAGTGTCTATTTCAATTGGAAAATTTGGAAAATTTATAAATTTCAATACTTTATTGCAACATGAAATTTGGGCCTATAACAATGGTTTGTTGATTTTCTAATTTTAGAGTGAGGCAATAACTTTGGTTTATACCATGATGTTATACATTGTAATATTCATCTATGGTGAAAATTTCAGATTTTTCAAGTATATTTTGTATTTGACATGAATTTTCTTCATTTCTTTTTTAAGAAATTCATAATGATTTCAAATTTTCTCCAAAAAATTTGAAAATTGAATGACTTGGAGTACACATATGATTTCATCTTTGAAAAATAAATATATATTTTTTCATTCATAGCTATTTGCAAAATGGCAACAAAGTAAATGATGGATAGTGAGGCTTGAAATTAGTCGTCATGGGCCTGTCCTTGTAGAGTTAACCCTAAAAGGATGAGTAAGAAAATAAGAAACACCAATTCCAAGAAGAAAAATAATGTAGAATTTCTTTTGTAGTAATAATACTATTAATTTTGGGAAACTTCACCCAAAGCTTCATGAACTCCTACTCTATCACCTTTTTTAGCATGATCTCAATTTTGTACTCATACTCTCTAGGAGATTTAAACCTCAAATCCTTTCTAGAACTCACAAAGTTCATTAGAGTATCCATTGTACAAGCATCTATAGAGTGAAGTTGAATTGAATACTACACTAGACAATCATGTTATTTGATTCACTTCTAGTGCTATCATGGAAGAATTTATTCCATTGTATCCTAGTATATCAAATAATAACTTTGTACACAATCAAATGTGGATTTGGTAAAGACATAGATCAACATATGTTATATAGCATTATGATGGCATCAAGGCTTCTATACAAAAAATTCTTAGTAAATAAAAAAAACTTTTAGTGGATATGATAGGTATTGAAATATCCGCCCACAACTTGGTGAACCTATCCGATGACATCAACATCTACAGTGATCTACCAACCATAAGTTAATATTAGAAGCTTGATATTATCATAAAATTAGCAAAGATAGAGGTTACCATACATTTATTGCCAGAATAATTAGTGACCATTTATATTCTCAAAAAGGTCTTGCATTGACTAGACAACCACCACTAGCTCTTGTTGTACTAAAATTAAAGCTCATTTTAAAGCAACCTCACAAGTGTGTGAGTAGAGAATTCAAGCAAAAATGTTTTTTCTCTCATAGTATATCTTGTCTTGATTGACTTACTGTTGGACTTTTACATGGTATCAAAGCTAGGTTTAGTTTTTATATTGATTAGTTGAAGTTCAAAAATGTTGTTTAGAAAGCAATGCTTCAAAGTACTAAGTTTATGTTATAAATTGATAGAAGATAGTAGTATATTGATATGGTAGATGGATCATCAAACTTATCCATAGGAGAGTGAAACAAACTTATAGGGACATCAAACTTCTACTTATGGGAGTTTGAAGATGTGTACTATACTAGGTAGAGAAATGGTATGGGATGTTACAAAAAATAAAATCTCACCTACTACATTTTTTGCCTTTATAGCAAAAACAAACGAGATTGAAGCAAAATTCAAGACTAAAGGTGAAAGACTTTGCTTTGTCTACATTGATTTTATCTATAAGTAATGACTTTTTGGATTTGATTGTAGTCCATGAAGATCCCCCAAATGCTTGGCAAGCTTTGATGAATGCCTTTTAGTCTAGAGACCAACCCCAAATTTTGACACTAATGGAACAACTGCAAACTATGAAGCTTTTTGAAGGAGGATCAATTGATGACTATCATCAAGAAAGCAAGAGAATTGAAAAATCGTTTGGCAAGTATGAGAGAAACTATTGGAGACAAGTCAAAGATTCAATTGCTATTCAATAGACTTTCTAGAGATTATGAAGTACCATATAGTAGACTCTTACTCATGTAAAACACTACCATGACAATTGAACAAGACAATCACATCAAGCCTATTGACAATAGCTCATTGTCAAGAGTAGAGATCCATTCAAATTGGAGAAGAAGAGGTGCTAGCAACTATTGTACAAAGAGGATATGTTCCAAACACATAACGCTATCCAAATTTTTTTCATCAAAATCAAGTTTGTAACAAAAGATACTATGATTATCAAATTTGTTGTCAATATATATGCTTTAGTTTCTAAGAGGTTCACCAACACTACTACTCCAACAAAGACCTCCACTGATCTAGTATCAACGTCAATAGACAAGATATTTCAAACTACCTTGCATGGCCACATCGCATGAGATTGTAGGTGACAACCAAAAATATAGATCATTCCATCTTATGCAAATGAAACTAAAGTTTTTGATGGCACAAATTACTATAACTATGACCCATAGTATCTTGCTAATTGAGCATTGAGTCATATAGTCAGAAACTCATCCAAATTAGAAGACTATCAAATAGGGAATGGTAGTTAGGGACACATTTAGGGAGTGAAAATAGTTGATGGTAGATCTCACAATATTGAAGGGACTACATACAATCTCAATTGTACAAACAAGTTGAGGGTAAATAAAGTCAACAAATGTTAAATACATGCCAAGTCTCACGCGAGACCTAATCTTAGTCGGAGCAAGGTTGTTTTGTCGAACGCATTTTGGGGGTCGGATGTCGAGTCGTTTGTCTGATGTTGTGTGTCGTATAAGACGAGTGTCGCATACACTAGACAATTTTGTCGCATAAGGCCTTATCTTAGTAATAAAGACAATTTGAAATCTCCTTTTATTTATGACCCATAATTTAGAATGTAATAAGTGATTATTAAATTGAGACACTTCAATAAAATGAAACTCAAATATGTCAAGATTGGAAATAGAAAGTGCTTTATTTGAAAGTCAACCTTAAAGTTGACTCTATTAGACGGACAAGGGGATCTACTAGATGTGTTGGACGTTGTATTCGTCGTGTTGTCGAGTTGTTCGGCCAAACAACCATGAGTCGGAGCTATTGTTGACATTAGAAATATAATCATATTCTCCAAAATTATTGTTGGATACTTGACAAAAATAATTATAACCAAATCATTGCAAGTGGAACTTGAGAAATGGACTTTACTACTTTAGTAAAAGTATTCAAGCAAATTTCGCAACTACTAAAGAAAAGATAGAGTTGTGGCATTGATAATTTGGCCATCTGAGTTATACTAGGTTGAATCACTTATCAAAAAGAAAAAAGAATTCTAGGCCTATCAATTATAAATCACCAAGACAAAATATGTGAAAGTTGCCTAGGAAGATGACAGAGTCGCAAACAATTCCCAGAAAGATAAGAGAGTAGTGCTCTCAAAACAATACAAAGGATTCATTCTAATTTAATGGATCGAATGCATGTATCACCATTTAGAAGATCAAATTATGTTCTTGTATTTATAGACGATTATTCAAGGAAGAGATGGATGTTCTTCGAAGAAAACAAGGATGAAATTTTACCAAGATTCAAAGAATTTAGAGAACATATCAAATCGGAAATAAGAAATAAAGTTGAAATATTGCGGATAGATCAAGGTCAAGAATACATGTCAAATGAATTTGAGGATTGTTGCAAATGAAATTGCATATCACAAGAGCTTACTCAAGCATTGGTGCTCACCAAAATGGGATCTTAGAGTGCCAAAATCACAATATTATAGAGAAAGTAAGGTGCATTTCAAATGAATGTATAAGCTACCAAACTTCTTGTGGTCAAAAGTCATCAACTCAACCAATTAATTAATAAACCTAAGTCCTACAAGTACTAACTCTAGTGTGACTCCAAAACAAAAAATACTCATGAAAACTTCCTCGAATAGATCATCTAAATTTTTTGGATGCTTAGCATATGTACACATTCCTAAAGAACATTCAAAGAAACTAGATAATAAAACTCAGAAGTGTATGTTCTTAGGATATGACTCTAAAAGCAAAACATATAGACTCTTTGATCATATAAAAAGGAAAATAATACTAAGATTGTGTGCCATGGAAACATTTGTAAAGACTCTAAACACTTTTCATTTAAGTTTAAGTTTAGCATATGCATGTCAAACTTTTGGCAAGCAACTATGTTCATTCTAGAAATCATATAAAAATCTATTGTCAAACCCTATCCCTTCCTTGTAAGCTTGCACCTCCCAATAATTTTCCATTAATTTAATCCCATGTTCTACAACCCCTACTACCGTTTTCTTCCCTCCTCTTTCTGACCCTCTATTCTCAATTGAAACAAAAATGTAAACGTCATGTCGTAACATCACTATTTTCATTTCTATAATAGACAACTATTCACAATCAATGAAAATACTTTTCAAGGTTAATACTTTGAAATCATAGTTGTCATACTGAATGGCTTCCTATTCATTAAATAACTCATGATGTACGTGAGACATACATCCAAAACATTGAATGTGTCCAAAGATGTACATCTCATGATTCTCATCACTCTCATGTAAATTATAGCCTCAATATGACAACCATGCATGAAACCAAAATTCATACCAATGATCCAAAATGTAATTTTCATTATAAAAGAAAAGCAACAATCCCTAAGGACTTTCCATTTCTAAGATTTGTTAAGATCCATTAAGAAATAAAAAGTGTAATTCAAAATAATTTATTGGAGTTGAATAGTTGATGATGATTGAATAAGGGTTGTAGATTTTGAAGTTTAGATTATAATTCTCCTTGTGGTTGGATTTACCAATTCTATCACAATTCACAAATATACTAAAATGAGTTTTTATACCTTTAAATTCCTAATTATTTCTAAAACTGATTACAATCAAAGAATATTGGAGTAATACTTTTGGAGTGGGAGTTGTTGAAATGGACTTCAAATATTTTGATTGCATTTTTCATGATTTTTTGAGATTTTTACTAAACTTGATCTATAAACTACACTAAATAGTGAAATTAGGTTGCCTTAACAATTGAGTTGCCTTACCCTAAGAAAGTTGCTTAATAAGCCATCAAAGTCAACAAAAATTTCTACATATATGACCATTTGTACACATGCCGGGTCATGAGTCCCAATTACAACAATATCTAATTCAAAAGTAGTGCATTCTTGTAGAATAAAAGTAAATATTTATATAGTATCAAATGTCAAAAAATTAGTGTGGAGCAACCTAATTTCACTATTTAGTGTAGTTTATTCAAAGTCACATATGATTCTAAGAACTAAAAAGTCAACTCAAAATTTGTTTCAAGTACTCCAATTTCCATAATACTAAAGTGTATATTCTAGCAACATATTCTAATACCATGCAATTGTTTGGTTAAGGTACTTCAAATTAAAAAGTTGCACTGAAAATTGTTTTTTTTTTGTGAGTCATGAAGTTTGAAATCATCCATTGACCAAGGTTGTGCTAACATTGGTCCCCACATGAGGGTTGCTATTATGTGAGCATAGGAGTGTGAGCCCATGAACCTATAACACTACACACCTACGTTATAGGTGTATATACCATAGAAATTGTCTATGATTATAGGATATATATGTTCAAAAAACCCATATTATATGTGTTTATGATACATACACCTTCTATAGTGTATGATATCTATATTATAGGTACTTCTAATGTAGGCTCAATGCTTACAAGCTCACATTCTTGCGCTCACATACTAGCACTGTTGGTCCCCACATACAGGGTTACCCACTTACCGAAGTGGCTAAAACGTAATAACACAACTAAATGTGCTAAATGTAAGTTCATCTTTGACCCCGAAATGTATTTGACTATGTTTTCACCTTAAATGCTCAAAAAATTGTCATTTCTAGTACAAGTTCCAAATTTTAGAAAAAAAACATTTTTGAACACATATAATTGCAAGAACTTGTAGTATGATGGTTTGAAAAGATGCACAAAAAAATTTAGAAATTTACACTAAGTAGATTGCAAGATATTAGTGTTTGAATGGACAAAAATCCATTTTTTGGCCCTATGAAAAATAGGTCAACTGCACTCCATAAGGTCACATTTGTTTGAAAAAATGTCCAAAATGGTTGTATGGATTGTATGGATTCATTATTATGCTTGTATGGATTCATTATTCAAGGCATGTTGGTAACATGTTTGAAAAATTCATATCATTTGGAATTGTACAACATATAGGAAAAAAGTAGTAAGTAAAAAGAAGTAGAGAATGATAATAATTACAAAATTGTTAAGAATTTAGTTATGGAATTGAAAAATGTCAATCCCAATAGTTTCAATGTTGTAATTAACAACCAACACCCATTATCTACTTTTTAAATATTGAAAATTGAGTTAAAATAAAAGACTTCAAAGTTCATTTTAGAATAGAGATTCCATAATTACCCGCTAACTAAAACTCCTCATAACTTTCATCTCATTAATCAAAATGGAATAATTCAAAACTTTCCATGTATACATAAGTCTAGAGAACTGATTTCAAATTTTTATGAAGAAAGTGATTTCTTAAGAATTTTTTTGAGCTACCTGAGTTGCCACCGAGCAATGAAAATGACATATCATACAATAACCTTTTAACCAAGGAGTCAAAAGTTATGAAAATTTTGGCGTCTCAAAAGCTATTCCTTGGGCATATGTGTGAAAATTTCAAAGAAAAATAAATAAAAATTCCATTCGTAGTGAATTGCCCAAAATTACTATGTGACCAAAAAACGTAGTTTGGGCATTTGGGGTTACTTAGCATTGTAATATTCACATCACTTGTAGCTTTAAAAAAGGCATTTTACAAAATTTAGCTAGTCTATAGGGTTGCGAGTTCTTCCAAATTCTTGGATTTGTAGAACTCCGACTGCAACAATAGGCTAACGTGGTATAGTGACTACCACGTCAAATAATAATAATAAATAAATAATTTTTTAATTTTTTAGAAAAAAAATATTTTAAAAAAAATCTTATAAATTTTTTTAATCATTTTAAATTTGGCCGGCAATGGCTAATTTCCAACATGGTAAAACCAGCTTGAAATTGACCCTCCAATATAGCTAAAAAACTTCTAATTGCTTTTATAAAAAATTTGAAAATTTATCCACATTTGAGAATATTCCTTAGGAGAGTTCTCTAGCTCTATATCAGTCACTCACCATGTATCTAAGGTGCTACTCTAGAGTCTAGACAACCCATTGTCGAGCACAATTGCAAGGTAACTAAGCCACGATTATGGCATAGGGTAAGTCAAATACAAGCATTTGTGTGGGAAAGAACACCAAGAATGATGCGCCATGAAATGCATTGGTCCTTTGGTCACCTTCTAAAGCTACTTACCTGGCTATGACGACTGAATTGAATGCATTGTCTCTCGTGCATTCAACTTGTACTAATAACTTTGCATGACTACTTTTGAAAATATGTGCAGGAAATGTAGCATAGTGTGTGTGATGAATGTTGTTTCCAAGGCAATATAAATGAAGATTGCAACCTTATTAGGGCATCTCCACCGCAGGGTTGTTCTGTCGAACACATTTTGGGGTTGAGTGTTGAGTTGTTCGTCTGATGTCGGGTGTCGTACAAGATGAGTGTCGTGTATACATGACAATTTTGACGAATAAAGCCTTATCCTAATAGCAAAGATAATTTGAAATCTCATTTTATTTATGATCCATAATTAAGAATGGAATAAGTGATTATTAAATTGAGACACTTCAATAAAATGAAACTCAAATATGTCAAGATTGGAAATAGAAAGTGTTTTATTTGAAAGTCAACCTTAAAGTTGACTTTATTAGACGGACAAGGGGGTCTACTAGACGTGTTGGACGTGGTGTTCGTTGTGTTGTCGAGTTGTTCGGCCGAACAACCATGCTCCACCAGGCTGCACTACACTGACATGTCAAAAGGTTTAGCATGACTAGTAGAAATTTTGCTTCCCACCAATTGCAGCCTTTTTCATTTTTCAACACAGGTTGCGCCACTTCTTGCATCCCACACTTGAACTTGCAGTGTCTGGGTGGTTTGACTTACTCCGCACTAAACAAGTATGACACGGATTTTGATGGCTCCTCGAGGTCGTGGTCAGTCAGTCAGGAAGAGCAGGCAACGTGGTGGAGTGATGGAGTTTCTTGAAGCTCCGAAGTGGTCTAGGTCAGATTTTGAAGGAAGATCGCAGACTGTGTGGAGTGGTTCATAAGCAACATGAAATGAACTTTTACCTATCGAGCTGCAAGCGCAAGGACAAGCGACGTCTAGAATTCCAAGCCATGGAGGAGAGCAAACTCAAGGATATGCGGTGGCAGTAGGAGTGGAGCATTCGAATCCAAAGGTTAAGAATTTTCAACTTGAGGAAGAGAGGCAGTTGACAAGGAGTGTCCTTGCAATTAGTCAAGATCCGATTAACAGCAATCAACAGAGAGCGGTTACATTTTGGTAATGTATTTATGAACATTATGATGAGAGACAACTAGAGATTGGAGACCTGCTAGATCCTTAGAGAGTAAGTAGAGCATTGTGAAGCATGATGTCACTCAATTTTGTGCCATGTACCAACAAGTGTTGTCGTTGAAGAAAACTAGAACTTTACAAGCTGACTTGTTGGCTATGGCCAAGGAATTGTATCGAACGAAAACTACAAAGGGTGTGGATTTGGGTTATGAGCATTGTTGGTTGTTGGTGAAAGATTTCCTGAAGTGGTTGGTTGGGTGTAGTGCAATGAAGTCCCCCTTGCCAAGTAAGACCAAATCCCATTGCTCTGATCAAGAATCCCGAGATTGCAATATTGACTCCGTTTTAGGGTTAGAGGAAGATGTTTCACAAAACCAAGTCCTCAGAGATGGCTACCTTGGCACTAAAGTAGCAAAAGAGATCTTGCGGTCATCTAAAGAGAAGGAAGGATTAGGGTATGCCCAAGTGAAAGCAACAGCCGAATTAACAGAGGCCATAATGCGAAAAAACAAGATTCTTGAAGACCAAAATATGCTTATCTTGATGACGACTCCTAGTTCACAAATTGTTACTCCTGCTGCCCAATAATACATGCGATTGAGACAAGAAGAAGAACTTGGGAAGCTCCAATTGAGACTTGAAGCAGATAAATTAGTTGTTGCAAAATTGAAAGCAACAACTATTGCTACTGAAAATGCCATCTCAAAGGTAGAAAGAGTTAGAGTTGCACGAGAGCATGAGGAGAGGAACGAGACTCTATGGCAAATGCAGGAGCAACGCCATAGTCCAACCTCAAAGGATTCAAGAGGCCAAAGAAGCGACAATGAGGGCGGTCAATTTCCATCCTTTGTATTTTTTTTGCCTCCAAAAGAGGATGCAATGGCAAGCTTTGTGCCATGCAATATTGATCCCTTCAACAATAAGAGGGCACCACATCAAGTAATGCAATGTCACGACCCTCATCAAGAGGCGTGCCCAGCCACCTTGGTGAGCAAGGGGGACGTTGGGGGTGACTCCCCAAGCCTTGCAAGAGATGAGGTGAGGGGGACTAGGGGTCCGAAGCGATCACAGCGATGTAGCGCTTTGAACCAGACGATTTGGGGGCGTGTCACACATGCTTGGAAAGCTTGTGAGAAGACGCGTCCATGGGTCCAAAGAACGCGAGAATCCGAGTTGGGAGTAAAAAAATATGGCTCCTCAAAGTTGGAAGCGTCCCGGCCGCATCCCGAGGCATAGGGACGTGGAAAACAAGGTTTGGGAGGGTTCCATTGAGACAAATAGGGCATGCCGCATATCATTGGAAAGCTAAGGAGACAAGCTTTCTATAATGATAAGGCTCATGAAGAGATGAGCTGTGAGCTAAAAGTTATGGGCATCCAAAGAGGGTGGAGTCCCGGAGAACTACACCTCCCTGGGGACTCGTACCTTTGGAGGGCCATAACTTCCTCAATACTTGTCGTATTGGGGAAATTGAATAGTGCACGGTGATCTATGGAAAATTTAAATCACGAAAATGGGCTCGCACTTGGGATTTGAAGCTCAGAGATAAAAGTTATCCCGATGGGAAGATCGGGAGTCTTTTGGGGGTCCGTTTGGGGATACCACTTGGAAATGGGTGGTCTTCCAAGATGGGGTGCATCTTGGGGGGTCCCGGTGACTTCTAGTATGGGGGGGGCTGCCGAATCCTGCAGAGAGTACTATGAGGAGGGGTGGTCTCCCTCCTCCCTCCCGGATGGTGCCATGGTGAGCCTAAGTGGCCCTGGGTGGTGGGGTTAGTGTTGGAGTCTCACCACCACTTGTGTGTTACCGTGGAGTGCTTGTGCACTCCTTGATACCGGTTGGGTGGTGTCCCACTCCACACTAGGCCATGGTGTGAGTCCCGTTTGGTGAGTCCCAATTAGTAAGTCATAAAATGAGTTGGGTTGGGCCTAGTGGGGAGTTGGGTCCTATGCAAGGGCGGTTAACACCGGTGGGGAGTAGTGCCTCTACCGAGTGCTTGGACATCAATGGAAGTTCCGCCCCATGTCATCAAATGACATGCCCGGTGTCTTATGGGAGTTAAGTGTTGGAAGGAAAGGATTGGGAGTCACGGAGGAATGGGGAACCCCGTGACTTGAGTTGGAACCTAACATTTTGGGTGCGTGGCATGTGCAGTGTTAGGAGAGCGTGAACCTTCGTGGCACTAAAGTGTTAAGTGCTTGGAAAGTGAACTTAAGGTGGTAAGTGTCACTAAGGGGCGCGACATGCAATGACAGAACGAAGTATTCATTTCCTGTTCTTCTATTTCCTCACAAGCTTACATTGTGCCTACATGAGCTTTGAATTTAGGGTCTAGATTTTTGTGGTTTGATTTCCCGAATCAAGTTGTGGCTATAGGAGTTGATGACACACTGCCTTCTTGTAGTCATTCAATTATTTTGCCATACCCTTAGTGTGTTTCTTGATTGGGTTTTGTTTGTTTGTTGAAGAGTTCTCATCAGACTATGGTAGATAGTACTGGAGGTGGGTTGTATTTCAACCAAGTTCAGGATGTAGAATCTAGTGCTACTAAGGGCTCCTATGTTCATTCTGGTGCAAGTGATTCCCGTAAGTGGACTCCATCTTCTAGGCAATTCATTCCAAGTTGTATGAATTGGGATAGCAACGAAGGTGGGGAAGGCTCCTTAAGATTCAATATGACATTGGATGGAGCTGGTGGGTGGGATTTGAACTCAAATGTTGGTTTTGATAATCTTGGGATAAGGGAGGGGGGGTCTTAGGGGATAAATTTGATGACAACAAGGGGAACTCGACAGATACCTCAAAGCAACTAAAGAGGATCACCACATTGGTGAGGGAGCAACTCAAACTCGCATTGTACAAGCTTTAACATGGCATCAACACAAGAAGACAAAGGCCAAAGCAACATTGCATACGGGGTTTGAGATTAGACAGGGTATTATAGATTTGGAAGTTGACGAAGAGAGTGAGTGGGATAATATTCAACAAGTAGATCCAAACATGCAAACTACGTGGTGTGTAATGGGGGGGCAAGGGGAGAATAGTGAGATTGTTGAGGAAGATAGTAGTGTAGGCATAGATTTGACCTTGCATAGTCATCGTTACTATTATTGATTTTGTATTGTATTG
Source organism: Straminergon stramineum (assembly GCA_963920665.1). Classification (NCBI taxonomy): domain Eukaryota; kingdom Viridiplantae; phylum Streptophyta; class Bryopsida; order Hypnales; family Calliergonaceae; genus Straminergon; species Straminergon stramineum. Next base: position 18,852,819 of record OY987272.1, read on the forward strand.
GGAAACTATGCTAGGTAAATCCTATTTTGCCTTTCTCTATATTGTTTTGCGTATTATAAAATATATTTAATGTTTTTTGTCTTTCATATTGAACCTCCTATTTTTGCTCATATCTAATCTAGCATACCAAATTTGGTTCCAAAAAAAGCATAACTCCATTTCTATTGAATTGTTTCATTCCAAGTTCATGGTTTTTTATGAAAATTGATTACAAAACTTTATTGATTAATTTCTAAAAGTCAAGTTCATAGATATGTAGAAAACATGTATATGGACATCTTTCATATTAAGAAACATGCAATTAAGTTACAAAAATTTCCTTGATGAAGAATTCAATGTGAGATGTAAATCAAAGTAAGGAGGGTGTTGAGGTGGATTTGAGGTAGAACCCAAATCTACCTCAACATCCTTTTCAATTTCATTTAAATTCACTCCAAAAAAATCAAGGGGGATTGAGGTAGGTTTGAGGTAGACCTCAAACCTACCTGAATACCCCTTTTACTTTCATTTAAATTCACTAGAAAAAATAAAAGGGTGTTGAGGTTGGTTTAAGGTTTACCTCAAACCTACCTCAAAATCCTTTTATTTTCATTTAAATTCACTCTAAAAAATAAAAAGGGTGTTGAGGTAGGCTTGAGGTCTACCCTAAACCTACCTCAATACCATTTTTAGTTTCATTTAAATTCACTCCAAAAAATAAAATGGCATTGAGGTAGATTTGAAGTCTACCTCAAACTTACCTCAACACCCTTTTATTTTTTCTAATGAATTTAAATGAAAGTAAAAAGTGTTTTGAGGTAGGTTTAGGGTAGACCTCAAACCTACCTCAACACCCTTTTATTTTTTAGAGTGAATTTAAATGAAATTGAAAAAAGTGCTGAGGTAGGTTTTAGGCAGCCTACCTCAATACCCTTTTTATTTTTTCTAGTGAATTTAAATGAAAGTAAAGGGTGTTGAGGTAGGTTTGAGGTCTACCTTAAATCCACCTCAACACCCTTCTTACTTTGATTTACATCTCACATTGAATTCTTCATCAAGGAAATTTTGTTACTTCATGGCATGTTTCTTAATAGAAAAGATGTCCTTGTGCATGTTTTCTAAATACCTATGAGCTTGAATTAAAGAAGTTAATCAACAAAGTTTTGTAATCAATTTTCATAGAAAACCATGAATTTGGAATGAAACAATTCAACAAAAATGGAGTTATGCTTTTCAAAATCCAAATTGGATATGCTAAATTAGATATGAGCAACAATAGGAGGTTTAATATAGAAGATAAAATACAATAGATATATTTTCTATTATGCAAAATAATATAGAGAAAGTCAAAATAGAATATTCCTATCATAGGTTTCCAATACAATATAAGCTACAAATCCATATCTATGCCAAGTTGGCCCCTTTTAAGCTCCACAAGTGTTCAATCAAGTCTCCCCTCAAGTCAAAATGTGTATCTACATTTTCGATCTCAATAGTGCCTTCTACTAGCTGTCCAAATGCTAAATCTCTATGCATAGGTATTGCATCATTTCTAACCCTCCAATGATATCCTCTAAACCTTCTACGCCCTCTTCATCTTCAAGGATCATGTTGTGTAAAATACAACATGTGAACATGATGTCTGAGATGATCTCCATACTCCAATGTCAGCTAGGATTTCAAATAATTGCAAAGCGGGCTTGGAGAACACCAAAGCACCGTTCTACATCTTTCCGAACTGCCTCTTGTCTCAAAGCAAAATGAGCCTTCTTCTCATCCAGTGGCAAATGAATACTTTGAACAAAGCAAGATCAATGAGGATAAATGCCATTAGTGAGTAAGTAGTAGCGGTTGTATTGACAACCGTTGACTACAAAAGTCATGTCATGAGCTGCACTTGTCAACAAATTATGGACAAGGGGAGAACGATCGAAAACATTTAGATCATTGTTTGAACCCAGGAGGCCAAAAAATATTTGCCGAATGTGCAAGCCTCCATCTGCAATGGCCTCCAAGATAATGGAGCAATTCCCATCTCTATCTCCAAAATCTCCCTGCCATAAGACTGGACAATTTTTCTAATCCTAGTGCATGCAATCAAGAGATGCAAACATACTTGGGAAACCACGGGCATTGTTGATAGCCAATTGTTTCTCAAAATCAGCACGTGTCGGTTGCCTAAGATGATACCCCTCGTATTCCCCACGAATAGTTACACAGTACCTCTTCAATGATTCTATGGTAGTACTTTCACTAGTCCTACAGTACTCATCAGTGGCATCTACACAAAGGCCATAACATAACATACGCAATGCAAAGGTGATCTTTTGATGCGAAGATAAGCCCATCACCCCAATACAATCTACCTTCTGTACAAAGTAGTTGTCACGGGCACAAACCTTTTCTATTATATTCTCCAACAAAAAACGTTGCATGCGATAGTGTCTCCGAAAAAAGGCCGGGCTGTACACTGGTGCATCAACAAAATAGTCTTGCATCATGCGTTCATGCATGGCATGCCTAAATCTCTCCACATTTGCAACTTTACTTGGACGTGAACCACCCCACACACGAGGTGCAATAGACTCATCCTCAACAAAACCTAATCCTTGAATAAAGTTAAGCATAACCTCATCTTCTACATCATCCTCTCTCAAATGATCCCTAGCAGTAAGGAGTCTTTGCCTCCATTCATCCATGGTGAATGACTACAAAAAAAACCCACTCAAAACCTCCAACAACAACTCTAAGACAAGCAAGAGCTATGACCAACTTTCAAACTTGAACTCCAAAAAGAGCTCCCTGTTTCTACAAGCAGACTCTTCTAGGCGAGTGCTCAGGTTTTTTTCCCTCAAGTGCCCGAGGAGCTAGGTCAGCCCCCTATTCTAGCAAGTCATTAACGCTCAACCTCGAGACATGGGACTTGACGCGATGTTATGCCTTTGTAGCGCTGTGCGGGTGGGGCAACAAAAATTCCGCAGTCCCCTGATCACGCCTGACATACGCCAATTGTAGTCTAGTGCAACCCATCTTGCGCAAGTTGGTGGAGATGCTCTTATACACTCATTGCTTTAGAGAGAGACAATATCTAAGAATATATATGCAATCATTGAAGGTAGTCTGCTCTTAAAGCGACCTTTTAAGGGCTGGTTGGCCTTTTCAATGGTTCTCAAATTCACGAAATTATTTTTTCTTATTTTTCACTTGAAGAAAAATTGATGCGAAATCTAACCCAAGTGGTTTCATATTTTTTGGAGCATTTTTGAATAACTTATGGATTTCTAAAGAATTCTGTCATAGGTACCTATTTATGATTGTAGGCCTTACAAAACCCACACATGCGTAGTCTGAAAAAAGATATGGCTTCACCAGAAAGAAGCACTGCAGCATGTAGAAAGTAATAGACACGGTTTCAAAATGCGACCTTTACTAAACTTAACTCTTAAAGCGCCAAGGCCTATTTTTTGACAAAAATCACTCAAAATTGTCATTTTTATTGCATTCATATAAGAAAAAGAAATTAAAAATTAAAAAATCTAACCGTAGGATCTTGTACTATACTTTTATTAGATCATGTGGTAAAAAAATTTATCAAGTTTGACAATACAGATTGGAAAATATTAGCATTCAAAGGTTGTGGGGGAATTTTTTTTTGAATTCAGGTAAACATTTCAGAAATGGACCCACCTTGGCTCTTATTCCATCCACTAGCAAAGTATAAAGGAACATTTGACAAATGTTAAACCGCTCTAACAACATGGACAAAACATTCAATGCTTAGCATAAATCCATTTTACAACCTCTTACTCTCCATTTCAAACCTTGGCTAAAGACAGTTTGAAGAAGAGGGTCAAAATTACTGTAGACTACTATATGAACCTCTAAGAGGCATAAGGAGTTGGTGCATTGCAAGAATGAAGTGCATAAAAGTGTGGTATGGGATGCTTGGACCCGAAAAATACATAATTAATGAATCAAGATTTATCGACAGAAATTGCGAGGAATGAAAACTACTCTCCAATCAAGCTCCTCAACTTTGCCTAGTAATAATTTTTTTATCATTAGGTCATTGTAAACCCTATTCAATGACCACTTGTGATTAGGGCATAATTTAAATGCCAATGAGAGTTTAGTATCTACAACTAGAATTGGTGTAACATAATTCCACGATTGTTGGTAATAGTCGAGCTCTTCTATCTTCTTCAATTAGAAGACTACATATCAAGCATTGACATCTTTGTCTCTCTAAATGAGGGTTTACATTCTTGAGAAGCAATGCATAGACCAACTTGACAACAAGATTTTCAACGACACGTCAAGTTTAGATGAATGGCTAACCAACAAAGTGTTAAGATTCAACCTTGCACTTGTTAAGATCCCCAAATTATTTATTTATTTTTAGTGGATTGTCCATCAACCTTGACGGCTTGTCTATTGACTTGGATGGTCTATTCATCACCCAAGATTGCATGTCCATCAAGAAAATATATGAAAATAAATTTTGGTTGTTATGAATCTTGAAGCGTCACAAAGCGCCTTGATAGACACTAATGGACATCTTGAAGGGCAAAGCTAGCGTCTTGTTTGGATATGAAACCCTACCTATCACACATATGGAGGTCTCCCAAAGTAGCTTCATTAGTCAATTTTGTTGTAAAATTATCTATGATAAACTTCACATTGGTGATGAGTCTCTCGGGGCACTCACCATTTCTCTTGAGTTGAGTTAGGTTGAAGCACTTCGGTCCCTTAGGAACACTCTTTGGTGACCCCTTCACAACCTCCACTAACTTATATATGACTTGCAGTCCAATGGGCATTAGTTGTAGAGCCATTTTCATAGATGCTAGATAGGATGTTAGTGGATCACTAGAAGTTCTTTGTTGCCTCACACAACAAAAAATAGACTATCTCTTACTGTTACATTTCATCTAATTGCATTAATTTGAAATTTAATTTGGGTTTCTATTTGCACAACAAGGTAATGTAAATGTCAAAATGATGCACCAATTTAATGGAATAATTGTTTTAAGTTTAGAGTAGATCCCTTGCCTAGAAAAATTCATGATGATAATTGTTCAATGTAGAAAAATTAATCCTCAATGCATTGTTGGGGCATTAATTGACACACTCAATGACCACATGTAATATATTTCAAGCATAATCTGAATTTCCTTTTCACCAAGTAGGCACAAAACGGTGCTTGGCATAATAGCATACATGCATTGGAAATGGTGTCACAGAAATGAAATGTTTGAGCTAGTCAATGAAATACTATTGACATCAAGGAACAACTAATGTAGGAGACAAATGGACCTGTTGGAATACCAGTCCCCAACCTTGTAAGGTAACTACATTCCTAAGTGACTTCTTTCTTAAATTGACCCCTACATATTCTTGCCAAAAACGTACTCCCACTATTCATGAGAATCTAGGGTGAATTCTAGAAACACCTATTTTTAGTACTTTAAAAATTCATAATTTATTCATATAGAGTCCAAAAAATGCATTCTAAGAGAATCTAGAATCCCCTTTTAACTACCTAACAAGACCCCACAATAAGTTTTCTGATATAATAATGGGAACTATGATGGATTGCTTATTTGGACACTTTTAGATGTACTTACCTTATAACTATACATAAATTTAGTGGAAATATTGAGTTAGTTTAGTAAATAGATACTAGATTAGTTTTGTAATCATCAGGTTGTTGATCTTCTGCTTCTTTCCCTTGCCTAGGGTTTCACATATATGTGCTCGCACCTTCAATTAAAAATCACATGTGTGGTACATGTTACACAATTATCATTTGACAGGAGCTCATCAAATGACACTTGCGCAGAGGTCCATTTCTATATATTTAAATTAAACTGGTTGGTCTACTGGCACCTCGTTCAATATGTGAATCAACGGTTCATTTTGGGCACCAGTCCAAATGCTATTTGGACCCCCTTTCCAATGTAGCTAGCTTCGCAATTCAAAGCGCAACGAATGCATAATTAGTAATTAATCGTATTTAACCCCTAAACTACGGGCTGGTCACCGTGCGGGCTGTGAACAGTAACAATAAGTGTGCTGACCGAAGAAGAAGGCACTGTTCCTGCGCTTGTAAATGTCAGCACCCCATGCTGCCCTTACTGAAATTGAAGGAAGGGCAGCATGCGGCCTAACACCATCTTTTGATTCTCTCTGCCATCTTGACACAATCCGACGTACCCAAAAATGACAATGTATTCAATAAGGCTAACTTTGGCTTTTCATGACAATACACTTCTGCACTACTACAATTAAAAAAAAACTGATGAAAAACGGCTTGTTTACATCCTGCAAATTGCTTTTCTGACATCCATCGGACAAAAAACGTCCCCAGCGTCGTTTAGGGGTTAATTATTGAGCTGTGACTTCCCCTGCGACTCCCCCTATTATTGCAAACTGTGCCCATCCGCAAGCAGCAAATACTCAGCAGCGTTGAGCGAGGAGATCAAAATAAACACCCACTAGACAGGCTCTCAAAGTCAGTCGGCCAAGGTCACTGATTTCCAGAAACCTTCAATAAAGAGCTATGTCCTGAAAGCTATCAGTATGACGACGGGCTTGCCACCTTAGAGAGAGAAGAATGCATCCACAACCACGATCCAAGCCAGTCAACTTCGTTGCAACCTCCTTTGTAAAATGGATGTTCAAATTGCGGTTATATTCGCTATTAACTTAGCAAGAGTTGTCATCTTGATATGCAGTATAACGCTTCCTCATGTAAGAAAAAAAAAGTGTTGAAATGTCAAAACTCCCACGAAGGGGCTGTCTGGCTGGATAAAATTGCTCGTCTCACGTATTCATTTGGCAGCTGGTTAGATCTAAAACAAGCATGCTGTGGTCGTTGAGTGTATTAACTTATATATCATCAGGTCCCTAAGCCTTGCTCTGAGCTCCAACCACCGCTGCATGCATTGCGTCAGCCAAGTGGGGCACAGTTTTGCTGCTCAATCCAGCCATGCTGATACGCCTGCACACCAGCAGCACAATAGTGTCGCTAAGTTTTCAGTGTTAAGGGAGTAATCGCATTCTAAAGAAAATTGCTTTTCATCAATGGTAGCAGAAACGACTTGGGTGGCAAACTGCGAAGCGCTTTCTACATGGGAAAACAACAACAGGGCTCCAAGCTATTGAGTTTGAATCTTCCAACACACAATCGCTTACAACTGGTGAAGAAGACCTGTCATGGATGCAAACAGACCATTGCTATACCAGTCCAGTATAGTAGAGGATGTAAAAAGCTAACATACCCATCTAATGTCATGTAGATGTGGTATTCACGGGTCATGAACCGGACTTGATCGTTGTTCAACCCCGTGAAGGTGAACATGCCAATTTGCTTCAGAACATGAGACCAATCGCCTGGTGTGCCTGCTCAAGAATCAAAGAAACACCGAGGCCAGTTTAAAATCACCCTCTCTGTTCTTGATCAACAAACCTCAGGAAACAGGTAATCAGATGCATTTGGGGCACTTCGGCTGTGAAATTAGAGAAGTCTGGGTGAAAAGTACTATGGGCAACGACAAAAAGCGACACATAAGGGAGTGCAACAAACATAGTGAGAATGAATGAGAAAGGGTAACACACCCCGAGCCTGCAAAGCATCATAGAGTTGATGGCGCATGCTAATAATCCGCTCTGCCATGCCCTTCAACTCCACAGTCCATTCCTCAAAAAGACGCCTGCACAACAGCTCAAGAATTAATCAAGGACCAAGAGATTGAAATAGGGCCTCGAATGTTTTCGAGCAGTTTTCACTTAATCGTCTAAGCACTTTCTTTTTCTATGTTTTATCAACACTCTCCACGATCTTCACTGATTCGGATGATACATGTAATAATAATTCTCAAAATATGGTCGATTGAATTGGTCACTTCAACCATGAGTCGGACTCGATCATTTCCAAGCACGAATCGTAGGGGTGAACAGATGAAAACATCGTACAGCAAGCGGCTCACGAAATAACAATACGTGGCGGTGTTATTAAAAACACGAGGATTCATGCATCAAAATGTTGACGGCTCCCTTGATTGCTAGGCTTCTCAACCCCATCCCATGTGGTCTGCGGGAATGCGAAGCAACACTACCTGTCAGCCAGAATTGCAGCTGCAATGGCAGCACCATGAGCAGGGGGGCTGGAGTACATGGGACGAATCACCATTTTCAGCTGACTGTCCACCCGGCTTGCTACAGGAGCACTTTTACATACCTGACACCCAAACCCAGCAATATTACAAATAAGATCCTCAGTCTCTTTCCATAAGAAAAGGAAGCACCCCTGTGCAGTGCCAAGGTCAAGGTCCCTATCTGAAAACACAATTCCACGAATAAAAATAGGCTACGTAATGTGAACGCAGAGCCTCGTTAAGAGAAACATCATGCCGAGTCAAGGGAGTGACAAGGGCTGCTGCTAGTTCCATAACGTCATGTTCACTTTTTGAGGAAATCATAGCAGTCTCTTGTTGGCGGGTCAAAAGAAGAAACCTCATTACCCATATACCTTTATACTCAGTGCAAGCCCTCGATCGACCAAAAACTACATATTGGGCCGTTCAAGTGTCAAAAAGAGGGCTTGGCATAATGACTTATAACCTTCTCAAGACTTCTGGCTCAAGTAATTAGTCCATAATGAGGTTGCACTTCCCCGTTCCCATGCGGCTAAAACATTCAGTAGTTACATCCTGTTAAATGAGGGTCTCAAAAGGCCACTATAAATCGAAAGAAAGATAAGATTATGAGATATAACCATGCTCTCCATATCCAATGCTTCCTTGTCACATCTACAGAAATGATCTCGAGTCATTGAGTTTATGGAATCTAACACATGCTCTCCTAGGGACTCGAAAAGCACTCAATTGCTAGCTGTTTGGTCGATGATGTCGTCCAATGAGAAGGTCAGAAATATTAGAAAACAATCATTCCTAGACGAAGATTGTAAACTCTGCTGAACAACATAGGCTGTAGAAATTAAACTACATGATCAGAACCGGGATCATGACGTGAATTCCTCACTACGGTGGAAAGTGAAAATAACTTCCTGTAATCACAATTTTAAAAATTAGACCATGTGTAACTTACAATGCTCAATGCACCAACTCGTTCTCCATAGAGTCCCATGTTCTTGGCGTAACTTTGGGCAACGAGACACTCCCCACCATCTGCTACAAACGAGCGGACAGCATGTGCATCCTTGTCCAGACTTCCACTTGCAAAGCCCTAAAACCAAACAAAGGCATTAATTAGAAGTAGTCATTTCGTCCCTAAGACTCTTAGTTCCCTGGATTCGCTGTAGCACAATTCCTGGAGAATTTTGAATTTACATGGTGAAAGATGTACTACGAAACAAAAAAAGATTTTCCAGATATAGACTCCGATGAATGTGATGTTTTGACGCATGGATGGAACAGAATGGAACTCAGCGACCAACTCTGCAAATTTTCTTCGAATGCTTAATCCGGGAGAACTGAAGGACATCCAAATGTCAGAAGCAAGGAAATTCTATTGCATAACCACTTCCTTTGCTTAGCTACCAATTGACATTCACATCAGCGCTGCCAAAAGGGTGAAATAGAATGATGAAATAAAAAGTAAGTAAATAATAATACTACCTTATTCATATAGCAAGCAATTATTATGAGTCCATTTCAATTCACGTACGTGCTCCAAAAAACTACAGCTAAGCCGACCAGCATCACTTGTGACATTTCACATGCCATGTGATGTTATCATGAATCCAAATAAGTGTCTGAGTGGTTGTAGAAAGCCTAAAAATATAATATATTTCGTGTAAGGGGTGATCAGGGAAGAATTACCTGGTATGCACAGTCAAAGAAGGGCAGCTGCTGCTTACTCCGAATCACCTTCCGAATACCTTCCCACTGCTCTTCAGTCGGATCGACACCCGTTGGATTGTGTGCACACGCATGAAGCAAAATCACAGCCCCATCAGGAGCTGCTTCCAAGTCCTCAATCATTCCTGAGAGTGAGCAAACGATCCACGATCAAACCACGATCTTTCTTCAATGCCACTCAAGATCATGAATAACATCCTATATGATAGTAGAAAATGGGATTTTACAATCAGTCATCCTTGACATGTTGGAAGGTGATCAAAGTCCAATTTCACAACCATACCCTGCATTAAGTGTCAAAGTCGACAAAAGAAATTCATACCTTTGTAGTCCAGTCCACGGGTATTGGGGTCATAATATCTGTAAGGCTTCTGCGGTACTCCTCCCAAGGGAAAAATTTTGTTGTGGTTTCCCCATGTTGGCACCGGCAAGTATATGATTGGCTGCAATACAGCGCAAGAAACCCACAAAAAAATTTCAGAATCCAGGGGAGTGCTAGAAATTAAACTCATCACAAAATAATAATAAGGTAAAGTTCCAGTTCGCAAAATGCAATGACAATCATCTCCTGCCTCTTTTTAAAATCTTTGGCAATCTGTCAACCACTCACATAGGATGTCACTCACATCCACAAGTCACAAAATTCAGGATGTTCATGGAGTTTAAAAATCGATGATTACCTTAGCATAGTGCCTGGCTAGAAATTCTGCGCCAACTCTCAAAGCACCAGTCCCGGACAAAGCCTGAACGGTGGCTACACGGTTCTCCGCAATTGCCGCACTGATCACATTCACAACAGAAATTTTCGGTTCACAAAATCCAAATGCTTTTGAGATCCCAATGCATGATACAACACCCTGAACATTCTATTTTGTGTATCACAATACACTATATTGTACTGCAAAAGTTGCTGACCGATCGTCTAGCACCCCACTTAGACGCAAATCACTCAAGGACAACATTTTTAACATTCTTATGATTATTTGCACCTCTATCATATTTAACGACTGACACAAAATAGGATACTCAAAGTTGCGGTGACCTAACATAACCCACTTGTTCTTAATGGGGTAAAAGTTATTCTGCATCAACTACGTACAGCATACGCAAGCCTAGAAAATTAAGTAGATTCATTTAACTAAAAGCTAAAATTAGAAGAATTATTTGTGCTACAAAAAAATCAATTGCTAGTTAAAACACAATCGAACCTTAGATGATTGAAATAACACCCACCTGTTAGCACCCAGAATAAGCTTTGCACTGAGCTTGTTAAACTGCGCATTGCCTGTAATAGGCTGGTACTCCTTGTTCCTTGACCTGCACACCATACAGCGAAAAATACAATCATGTAAAGGACCAAAATGTAGACCTACATGACGTACACCCAGACCTCTTTACTATCACATCGCCTCCTCTAATCTCTTTCTCGTACGACACCTTGGGAAACGGACGTACCTAATTCAAAACTGACGTTGTCAATTCAAAACTCACTATCACATCTGAATGTCACGTGAAGTTGCATAAGGAACTAGAGAAATGTGAAAAGGGTTTCAGACCACGATCTTTCATCCTCTGACACAAATACTTCTCTAATATCACTTTTACATGCAACACTGCCGATTCTCACAAAGCTACAGATATTCATTGTCAATCACGTGCATTAGGGGTAACATTCAATGCCTGCGCGTATGCAGTTCTCTTGAAAGCAGAAACCCGTAGAATTCATTACCTGTCTGCAACCAGCTGTTGCTCAGCACGCCGTACCACATCAAGAACAAGTGGCTTGCCTTCCTGTCATCGTTACACAGGGTGAACACCACACCATGTTAGAGGAAACAAAAGTTGCACTCGCAAATTGCAGATACAAATCTTACAAGGGTACGCAACTAAGGAGAGGTCAGTAGTGCATTCTCGGGATAAATATAGCCAGCTTTTGGAGGAAAAACTGATCTAGCTACAGGCCTAGAGGGAGAATCAAGGAGAAAATTGCAATTATTTCGCCAAATTTTGTAAATAGTATCATTAAATATTTGTTGAAAATCGCCAAGAAATAGTATGTAGTTACCGATATAACAAAAAAGAACAAAATATGTCAAAATTGATGGCCTCAATCAAATTCTTGAAGCCACCCTAGCGGAAACAAACCAGGAAAAAATGAAAAAATTGGGCAAGGTGCTTCTGCAAATAAGCACTTGCAACAAGGTGGTCACGAAGACCTCTACAAATTTACAAAAATAATTCTGATATGTAGTGTAATTCCTCAAGCATAAACCCAGTTAAATTCAATCTAAAGGATGGGATACACACAAGTGAACCCACTCATAGTACATGGGAGTACACATGCACAATGGACTCACCTCTGTTCGGTAGGCTCCGACCCCAAGATTCACCTTCAATGGACTTGGATCCTTATTGTACGCCACTGTGACCTGCAGCAGGACAACAACTGACATCAAGCACTTTCACTAAGAACGACCAAGAGCGTGACTGATTAGAGAATGTGATGTTAAAAAGGTTCATGTTCGTCTAAAATTGGTAGAGAGGCGGACCCAACCCTAGAAAACGGACATACGGCACCCCGTTCCAAACTCACCTTGTTTTCTCACCATCACTCAGATAGTAAATCATCACCATAAGAAGAACTTGCCTACATAACAAGGAATTCGACAACCTTCCTGACTCCTCCAAACGCGAAATACTTTCTTGTCCCTAAATGCGTGCCAAACTGTTGCTTGTCCCCGCACTCATTGCCAATCCCGTGCATTTTAGATGACCTAAAAGTCGTCTGAGTGTATGAGAAAAGCAAACTCCTCGCTGAGATCGACTGATTACAGTTCAAATATGCTGCGATCCATGGTTCACCGCTCGATCGAATATGAAAGCTCGGAAGCTCCTCTTCCAGCAAAAGTCTCACTAGAGAAGGAGAAGCCGGTTAGAATGTAGAATCGAGAACCACAGGTACCCCTAGAAGTATCCTGTTCAAATGTTTCTTCTAGGAAAATCTTGCAGCGGAGGTTCCCGATTCTACATTTGTCCCGGAGAAACCGAGGAGGAGCGAGGAAACATCTCTTAGTAAGAATTCCTTACCCCTAGAATCGGGTCCTCGGGAGCTTGCTGCACATGCTCGAAAACGGACGACAGTGTGGCCATGGTGGGAATCGCCTGCAACTGCCTCCCCCCCGCTGCCTGGCCTTCGTCGCTGGCTGGGCTCGTCCGCAAATGAGCTGCAAGAGTGGCGATCCTCCGACTACTCGCAGCCTCCGTCATAATAATGCCTGTAAATAGATCACCCCCTCCCCCAAGTGCACGGGTCCCATGTCAGGCAATGGAACGAACTGTTGATGTCCAATCAGAAGGGGACCCACAAGACCACGACGACCCCGAGCTGAGTCACTGACTGACTCACTGACTAACTCACTGATGGCGGATCTGGCTGCCCCCCTGTCAATGAAGGCAGACGCATGATTCCTCCCTGCAATGAGTCCTGCCCGCCCGCCCATCGCGATGGTGGGGAACGGGATGAGGAAGTCACTAAGTTAAGTTCTATATGAGCAGGCGATGGATCCAACAGCGACTGAGCTAGCGATTGCTGGGTCCTGTTGGAATACGACCGGTACTTACTTACTTACTTTCTCTGCGTCCGACCGAGCAGCTGCTCCTTCCTTTGACGATGGATACCTTCAGTTGGCAGCTCCTAAACGAACGGAATGGCTTGAAGGGGGGCCGAAGTTGCAGCCGACCGACCAACCGAGCTGAGATTTGGGCGAAGGATTGGAGCTCTCTCCCTGTCTCTGGGGTGTCCCTGGAGAGGAATTGGGCGATGGCGAGGGAATTACAGGGGGCAGACGATCGGAGGGGAAGATGATGCAGTGAGGCTGGAGGGAGACCAACCCAGGGGGCAGTAATAAGTTCCTTGAAGGGGACTGAAGCACAGGGAGAAGCTGGACGCAGAGTTGCAGCGAGGGATTGCGTGGAAAACGAGCCAAACCAACATCATGTTTATCCACGGAGCGGTGCCCAGGCATGGCGTGCACTTCGGTCGCCGTTCCGTCCCCGCTTCAGTGTATGAGTGGTCCCGTTGGTCCGGGCGACGGCACGTGTCTGAGCGCCCGGGGTCCGGCAACGCAGTTCAACGTGTCGGACGGAGACAGTCAAAGTTTTCTTCCCTGGACTGAGTGGCGGCGTAGCGGCATTGCGCAGCTCGCTCTCCTTGGTTGCTGCTGCGTGGCGTGAGGGAACGGGGAAGGGGAGGGAATGGGAATGGGAAGGGAAGGGAAGGGGGGTTGTGGTCTTCCCCAGTTCCCCTGAACTCCTGAAGACAGTCCTGCAGTCCTGCCCTCCTCGCGGGAGGCGAAGCGGTTGGGGAAAGCTGGATTATGAACAAGCATTTGGAGTAACGTAACTTACTGGAAGAGGACTTCGGGGTAACTCACCGAAGTTGGAAGGGACGGCATTGGGAAGCAGGAAGTACGACGTCTGGACACTGAGCGAGCTTGGCAATGGGCCTCACCAATAGTTCAGTTTAGGAAAAAATAGAATTGGAAACGGAAAAATTGAAATGCTTGGGGACTACGATGAACACCTGAATTGTTGGCAATTTTAGAATAGATTTGGACTGTTGAAATGGATTTGGAATCGGAATTGGAAAACTCAAAATCAAGATTTTTTTTCAATCAAAAATGAAATTGGTGAAGTTGGTTTGGATAGAGTTCTTATCAAACAACAACTCCAAATGGTTCAAAGCATCTTACACTTAACAACTCTATAACACTATGCTACAAATGAACTACTTAGAAAACCATGGACACACCTACTCTATGACATTAACCCCTGAAGGAAGGGCCTTGTGTTTTTGGCAACATAACTTTGGGGGGCAAGTACATGTGAGCAGAGATGTGCCTTATTTAGGCTGAAATTCTTTTACAAGGTGTGGACAAGGAATATCTTCCATGAGTACTAAATTTCATTTCATATTGAGTATACAAGTGAAAAGTTATGATGCAAAATGTTGTTAGTTTCTCAATTTGTGCAACCCATGCAAATATATAAAATCATTTTTTTCTAAAATAAGAATTTGGAATTGATTTTCGAGATTTATATATACGGGGAAAGCTTTGAATCATTCCATTTTGATCAGTGAGATGAAAGTTATGAGGAGTTTTAGTTTGCAGGCACTTATAGAATCTCTACTCTAAAATAAACTTTGAAGTATATTTTTTTAACTCTATTTTAATATTTTTTGAAAAAAATAAAATCATAGGATGTATATTGTTTGTTACAACATTACAAGCATTGGGATTGGCATTTTTCAATTCCATAACTAAATTCTTACTCCCTCTTTCTCCAAATAAATTTGGGGGTTCTTGAAAATGGCTAGATCAATGCGTGAGCTACTCCTATTTTCAAGAGATTGCATAAATCATGTAACTTTAACTAAAACCCACTAGGTGTGAAAGAATGGAAGTCAATAGTGAAGTGATGCATGTTGAAAATAAGCAATGAAATCGATAAATTTTTGCCCTTTTTGGAATTGCTCTAGTGGTATTAATTTTGATCATTCTCCAAGCAACATTGGTGCAAGGGCATCTATTCATGCTCTTTGTATTCAACTCTGACAATGTCCTATGATTCAATTGTAGGAAATTTTCAACAAGAGATTTGTTAGTAGCATTCCTTATATAGTTGTGGGTTGAATTCTTTGCCTTTAATTCGTTAGAGGTTGCATTTCAATTTTCTTTGCAAGGATTGAATTGCTATATAGTCTTTGGAGTGTGGTATCAATGGATGCTTTTGCTTTAAGGAGTTTGAACTAGCTTCAATTGTTGTCCATCAAGTTGTGGAGAGCCAATTTCAAATTTAATTTGAGGCAAGTATATTTGGGAATCCTTGAATTTATTTCAAGAAAGAGGGAGTAAAAATTTAGTATTTGAATCATTCTCTACTTCTTTCTACTTACTATTTTTTCCTATATGTTGTACAATTTCAAATGATAGGCAATTTTACAAGTATGTAGCCAACTTGCCTTGAAGAATGATTCCAAAGGACCACCACCATGTTGGACAATTTTTCATGCAAATGTGACCTTGTGAAGTACAACTACCCAGCTTTTTACAAGGCCCCCAAAAGGATTTTTGTCACTTCAAATGCTAATATCTTGCAATCTACACGATGAAAATTTTCAGAGTTTATTCCACATCTTCTCAAATTAGCATACAACAAGATTCCATGGTTACATGTGTCCAAAACCTTTTTTTTCTAAATTTTTTTACTAATACTAGAAGTGGCAATTTTGGAGAATTTTTGGTAAACACATGGTCAAGGAACTTTAGGGATTCATCATCCCAACTCAATCAAGAAGAAACTATAGTTTGGAGTATAAATAAACATGTTCTCTTGAATATCCATTTTGCAAAAGTATTTGTACAAATAGTACAAGTATATGCAATTAATTCACATATTGTTGATGTCTACATATTATAGAGATGGACCTCTTCACAAAGTTAAGGCATGTGCACGTCATGATTATACCTGCTATAATTTGATACATATTTTTTTAAACTCCAACCCAGCCTCTAGAGATACTATTGCACCTAAGCCTAAAAAAGTAAGAAAGCTCAAGCCTAAGATTGTTCTTTTGATGTTGCTTGTACTCTTCCACTTATTTTGTTATTGCTAGCATTACAATTTGAAGGAGGGTTCTATTATTACTTAGGGTTGGGTACACATTAGGATTGGTCAGTGCCAATTGATCATGCAAGAATCAAAGATCATCTTCTAAAGTTGAATTAATGGCTAAAAGATGCTTCAGAGCTTTACTTTTATGTGGAATGAAAATGTGTATCATAGTTTTTTAGATGTGCTTGTAAAGTACTTCTAATGGACTTGTTGGCTTTGTAAATGGATGGTACACGTTGTGGGTGGGATGAGGACCAAGAATTTTGTTTTGCAATAGCCGAATTCTATGTGAACCTAGGCAATCTGGATTGTTGTGTCTATATGAATTTGGTAATTTAGTTTTTGAAGAGGATAGAATTTTAGAGATGATGCCAAAGGATACCATATTGTCGCCAATTCAAATAAATACTATATCAAAAAGTGGTAAAAAGAACCACACTAAAAATCAATTGCAATTCTTTTATCCACAGTTTTGGACATACTGCCAATGACTATAGTTGACTTCTTTTTTTATTTCCAATTGCAATTTTTTAAATTTTGGGGTGTGTAATATATTGTTGAAAAGGTATTTTTAAGACCTTTTCAAATGTACATTAAAAGCCCAAAATTTACAAAATTGCAATTGGAAATAAAAAAAAACAAGTCAACTAGGATTGTTGGCAACATGCATAGGATTGTGGGTAGAAGAACTGCAATCGATTTTCACTGCATTTCCTTTTTACCACTTTTGGGGATAGTGAACAAGTGATTTTATGTCTTGCTGAAATATGGTGGTAGCTTACTTGTAGTTAATTATTCAATGCAAGGAAAGCATATTTGGTAGGTGAGTTTATATGATACTTTTGCATGGTTGCATTACATTTATTTAACTAATACAAGTTTTAAGAGTAGAAAAGTACAAATGAAGACTCTAGGATATGTTCTATTGACTATGGAAAATTCAACAAGTGTTATATATATATATGAATTTCAAATGTGGTATGCCACTTTTGAATCCTTTGAAAGTTGCAAATGGAACTAAAAGCTTGCTAAAACTAGACCAACAAAAGAAGACAATACGGTAAAATGCATAGTATATAGGCATGAAAAGACTATTCAACATCTATTATCTGCTCGCAATTTTTGAGAATTGCCTTGGAAGCAACTATTGGAGGCAAACTAAAATTTACACAAACAACATTAGACATCAAATGAGGGATTCAATTTGCTCTACAGAACTACCACACTTGATGTTTTATAGTCTACATCAATTAATGAAAAAGGGGGGGGGGGGAGCTAGCTAATAGGAGGACAAGAACATTTGGGAGATCTAGTTTGGATAGAGAAATGACAATTGAAGGCTCCTTGAGCTCTCTACACCATTTTGTTTGGATAGAGGTCTAGGTAGTTTCTTTACTGTAGTGAACTCGTAGAATTTCAAGTATTGTCAATTTTGTATTGGCTTGTGAAGTATAGAGGCTTGTAAGGGTGGGTTGTTGGCCCTCTTACTCAAGGAAAGTTTGAGTGCCTTAGATGTGCCTTGGGTGTACACTCAAGGCCACAGTTTTTTTGACAGTGGTCTCACTTGATTTATACACTTATTCTTCAAAAAAGGTATTAGCATTATCTAACAAGTTATGGAATTTTGGATAAATCATTTTACAAAATTTCTTGAATTTTTTGTGATGCATTGCTTTACTTTCTCTTTACACCACTTTCTCAATATAATTCCAATGTTTGATAGTCTAGGTTCTACCTAGAAAATGCCTATAACTTTAGGTTTCTTCCTTGAAGCCAACAACATTAACAAAGTTAAAAAAATAAGTTCTATGGAATTGATAGAGGGGACACTATTTTCATTCAATATCTTTTTTACTAGGTATTTGTAATTCATAGAAGATACTAGGGATGTAGAAAATATCATCCACTCCAACACAATTGTCCTTCCAAAAGAAGGTTCCGTATTTGCTATATCAACACTAAGAAACTAAGGAATGGGAAGAAAAAGAGACTCAAACCCCTAGAAATACCTCCTTAGGAATCACATTGACAAAAATAAAAAAATGAATATCAAATTCTAACATTCAAAGCTTAAAATTAAAATCAAAGAATATCTCCTATTCTAGTAGTATATTATATTCCAAGTAGAAGATGACTCCTAGTCTCATTTGAGTGTTCTAAGACTTGGATAGGACATACAATGAGTGTATTGGTTTGTGCATTGGGTTTTTTTTTGGTCCTTTCAAACCTCCTAAACGACCAATGTCTCCAAATGCACTTTTGGAGTTGGAGAAGTTACCTACGGTCGCAATTAATTTATAAACTAGGGCTTCTTGTTGCTTTGCACAACTATTGATGATTGTGTTGCAAGGAAGAGAAATTGTTTTTTTGATTATTATTTATCTCTAAAGGAAATTTCCATCAACAACGCCAAAAGAAAAGACAAATACACTATTTTTTTTATTTATTTTTATTTTCCTCCAACACTACCATCTCCAAAGACCACAATTTCATATTTCAATCTAGGTAAACCCTCTCTGGTATAAACATCATTGATGATAAAATGGAGTTGGATAGTTGAATTGCATGAAAATCACCCATATGAGCACCTAAAGAAAAAATAATTCTCTTATATTGCATAATGTATATAAATCCTTCTTCTATGTACGTTGGATTAAAAAAAACCCTTCAAAACAAGACTAAATTCATTGTTAATAATTTGAAAAAAATTCACCAAACATCTTAGGCTTGTTCTTGGGTCTGACAAACTTGACCCCCAAGGTTGTTCATAACAAGGCTCTTCATAACTTTCACATCACTAAGTGACCTGGAAAGAATCAAAGTTGTCCATGCAAATATAAATATACAGTAGAAGGAAACAAGGTTTTTTGCGACTACTAATTGCAACTGGTTTTGTAATTGCTTGAGACATTTACAACTAGGTGACAATTTAGAGCCTATAGTTGCAATGGATAAGTTACACTAGTTGCAAAGCAATTGTAGAAATTTTCAAGGTTGTTTCTCATCCGACAGCCTACTTGAAAGTTCGTTGATGAACTCTTCTGGTGTGGTTGCTAATGTGGAAGTTATTTGTGTGCAAATGGTTTGCAACTAGCATGCAATTAGTTTTCGACTTATTTACAATTTGTCTATAATTCATAGATTTGTAGATTCAGAATTTCAAATCTATCTTTTTTTTTAGATTGCCAAATCCAAAAATTTCTCAAACTTTAAATATTTATAGATTTTTGTAGATTATAGAAATCTACAACATCTAGAAATATTAGAATTCTGTAATCAAAATTCATTATACAAGAATGCTATAACTTACAATTCTTATGTGTCTAACCAAAATACCGAATGGTATTCTTGACAGTTGATACGGCACAATTAATAAAAGACTGAATAGTAGTTGCATTTTAGTTGTTTACTAATTGCATGCTAGTTGTTTTCTAATTGCCCTTTAGTTGGTTTCTAGTTGCATGCTAGTTGTATTTTAGTTAAAGTCTAGTCATTTTTTAGTCATTCAAACTCTAGTCGAATTGTAGTTGCAATCTAATTGTACTATGACTGTAGTCTAGTTGTAGTCTAGTTGCATTGTAGTTGTAGTCCACTTGCAGTGCCGTTGCTTTTTAGTTTCACTCTAGTTGTATTGGAGTTGCTTTCTAATTGAATTGCTACCAAATGTAGATTATATGCAATTGGAGATAGACACATTAGACTCTACAAAATGTAAAATTGTCCATGTTAATAATTTTGATGAATATTAGATGTAAAAGACCTCACATCAACTCTTTTGTTACAGTCATTCTTGTAACTGTAACTACATTTTGTGACTACTTTGTGGCTATTTTGCAACTACAGTGTAACTATGTCAAAGTTGGTGCAAACACAGAGGATTGTAGTTGTAGGATAGTTGCATAGGACCGTAGTTGCATTTTAGTTGGTTGTAATGGACACATTTTTCTTCTAGTGATACTCTACAAGAAAGAATAATTTACAAATGAATTTTGATTTTTACATGTTTTGTATTGTTGCTTGAATTGAAGCATGTGCTTAGAGAAGCATGACATTTTCTACGTCTTAGAAATCTAATACAAAGTACATTAAATTATCTTCAAAAATTATTTTGTAAAATGTATTGTGTCCATCTAAAGAGATTATGGATGTACGTCCAACGAACAATGTTTTTAAGTGTTTTGTATTGTGCAACATTAGAAGATATTTGAGTATTGTGGAAGACCATTTTAGGGTGGTTCCCTATGTTGGGAACTAGTCAATAGTGTCCAAAATTTAAAAATATTAAAAAATATTAAAAATTAAAAAATAGTTTATAAATAGTTTTTATTATTATCTGCCATGGACATTGCGAAGCCACACCAACCAATTGCTATAGCCGAGTTCCCATAGTTTGAGAACTCATAGGAACTCGCGGTTTTCTAAAGTAGATAAATAATTGACACTCTATTTTACTATTTGTTGTTTGTTGTTTGGTGGAAAATTAGAATTTGTCATTACTATCAATATTTTTAAGTGAAATGTATTGTGCAATTGAATACCAATAGCAAATACTACATGTGTTGTGGTAGACTCAATTGAAAAGAAATGCAAACAAAAATGTGCCATTCAAAATTGTCAATGCTCTCAATGGCTAATGGTTGTTTTGGTAGTTGTAACTTATCAAATTAATATTCTTTATATTTCTCTTTTTCAATTTACTTTCAGAAAGTAATTCGATGTTTATAAATTTTATTTAAAATAATTATTCTGTTAAATGTTTTAATTAGTCTCCAAAGAGGTTGTGTTCAAGCCCTAATGCCGAGTAGGGTAACCCATGGTTGGGTAGCCTTTAACCTGCTCTAGGGGAGTTAGTAGGCTTAGAATAAGGTAAAACAACCCATTATGGACCAAATGTGGAGTTTGCCCTCTCGTCATTTCTAGAATTTTCCACTTTTTTTCCAAAGGAAGTTAAGTGATAGAAATGGCAAGAGCATTTGAAACTACATTTTTTCGACAAAGTGAGAATTTGTTATGAATTTTTGAAGTGTTCAACCTATCACAACCTAAAAGAGTTTGTACACTACTCCAAAACCAACAAAAACTGATCCATAACACTCATCTTACTCACCTATTGTAGTCACAATATTTTCAAACATAGAAGACTTGAAAAAGGCACTTCCTACAATGAACTAATACTAAAAAAATGAAAGTACCTATTGCGGTCACTAATTATTTCATTCCAGTTAACTAAAACATTGATTGTGGCCCAAATCTCAATAACTAAAAGAAAACCATAATGGAGTCATTCTTAGGAGTCTGCAATGGGTAAAAGGTCCTAATGGCTTGTTTTACCTTACATCTGCAAAGCGTGAGCAGGTGGTTCACTAGCGCCTGTTAGACTTTTGATGGGATAGCTACTTGGCCTCACGAACATGATCCAAATGTCTAATTCACAAAACTCTATAAGGATTTTTTTATGATCATTAGGGGAAGAAAAATTGGGTTACCTTTACTCTAGTCACCATGGAAATCATCCTTTTCGATACTAAGTGAATCATTTGCTTATAAAAATCCAAGAGCACTTGTTGGAGTTCAAACTACTATGTGAGACTTTCCCTTTTTACACAAAACTAATGTGCCATGTCCCATTGCCACAACCAAAAGAATAAAAATAATAGTTTTCTAATTTTCTAATTCCTAAAAACTTTGATATTCAAAATCTTTCACTAGTAGGTCTGAATGCCATGAAACAAAGTCTATCCACCCCTCGTCACAAAAAGTTGTCCGACTATACCAAACCGCCACTGAGGATGTATGGTCTAAAAGATCTCACCATAACAAACAAGACAAAACAAATCAAAACAAAACAAACTTTTTGGGAACATCCCTAGAATAGGCTACAATCTTCTGAAATCTAGATATTTTCTGAAAATTTCATGTATAGATCACAATCAATCATAACCTACCCTTATTTTGTAAGAAACTTGAATCTATAGTATTCTATAAGTGTACATAACATTAGAGCAACCTATTTTCCTATGCTATGAGACTTTTCCACCGCAAGGCAAAGACACCCCTTAGAGTTGGGCCGGTGGAGAGTGTATAGGACACCCACTCCTAGTCCGTTTTCCAAGCAATGGACTCCAAAATGTTTTTCTTATCAATTTTTTAACGTAAACTACTCCAAGTGAAATAGAGGCACCCCCCTAAATCACCTAAATATGCACTTTGAAATCCCCAATTGACCCTAGTACCTACTCTAAGAAATTTGGACAACCTCCTAGGCTTAACTTTGCCTACAATTGGCCATTGGAGCACCAAATGGGGCAAATTGTTGTGCTGAAATTAAATTTTAGTACACTACAATCACCCAAAATCCTAACTCACTTTCACAATTGACACCATGCACCTCCCTAATTCCATAGATTCAATCCCTATCACATCCACACATTCCTTTTAGGCCAATTATCTTTTCTCTCCTATTCCATCATTCAGATCCCAACCCTAATTTTATCCTCCAATTGGACAACACTTTCGCACTTGTCCCAAAATCCTAAAAAATTCAACTCAACCTCATGCCCCTTCTCTAGACATTCACATCCTATAAGATAATTCCATGCATGACCAAATGTTGAACCATTCATTCAAGATTTATAAGACACAATCATATTGTAATTAGCATTATATTTAGATTCAATTGGAATCACAAGAAAAAAAATGAAATACCCAAATAACTTGTCGCCAAATGGGCAGCAATCCTTATCACACTAAAATTGTTGCCCTAGCTTTGTCCTTGCTCCAAATTAGGCGAGCCTTATTTTGTTGAAAAGCTAACTTTTCCATCTTTCTTTTCACAAAAATTCACATCAATTCGCCTTGCCAAACTCCCACAGTGGCTCGCCAAAGTTGTCAGTCTTCCGTGGCGGAGGTAGCTTGACCTCCTCGCACTAAATCGGCCGCCGTGTCTTCTTCTTTGCTCAGAATTGATCAAGACTTGTCTTATTGGAAAGCTGGCTTTCCCTTCTTCACCCTCCCAAACATTTAGCTAATTTCGCACTTTCAATTTTCCGCAATGAGTCTCCGAAGTTGATAGTCCCCTCCAAATTCAAACAAACCCTAATTTTCTCCATTTCATTTCCCATCTGACCTCAATTCCATCATTCCTTCACCATTTTTTCTCCAAAGAATAGTGACCTACTCGACAAATTGTCCTACTTTGGTTCCCTCATCTTAGCTAGGGGAGGACACTCCCCGTGCTTTATAAAGTGACTTGCGGCGAAAAATAGGGTGGATTTAATTCATCATAGGTAAAATTTATAAAGATTTTACATTTAAAGAAGGGGACTTAAAAAGTGACATGTCTTTTATAAGTAAAATAGATACCCGAAAATTATGGTCCATTAATTATTTTTTAAATGTAAAATAGGGGCCAAAGAATAGGATCCAAGGAATTCTATTTACTAGGTTCAGTTATGGTTATGCTACAGTACTAGTAAGATACAGGTACTATACAAATCTGAAGTATAACTACAACATATCTTGTAGTCAGTCGATGAATGGGGTAGTTTCCATCTGTTCTGTCTGTTAAGTTTAACGACTACTGCTAGGGTTTAGGCGCGAACGATAATTTCGAGGTTGGGAGGGAGGCGCGGCAGCGTGTGTTCACGAATTTGTTTGCAAATCTGGGTGCGGTTGAGGGTTAATCACGCGATGAGTTCTCCAGCTTCTTGAGTGACGGCAGCGTGTGTTCACGAATTTGTTTGCAATCTGGGTGCGGTTGAGGGTTAATCGCGCGATCAGGGGGGCAGCTTGTTTAGGGACGGCAGCGTGTGTTCACGAATTTGTTTGCAATCTGGGTGCGGTTTAGGGTTAGTCGCGCGATCAGTTCTTCGGCTGAACCGTGGAGGCTGCTCTTGGGGATGGCATGCGCTTGGTTGTGGGTGCGCGATCAGATTGGTGGTGGGCTTAGGGTGAGGAGGTGAACGAAGGGGTCGGCGATTCCTTGTGCGGGGGCGCTTGCTTATGTGTGCGCGACCAGTTGTTTGTGCGCAATCAGTTGTGGAATTCTGTTTTGGGGTCAGCGGCGTGACAAAGGTGTTCCCGATTCCTGGTGCGGGGTTTGCTTTTGAGGGGTGCGCGATCACCGATTCCTGGCGCGGGGTTTTGCTTTTGCGGTGTGCGCGATCAGTTCTGCCTGGTGCGGGGTTTTGCTTTTGCGGTGTGCGCGATCAGTTCTGCCTGGTGCGGGGTTTGCTCTTGCGGTGTGCGCGATCAGTTCTGTCTGGTGCGGGGTTTGCTTTTGCGGGGTGCGCGATCACAGATTCCTGGTGCGGGGTTTTGCTTTTGCGGTGTGCGCGATCAGTTCTGCCTGGTGCGGGGTTTTGCTTTTGCGGTGTGCGCGATCAGTTCTGCCTGGTGCGGGGTTTGCTCTTGCGGTGTGCGCGATCAGTTCTGTCTGGTGCGGGGTTTGCTTTTGCGGTGTGCGCGATCAGTTCTGCTGGGGTGTGCAAGGTTCACCAGCGTGGAGGATGGTTTTCGGGATTGTTTTAGCTTGCTTGTTTGTGCGCGATCAATTGTGGTGGTGTGTTCAGGTCAGCGGCGTCACGGAGTGCGGGTGTTGTTCGTGTGTTCGTTTGTGCGGGTGTGTTTGTTTGTGTGGGTGTGTTTTCTGCTAGTGTGTTCACGACGGTGCTGGGGAATCTTCGGGCGGGGGTTCTGTATGCCTGCGATTTGTTCTGGACTCGTGTTCAGGGCACGGCAGCGTGACGAAGGTGTTTGCTCTTGCTTGTGGAGGGGTTGTTTGGGTTTAGGGTTGTGGAGGGGTTGCTCTTGCTTGTGGAGGGGTTGGAGTCGCTGAACATGGCTGTGGGCACAAACCAGTTGAAGTGCTTCTTCAAGTGCAACCGGTTGGCCCTAAACCAAATGCTATTCCTTATGCAATTTTTTTGAATGCATGTGCACATCTTGGGGCCTTGTAGAGCTGAATGTAGAGCTGAAAGTAGAGCTGAAAGGAGGACTTCAGTCACATTTGTGTGTGAGGGATGCACTTGTTCACATGTATTGGAAGTGTGGCATCTTTTTTGATGCATGACTGTTTTCTGAGAGGCTGCTGGTTTTGTCAATCAGACTTGTGACTTGTGATTTATGGGGTGCAGTGTAATCACTTGGAATGTGATGATTGGTGGATTTGCAGAACATGGTTGTAGGAGTGAAGGAGCTGATCACTTCTCCAATTGGTTTGGGGTGACTATGAGTCTCATGTACAAGTAGACATTTGTGTCATAGACTCTAAATTTTTTTTCACATGTGTTGGATGGCTTAGAACTGCAGCTTGTTGCCATAGTTCTTGTAAATGATTTGTAATGTTTGTGTTTTTTAACACCTTTAGTACATTAAACTCTTTCATTACTTTTTCATTTGTAATGTTTGTGTTTTTTAACACATTTTGTACATTAAACTCTTTCATTATTTTGTCATTTGTAATGTCTTGCTTTTATTTAGCATTTGTGCATGTATTTGTCTTCAAGTATGCATTCTAATGTAAACACATCCATTTTTTGCCTTAAAGTTGAATCTTGTGGGTGTACAGGGCATATCTTGTCACTTTAATTCTCATTACTTGTTAAATTAGTTTTGTTCTTTATAAAGAAAATAGCCTCCAATAAATTCAGCCTATGTACGTATTATAAGTAAAGATAGGCATGATAATATGGGCTCTAGGGGGGTTTATAAGTAATTATAGGGGCCTGAAAATTCAAAAAAATAAATAAATACCCCCCCTAAAAATACCCCAGCGCCGCACGTGGTACCCAGAAAATACGAAGAGTGTCCTCCCCGGGCATCTTAGTTTCTAGCTTTTGATGCTTTAAAACACCCATAATCACAAAATTGCTCTCAAAACACACATGCACAAGAAGTTGGGAAAATTGAGAGAGAGAGAGAAAGAGGGCTTCAAATCCTAACTTCCTATAACCAAACTTTCTTAACGGATTAATTTTGCCTAACTACTTTCATTCTATACTAATTTACTATAAATCTACTAATTTGGTTCAAAATGTGCCAAATTAGTGAAAATTGTATTATGTTATTGTAAATCCGCTACTTTAGTGTAAACTATGCTAATTTAGTGTAAAGCACCCCAAATTACTGAAAAACACTCTAAATTACTGAAAACTTCATATTTTAGTGTTTCTAGCACTATTTTAGTGTTTTACTCAATACACTAGTGTTTTAGTCATAGTTTTTAGTTTAACTAACTTCTTTTGTGTTTTTATTATTTATTATTTTTTGTGGTTTTTATTTTACTTCTAGTTTCCTTTCGTATTCCTAGTTTTTTGTTTACAATTTGGTTTTTCATTTTTTTTTTCATTTTTTCATCATTTTACCATTAGCCTAATTTGGTTACTCTACCAAATCTTGCTTAACATCTTTTTAATTTTAGATCTCCATTTTTTCCCTAGAATTTCCCCTACTTTTCTCCTAATTGCATTTTCTAGCATCTCGTCCTAACCTCTTGAAGTTTTCATTGCTATCCAGCATAAAAAACTCCCTCACTGATGGTTGTGATTTAATCCAAAGTACTAACATTTTCGGACTTATAAATTCACACCTAATATTTATATTTTTGAATTTTTCAATAGTGAACCAATATGGTGGTTCACACATGCCTCATGTCAAAACAATAATGACTTTTTACATAGCACAACTCCCGATATTAAGAGTCAAGTGCTATACATAGTTTTTATCCATGAACAATTCTTTTGCTTTGTATAATTGTATTCAACCTAGCTATAGATGATTTCAAAATTTTCAAAGTGGTAAATCAATCAATATGAGAGTTAGTATTGATATGAGACCTTTTTTGAAGTGTGTTGAAAATTGCTCCTAGAGGTAATGGACCTCACTTGTTCCCATCCCACAACACGACAAAAAAGGAATTGTTACACTTGTTATCGCTTTCATTAGGAGAAAAGTATTCAAACAAAGCAAAACTATTATAAGAATCAACATCACAGCTCCCATCCGTCAACCTAGCCGTAAGTTAAGTTGGACGTTGTGAACTTGACAACGCCATGGCTTTACCACCCTTTTGCTCCTGCTCCTGCTCCTGGTGTGTGTCCCGGCAATAAGTTACTTGCAGTAATCGTAGCAAACTACTTCAAAGCATGGAGCAGTAACTTATGCTTTAAAAAAATAGAAGTTAGTGTAAAAAAGCACCCAGTAACTAAACCTTTCGTCTTTAGCAATATCGTACGTTCAGGTCTGATTCAGCACATTGGTGCCGAAATAATTTAATTTTAGAATTTTGACAATTTAGCAGGTGGATAGGAATTTTTTGCTTTTCGGCACTTTCACCTAATTTTGGATTGATTCCTTCTATTCATGCGTAAGTGTGTTCCTTTTTCTAATTTTCCTTAGGAATAATTTTTTCAGATTTTTAGAAACAATTGTCAATAATTTATTTATTTTCAACATTTTCCTAATTTTCCCGAGTTATTTACGAAACTAACCTACAGGTACGGTATAGTGGTAATAGTAAAACTCCCGTCAAACAAGAGTAACCTCCAAAGTCCCAACCAGCTACCACAACACACAAGCTCAAAGGTTCGATAACAGCCTAACTTCAAGTATTCTAAGGTACTGGCCCACTATATCATTGTCTGCCTGCATAGCAATCAAAACTTGCTGTTTTCATCCCGAATACATCCTGAATATTCATCTGGTTCTGTAGGACTTCACTGTAGGACTTCAACAGGCTATTCAGTCCATATTCTCCTCGGTTCACTGTTGCATTGCAATAAGTTTGTGCTAGTATTAAGCTTACGTTAACTGAAGTTTTTCAATCGATGGCTCTGTTAACTGGAGCTGCTCTCGAAGGAACGAAAAAGCCAAATGAATACAATTGGTTCCATTGTAACAGTAACAGTCTAGGCTGTGATATCAAGTAAACTCCAGGTGGTGGTATAACTTAGTTAGTTGGTAATTGCCCACCAATTAGATTCATTTGTTTCTGGCAGCTTGTTAATTAGTATTTTACTCACTGCCTCTAATATGGTCATTAGAACACTCATAAAAGAGCAGGTTGTATTAGATATTGGAGGCTCAATAAGGTAGAAGCACCAGAAGTCAATCATTTAAGCAATTTTGGAGCAGATCATGCAGAGTATGTATGAGGTGGCAGAAATTTTTCCCATGTACAAAGATATGAAATATGGGGATAGCAAAATTTTCAGAATTTTATTTCCAAAATTGAAATTACTGTGAATTCCGGGAGCCAAAAAGTGCATTTTACTAGTAGCCAATGTCTAGAGTCTTCCAATTCTAATCATTCAATTTGCTCATTACTTTGAGACCTTATTAGTCCCTACCTTGAAAAGGACAAAAAAACACCTTCTAATCTTGAATTTTAGCCTAAGGTTGGAAATAGTGCATCCTACAGGTTGGATACTGGGCGTGGTTGACAATTGGTGCTTCTACCTTAGGTGTTAAAGCCTTTTGATTCCATAATCTCATAAGATTCTCAAAAACCTTTTTAGGGGTTTTCAAGGGTGGGAGGGTGGGAACTAGTACAATAATCTACTAGTGCAATTTTTAATGACATATCATGTCCCAAGTATCCATCCATCTTAATTTCGAATTTTAAACTTCTATTGCTGTTCATGTAGAAGTTTGAATGCATTTCAAGACTATATGCTATGTTCTAGTAAAACAAAACAAAACAAACAACCTCATTCAATGTATGGATTCCAAGGATGTACATCTACACTTTTGTCCTATTGTACTACAAAAAAAAGCACTCCATTGTGGCAATATCATTGCAATGGGGTCACAATCGAATATTGAAAGTATATTGTTGCAATACTACAACAATATATTTTCAATGGGTGTATTGAAAATATACTGTTGAAGTACTATTTCCAGTACTACAACAATATACTTTCTATATTCTACTGTGACCACATTGAAACAATACTGCAACAGTATTGAAGCAATGGGGGGATACTTTCCTCTTGAGTGAGTGAGTAGTCCTAGAGAAGGATTGTCATCCATCGGACACTTAGGGTTGCGTCATCCTTGTAAGGTTTACCCCAACTCGGTAACAAACATGCAAATAGTGAAGTAGAAATTGCGAGGTTCAGATACCCCTGGTCGTAGTGGACCACATTAATTTTTCACTCACTGCAATTGAACACCACCAGCAGATACTACGTTTGCTGTGGCAGAGTCAATCGAGGAAAGACACAAACAAAAATTCTGTGTGCTTTACCTTGATTCGAGCAATAATTAGACACCCACAAAAGATGCCAGTTTCGTGGAGAGACTGAACACAGTGAACAGTGTCCTATGATCAATATGTAAGATATATTTCTACTGTAAGACCTGTCCTCATTCTAATCAATTAGGAGGTAGAGCTCCGCTAACGATTAATCTAAAAAGCTATGTCCCGCGAGAATAAAGGACAAGCACCCCATTTGACTGGCTCTCAAAGCAGAGTGTAACTACTGAAATTGCTGGCATCTATAGAATAGGGGGAATGCTACCTCCTAGCACCTTCAATGAAATACAGTGCCGGCATAAATCTGCGGCATCGATGTACACCAAGGAAGTGTATGATGCGATTTCCTCTGATGGATGTCCCAGATTCTCCGAAAATTGTAGGCATGCGGCAAGAGAATGCGAGGGACGTTAACACAGCTTCTCGTAGAGCATCTACGCCATGAGCATTGGGCCCTTCGAAAGACTTTTAACTTGCTTACAAAGCAACTCTTTTGTTGGTGTACTCCTTCACCAGCACTGCTTGCGCTTCTTGGGGCACAGCACCATGCTGATAATACTCCATTGTGAATTCTCCCTTACCCTGTCAACAGGGATGGTCATCTGTGTTCAGAAATCGCCTTCGTGGTTTCCAAGATAAAAAGGATGTCACGACAAAAACGAGTCCAAACTCAATGAGACGTAAGTTGACTACAGGTAAGGCCAAAGTTGAATGCCCGGACGTGTACCTGTGTCATAGAGCGCAATCCAGTCGAATAGCCAAACATGTTATTCAAAGGTACCTGTCCGACATAAAATATAATATTAGTGATTGAAAACTTCCCGAGAGTTATTCCATGGCACGTTACAAAATGATCGGCTAAATATCCAGAATGGATGTTGACCAGGAAAGATATTGTACCTAAGAGGACAGAAAAGTGCAAGAGGAGAAGAGGGAAGCGAAATCGATGTACAACTTCGTACTCTAGAAATTCTACAATTCAGTTAATTCAAATATAATGAAGTAACTTGCAGTAAATGGTACAAAGTTAAGGTCTACATTGGAGCTCACGACCCAAGGAACATACATGATGGCACAAACACCTAAAAAAGGAGTAAAAGACTAGTTGGGTCAGATGCTCACATGTGCCAAGACAACAGCATCGTCGCCCTCTTGGTCGCTACCTACAATAATGCCTTTCCTCCTGTCACAATGTCCATGATTACAGCATCTGATGAGCTCACTAGTTTCAAGTCTCAAAGTATCACAAGATTGAACTACTTTTACAGCTTTGCAATCACTATGAGCTTTTAACAAAAGGATCAAAACAGAAAACAGAAACGCAGTCTAGATCTAATTTCAACAAATACCAGACGAGCAAAAAATGGCAGACATAGTCTTCTCAATGCAGCATATGTGAAAGTGAGGGATACAAGAAATGCTAGAAAGCCTACCTGTTGATATCCCCAATAATTCCACCCTGGAACTCTACAGGAGCTCTAAGCTCCACAAGCATGACCGGCTCTAGAATAACAGGCTTTGCTGCCGCGTAACACTGGAACACAAGAAGCAGAAACTACATTAGAAATCATGAGATCTTGTTACCCTCCAAGCTATTCAGGTTTCACGAGAAGCAGTATTAGGACACAGCAACGATCAGTAGAAAAAATTACGCAAATGATCGTTAGAAATTGGATCTTAAGTGGCGTAAAAACTGCACCTGACGGAATGCATAAAGAGCAGCCAGCTTGAATGCCAGCTCACTGGAGTCTACAGCGTGTGAGGCGCCATCAGTCAAAACCACTCGCAAATTCTCCACAGGATGACCAATCAAAGCCCCTCTGCACAGCCAAGGATGAGCCAATGCACCAATCAGAAGTAGCTCATACAAGTAGCATAAGAATTAAAATCCAAGTCAATTGAAGTCCAAACTGC
The DNA here is from genome assembly GCA_963920665.1 of Straminergon stramineum. Classification (NCBI taxonomy): domain Eukaryota; kingdom Viridiplantae; phylum Streptophyta; class Bryopsida; order Hypnales; family Calliergonaceae; genus Straminergon; species Straminergon stramineum. The sequence goes on from OY987272.1 coordinate 18,884,526, forward strand.
AGCAAGGAAATGGACGACGAATATGACAATACCTCTGACCAAGTTCTTTGTCGAATAATTCACCAAACAAGAAAGTTGATACCTGTTATAATAGCATAAAAACAACCGTCCCTATTACCTGAGATTCCTACTTAGGTAATGAGCACTGAATAGTTCCACTCAGAAATAATAAAAGAGAAGGTTGCACATACGAGTTGCTAGCTTCAATGAAGCCTTTTTCGATAGCCGCAATAAATTGAGAGGGGACAGCTTGCCCGACCATCATATTCTCGAACTCAAATTTCTTCTCACTTGCTTCTGGCAGGGGTTCAATATAACTATCCAGCAAACCCAAAACCAACATAGTAAATGAAAACGTCAGCATACCACTATTAAGAAACAAAGAAATCTGCACAGCAAAGACGATCAAAGTAATCAGAGTCAAAATAAAAAGTTTGCTCATATACCCTACAACGCGACCATATTGGCCCTGTCCACCACTTTGCTTCCGATGGAGATAATCGAACTCTGCGCGCTGGGTTATGGTCTCCCGAAAGTTCACTTGTGGCTTTCCCACTACGGCATCTACCTGCAGAGAAGTGAGTAAATTAATATCTTCTTCGAAACACTAAACTACCTGAAAGAGTTCCTCTCATACGTGCATTGCAATATAGTGGGCGGCTGCCAGCTTTATGATTCAAAATCACAACCAAACACTCATGAGCCTTGGTGGCATTGCCAACAAAGACAACGCAGGAGAGGGTGCATTGAAGGCATGAAATAGGGGTCAAAAACCTTGTATTCACGGCGAATGCGTTCAACATATATGTCGAGATGTAGTTCTCCCATTCCAGAAATAATGGTCTGCAAAAAAACGACCAACCTCCTCAGACACATCCTCTCACGACAAATATGCAACTCACAGACCAAAAGCATTCTTGCTTAGTAATAGATAAGGGAGTTGTACATATCACGACACCTACAATGTTCTCGGAGTAAGAAGAAACCAATCAGCAAATCGACTTACCTGTCCACTATCTGGATCCAAGCTGACTCGGAATGTTGGATCCTCTTTCTGAAACCGATTTAGAGCCTTTGAAAACTATCAACCCACAGTACAATAACAACATGAGTTCTACTTCAAATGGGCGCATGGGATTAAGGTTGTCTCGTTACTTAAGGTGCCTAAAGCTGAAGCATAATTTAGTTTTGCATCTCATCAAGCTTTCCAAATGGCTTTGTCTTTCTCGAAAACTGGAAGGATGATCAGACCTGAGGGCCCACATCTTTTGAGGCAGGAGCAATGGCAAGTGACATCACAGGCTCTGGAACATTCATTGATGTCATGGTATACTTCACAGATCCATCCGTAAAGGTGTCACCGGAAGAACATTCTACACCAAAAACAGCAACAATTTCCCCAGCGCGGGCTTCTTGGATGTCCTGACATACAACTCACAAAGGCAATGCTGAGAAAAGACACACCACGACAGTAACAATTTAGTGCACAACAAATGCAAAAGCTGCTCATACGTTCCGAAACTCCCCCAAATCAAGTTCTATTCGTCAGTAAATGAGAGACGCCAACTAACCTCCATATCATCAGAATGCATTCGCACTAGCCTAGGCACTTTCACTTTTCTGCCCGTGGTAGAGTTGATGATAAAGTCACCCCTTCGCATTGTCCCCTCATACATCCTGCGAATTGATAATAAGGTCGATCACATTGATCCATTTAACGCTAACGTATAATCATAATGAAAAGACACTGAACTAATCGTCTGCAAGATGATAAGAAAGAAAAAGATCTCACAATAATAAATGGTCACATTCAAAACTCTCGGGTAATCAAGTGACAAAACAACATAATACACATAAATGAGGAATGCCTCGTAAATGCAAGGCTCCACACTCACTAAAATGAACACACAGCCGGGATGAGCCCTGAAAATCAGCAAGGCAACCGGCATCACTGTATGCAAAGCGACACAGTGAGGTCTCAGACAATATTGCACACCTCAGGTATGTAAGTTGGCCAAAACGACCCTCTTCCAGTTTGAAAGCCAGTGCAACAAGCTTACCATCTGGAGATCCAGTGAGTTCCACCTGCAAAAAAGGATATCATTTTACCGACAGCAAAATTGCAGAACAATAAAGTGCCAAAGTGGAGACCACAATGAACAAAACGAGACAGGGTCACGCAAAACTAGAGCTTCTCAACACAGACCATGAAATTAGACAACACATTGAGTGTATATACGTGAATTCCTCAAAGTCGTACCCCAAAAAACACAATACAGGATTGCAAATTCAGTACACGAAAGAATTGCTGTCCAATGCAGCCAGACTGCTAATGCACATCGCCATTGCAGATGAAAGTGTGTAAATTTACCTTTTCTTCCTTCTTGTTCTGATCAAGCGCACAATTGCTAACCTCTAGTGGATTGGGCAAATACTCCACAACACCATCTAAAAGAAGTTGAACTCCCTGTAAAAGCAAGTAAAGGCAAACTCTACATCGAATTAGAGCATTATCTTGCACTACTAGCAACAATCACCAACTGGAACTCAAATACCAAATGACTGTCCAATGAGCCCAATGAGCCCAATGAGCCCAATGCCACAAATAAGCAAATGGACGAGGACATCGTACTGATTTTGACAGAGTCTGTGAATAGACCATCAATATTGATTCTCTTATCCAACGTAACATGATTCATGGGAGAAACAATGTCAACCATAGACAATTCTAGAAATCCATGCCACGTAACGAATCCACAACGAATGCAAGAGGAATGATTTCATACCTTGTTCTTAAATGCACTACCCATAAATACAGGTATAAAGTGCAGGTTAAGAGTGGCTCGTCGCACTGCAGCCTACAAGTGCAAAATGTTTATCTCAATATCAGATTAACTTTACGTTATAACAAATTCCTTACAGAAGTGCAAAATGTATCCAAGACATAGAGCAACACATAACATTTACTTCTCCGCGCACAGGCATGTCACTGAAATGCATGAATAGTCAATACGTAAAGCTGAAAAGCTAGGACAGCCAAGGCTAAAAATTCAAGATAGATACACATAAAAGAAAGGCAAATTCAAAACCTACCGAAAGAACAGCAGCCGTGATTGGTTGGTCGTTGAGAAATAAATCTGCCAGCTCATCATCCACCTCTGAAACAGACTCAATAAGCTCCCGCCTTTTCTCAGCCACTTCTGCTGCAATCTCACTTGGAATGTCTCCCTTCAGAACTTTCTCTCTGTATTCGCAAAGGACACGTTAATCCAGCAGCTGAGTTATATCAAAGCTTACCGAGTACTCAACACTCAAATAGATAACAATAGCAATAGAGGTATAAGAGATGAGCAACACATTTATAGAAAAACGCCCAGCAAGAGCATTTTCTAGCACAAGACATACCCATGAGCACCCTGAAAGTAGTAGGCTTGATTGTGGACGAGGTCAACCAGGCCCTTAATTTGATCTTCCAACCCGATGGGATATTGAATTGCTGAACAATTGTGTTTCAACTTATTCCTCACCTGCATCCCATTCGAAAAAATGGAAATTCATATTACATACTTGACGATACATGGTACGTTTATATTATATTCTGGGCAAAGCACAGTAATGGTGACAGACTGACTATCAAAAGTGATGGAACTCCCAACGTGTAAGCATAACACTCAAAAGGCAGTAGTATGATCATGCTTCGAAGAAAAATAACCTGATCAATAACTTTCCAAGGATCTGCTCCCGATCGATCCAATTTATTGATAAAGGCAACGCGTGGAACATTGTATCGCCTCATTTGCCGATCAACTGTAATGGATTGACTTTGCACGCCTCCCACACTACAAAGAACGAGCACCGCTCCGTCCAGCACGCGAAGAGCTCTTTCCACTTCAATTGTGAAATCGACGTGACCCGGCGTATCGATGATGTTGATCTGTGCCCACCAGAATATACAGAACTTTTATCAATAATGCGTCTGAGAAATACACGGCACGTAGGAATGTAAATCGGCGCAAATGAAGAAAAGTCATTGACAGTTTCTGCTACACCCTTCACAAAGCATAAACCACAGAAATTCCTAAATCCTGCACTAGTTCGGAACTACATGCGATGTCACAAGTGCTTCATATGAATCAACCATCCAAAAGTCGACAATCATGTACTTGACAGTGTGCAGCTTCCATAAATCCACCTAGTTAATGAATTCAATAACAAATGCATAAAAAGTAGTCATTTGATGCTAACTTTAAGAAAATCTGCTTGTCCCGGAGTAAAGATTTCTTGTAGCAGAACAGCAGCGCAAAGCATGAAACTCACTCGACTGCAGAAACTATGTAATTAAAATTTGCCACGCTCTGTGTCACTAAAACGCACAGATCGGAGCACGATAAGAAACAAAATTTCCGGGATACAATAATCTCACACTCCTTAAATTTCTCATCTGCAGGTTAGAAAGAACATATCTAGAGCGTAAAAGATATAATCGCGGTGAGAAAAAACTCAGCAGCAGCTCCACATGCTCCACATGACTATGTAAACCGTGCTCGGTGCACTATTTAACACGGCTGGCGAAACCCTAGAGTATCGAGATTAAAATTTCTCACGATCTGTATCACTGAATTGCACCGATTGGAGCATGAAAAAATAATTTCAAAAAATCCGAGTTATAACAGCTTTCCTTTCTCACTGCTCCTAAAATTTCTCTCTCATCTGCTGGGTAGATAGAACCAATTCCTGGCCATTTAGGGAAGCGAACCTGACTGTCGCCCCAAGTACAGTATGTGGCAGCGGACTGAATGGTAATTCCCTTCTCCCGCTCCAGGTCCATTGAATCCATCTTGGCCCCAACGCCATCCTTCCCGCGCACCTCATGAATCTCATGAATCTTGCCCGTGTAAAAGAGCACCCGCTCCGTCAGAGTCGTTTTCCCCGAATCAATGTGCGCGGAAATTCCGATGTTTCGGATCTTTTCCATACTCTCGCGCCATGATTGCTCCCGCGTCTCGACAGGGTTCGCAACGCCGGTGAGATGGCGCCTCAGAAGGCCACAAGGGGTGAAATCGAAGCAGGGCCGAATGGAATGGCGAGGAGCGAAGGACCAGAGGGAGGAGGCAAGAGCAGTTTCGTAAGAAACAGAGAGGGAGGAGCGCGCGAGGGCCAGGAGACGAGTCGTCGTGGCCCGCGCCATCGCTGCGATTAGCGCTGCGACGAAGCGCAATCTCGGAAACACAACGTCGGTTACCAATGTGATGCAATGCAGGGTTTAGGGTTTAAGGCCCGCATAACCCGCAGAGATCCGACCCGACCAGGTGAACATACCCGGAAAGATATCCGATTGCTTATCTGATGCCGAAGAAAATGAGGGATGAAATTAAATATTCATCCCAATAGTGGGCGTCACTCACTCCTCAGTCCTCACTCACTCCTTAGCCTAGGGTGATGGAAAAAAACAGGTTTTCTCTTGAAAATAAGGAGAGCCACCAAGTGGCCAAAATCTTGCCTAATAAATTATAATTTTTCATAAAGTTCATTTGGCATTCATATTAATTGTTGTGGAGAATATTATTTAACAATTTGATGTTAGGATGGACCATAGCATATTGGGATCAGATCATGCATTATTCCTAAATGTGCTATGTTGTGCCAAGTAGTAAGTGACAATTGTGACTAATTACATCCTAATTATCAACTTTTTGAATTTTAATGTGGATCATACCAATTTACTAGATGGCTGATTATTCATCATTGATGCTAGATAACCAATTTGGTCTAGCAAAAGTTACAAAATTGAATTTTCAATAAATTCCTATATTCAAAGCATTATTGATGAGATTGAATAATATTTGAAACAATTAGTATGATTTTGTTAGTATGATCTCATTTCATTCAACCAATTGAACAATGTTGAAAAATTTTAACTATTTAAAATTTATAGGCATCAAATTGCATGTGACAACAACACAACTTCTCAAGTAAGTGAAAACATATCACATGAATAGCATAGTGATAGCAAAAGGGATGTGACAATAGATAGTTTGAACTTTAACAACCCTAATTTTAGTAAGATAAAATTGACTCTTACTTGCCTACATTGTAAAATTTTGACATTTTTAATCTACACTTCACTCATTCAAAAGAAAAAAGAATGAATAAATTTGATCTTAAGGCTAAATGACAACCTATCACCAAGGTACTTTGTCATAAATGATCTGATTTCTAGGCCAATAGGTGTATTCTTCATTTCTACAATAATTTTGAAAGCCATCCATTGGACACTTTTTGCCCTTGGCATTCTTTCAAAGTTAATTTTAAAATAGATACATGGACAACTACCAACACCCAAGTTGACATCCATAAGAAATAATGAGCTATGAAAAGGGTTCATGCATCTCTCCCCTTGTGAACAAAATTGGCCATTAGGGATACAGGAATAAAGGAACATGGAGGTTGGACTTCTCTCCACTAGTAGGTGGCAATGTCAGGGAATGAATCACCGGTGGATGGGAAGAAAGAACCAATATGTTGCCAGATCCACTTAATAGAGAATTCCATCAACCACATAATTTAGTAGGAAGGTGGTTTGTGATTGAAAGGATATGGTTGCATCTTCCTCGTGGGGGTTCCACCTTTCATAGGATTCAATGATTCCATCCACCAAGCCATCTTCCTGTCTTTGACACCTACTAAAAGCCAAGGAAAAGGCGGCAATCTCTCATTACAGATTAATGTACACAGGTGGGTTCGGCAAAGGACGTGGCATAGCCATTTGCCAACAATTCTCCAACCCAAAAGGAAGATTACACTGATCAGTGCTTATGCAGAATCAGGTATAGTCTGCTGGCGAGTCGGCTCTAGAGGAAATCCTTCATGGGGTCATCATGGTGCACCTTCTTCATCCTGTAAGCTTCCATTTCCTCTTGTGTGACCTGGAGCAAACAAAATTTAACAGCTATTAGTATGTAACGAAATCAAACCCTAGAACAAGTCCTGATCCCTCCAGGTACATGGGTCAGTGACTCGTAATTAATTAAACAACATCCATCTTAAAAGCTCACCAGCAACGCATCAATTCCAGAAAATAGTATGCAGAAATGATGTATGGAAGTGAAAAATTAACCCGGAAGTGTCCAAACGATCAAAAGTAGACGCTTCCATATGAATAAGAGTTGACATAAATCATTAAGGGAGCTCCTGGGAAAGTAAAAAAATATACGTATAGAAAGAAGAAATCATGCATTTTTTAACAGATAGAATATACCAAAGTGAACTTTCTATTTTCAGCTGGGGCATGCCTGTACAGCTGAATAACAATTAAACGGAAGGATGGACAAATTCATACCATTGATTGAATATCGTTACATCACACAGTCAGCAGAGTGTAACGAAAGATAAGAAGAGCAACACTTACATCATTGCTGTAAGTTACATTGTACTTGCGCTTCCTATCATCTTTCTCTTCTCGTAACCTCTCATCCTCCTGAAACAAAGCCATTGGTTATAAGTAAAAGTAGCTCAAAGTTAGCTTGCTCATGACTTCAAAGTTTCAATGCAATTCGCCTATTCTAAAACATTTCAAATAAAAGACATGCATACAGAAGAAGAATTCTTACCTTCTTCAAAGCTTCCTTCAGCTTCTTTTTATCAAGCACCACGTCCTCAGGCACCTCCGAACCCCAACTGGCCAGATTCTTCTCCACCTTTTCAGTGGGTTTCTCTTGGAGAGCTTCCTTGCGTTCGATATTGGTTCGCATCAACTCAGCAGAAGCCTCAGCAGCCTCAATTCCAGCTTGACCTGTGCAATAACTATTCCTCGTAAATTGTTTGCAACACTTGTATCCCCATTGATGGTCCTTCCACCATGAACCCCACACAGTTGAATGATTGTTGATGAAAATATCCTCCTCGTATTTGCTCTTGGGCACAGCTTTCTCCTGCAATGAGTATGGAATGAGAACTTAACCCTAGAAGGACGGGCCCATGGCCACTGATTTCAAGCCTCACTGTACATCACTCTGTCTGCTGCCATTCTGCAACTAGATATGAATGAAAAAATTTATGTTTATTATTCGAATATGAAGCCATATGTCTACTACATGTCATAAAATTTTCAATTTTTTGGGAGAAAATTTAAAATTACTGTGAATTTCTTAAGAAAAAATGAAGAAAATTCATATCAAATATAGAATATACTTGAAATATCTGAAACTTTCACCATAGATGTATATAGTGTATAACATCATGGTATGAACCAAAGTTTCCATGCCACTCTAAAATTAAAAAATGAACAGACCATAGTTATAAGCCTAAAGTTCATATTGCTATAAAAGATTGAAAATTTTTCAAAATTTCCAAATGGAATAGAAACTATACTTGATAAGCTTCATTTCATTAGTTGGACTGAAATTAAAAACATATCATTTATGGCTAAAATTCACATCAAGAGTAAATAACTAGAAATGGACAAAATACACTGGGTGATCTGTGGATTAAGCATCTTCTTCTTTAAAAAATTCAATAATACCATAATGAGGGAGTTTGCAATACTATGTACTTTGGAAAAAAATAATTGGATGAAAAAACGTTTTTTTCCATCCTCCAGTCTTAGGTGAAGTCATCCAAACGGACATTTCGTGTCCGCAGCAGCATTACAGGGTTAACTCACTAAATTTGACATGCGCACAGATATAGCTGCGCAAACAATGTAGCTGACGGAAACCATAGAAGGAACAAAATTCACAACGGAGAATAGAAACACAAAATTGAACTCATCATTCACCAATAATAGATGTAAATTAGCAATCTTTCTAATGCAAGCGAATACAGGGAAGGACCTCTAATTAGGTTCATGATGTGCCAGAAACGGTAACGTTGAAGCATAAGCACCTCAATATCATTCACGGATACTCTGCAGAGTCCGTGAAGACGACATAAGTAATTGAAGTGCTGTAACTGGCATTACCCTTCCAGCCAGACCAATAATCCACTTAAGGAATGAGACTTTGAAGCATACCTGTCCCTTGATTATTCGACCTGCCTGGTCATACTCGATTTGCCTCTCACTTTGACCCAGCAACAATTCCATCGGGGGAATATCTGCAGACGCTGCATCGCCATACTTGTTCATGATATCTTGCTTAGTTTGTTTCTTCAATGTGTCCTTCTTGACCTTAAACTCCCTGTATAACAGTTCTGCTTGGGAGGGTGCAGCCTGGAGGTGAATGTCTTGACCCATTTCGAACGCTTCCCAAGCGTGTATGTTGAGTTGCTTGAACTCATTGGACTGGCCGGAAATCCTATTTTGATTGTCACCCTGATAACACATACCACAATTTCCTTTTTGAGATTAACCAAAAGTAGAAAAAAAATAACTAAAAATTATGCAGCAACTCCTCACCAAACTATAAAGAAGTACATGACTCGGATTCCTATGATGAAAACAAGAAATAAGTAATAAGTGATTGCTGCACTACCATTCCCTCGAATAGGAGTGCAAGACACTCCATACAATCTTAATGTGTGCCACTCCGTACCATTACACAAGTTAGATCACATTTAAAGGTTAACATCAAAGAAAGTCTGTGCAATACCTCATAGAACTTCTCATTAGGATCGCTGTCTGGAAGGGGATCTTCACGCATAGACCGTGTTTTTGGATCGTAGTAAGCAGAGTTTACATCCAAATTGAGCAAATATTTTGCAGTATCTTCTCGAATACGCAAATTACTGCAAACAATCACAATAAAATAAATAAAATAGTAGCGTTATCAACCATTATCCACAAATCCCTTTTGAGTAAATGCGCACACAGCGGCAATTAACATCACGCAGCAAGAAAGGGGAAATATTAACTCTTAGATAAAGAGGACTCATTTATTATGTTTCTGAAATAAGGAACACCGAATACTTGATAGCTGATGACACACTCTGTGCGACATGTATTTATCTCTTAAAGGATCGAGAGACCAAATTTGGGCCTAAGTTTTTCAGCACTTCTGAGTGGAATGAAAGGGGCTGTCTTTCGTTCAATTTTATATATTTCATGCAATGTTCTTCACTGATTCCCATTATTTAAAATTTGAGCCCCCCAATTATATTTTTCACAACATGACCAACCACATGATCATATTAAGACCAAAAAGAGTCGGTTCTTCAGGATTAAACTGATCAGATCTAAGCTAGAGGAGTATAAGGTTGCAGCTAGCAAACAGAGAAGTGCAGAACCAGACAGGCTGCTACATATTCGAGGACACTTACCGCACAGTTCCAGTGCTGCCTCCTCCAGTTGTGCGCACACGCTTCTCAACTTTAGCGAAGTCCATTTGTTGACTCTCATCGACTTTCGCTTCATCGACTTCCCCTCCATCTTTATCCTCGTCTTCGTCTTCATCATCGTCACTGTCCTTGTCTTGGTCCGTTTCTGTGACTTTAGAGCTTTTCTTCTGCTCAAGCCGCTTCAGCTGCTCCTCCTTCTGATGCTTGCGTCTAGCTTCATCACGCGCCTCGTAAGTATCAATCACTCGGCTGTAAGTGGATGCATCGTAACCATTCCATCTGTCACGCTTGCCGTCGTAGTCCAACTCGAATGTCTCGACTTTCTCATCCGGAGCGATGAATTTGTTGGTAAACTTTGCACCGGTCTTCCGAGGTCGATCCATGCAAGTTTTCGAGTCATGTGTCATTGCACCACAGCTGCAAACCAGATTCCATATAAGGTATACATATACACCGATTCGAAAGCCAAAATCGCAGAATGAAGAGTAGCAAAGAAGATCATAAGAGTCAAGAAAGCGTAATCTAACAACCATATACGACGTTCAAATGAGTAACCTAGATGGAAACTTACTTGGTGCAAGCTCCTTTACGGAACTTATCAGCCTGGAAGACCTTCTTACCACGGTCGTACCAATCCTTCGTGTAATTGGGATCCGATTTCCAATTCCTTTGATGTTTCAAACTCTTCAAGTCCAAAAAAGACAGTCCAAGTCAGTACCACAAAGATTGCTGATAACTACCTTTAATCTACATAGTACACCGAAACCCTCCTTCCAAGGAAATTGAAAATTCTCACTGTGCTATTCGTGCCCTCTCAACCCTAAAAACTCAAAGTAGCTGATAAAGAAGTAACGAAACGTACCGGTCTTTCAGCGTTAAGATACCAAGGCGCAGATGACATATACTGCGGGATATGAGGATTAATCTCCTTTCCATCTTCATCGAGCTCCGCAGGGGCAAGACCGGCTTTTCGAGCCTCCTCCAACTCCAACTGCTTCCTATGATCCTCCCTACTCTTGAAAGCGGCTGCCACCACGAGATTACATACATCAACACCACCGCACAATCGAATTCCTCCATATTACGCACTCCACCGCCTTCATTGAAAATGACATCTCCGCCTCCAAAAATTCGCAAAAACTGATACAAAAATGAAACAGACGAAGACAAGAATTCGAAGCATACCTGACGCCGTCGCCATGGTTGCCGCAGGAGCACATCCACTGAACCAAAATTGTATAGCACTGCCGAAGAGGTTAACCTATCTAACGTAAGACGATGGAGAACTCGGAGCAAACTCTTCGATCAGCAGCGGATTCAGGACAAGAGCGAAAAAGAGAAACCCGCGGGACCGCGGGTATCAATCGCAAATTCGGACACCTTGACCTCTTTAATATCACTTTCTCTAATATCGCCTCCTTGTTCTTGCTTCGGAAATCGGAACGGGAGTCAACGGACGCGCCATCCCAGTTCAAAATACCACTCCATCCGGTTTCGCTGTTGTTGCACTTTGACATGTTGTGACTTTAATTTTGATCTATACTTTAATTTTATTTTGAATATTGACTAGGGCTTTGTGTTGGTGTTGATTCAAATTGATATTCAAAGAAACACTTGCACAAAATTACTTAAGTTAGAAAGTTTTGTATTTGAGATATGGAGCTTGAGAACATCTATGAGATTCTTACAACAAAAAAATAAATAATTATGATATTTCATTTTAGGGCACTACTAATAAATGATTTGAAATGCAAAATTATAACAAACAATTAATTCTCATAACTCCAATAAGTCTTGTGTCTATAAAGCAATTGTACTATTCATTCGTAGCATCTCTAACATCTAAATTGTCTCAAGCTTAGTTGATCATAAGAATCCATTAAACAAATGTTCCACCAAATATGAGATTAATGTCGCAATAAATATTTCTTTAACTCACGATGGTGGATGTTTTGGTTGTTTGATGTCCAAATCTAAATCTTCTAAGCTTTTATGGTATTTTTTAATGCATTTTCAATAATACTATCAAGTTCTAATTTAATGTAAACATAAATAGATTCTTTATGTAGTTGTAGTTATGAGGAGTTCAAAAGGCAATTCTTCTTGTCCATTCTTGAGGCATTGAATGCCTCAAAGAAAGAAAGAAAGAAAAAAGACTTGGTTTGTTATTAACCTCTAAATGCCTAGGGCCATTTTTGAACTTCTACAAATTTGCTCTAAATTGGACAAAAATCCATCATTTTGATAAGTTGTATCTGTTTTTTAAATTTGTATCTGTACAAATTCCAACTAGACATGTTAGAGATTACATGGGAAAAGAAAACATAGCAATATCACTTATAGATTGAAAGATTATAATGTTTGATCATGAGGGTGTTAAAATTGCAAAAGTGATTTGAAGTCTTTCAATCCTCTTTTCACATGTCAAATCTAAAAAATTGGTCACCAAAAAAATATGAGGTTAGAGAGCCTAACATTGCATAATCCCAACCAATTTATGGCTCGACAAAATCTACTCTACAATTTTTTTAAATGAATTTCTAATGTATTTTTTTCTCCGAGATCTAGTGTATCGGAGGCTCATTTCCAAGAGCCATCAACACTACAAAAAGCCAAGATTTCAATGGACCCCCCTGCACTAAATCTTGGATAGAGAAATCATAATCAATCATTTACAAAACGAGATTTTTGATGCTAAAACTAGACTTCAAAAAGAATTTTTCAGAAACACTACTAATGGCCACTAAATCCCTAACCCAGTATCACTTCATTCTTCCTCTAGCCACACCCTCACAATGATAAGTGCAGGCTTATGTAGTAAGCCTACACCAAACCTAGCACGCTGTCTGTCAATATGGGAAATCGCTGTGATATTTGCCACGCATAATCCCAACAACTGTCATTTGGTGTCCTTATTAGTACTACAAAGGAAAAACAACAGCCATAACATAAATTCCAGCTATGCAACTTACAACAGAAGCATCAAAATTTCATGTAATTAAGTTACCAGTTGGCTGATTTGCAGTTGCATTCAGTTGGAGATAACAATGGCAGAATTTTCAGTGTCATTGTGAACCTCCAATTCTGAATCAAGTAACTTACTGACAACTAACAACTTTGGAGCACCGTAACCCACACCACAGGAAAATAACAACATGATTGTATAACTTAGCTGCACATTCACCTAGATAACCTATGTACTGTACTGTACACGACCTACTCCTAAGTATGCTTTCAATCATCTCCCAAGTGAGGATATGATTCCAGTAATAACTTACCCCCTGTGCATCCAAGTGGACATTTTATGGATGCGGAGAAAATAGGATTTGTGGAATATCAAGTTCATCAAATACTATAATCTCCAAATCCGCATGATAGATTCTCTTACAAATTGCAGATTCATACTCATCAGTAAGACAGTTGGCTTTAAATCTCAACCTTAAAAACTTCAATAACCGAGTAGTTCTCAAATTATTCTGGATTTTCTAGATCCAACAAAGAAAAGCTCCTCACTTACGTGACGCTCAGGGGTTAATCAGTGCACAGATAGATCAACACTAGCTGATATCATGCAGACATCATGGAAAAACCTCAACCTCCTGTATTTTAGGCCAGATGTATGCTCTAGTATTGCTGAGTTATGGTATGTTCCCACCTGGTGTTAGGGAGGAACGTGTTTAAAATACAGAATTGGAGAATAGTGGGCACAGTTAGTAGGAGTAAGGTTCGTTATTATCCAGACCTCCCAGTAAAAATAGGTTTGTAAATTCTGGGACTACAATTTACCTTCCAGTTCACACATGTTTTGATTTTGCTGTTAAATGTTATGCCATGACAGATGGGACAAGTGACTTGACAGTGGTTTGTCACACCAGAAGAGAGTTCTTAAGAAGTATGGAAGGGAAGTGGGCCTCCTCTGTGCAGCTTGATTTTTTTTAAATCATTTTGTAATTGTGTAGTTATAGCAGCATCATTGCAGGTGATTTCAGAAATTCACTTCTGTTCTTCACATCTCTTGCTGCGCCATGCATTTTGTCTAAGTTAATTATTTGTCTTTTTTAGTGGATCCTATCCTTAAAACCAGAGATAAGTCCTTCACTGAAGCCATCATTGCTAGTTAATTGGCCCACTTCACTGCCATTAAGTAAAAGTGGTCACTTAAGAGTGAAATCTTCATTTTCCGCTGATTTTCAGTCTACATAGAAGTGGACACAAATCTCGCAAAGTTTGCTACAGTGACCTCATACCATTTTCTCACCACCGCTCTTATCTGCTGCCAGGTTGGCAGACATGTAGGATCAGCATTCCCCAATGACTGCTGGTTTGAACAACCACACCTTCATACTACCTAAATTGGCTCAAAACTTGACCCTTAAGGCCGGGTGGGAACATACCATTATTAAAAGAGTGAGGTGGTTGATCTTCAACTTTGCCACTTGAAGTTCAAAATCATTGTTCAAGTGTTTCATTTCAGAAGATATCCTACTATTAGTAGTGGTGATAAGCTAGCTACACGAATGTTTGAAGGAAGTTAGAAGAAAGTTGAAATCTCCAATTCAAGCATACTAAAATAGAATGGCTTAGCTTTTAATACAACAAGATGCATACCTAAAAACCTATTGTGATCAATTTATGTCATCAATTAACATGATAAATTTCATTGGTCAAAATGGGCATACCACAACATTGGAAGGTCAGAAAAACAAAATTATAAGACACTCACACTTGTTGCTTGTACAACTAGTGGTTCAAGGCAGATACTTAGGCTCGTATCTGTCTGCTCACGTACTAACAACATTGTTATGGAAGTAATCAATATTGAAATTCTATTACAAGTTACAACATTTTTCTTAAGTTGTGGATATTTGTCCATTCATTTGGAGCTAGTTCATGAATAGCATATCAAACAAAGTTACCCTTAATTATCCTTTTGATATGACATTTTACATTATATTTTTAAAAATATATTGAATCCCATCAAAGAAGTGAGATTTGTGGGAATATTATGCCACTTCTAACAAATTATAATTTCATTTAGTAAATTATCTCATGACTACTATATTAATTGGTGATCATATTCAATTGGTACCAAATGTGTTTTATTATCTTTGAACATTTCTATCTTTGTAAGTAAAATAAATATTACCCATACATAGTTTATACTGTGAGACTAAAATTACAATTGTGGTTAATTATATTTATTTATTTTTGACAAAGATTCACTACATCTCCACCTTCCAATACTATTGATAGAAAAATGAGTGTCCTCTGATTAGTGTAATTAGAATGTTAATTTAAACAAAGATAATTTAAAAGGGAGCTAGGTAGTTTTTTTTAATGAGCTTTTAGAGCCCATGCAAGTGAAGATATCACATTCACATATATTTCTTTCAATAGGTCTAAAAGTTCACTATTTTTGATGCAAATGTCATTTGGCATATGTAACTTGAAAAAATATAAAAATAAAACAAGTGGAGTTAGCCCATTTTTCCAAAAAAGATTTGTATTACTAGTAGTATAATAAATAGTAATAATTCTATTGTAAATAATATTTTATTCTTTTATTGAAAGTTTATTAAAACTTAACTATCATAAATACTTATGGATTTAATATTAAAGAAAATCTTCGATTTTAGTCACTCTCTATCTATAAATTTTGAATTTTGAATGTAAAATTTGTTAACTCTTCATTTACGATTTTACAAAATCAAAAGTTAAAAAAACTGAAAATTCACAAATTTAAAGACTTGGAGATTTAAAATTTTCAACATTCAAAATTTATAATTCAAATTTTAAAATATTTGTTTTCAAAATATAGAGCAATAGAGCACTAAATAAACACCACCACTAATCCTCCAATCTATTCAAGACATACTATTTTGTGTGTTGTTATTACATTTAAAATGATATTTGGTATTTGGTACTAGCTTAGTCAAAAATATCATATTTGATAGAAATACTATTGCATAATAAAACATATCATATCATATAGTACCTAAAAATTTAAAATATTAAATAATAAGAAAATATGAGATTAATAAATTTAGAGAATACAAAATTTGAAATTTACAATTTTAAGCAACCATTGTCATTGGTTGTAGTATAAAGAACATTGATTGAAGTTTTGGTGTTGAAATAACAACCCACCATCTATCCATGCAAAACATGTAGAAATTAATTATTTTTGTCGCCTTTCGAGCTTAAGATAACCTTTCATGTCTTTATGCACAGCTCATTTCCAAATTTTTTTTCTTTTCATTGAGACACATACTTCAAATTTCATCTATCCAACCCTCATTGCTACCTAATTACCACATTGAATTTTACAAAATTTTACATAAAATGTGAATCTTTTGCATATCAGAGCATCATCAACTTTAGATACACCAAAAAAAGTAGCCTTTTAAAATTCTATAGTTACTCTCATTTAAGAAATATATGCTGAGAGAATTAAGAATCATTTTTTATTTCCATTGAGACTCAACAAAAAAAAGACATTTTAATATTAGAAACTATATTCAAATGCTCATTTGGATACTTTTGGATCTAATTGCTTATGAGTTGGATCACAAAAAGAAGAAGAAAATAGCTTATAAATGGTCAAATAATATTTATCAATACAAAATATAGATGACTTTTCATCATTAATATTTTATGTACATATCTTTGTGTGATTATGTACAAGAAACATCTAATATATTGTTCCAATACTTGAGATTTTTTCTAGAGTATTTTAAGAAAAATATATTTTTAAAACAAAACAAAACATGGTCAATTAATAGACCTTTACAAAAAAATTATACTAAGAAGATCAAGCACTGAAAAATTCTCTAAGTAGGAGAACTATAAAAGTATAAAATTGATCAACAAAAATAGTTTGTGAGGCATTATAATATATCAAAAGTAGGACAATAATAAAAAAATAAATAGAAATTGGCCCATTTATATCAACTCTATGAAGATGTTCATTCACCAAATGAACCATTTTCATACCCTAAGTTTTCGATTTCTATTGTCAATTTGACTATCATGTGTAAAGAGAGTTATCAAGTTGTTCCATTTCCATTACTAAGTCAATTAGAAGTGTAATTATCTCATGAGAGTTGAAATAGTGGATTCTTAAGATTTAGAAGAGTCAAGTTGATAGGATTTGAAAAGCATCAAATTAACTTTACAACTTTTCAAGTGAAGAGTTGTTCTCACAGTTTTGAGACTATAAGTCCAAAGGTCTATTTTCTTTTTCTTTAGTTCATAGAAGTTGTATGACTCAGTGTACTCTTGCAATTTCATTTGTAAACTTCTCAAGCATTAAATTTGCAATTGTCAATTCATTTTGGTTGTGTGAGTTGCATTTGGCTATTTAGTTAAGGGATTCGGCCTGTGGCTGTGTGTGTAGGGACTGAGGAGCTATGGTCAAGTTGACTTGGAGAACTGTGTAATTGTATGGTGGTCTAATTGATGCGTGATAATTTATGCTTATATTTTTTTTATTATTGTTAAATCTTTACATGTGTGTGTTTGGAATTATAGGCTAATTCATTGTGTACTTGTGCTTGTATTAATGGACTGAGAATATCGTCATTTTGATTGTGTATTTTAAGTATAAAAGTTGTGTCACAAAATTACTAAGGAAATTAATTGATTAATTGCCGAGTGTAGCTAATATAATTTTTGATCTGTGTGGTCGTATGATTATTGGTTGAGTAATCCATTTGGCTAGTTGGCTAAGAGTTCAGTATAGGAGCTGTGGGGCAAATCGACGAATTCTTAAAAGAATTAATTGTCAAATGTGGAAGTGTTTGTTTTATGGTGTATAAGTCCAATCAGTTGTGGGAATGTGAGGTAGATTATGTTAACTAATTGACATCTTGGGTAATTGACTTATTGTTTGTTGTATGCCAATTGTTGAATTGCTAGAATGATCAAATTGTTAAGTGTTAAATCTATGAGCAATTCGCAATTCGCAATGTATGTCCATGTGAGAAATTAATCAAATTTGCATTGGTCAATTCAACAGTATAGTGATGTGTTGAATTATTTAGTCTTACAAAAGATCAAGTTGTCTAGTTCAAGTATTAAATTATTATGAATTTAAATTTCTAAGTTATTGTATCCATGAGTGTGTGTTTGTAACAATTGCAAGTTGTTATCTATGTCAAGTTAACTCCAAGCTATGATGCTAGTTGAATTGCCAACATATGTTTGAATTGAATCAATGCATATGTGAAGTCCATCAAATTGATGTAGAATAATGAGCAGTCTACTAGACAGTGATAGATTTCAATTGTTTGTCAAATTGAGCAAATCTACAAAGTGTAAGACCAAATGATTGATTAAGTCTAATTGATGGAGTATTGGTTGAGTTCTACTTGTTAGTCCCAAATAGACATGGTCCAGTTTCAACAGAGATAGCTTGTAAAGCAAATTGACGAATTTAGTCTTGGATTAAACTAAATTATATATTATAGTTGAAATCTGTAATTATGTCAAATCTCATATATAGCATATCCAATAGTTGAGATTTGTTTTGATAAAAGAAGTTAATCAAGTTGATAGTGGAGTTTGTAGTAGGTGGCAAGTCGACTGAACTTAGAAAATGGAGTAGTGCACGGTCATAGGTCCAATTCCTTAGTAGGAAAGTTGTAAACTTGGTACAAGTCTAATTGATCCAATTACCTCCAAATAACAAAGACTAAGTCTAATTGACCATAAAGGAAGATGGAATGAATGGGCTAACGTGAAGAATTGATCAAGTCCCAAGAAAGAATTAATCATTTTTTGTGAATATTTAGGATTGCACGAAAATAGGGGATTGAATTCTTTGACATAAAAATTGCAATTAACTTAATACTATTTAGATGGATGAGAGAAAGAAAAGAAGATTAAATTTATATGCAAGTTAATTGCCATGTTATAAATATCTATACAATATTATTAAGTGGCTAGAGCATGCATAAAGACAAATTGACAATCCCCTAATAAATTGACTTGAAATTTGACATGAGCCACTGTCACGACCCTCATTACAAGGCGTGCCCGTGCCACCTTGGTGAGCAAGGGGGACATTGGGGGTGACTCCCCAAGCCTTGCAAGAGATGAGGTGAGGGGGACTAGGAGTCCTGAGCGATCAGAGTGATGTAGTGCTCTGATCCGGACGAATTTGGGGGCGTGTGATAGACGCTTGGAAAGATCTTGAGAAGACGCTTCTAGCCGTCCAAAGAACGCGTGATTTGGACTTGCGAGTCAAAAGTTATGGGCGTTCAAAGTTGGGGGTGTCCCAGTCGCGCCGGGAGTGCCCTGGCCGCGCCGGGAGTGTCCCGAATCTATGGAGGGCAATAGCTTTGCGAGTACTTGTCCAAATGGAGCAAGTGAGTATTCCATCGGCATCTACGCGTCACGTAGATGTCGAAAATGGGGTCGCATGTGCGATTTTGATCCCGGACCGCAAAGTTATGCCGGGTGGAAGTTCGGGGGTCCCAAACTAGTGCGAATCGGGAGAAACGGGGTGGTCTTCCAAAACCAAAGGGTGTTTGAGAGTCCCCCTTGACATACAAGGGGGGGGGGGGCTGCTGAATCCTGCAGAGAGTACTATGAGGAGGGGTGGTCTCCCTCTTCACTCCCGGATGGTGCCATGGTGAGCCTAAGTGGCCCCGGGTGGTGAGGCTAGTATTGGAGCCTCACCACCACTTGTGTGTTACCATGGAGTGCTTGTGCACTTCTTGATACCGGTTGGGTGGTGTCCCACTCCACACTAGGCCATGGTGTGAGTCCCGTTTGGTGAGTCCCGATTAGTAAGTCCCGAAATGAGTTGGGTTGGGCCTAGTGGGGAGTTGGGTCCCATTCAAGGGCGGTTAGCACCGGTGGGAGTAGTGCCTCACCGAGTGCTTGGACATCAATGGAAGTTCCGCCCCATGTCATCAAATGACATGCCCGGTGTCTTGTGGGAGTTAAGTATTGGAAGGAAAGGATTGGGAGTCACGGAGGAATGGGGAACCCCGTGACTTGAGGTGGAACCTAACATTGTAGGTGCATGGCATGTGCAGTGTTAGGAGAGCGTGAACCTTAGTGGCATTAAGGTGTTAAGGGTTTGGAAAGTGAGCTTAAGGTGGTAAGTGTTACTAAGGGGCATGACAGCCACACACTAGACAAGATTGTGATGCCATCCATTAAGTCTATAATATAGCATTGGGGATTTGGACTGCGAAAAATTGACATTGAAGTATTTCCTTGGGTTTATTTCTTAAAACAAACCTAAAAATATGTAGATAAATATCCAAAATATGAAAAGGAGTGACCTAAGTCACAAAAACGTTAGACTTATTGACTTTTCCTTAGGAATTAACCCCCTATACTATATTTCCCTGGATTTTATTGGGTAGACAAAATTTACATTACAACCATCAAAATAAAAAATTTTGAGTTTCAAAATGCAAGTAGAACTCCCTTTATATTTGTGGACTTCTATACAATATAGAACTAATTTTAAATTTTTGAATTTTTTCCACATCCAAGTAGTTGCCCTAACATTTTGAATTATATTGGGACAACACCACCATTTTATCGAGCATATAATCTTGACATCTTTTCATGTTGTAAGGCAATACCTCAACCACCGTCAATATCAAGAAAAGACCATCTTTTCAAAATTAGAAGATTGCCTTTTCAAAATTCAAATTCAAATTCTATAGAACAATGCCAACATAAGTTTTGAAAAAAAATTCCATTAGTAAGTTCATTTCGAAAGGTAAAAAATAAAATTGGAAAATGGTGGCATCCATCTTCATTATGAATTACTCCATACTACATTCTATCATTATTGCCAAAGTTTTACTTGGAAAACACTCCAACAAGGAAATTGTTATTAGAAACATGCTCCATTTGACTACTTTTTGGACTATTCAGGGAATTTTAGACTAAACATATAGAGATCTCCAAATAATAACATCGTGGGATCCCACAATGTTTTTGTGTGGATCTCTCAATGTTTGTATAGATCTCTAAATGTTTTTTTTATTGATCTTGTGCTATGTTGTATAGATCTCCCAATGTTTTGGATGATCCCCTACTTATCATTTTTTTCTCCCAATGACTATTATCAAACCTAGACTTTAAAAAGTCCAAAAGTAATTAAATGTGGCATAAACAATATAAATTTGCTATGTAGTCACCTATTTACATAATTCATTTAAATTCAAATCCAATAATTTATTAGTTTTTGGTTTAATTCTTGAATTATTAAAAACAAAATTCTCATGTACAATATTTAATCTTTTTTTTTCTTTAAGCTTCATGTTTTCATTCATAAAAATATTTCTTGTTTAGAAAAAACATAACAAATGAACTACAAATAATCTAGTTTTTTCTTTACTTAATAACTTCAAAAAATTCTAGAATGAAGAATATTGTATTGTAGTTTGCATTCATGGAGCCTATAATCACATTCCTAAATGTAGGGTGATACACAAAATTGTTTTATGTTATAATATCATACACTATTACATATACATATGGTGAAATTCTCAATTTTTTTGTACGTAGATTGATATAATTTTTTTCCTTTTTTCAATAATGAACATTTTTGAATTTCATTTCAAAAGAAGGAAATGAATTTTTTCAAATATAGTTTACACTCTCATTTGAAAATTCCAAAAATGAAAAAAATGAAAAAATTTAGTGCAATATGAACTTTGGGTCTTTAATAATGGAATATTGAATTTTTAACTGTAGATTGCTCCAAAAATTTGTTTTATAACATGATGTTTTAAACAATAATGCACACTTTCAATAATTTGAGATTTTTCCAGCTAATTTGTATTTTATATGAATTTTCTTCACTTATTTTTATTAAAAACTCACAATGATTATTTTCAAATTTCCACTTGAATGATAAATTGAAAAGTTTATGACTTGCTTAAAACATGTGATTTCATCCTCTTAGAAGGAATATAAAATCATTTTATTCATGTACAATCACAAAATTGAAGAGACCTAAGAAAATCATTTTATAGTTTAATCCAAAAGACTAGTTCCATTAACTTGTAGGCAATTTAGCCTATTAAATTCTACTAGAATTTCAATCTTATATATTTATTTCATGTGACCATGTGTTGTCTATAAATATGGAAATTTCTATTAGTTTTGTGAAAAAATTATCATTGATTTCATTTTTATAGTAAAAAAGTGAAATAAATTGATAAATACGAAAAAAATTCAAATTAAATTCAAAGCTACAAGTAGCAATGAGAAATATTATGAAAATTCTTAATTGATTATCTAATTTTTTCCACTCAAAAATATCATTGTTGCTATCTATCAAGCTAAATTTAGCACTTGAATGTATAATTTTGATTGCTAAAATTCTAACATGTTTAGTATGTGAAAATCACTTTTTCTTGCACTTTTATACAGATGTTGATTTTTTCCAGATTTTTTGGGTAGAAAATTCAAATAATTGTGATTTATTAAGTGATGCAATGTACAAGTAAAATTATTCTAGTTATGATAAAGAATCATTATTTTGATTTTGATTTTTATCAAAAAAATAAGCTTCAAATGAGGGACATCATTTTTCAATTTAAACTTTAAGAATAATTTTTTAAGAATAAAATACTAATGACAAGCTCAAAATGTTGTGTAATTTGAATCTAACCTGGGGAGACCGCAACTGCAATCTTTTTTTGAATTTTTGAAAATTTTAATATGGTGCAGAAGCAGAATATTGTTGGGCTATATCTTTTTAATTTAAAATCAAATACTTAAAATGGATATTTTCAAAATGTCAACCCGCTTCAACAAAAGAAATTAAGTTTTGAGACATAATATTTTATTTACGGTAAATTAGAGCATTCCCACTTGTCTTGCAAAATGGATGACTTGTCCAAGATGGCTTGCAAAATTGCCCCATCCCTCTTGCAAAACGGATGAACTTGTTAAGAGGCCGGGCCAAAAGCCTTGGGTGTCTTGCAAAATGGTGTATGTGTGCAAGCCAAAGTGTGGCTTGCAAATCGCATGAAACAAGAGCACTAGCACTTTCCCCCAAAGCACGGACCTTTAGCGCTATAGCCCATTGGATGGACCTTGCAAAATGGTCCAAATTTGGAAATTTATAGCATGTTATGGGTGGGGCAGCTTGGCTTGCAAATTGGATGGCCCCGCATTTTGCAAGACGGGTGGTGATGCTCTTAAACTGCTAGGGCAAAAGCCTTGGGTGGCTTGCAAAACCAAGTTGTTTTGCAAGCCAAAGCATGGCTTTCAAATTGCATGAGACAAGAGCTCCAACACTTTTCTCAAAAACATGGACCTTTAGCGCTATAGGCCATTGAACGGACCTTACAAAATGGTCCAAATTTGGCAACTTGTAGCACATTGTGGGTGGGGCGGTCTAGCTTGCAAATTGGATGGCCCATGTTTTGCAAGCCAAGCCAATTCATCATCCAAGTGCATGGGTGGTGATGCTCTTATAAGGTCATAGGCATGTCTTCCCCGGAGTCAATTTGCCTACAGTCCAAAATAGGAGTAATTGTGAGGTCCATTACCCTTAAAAGATGAACTGGTGACTGTGAAAATCATTTGTTTTGGTATAGTGTGAATTGTTAAACAATGCCAAGGAAATTTTTGTTCCAATGGATGACAAAGAATCTTCCTATATAAGATAGAAGTGAAATTGTTCATCCTTTAAATTTTGTGCAAAAATGAGAGATCTTGCATAGTAGTTTGACCTCCAATGAGTATTTTTGTTTATTTAAAGTAGATGACATCATGTGGTTCCAAAAGGGATGACTATTTCCACAATCATCCAGTCCATCCTCTAAGTTTAAAAGAAAATGCAAAAGTACTCATTGGAAGTCAAACTACTGTAGAAGACTTCCCCTTTTCATCCAAAATTTGGAGGATGAATAGTTGCTCTTCTATCTTGTATAGAGAGATTTTTTTATCATTCAACAATTGAAAAATGGCTATGGCGTCATTTAAGGGTTAAGCACTTTGGAGGAACAATCTTGTAAGTTAGTAAATTGTGCAAATTATAGGATAGAACTACACCCAGTTTAGGCATTTTCTTGCCATTACAATTAGTGTTAACTCCAATTTAATATTATAAAAGAACCACACCTAAAAGTATCTAATTAAGCATATAATTATAGTTCTCATTATTATATTGAAAATCTTTTTGAAGGGTCTTATTGGTAGTCAAAAGGGGGATACTAGATTCACTAAGAATGCATTTGTTATACACCATATGAATAAACTATGAATTTTTGAAATATTGAAAAAAGATGTTTCTAAGCTAACCTTAGGCTCTCATGAATAGTGGGAGTACATTTTAGGCAAGAATACATATAGATTGACTTTAGAAAGGGGTTGATTTTAGGTATAGAAACCTTGGGGATTGTTATTATTTAACACTCTATTAATTACAATGAAAGACTTTTAAATACTTTTTCAATAATATAAACTACTAAAATAGTAACTTGGTGAAGTTTTATTTAACTTCAAAGTTTTGTGGACATGAGAATTTGGTGCCTTGGGCATTTTGGGGTTAAATACAATGTGTCCTTAAAGGTAAACAAAGTTTTGTAAAGACTTCTTTAGCATCTTTATATGCCTCTTTTCTCTTAAGAGTTTGATTTGCCTTTGTTCATATTCAACTTGCATGTATTAAATTCAAATAAAGGTATGTACCTCAACAAATCAAGAACATTAGAAGTTTTAAAATTGTCAAAAATGTTTATTGAAATATACATTGAGTAAAAAATTGAGCACAATATTTAAGTGTTTTCAATAAAAATTTGTAAGGCAATCTACTTAGAAGAAATCCTAAACTAGAAACAATGTCATAATTATAATAGTCCATTGTCTACTAAGTAATCACTTTCAAATGAGAGTTTGTAGAAACTACATGCCAAAGTCTTCACTACTCTATGCAAGTATAAGGGTCACTTCACACTACAACACAAGGTCGAGAGTCGGTCGATTTCAGCCAATGAGATTGCAGAAACCCAAGAGTTTGGCCTCTCGAGCCTTCACACAAGGAGGCACAATCCAAAGTCCATTGCCCACTTGTCTGCCTACATGGCAACTAAATGCCTACATGGCAATGGACTCTCCATTACAGTGTGGGTCTCCATTTATGGCTGACCCAAACTCTAATGGAGAGTCCGTCAAGTTTTTTTCAGAATCTGACAAAATCTCAGCCATTAGATCGTATTTGTTTATTTGTGTCCCCATTGGGATTTGAACCCTAGTCTCCACCATTACAATGGGGAGTCTTTGCATTCTATGAACCTACTTCCCTTCAATGTTTAATACCACCTTTTTATTCCATTTATATCCTTCATATTCCTTGTTTAATGATGAGAGCATGTGCTGTATTTATTTTTTCAAGGCCATTTTTGACTCCTTTCTCATGTTTTTTAACCTTTTGCTTGAAAAAATTGTCACATGGATGACAATTTGTTGAAAATTTCAGAAATTGGATGGATTAGAAGTCGAAAAAATGGAATGGGTTTGGACTTTGGGCTTGGAATTTGGGCTTGGACTTTGGACTTTGGCCTTTGGAGGCTTCACACTATGGCCGGCCGAAGGCTCCAATTCCTAGTTTTTTTGGCCTATTTATTGCTCATTTCCTTGGACTCTCACCAAAGTTTGGCCACTCAATCCCATGGCCTCTTGACTTGGACAACCATAGTATGAAGAGGCCCTAAGATTGTAGATGTGATGGTTAGAGATATTCTCAAATGAATATCTAAAATTAGATTGTTAGTGTTGCTTTTGCTTTGCTTTGCTAGTAAATTCTCCTTATCCATTTGCTCCATGTTGCTATAGATCAATCTAGACTCATTTGTAATTGGCCTTTGTATAAGGATATCAAAATTCAATTTCATAGCATTTACAAAGTCAATATTGTACAATAATCCAAACACCTATTAGGATCTATTATAACACTTTTAATAATACAATTTCAATAAACTTACCTTCATAGCCTTCTTCTTAACAACCTCACTAGCAAGCACTTCCACATACAAAATGTCATCTCCTAAAATCAAATTATTTCAAAATTTTGATAGCAATCTTGGCATCTATCTTACTATATTTGCCACAAGATTTAATGCCACAATGGTCAATCATGGTATGTGACACTCATATCCTTCTCTTTGGAGACCAATGCTATTTTAACTATTTGCATTATTCCTATTGCTCTACTAAGTATTGTTCGTGATTCACTTTTCCTTCAATGAAAGGACATTTTCATACATTAATACCCTTTCAGTCACAAAAACAATATTTTGCAATCGATTGCTTTATTGAAGAACTAAAATTAATTACTGAACTTCATGCACTACTTTGGTGTGACGAAGACATTTTGCAAACTAGAAGATCGAAAGACTAGCCAATGACTAGGAAGTGATTTGTAAATAGAAATGAAATCTAGATTAAAACACTGTACAAGTTTCTTGAGGCACTTAATCTTGCATCATATCTCATTGATCTTTGAGTTCTTGTTTATACCTCATATTAATTTGAACAAGAAAATTTGCATTCTTAGGCTAACTCTTGAAATCACTTTGATCATTGCAAGAAAACCATAATAAACAAAGAGATGAACCTCACCTAAGAAAATTGTCTCTACACCTCAAGGAATGCATTGTAAGAAAGTCATGGAAATCACTTAAGTGTGATGATTTAGGTCCATTAACCCCTAAAGGATTTTGGTGGAGAATAGCTCTTGTTTTCTCGACTACTTTTTATAACAAGCATAATTCCTCATTTGTGTGGAATAATTTTGATGATCATTGCTACTATTGAAATGAAAGAATTCTTATGTAGATTTTCTATGAAAAAAGATCGATAAAATTGCAATCTTTTTGAGAAAATGCCATTGTTGACAAGATTGATAAAAGATGTTCAAATAGGCAATACTTTGTACACATGTTGACAGTTGGAATGTTGAAATCGGAATGCTCAAAAGTGCTGTAGAAACTTTGATTTTTTTTCCTTTGGGTACATGTCATCATGATTTTGATGTGTAATTTTTTTCAAATCATTTTGAGGTGTGAAAAAAAAGATATGAGGACTTGAAGTGACAGCCTAGAACACCTTTTCCATTCTCCAAAAAATTCACCATAAATTGCACTATCAATCATTTCTTGATCAAATTGCACCAACAAAGTATGTGGAAAAAATCGTTTAGGGTCTCTTTGTTATTCATTGATTGTTGGTGAAGTTCACGTTTTGAATTTTCTGCAAATGTAATAAGGGAGCCAACCCCTTACTAATCACAGACCTAGTTTGGCAACGTAGGGTGGAGTAATTTCAATCAGTAGGTGATCTAGCAACAATTAATGTTGGCACAATTCCCAAGTAGTTGTAGTGCATTATAATTGACTACAAGACTCTCAAATTTGGACCCAACCCTTCTTGGATTTTGCAAGCAGCCCTTAGGCGAAAAGAGGAAGGTCTGTATGGCCAATATGGGTAGAACAGAATCTTCAGCTTAAAAATTCGGAGTAATTATTTTGTGAGGAAAAAAAATCTGAAAAATTATGGAAACCTTATGAACTCTATTTCTGCTCATGGGAAAAATTTCCCCACTGTTGAAACCTCCCTTGTAGTATGTGTATCTGCTTAAGTGGTTAGAAGTGGGTTGGCTCCCTTATAAGGTAAATCAGCCCATTGTGGTCAGATGACCTATAGTGGTCACCTAGCAAGTCACCCCATTGTGGTTTTTTTCAGAGCCCATCATGAGTTTCATTAGTAAATGAGATTTGGACCACAATCAATGTCTTACCTGACAGTAATGGAGTGATGAGTGACTGCATTAGGAACTTCTAACTTTTTAGTGTAATTTCATTGTAGGAAGTGACTTTTTTAGGCCTTTCACACTAGAAATTATTGTGACTGCTTTAGGTGTGTAAGATGAGCATGATGGATACAGATTTTGTTGGTTCTGGGGTAGTCTACAGACTCTTATGGGCCATGATGGGCTGAACACTTCAAAAATTCTTAGCAAATTCATACATTGTCAAAAAAATATAATTTCAAATGCTCTCACTGTTTCTCACACTTGTGTTTATGAGGAAAAAAAATGAAAAAGTTTCAGCCATGGCATGAGTACGAACTCCTAATTCTGACCGCAATGGGCTGTTTTACCTTAGTTGCAGAAGGCACCTGGGGTGGCCTTAAGATCCTTCTGGGGTTTGGGGGTTAACTTCGTGCAGAGCGTCAGGTGAACTTAAGCTGGAACTTAATCCCCTCCTCCTCCGTCAGTTCCGTTCCTAATTCCTAAATTGCCACGCAGTGCCCGCCCGCCTGCCCTCGGACAAGCTGAAGCAAGGCTGCCCCCTCGCGAACTTAGCGAGGCTCGACGACGATGGCAAGTCTCGTGAAGTCTCGCCCAGCGATGGAGCGTTGCTGTTGCGCTTCAGCTTCCGTCGGAGGCCACTAAGTTAGGAATGGTGCTCCCGGCTTTCGGAGGGAAGGGTCCGTCCCCGACGAGCAAGGTGGTGACAAGGTCCGACGCACGAGCAGTTGCACGGGGAGGGAGGCGAGGCTGGAGATGGAGCCTGATGACATCGGCGTCGTGATGACCCGCGCCAGTGAGCTGCACGCCAGCATTTGCGATGCCATTGATCGAGTGGCACAGTCGCGGGTTGTAGGGAACGGCTCGTCGTCGCTGCGCAGCTTCGGCGAGGAGGAGGACGAGGAGCAGCACGAGCACGAGCACGACGAGGAGGAGGCCCTCGAGGATGCCGCGAGGGGGAGGAGCAGCAGCTCCACGGAGGAGGAGGTGCGCAGCTTGGAGGGCATCCGGGAGGCGCTGGAGGTGCTGGAGACGCAGCTGGAGTCGCTTCAGGTGCTTGCCATCGGCCCCTTCGGGTGGGGTGGGGATTTTTAGGGTTTCGTCATGGGATACTTCATTTTGATTCGGGGCAATTGGTTGGCAACGCTGTTGCGATTTCAGAGTGCAGAGGAGTTCAACATTTCGAGGGGTTAATAGGTTTCGGATTTGCATCTCATGGCCAATTGGAAGGAGTAGGCATCATTGGAAACGTCCGTCCGTTGTTCCCTCTGGATCCTGGAACCTCCTAAGAGCTTAGGATTGTCAGCTCTGTGATTCTCACTTTCTGTGCCTGTCTCGTTTCTTACCCGTGACATTACAGTCTCCGCAGTCTTGGTGGTCATGCTCTATCTTGACTCCCAAGATCTCGGAACATTTGAAGGAATTAGGTACTTCATTGCGAGTCGGTGCAATTCGAGTCTGCGGTTGGCTAAGTTATTGCAATTTTGGAGTTAGTTTAGGTTGAAATTCCGACGCAAGCGCTTCCATTAGGTTCCGCATTTGGATCTCGCAGCCAATTGTAGGAGGAGCCATCGATTTTGACGGCTGTTGTTTCCTCTGAATTCTGGAATCTCGGAAGACCAATTGTTTGCTTTGTGAATCTCCCTTTTTGTGCCCATGCTGTGGTTTAGCGTCTCAGTCTGGTTACATTGCATTATCCGCATTCTTGGTTGTCACGCTCTATCTTGACTTTAGGTTTGCGATTTGGGAAGGAATTGCATGACCAAACCTCTTTATTATGAACTCCTCTGAAATGATATTCTAGATTAGAGATTTCCTACGAGTCATGAAATTTCGCCCCTCATTTTGCTCTTTTCTGGAATGACTACTGGAATGACAACTAGGCATCATTGCATGCACTCTAGTCACATTGAGTTGTGTTCTTCCTATATTTCTCCCTATGTTGCACTCCTGTCACATGGGGTTGTCTTTTTCTGTTTTGAGGTTTGGTCCTACCCATTCAACTTTTGAGTTGTAGTGATTGCATGTGCACAAATCACATCGAATTCTCTTCTCCAGATTGAGGGTTTGGTCTCACCGCAATTCTATGAGTTGGAAAATATGGGTTCAAATATATTTGAGCCCCTCAGATGCATAGATGGGACTAAAATCTCAACTTAGGGAGAAGACAATTCAAGCATTCCTTGTTGTCAGTTCAATAATAACAAACATAACAAATTGCAATCTAGGATAAGAATTGAAATTGGGGCTAAAGGAAGGACGATGTTTCATGACTTATTGGATAACTCTAGTATCCTGCACACTTGCCACTCTATCACTTGGGAAGTGTGGCAAAAGTTTGTCACACATTCAAACTATTTCATAGTGAAAAAATGAAATAGTTTGGACCTCAGTTGGTAAGATTGAAGGGGTTCGAGTGTAGTTGGAATTGGCTTGTATGGAGCCTCCTTTCCCTCAATTTCATGCTGATTAGGTTTTGAGTAGCGCCAAATGCCAGGATGAGGTGTTGTTCATGCTCTCGCATGCATGGTGTGGAAACTTCAAGGAGTGGCATAGATTTGTTTCTAGATATCTTACCGTATGTTCCTGCCGCCTGCAGTCTGTACAACAGCAACAGCGGCTTCGGAAGGATGCAGCGCTAGCCGAGCTCGAAGAAAGCAGGAGAGTGCTGCTGCTACGGTTGAAAGAGCACGATGGCCGGGAAATGCAGGTGGTGGAGGAAGCCATGACGTTTGCAGGTGAGCCCGTGAAGAAGACGGACGACCTGCCCTTGCCACCCTACCTCCACCCGGTCTCGCCCTCCCTTTACTGCGAGTCGCCGGTCTTCCGATCTGCCAAGCCAAGCCTGGCCAAGCAGCTGGATGACCGATGCGCCTTCAACAGCAGCCTCTTCCTTGTGGACGAAACAGCCTCTGAGACCGAAATTGCCAATTCCACGGTGAACCCCGTGGCCACCGAGCAAGCAACCAGTCCACCTCCTGGCGGATTCTCCAGAGCGTTCACTGGCATGCTCAATTTCACAGGGAAGACTTTGTTAGTGGTAGTGTCTGTCGTAGCCTTCTTGGCAGTTTCGGAATTCAACCTGAATGGTCGAAAGTCTCCGAAGCCTTCATCAACACCAGTGGAGGCAAAGCCACCAGAGCCCAAGCCGAAGGCAATGCCAGTTCTGGAGTGTCCGGCAGGTTACAAGCGGATAGAAGACGAAGGGATAGTGAAATGCGTAGTCAAGGAGCGCGTGGAGCTTCCTTTTCCTCGGGGACTCAAGACTCCGGATGTTTTGCACGGTCGTGGGTGACACAGCACAGGCATGTGTATGAATTTGTTGATCTTGGGAGCAACTACTGTAGTATATCAATCTGTACCTCTGACTGACAACCATTCTTGAAGATGTAGGGCAGATGAGGGTATCTGTCCTTTCTTTCATCCGTTGGAGGCTTGTTACCTGCTCACCCCAGCCAGCCTTATATAGAGTGAGTTATTGTTTCATGCGGCCTTACTGATTTTGTAGCTCTTGGGGGTGGATTTTTTCACGAGCAGGAATGTTGTATTTATGCGTTACCTGCGATTGCATGAACACTTTTTGTTTGGGTTTTGCTACAGACGCTTGGAAGTCATCTCTTTCAGTTTCCATGCACAGCTAGGCTACAGTAGTGACGTAATCCATTCCCCTGTCTTTGAGTGGTTTCCATTACTAGATTGGTTGTTTTGGGTCGTCTTGATTCTATTTTTGAGAGGGTTGCAATGCAAAAGAATATGTATTATTTGGGTATCATTTGAATTATTAATGAATTGCTGAAATGTGTAGTAAGTTCCCAAATATGAGCTTCAGGTGTCAATATTTTCTAAGAGCTATGAAAATATTGCATCTATATTGTATCTCATGAGACTGATGAAAGCGTTGCAAAGTATTTATTGGGCCTCTCCTGCCTTAGAGTCTGAAATTGACCTTAGCCCTAGTCTCTATGTGAATTTTCTCCGGTTTCACACTAGCACAGAATTTTTTACTTGTAAGGTGAGTAATGAAATCATCATTAACCAGAAATTGTTGTATCTAGATTCTAGCCTAAAATGAAGATATTAATTTGAGGATGTACAAAGGAAAAAGTTTATAACTCTATCAATACATTGTACACCTATCATTAGTGCTTTAAAAATTCATTATGAATTTTTATCTTGTCCAAATAATG
The DNA here is from genome assembly GCA_963920665.1 of Straminergon stramineum. Lineage (NCBI taxonomy): Eukaryota > Viridiplantae > Streptophyta > Bryopsida > Hypnales > Calliergonaceae > Straminergon > Straminergon stramineum. The sequence goes on from OY987272.1 coordinate 18,916,782, forward strand.
CAGTATAAGTTGTGTTGGAATCTCTTTTCTCATGAAAACCTATAATCGGCATGTCACTTGTGAACTCTTAAAGGATGGGCTAGGGATTGCAGAAATCATCTTTTTTGGCATTGTGTAATATGGAATAGTTGTTTTAATAAATTCCAAAAGCACTCATTGGAAGTCAAATTATTGAACAAGATATCTCCTTTCCATACAAGATTTTGAAGATGAATAGTTGCACTTTTGTCCTACACAAAAGGATTCTCTATCATTCATCAACCCAAAAATGAGTGGCGTCGTTTATGTGTTAATCAAGGAGAGTGATCTTATGAGTGCAAAGTTGGAAGGCCTTGTTAAGATGGAAGGAGGTACAAGGGTGCAGGGTGGCTGCAATAAAAATTTGAGAATTTGAGAGGAATCCATGAAGGACAAAACAATTCATTATATAGGGGAAAAACATGCTTTAGACAATAAAATGTGAGCACCAAACAAATAGAAAACTAGAACAAAACTAAACAAAATGAAACAAAAGGGGAAGAGAGGAAGGCATCAAAGTAGTATGCGATGCTTTGGGATGTGGTAGACAAATGGAGTCATAGACCCAAAAGCAAAAGAGGTTGTCCAATGTTTAAACCAACTTGAAAACAAGCACCAAAACTACTTGTTTGGCAACAAACTTGGCTTGTGTCTGAGTGACACTACCTTCCAAGCACATAGCTAGACTAAATCATGTTATGCCAAGTATGATAAAGAATGAAGCCCTTTGAGGTTGAACCTTCACCAAAGGCCTTATCACATCTCAAAATCCAAGTGAACAAAAGAATGGAAGTATCAGTAGCAAATCCCAAAGGATGTGTGGCCAAAAAGAGAATTTAGGAGATGGTTCCCAAACAAAGGCAAAAGATGACTTTGGGGGTGGAAGAGGGAGATTAGTGGAGATTTTTGTGGTGGCCCAAAGAGGGTTTGAGTGAGAATGAAAGGAAGAAAGTGTGTTTGGGCTCTTGGTATAGGCTAATCTAACAAGGTTTGGAGAGGAAGTTCACTTTAAGGATACCAAGCAAATGTGATTGGGTTTTGTCATGACTATTAGACACATGGGGTAAGGTTGACTAGCATTATAGTAAGTCATTTAGAACAAGTCACTTTGGACAAATGTAGCTAGAGCATATTTGACACATTTTGTTTCCAACAATGCATTCATAATAGAATTAGGGCTTTTTTTTTGGCAAAATTTCGCTAGATCTATCAAAATCTAACCACTATGAATTTGTCCCTCCAAAATTTGGCTTGTGTAGTGAAGCCAATACAGGGGACACTAGTCCAAAAAAAATCCCTGGATAGAATTTGAGGACCTTGATTAGGCCTCAACATGGCACTTGGCCATTTCTGACTATTAATAATCATGTTATTGCTCAGTGAATCATGATAATAGTGTTGTTTAGTATTATCAAATATAGTGGGAAAAATTGGTCACCAAGTTTTCCCAAACTTATATAGTCACAAATCCTATCCCCTTACTTGTTTTGGTGATAATTCAACAATCACCTACAACATTTAGTCACTCACTATTATTTTTGACTACCAACTTTGTGGCAACATATTTTACAATATTTTTGTTCAAAGCACCTAAATGATTAGACTAATATCAATCATCTTTATGATATGCATGTGATTGCACTCATTTTTGCTCTTGAATGTACTAATATAGGTAGTCATGAATCATGGATTCACAACTATGATTGGTAGTGATGGCATCTCTACCAATAGTAATGGCATACATTGTAAAAAATTTACAACTTGAAGATTTTTGAAATATGTCTTTTATAATATTTTGAAATCTCCATTAATAGAAAAATTTGAAATGTATCAAATCAAATTGAATTTATTTATAGCAAAACTTTATTTATAGTAGATTTTGCTAATTTAATAGATTATAACTTACATCATCTTTTATTGGAATCTCATAGAAATCTCTAGAACCTCTGAATCTATAAAAAAATTGATTCTAAAAATTACTAAAATCTATTATATAACTCTAAATCTATAGAAATTATTTCTAAATCTAATAGATCCCTTTGAATCTAGAAAACTAGTATGAATTAATGTAATAAATCTTATTGTATATACTACAAGTATATCTACTTCTAAATATATTTACATTTGAATTACAATATCTAAATCCAAAGCAAAATCTAAAAAGTCAATCACACCTAAAATTGCATCTGGCAATGCCATGTTTAGTTAGTAATGCAAATAACTTTGAAAAAAGAAAATTGGCATATCACTTTTCAACAATGTCAATATATTTCATGAAACAATGTTTTACAAGAAGTTTGCAACAATTCACATTAACCCAAATGAACAAGTAAATGTATTACACCAAAGTTTACTTGAAAATGGTCAAATTGTGAAGTTCAACACACGTGTAGAATCTTTTGTAGAATGAAGGTTGAATCACGATTCCCTTGCTATGTCAAATTCATATAAAAACTCCAAGTGGAATTTTTTTATTTTGTAGTGAATTCACTTAAAACCTACAAAACAACAAAATAGTGCCAAATCAAACCTATATTGTGATACTATGAAAACATTATTACTTGCACTTGTAGGAGCTTGAAGCGCAAAACCAAGTTGAAATATATTGGCAATTAAACTCCATATTAAAAATATATGCCTAAATTTGCAAGACCTAAACTATATTACCATACCAATATTTTCAACTGCAATTACAAATTATTTTTTTTAATAATAATACATACAAGCAAAAACCTAAAAATGTGCTAATGAATACTAAATTGCAAGTGTAATAACATCAATCCAAAAATGAATATAGAGAAAAAAAAGTAGAAAGATAAACAAACATTCAACAAGCATTCTAACCTTCAAGAGAAAATATGGAGTCTTCACTAATAACAAGCATTTCAACCTTCAAGAGAAAACAGGTAATCATCAAAGAGATCTAATACTCTAACCTTCAAGTATAAACATGGAGTCTTCACTAAGAACAAGCATTCTAACCTTCAAGAAAACACATGGAGTCTTCAAAGAGAGCAACAACCTTAGCATGCATATAGAAAGTAGTAGAAAGAAAGGTTGGCATGTAGAAATTAAATGAAAGCCTTTTGTACAAAATAACCTTACAGAGAGTCCTAGAATGCATGGTAGCTCTGCCATTTTTATCGTTTGGTAGATTTCAGAGTTATAATGTGAAAATGATGACCAAAGTTAGTAATGTCTCCATTGATTGTAGCATTTGTTATACTTACAACTATTGTTCACTACACAATCATTTGACTATCAGCAATCTTCCTTTTGAAAAAATTGACTATGTATAATAGCCCTTCTAATCTATATATTCCGTTAATATATTAGAAATTAAAATCCTATATTTGAGATTTCTAGGTACAAAATCCATATATTAAATATATAGAGTAGGAAGATTGCTGGGAACACTTCTATTATTTGTTGTCATTTGCTTTTAAAATTAAATAATATTTCTAAAAAAATGGCAATGTAAAGATTTTAAAGAAATTTTTTTCTAAGGAAGATCAAGCTTAGAATAATTCTCTAAATAAAAAATCTAGAAGATGTAGATAATTTGAAATTTTAACATGTGTAAAGTAGGGAAACCATTTTAAAAGTATTTATAACTTTTGAATTAGTGTAATTAAAACTCTATGATAATAGCCACCAAATTCTTTTATCTATATTTCAAAATGCATGCAAGAAGAGAGCTCACTTTGCGAACTTCAATACAACACAAAATTCACCATTTTGATAATTCTTGCACACAATAGTTGCTAGTGTACCAGAGGACTATCTCCTTCAATTCTAATTCCTAAATCAAAATTCTTTTACATGCTTTTCAACGAATTTTTTCTTTTCACTTTTTGGGATTTATTTATAGAAGGTGGGCAATTAATTGGTCCTTCAAGTTTCTATGTACCTAAACAAGAAGGCACAATTATTGAGGCAATCACAATGAATGAAATCTACTAATACTTACAAGATGTCAATTAGATTTAGAATATTATATTTCATCTTAGTTTTGCAAGTATCAAAGTATAAAAACTGTTACATAGTGAAGATCTAAAACATGGCCAAAATGGCCAAAAAATTGTGATGCTCTTTGAAATACCCACCAAGGCCCAAAGCATATTAACCAGTTGTCCTTCTATTAGTCTAAAAGACTTAAATGTAAAACATGGAATAAAAAAACTTAGTTAATTCTTGTTGATTAAGATGAGGGATTAATTTTTTATAAATGATTTTTTAGCTTTTATTTGTACAAACACAATATCACTTTAGTATTATCAAATTGGATGAGAAAGAAAGATATTTTTTTGAATATTCAAGACTTAATTTGGATGAATGATATCTTTTTTGGATATGTTATGTCTTCAATAAGTGCAAGGTGAGCAGTAAGTAGAGGGCAAGGTTAAATTGACCTTGTCATTGCCCCTAGGTTAGATGAGTGCAAAACTAGCCCTTCATTTACTCTGTCATTCTCTTGAATCCTTCTCGTCAATCTTTTGCTTGCTTATTCTTCTTGCTAAGTGCCTAAATTTTTTTGTCTTTTTATGTGTGGGATTGCCATCCCTTTTTGTTCCTCTCCTAGTCTCTTTCATGTCTTCTATTCCCCCAACAAATTGCTTTGAGTTTTTCTTTTACTTCTTCCATTTTTCATCAGTAACAAGTTTTTCCTTTTTTCTTCCTCCTCCCTAATGTATTTTTGAAATTTAAAAGCAAAATATTGTTGGTAGAGAATATGGGCATATGGCTAGAGGAATCAATCAAGGCTATTTAACATGAACACATATTGTTATGAGAAGTTCATTCATTGTACCATTTTCACAATTATATTAGGCCCTTTCACTTTTATTGTAAAAAATTCTCATACCAAAATTATGCATGATAGCATGTTATTGTATTTTTATGACATGGATCTTTGATTTGTAACTCATAATTGCATTGGTACATTATTTGATGTATAATTGTCGTGCCCCTTAGTGACATTTACCACCTTAAGTTCACCTTCTAGTGCTTTCTAAGCACTAAACTCTTTAGTGACACCAAGGCTCATGCTCTCCTAACACTGCACATGCCATGCACTCACAATGTTAGGTTCCAACTCAAGTCACGGGGTTCCCCATTCTTCCGTGACTCCCAACACTTTCCTTCCAATACTTAACTCCTATAAGACATCAGGCATATCATTTGATGACATGAGGCGGAACTTCCCTTGATGTCCAAGCACTTGGTGGAGGCACTATTCCCCACCGGTGCTAACCGCCTTTGAATGGGACCCAACTCCCCACTAGGCCCAACTCAATTCATTTCGGGACTCACCAAACGGGACTCACACCATGGCCTAGTGTGGAGCGGGACACCACCCAACTGGTATCAAGGAGTATACAAGCACTCCCTGGTAACACACAAGTGGTGGTGAGGCTCCAACACTAACCTCACCACTCAGGGCCACTTTGGCTTACCATGGCACCATCCCGGAGTGAAGAAGGAGACCACCCCTCCTCATAGTACTCTTTGCAGGATTCGGCAGCCCCCCTATACTAGAGGTCACCGAGACCCCCCCAAGATGCTCCCCATCTTGGAAGACCACACAACTCCAAGTGGTTTCCCCAAAATCAGACCTCCAAAGACTCCCGATCTTCCTATTGGGATAACTTTTAGCTCAGGGCTCCAAATCCCAAGTGCAAGCCCATTTTCGTGATTTATATTTTTTGTAGATTACCTTGGACTATTCACTTTCTCCAATGAAACAAGTATTGAGGAAGTTATGGTCTTCCAAAGGTATGAGTCCCCCAGAAGGTGTTGTTCTCCGGGACTCCACCCTCTTTGGATGCCCATAACTTTTAGCTCACAACTCATCTCCTCATGAGCCTTAGCATTCTAGAAAGTTTGTCTCCTTAGCTTTTCAATGATATGGTATGCCCTATTTGTCTCAAAGGAATCCTCCCAAACCTTGTTTCCCACGTCCCCATGTCTCCGGACGTGGCTAAGACACTGCCAACTTTGAGGAGCCATAACTTTTGACCCTCAACTCGGATTCTTACGTTATTTGAACCCATGGACGCTTCTTCTCACAAGCTTTCCAAGCATGTGTGACACGCCCCTAATTCATCTGGATTAGAGTGCTACAACGCTTTGATTTCTCGGAACTCCTAGTCCCCCTCACCCCATCTCTTGCAAGGCTTGGGGAGTCACCCTGAACGTCCCCTTTGCTCACCAAGGTGGCACAGGCATGCCTCTTGATGAGGGTTGTGACAATAATCTATGCATACGAATGAAGGGATTTCTATTCACATTTTTCATAAGTCTTTTGTTTTATTGTCTTTTGGAGGGACAAATGACCATGATTATTTATCCAAATTGGTTTTGAGAGAAGCTATGACTTGCAAAAAAAATTTAGTTCCTAGAACCATTAGAGAAAATATAGTCTCTCTAGAAGGCAAAGATATGAGAGTGCAAATGTGAAATGCAAGTAAAATAAAAAAAATAAAATTTTGGAACTAAAATATTGAGTTTAAGAAAAATTTCAATTTGATGTGGCACTTGATACAATCAAGTGGCACATGATTTGAAATATTTTTTTATTTTTTTATTTTTTGTTGTATTTTCACATCTGGCCAACAAAAAATGACCCTCTAGAGAATCCAAATTTTATCTATTGTATAAGCAAAACATCATTGATAGAATTAACATTTTTCAAAAGAACTCCACAAATCTTGGAATAAAATAAACTGGAACATACACTAAGATGATTATTTTTCAAGTTGCTCCATTGTGATATATATGGTGTGCAAAAATTGCATTCAAATCAAATGCTTGTTGTTAGATCAATTGACCATTGGAACTTAGATGACATCATTACTAGAAAGAGTTGAGGAAACAAGTAGATCCAAAATTCAAAACTACCATTGAAAACATGTTGATAAACCCCCCCATTCATCCCTCATCCACCCAATTGTGGGACAATGAGGGGGATACTTTATCCTAGCCTACATAGAAAGATATAAAGAAGGAAATATAAAAAGAAAACTAAGACTAAAAAATGACTATGTTGATGGGATTTGGTTAATGTAGTCTCACTTGTACCATCTATAGTCATATTGTTTGATGTGACTAATAAAATGTAGTTACAACCAGTTGAACATGTTCTTCATGGAGTTCCAATTGAGGTCCCGCCATCTAGGACAGATATATGACTAGCATTTGACTAGGCCACTCAAAAAGGACAAATATGTTTGTCAAAGCTAACTCAATATGACCACCTATTCTTATTATCTTAGTCCCATTTGTTTGGTTTCCTTGTAGTGGTTGATATGTAGGGGGCAAGGGAAAAGAGATCAGAGGGAAGGGGGAGGTGATGGGCTACTGGATCTGAGTGTGTAATCAGGGGATTGGGGCACATGTTGGGGAGGGCACCACCTAAGAGGTCTTTGAAGACCTTAGATAGCAGAGGGAGCGAGGAATGGGATTTAAGAGTACGCAAGTGCCTCCAAAGGGCATAAGGAAAAAGCTCAATTGTTTCTAGTATGGAAATCTAATAAATAGGACAATGGAATTTGTGACATATAAGTCTAAACCATGAGCCAAACGCAATACTCTTATTAAGAGCTAACTAAATGAAGACAACAATCTTTCATACTCTCCAAGGATGCTTGAGAGCCAAGATGAAGTGGATGCATTAGGATGGAGAGAATTTCTCCTCTTGAAGTCATTAGGAAAGACAAGGGTGCCTTCACTTGAGAGCTTCAATGCTAGACAATATTTACATTTTGAAGAGCACTCAATTGAGAAAGTGTGAGGCAAAAAACTTGCCCAACTTGGGTCAATGCCATTTGAGCAAGTCGATCTTAAGGTCCTAAATGCATATGGAGGCCACAATCTAGAAGGTGGCTTCTCAATGTTCTTGAAGGTTGAAGGATGGGTAAGTTGAATTGAGGGGACAATATAAATTCTAACACTTGTAGCAAGGAAGGGAGGAATAACTACAGAGAGTAGGGTGAGTAGAGACAGATAGTAAGACAATTGTCAAGTGTAGATCCAAGCAATAGGCTTGGGTACTATGGCAACAATGTAGAAAATGTACCAAGGACCAACCTTGTTGGAGTTAGTAATCCTTGTCCAATCTTGAAAGAGGGATTTGGTTGTATCACCCAAAGGACAACTTGGATGATGAAGGCAAGTTATTTGGGGATGAATTTGAATAAGATGAATTTGGACACTTGTAGAGCATAGGGCCAAGAATTCTTTTGGTGTATCCTAAATATTCTCTAGAACATGAAATTTGCATTGGTCCCATAAAAGAAGTTTGATCAAGCATACTATGGCCAAAATGTAATGATCATTTGTTTGGAGATGTAGATTGTCAAAGAGAAGTTGTATAAACACTTCTTTCCAAGAAGTGAGTAATTTTAGATGTTTTTTCCAAGAGGAAGACAATTAGAAAATTTTGTTCTACTATTAACTCCTAAAGCTCCTCAAGGTCACTAGGTGGCTTCTACAAGAATATTTGTAGAAAATTCAAATGTGAACCTTACTAACCTCCCAATAGTTCAAATACTAAAAAATGTAATACACCAAATAAATATTAACCTAGAAGGATGATGAGGCCCAAAAGTGGTCAATGTATGACATCATTGTTTACTATAGAAACAAAGAATGTACCTATTGGTCCAATAATTGGAACAATTTGGTAACTACCTTGGTCATGGGGGCCATGTCCTTCAATGAATTATTTTAAACATAGAACATTATTTATATTGTATGCAATATTGTATTGATCTTGAAGGGGAAGGGTGGAGCCAATTGACAAAGTTGCACATATAATACATTGGGGCACAATATTTTCACAAATTGTCTATTATGCCATTCAAAGAATTTTGCATAATATAAATTTTTTTTTTGTCTAACATAATTGTCATTGCATTCTTACACAATTTCAATGAAGCATGCCCAAACTCCATTTTAATGAATTATTTACTTAACCCTTAAACATTGAAGCGGATGTTTTGTGTCTGATGGATGACTTCACTGTTGACTGTAGAAAAATAGAATGCACCTATTGGGCCAATAATCGAAGAAGTTTTGTTGACTACCTTGGTTATCGAGGCTTTGTCCTTTAGGGTTAAATTACATGGTTACACATGATAATTGATTGAAAAACATTGGTGATAAGTTTTCCTAAATTCAATTGTATAGATAGGTTGAAAACATTTTTCATGATGGAATACGACATTAACCCTTGAACGCCAGGCTGGTGACCATGGAAATCAATCATTTTGGAACCATGTGACATCATCCACTTTAGAAAAACTAGAAATACTCATTGGGAGTCAAACTATTGTAGAAGATTTTCCCTTCCCACCCCTAATTCCGAGGATGAATAGTTGCAATTATGTCCTACACAAGAGAATTCCTGGTCATTCATTGGACAATAATCGTCTGCCGCATCATTCAAGGGTTAAGTAGCCAAAACTTAACATATATAGAATTCAATGTTCAAGATTGCATACCAAATTTTGCAAATAGATCATTCTATTTGGATTTAAAAAAAGCATGTTCATCAATTTGTTTTCATCTTTTTGTTACAAAAATTATGACAATCAGAATTCCTTCATAGAACTATTTGAGAGTTTCCAGATTCATAGACAAGCAAATAGTTTCATGTAAAAAAGATATAAAATTGGAACCTGTATTCAACTAAAAAATCAAAATTCAATTTACAAATGATGTTTCACTATTTGCTGATGGAGTTGGTCTTAAGGGTCTCAAAGTCAAATGTTTGTCATATTGTTCTTCTGGGCATATAGTATGTAGTGCCAGATGCACTAATTTCCTCATATCAAATTTTTCCACTAGAACAAAATTTGTCTCATTGATTTCAGTGCAAGAAGATACTCCGTCTTCTCCCTGTAGCCACTAGTGAATAAAAATGAAATTATTTGTTGTAGAAAAATGCAATATGAAACAATAACGGTGTCATGCACCATTTGAATTAGGGTGTCTTGGTCTTTTCAAACCAATCTGCTTTCTACACATAAAATGGTCGTCTGAAATCTCCACTCACGTAAAAAAAATAGGAAGGAAACATTAAGTTTTCCCCACAAGTTTACCTTGCCCTCGGGAGTTATCTCTTCCACAATAGATTCAACATGTGGGAAATACCCAAACCAAACTATCAATGTCAGATTCTGAGCACAAATTCCATGTACAATGTGCTTCGTCGAAAGATCAGGCCAGCGCCAAACTTTGCCCTCACTTGCCAAGGTGTGTGAGTATTCGGCTGATGAGGATGTCCTTTTTGCCTGTCACAGGAAGTTTGCTTGCTCTCAAGTAAATTTTGAGCTGATCTGAGGTGAGGTCCTTAAGCTGCAAATACAAACCACCAGCGATCCATAAGCAAAGGAAACAATGTAGAGATGCCCAGGACACACACTGAAACCTGATACCTGTCAAAGTAAACGAGCTCTGATTCCTAAAAATTGTACAAGAACCGGAGGATTCGAAGGGAGGGCACCTTCCCAGTGTCTGCTAGCTGGCCCCAGTTATACTCTTGAGCTTCTGCGGCAGCCAGGTCAGCGGCTGCTTTGCGCTTCTGGCTAGCCGCACTGCCCCTCTCTTTTGCAGCAGCAGCTTCTGCTTCCTCCGCCTCATAATTTTCCCCAAAAACACCGTTCTTGAAAATCTTGGCGAAAAAATCGGCACTGCGATTTCAATGAATGGTCCATCGGAGGTTACAGGCTAGAAATAAATATGGCTATGAAAAAATTAGAGAACAGTTCTTATCAAAAATTCAAGAAGCAACCATGTCGTACTTGAGTTCACAAGACTTTGCTGACTTTGTGGCAACTGGATTAAGAGAAAGCAACTGAAATGAACCAAATGCAATTAAGTATATTCTCTAAGGGGTAGAATGCATACCGTTCTAAAACCTCAGGATTTGGTAAAGTTTTATCCTCAATTTCTGGTAAATTATCTTCATCCTGATCAAGTGCCACTGCTTCAAGAGTTGTGTAGTGTCTCTGCAAAGCTGCAACACGCAGAAAAAACACCATGTTTATTAATGAATTTCCACCATCATCAATGCCCACAAATTTATTAAAAAACCCTCCAAAACGCTGTCAATATCCAGTTCATCTTTTTTTCCTAGGTCTCATGTTAAGTCACACCAATCACAACTGATAAAAATCAAATTCTTTCTTTATTGCAATTGACATGAAAATGTCCTACAAAGCTAGAAATAAAGAGATGCGTTAAATCTCGGTTACTGCGCAACACAATTTTAAAAAAATCTACCATATCCGCTTCTGTGACTCTGGCCAACGAGTCATGCAAACGCAATTTGACAGAAAAGATTTGTCGTACCTGGATCTGGAATCTCAGTAACTGAATCACCTTTCCAGCGGAGTTTTTTTAACAAATCTGTGGCCATATCTACTTGCTCCCTTGATGCCCTGGGAACTGGAGAGATGCTTGCATGATACTGCACCAACAACGACAGTATCAAAATCAGACAACACGACAATATCTTCAGGCAACAGATGGCAAGTAAGCAGCTCTTCTCACCGCACCATTAAAACCTCCACGAGCATCAAACACCATACATATCATTGTTAGAAGCAACGATGTTTAAATATAAACATGTGAATTCCAACGTAGATTCAACTGACTTAGTCGGGACCACTCAGTCAAAAAATGACTAGCTCTTCATGCACAACGGTAAAATCTAACAACTAAAAATTGAAGACGCAAGTATTGGTCACTGCATCCGCTCAAGCTAAGTCAACCTAAACTACATCTCAAGTACCAAGCTTCAAGCGAGACCACACGTTTCAATAAAAGCTTACTCACGTTACCTTCCTGCAATCCATATACAAAAAGTTCCTATAGCACTTACTTCCAAGGGAATAAATTTTCTCAGAAAACGTATTTACTCTGCTTAGTGAGTGGCAGTGCTAGACAGCTTGAAAAAGACCCACAGTTTATAATGCCAGACCTTCTCAGCAGGGCGAATATCATCCGAATAAGGCAAATATATCAAGTTCATGCCGTTTGGAGAACCTTGAATATCACTTTCTTCCTACACCAAAGAAAAATCCAACCATTTCAAACATACTGGCTGAAGTGATTGCATCACTGCATTCTACCGCTGACACGCATTAGATCTAACCGCTGCAACGAATCTATGGATGCAAATTTAAGCTGCAAAGAAAAAATATGGTGGCCAGAAGCTCGATGTAATAGTAGGAAGACAAAGATTAAAACGCAAGAAATTCTCCATCTACCTGTGCGACAAGTGCGACCAATTGAGATGATCCTCGTGACGACAGGAAAGCAACGGCATACCTGTATATCACAGAATTGCAGAAATTGTCAACGAAAGCCTGAACAAAGCAAGAATATCTCAGGCTATCCCAAGCTATCTCATTCTCAATAAAATATTAAGACTATTCCTAGGATAGCGAAGGAGAATGGGAATAGCTTACTTCTTCAGGCGTACCATAGCTCTGTGTAAGGCAATAAAGGCGCACATACTTCCTTTCACCGCCTGCAACATTGAACGAAAATGGAGTCTGAATCTGCATGGATAATCTGAACTATAGTGGAATTGAATGGAAGGCTTGATTTGTGATTGTTTGATCCTTCAACACAGACTTGTCATTCTTTGTAAAAATGCAATTGACTATCATGTCATATGTTTAAGTATCCAGATGAACAATTAAAATCAAGAAATAATACCTCTTCATCAGGATATATGAACGTTGGGGGGCGCAAGTTATGGTATGGTTTTAAATATGCCAAAGACTTAAATCCCAAGAGTCGAAGCTGAAAACTTGCTACGCTTTTAATATCAGATACCTCACTCACAGAAAACACGACCTTCTTCCTGCAATGGAAAAATTACAAGTCTGAATTAGACTGAATACGTTAATGATTTTAAACCCTCATTTACAACCAACTTTGCAGAGAGCAATGACCAGTACGACAGAGTGCAGATTTCTCCTCACCCTTGATATTCTTCAAATCTCTTCTGCGGCTCATCCAGTAATGACCCGGTATCAGAACAGATGTAGGTTCTTTCGGTCTGCAAAATATCAGATATTTCACACGCTTCATACCAGAGTCTTGAAAGAGAAGCTTTAGGTGAAGACAGATGTAGGAACTCCTACAATAACAATCAAGTTTAAGCACAACGATAACGATAGAGAACAGACCTTCAGGGGCTGGTTGGTACGCGCATCCACAAAAATGTGGGAAGCTGCAGAAAAGAAAACTCTGTCCTTTATATCATCAGTCCTTCTCGAACTTACAAAGACAAACTCACAAGTCTATCAATTAAAACTCACAAATAATAAACTCACAACAATTATCAACTAAACGCTGTAAATGGCATGGCCAAAATTTGAAAGCAGTCGCAAGAAGCTAGACTCAAGACACTTGAGCATAAACCACGGTGTGAGACTTAAAGCAAATGGGGTCTCTCCTTTGTGATTTTGAAACACCCCCTAAAATGGAGAAATCTTCATAAATATGAGATGGTCAGGATTGTTACGTGGCACTGCGGGACGTATCATAGCATACGTTCTTAGTGCAATCTCTGTACCACTTGCCACTGTCAAGAGCATCTTGCGTACAACTCGTTTCTTATACATCCTTCGCTTCAAGGTTTTCTTGAGATCGTCAAGTCTACAAAAACATGAATATATTCAGCATTCATATTCTGAACTGGAGAAATCGTCAATAATCCATCAGCGCTAGTATATAACTCAGAACTTCCTGGTTCATGCTAACTGCAACTTACTTGGAAGCTGCATTTGAGTCTTGCGATGCATACTCATCGTCGTCTTCATCATCCACAATTTGCTGTCAACTCAATCCAACAGAAGAAACGACTGCGTCAGCATATATTGCAAAAGACTCATTAAGAAAAGGTGATAGATCACAAAAGGATCCTGGCACACAAACCGAATCTAGTTTCTCATCCTCTGGCCAATTCTCATAAAAATAGCCGAGGAGTTGCGCTCACACTGTAGAAGATCTGCTGGTCGAATAATTTATCAGGCGTGTTCAAGGGCAACAAGTCGAAACCTACACCCAAATCTCGAGCATCCTGTGAGTGAACACGACAATAAGGAATCAGATCATCCATGGCAGGGCACCAATCAACACAATCACCTAATTCTAAATAAAAAATGTAGTTCTGTCCAGATTCTAACAGAGGGAAAAACATTCGTGCCATCCATGGGGTCAAACCTACAATAGGGAAATCACATGAAAAAGACACTTCGGTTTCACTTCAATTTCAAACTTCAAGGATACAGCGGGAAGAAACCGCCCTCTAATCAAAGTTTGCACACTGAAGCACAAAAAATTATTAAAAACACCCATGCGGCCATTGCATTCAATTTCAAGTGACTGGATTCTGGAGGAGATGAATTCACTTTTGATACCATCACTTGCCTTGAAAATAAACCAGGTTGACAAGCACAAGATAAGGTCATCCAAAGTTCAAGACCGTGAAGGATAACTGGAAAGCCTAGATCAAAGAAAGTACCAATCGGTCCTAAAGAAAATTGGTTAATTAAAAATATGAGATAGGAAGACTAGAGGATTTACTTGAGCTCGTTGGATGGTTGTGCGCTTCAGATCCTTTTCTAAGAAATCATCATTAACTTCAGCAAATGGATCGTCATTATTCGTGATGATCAGAACAGACTTTGCCACATTCTTTGCACTGTTGTTCACACGATTTCTTGTCAATAAGCATGACAAGAAGTCTCTCTATACACACAATGGTGCAGATCATACAGTAAGAAACGAGGCCTGCTCTTGGCATTGCTCAAAAATTGACTAAAGCGCAATGAGAATTCTACTTCACAGTTGTTGGCACTAATTGACGCACTTATAACGATTAGACTGAATCGGCAAGTGTCAAAAAAGCTTACCCTGAGCGGAGCATAGCCTGCACTACCCACAGTGCATCATACAAAGGATGTTCCCTTCCATTTGCTATCGGTGTCACTTGACTGCCGATATCCTTCTGGAAACTTTCTGCAACACGACTTCAATTCTATTCAATTTGCATGAGACCAGATAAGCTGCAGTACATGTGCTAAAACCTGTGCGGATTAGTGTCCTCGCGCAGAGTTGGAAAGAGTTAGAAACTTCGCTCTATATAGAACAAACTCTCAGACCATTGAACAAATGTCTCGCTTTGTTAATAAAGATATCATATCACAGCTCCGATTAAGATATTGATTTCCTTATTATCAAAATTGCATGTAGCATTAAGTTAACATGTTCGAATGCTTTCAAGAAACTAGGCAAGGTTGGCATATCCAAGTACAAACAGTGAATACCATGTAGTGAACGAAAATTTCTGATTAGCTCCGCCGACAAGTCATCGAGCTCTGACCACACGTATACACCGTTTGCCTCTTGGATGTTCTTCTTTTTTAACTGTTGACGACAAACGAAGCAATGCTTCAGTCAGATGGGCTATGATGAAGAACTTGCTCGCAGCACAACCATATCTAACAGACACTGAAAGGTTCTACATGCTTCGTTCTAATTTTGTGTACATGCCCAGCTACTTCTCCAGCGTCGGAAGGGTAGATGGCTGGGAATAAAGTGACAAAAGCTTACCGTATTGAAGAAACAGATTCCCACTTTGTCATCTCGTGCAAAGATTCTTGTTTTCAAATTCTCCTCGACAGCCTTCATCACCGATTTCAAGCACGAGTCCTGCAAAACATACACAACCATTCAGCATTCGTAGGTCAAACGAACTAGAAGATGATATTTTAAAGGCATGATCCAGATAGGAGGTTTATTTCTAACCCCATTCTCAAAAGGCAGCATCATGTCGCAGCCGGCATCGATGAGGTACACCACATACTCCTTGTTCGCCAAACCATCCTGCACGTATGAAAGGATCTTCAATCGACTCGCATTTTGAGACATCGTTTTCCTCTGACAGGACTGTATCATTATTGCACTTGGAATTTCGACAATTTCAACAATTTCAAGCCAGAAGGCTCCTAACAACAAGACTGTAAAAATCAGTCTACAAAATTGCCTAAAAAGCGCACAGAGCATGCTCCGGAAACTGCAGAGTGAATGTGCGAGGTACTAATCACATATTTCGTCAACCACCGCTATCTTTCTACGTGTCTCTATGTAACGCAGTTACACTGTGAAACTATATTTGTGTGAAACCCTAGTAGTGTCTAGAAAATCTCACTATGATTGCTGAAACCATGATTTCTATAGTTTGAATGAGAGGCGAAGTACCATATCATAGCGGAGGTCTTGCTCTTCGTCATCGTCCTCGAACAATCGACTTCGGCTCCCAAAATCCATGAGGAATGCCAAAAAATTTAAAGGGTGATGTTCGATTACGCAGCACTACTTTAAGATGCGAAACCTGTCCACTGGGAAGTCGAAGTACGAGAGAGCTCCTGCACAGAGCAACACCAGAATTTGCTTTAGAAGAGCAAATCGAGCACGCTCACTCAGGACAGAAAAGTCTGACCGTCCAGTGCGTCAACCAATATGCTCAGAAGCGGACATCATTTCTCAAGTTCAACCCTACACTGGCTGAACTCGTCAAGTCAGTAATCTGTAGGTTCCTTGCGACTCGCCATAGATTTCAGTATCCAATACATCCAAGAACTGCATGTAGAAACTGACCAGACTACCTACAATCCCTGGCAGCCCGGTGGAAATTCAGAGGAAGCGGCCGACAATGAACAAATCATTGCATTAAAACGGAAGCGCTTCTAATAAAGTTAACTAAAAGAAATTCAGCTAAACTGACAGCAAAAATTGAAGAGATCGAACGACGCATTTTCTGAAGGACGAAATGCATCCAGTACTTGCATGTTCCACACCAACTCCAGCGATGCACAAGTGACAGTTCTCAAACCTTTTCCATCAAGCAATAAGAAGTCTCGCACACATTCGCAGTAAAGATTTCAATGCCGATTGCTATCCTTCGATGTCAATCGCCAATTTCGCGAAAATGTTGAGTAGAATTGATTGCAGCCTTCTCCAATAACTTATATCCCAAAAGAAGTCCCACAAATTTGCCCACAGACGCTGCAAACAAGTCGAATTCGTCTGGCTTGGACCTAAGAAAATACAGGAGAAAACGAGAAGCGCTTCAATAGTCCATACTGCTGGTGGTCGTCCTCCGTTCCTCCTAAGTTCTTACCAAACGCAAACCCCTTGGAAGAGGAGCTTGAGGGTGAAGCTTGGCATTCAAATGCGAGAAAGCTTCGTTCGAAATGGCGACTCAGGAAAGCTTCTTTCGCAATGGGTATCATCCGGGTATGCAACGGGTGTGCATCCTCCAATGTTCACCTTAACCTTACCTGCAAAGGAGAAGAAATTTGAATGAAGAGTCTGTTGGGGATAAGTTAGTTGTACAATACCCTCCAATAAGTCTTGCACCCCCACTATGAAGCCCTTCAAATTTTTTCTTTTTGACTCCATTTTAAAAATACTCTATCAAAACTATCCTATTAGATCTATTGCTTTATGGAATCTTAATCAACATATGAAATTTCGATGTCAAAAAATAGGAACTCCATTTTTGGTGAATTATTTTATTAGTTTTTCATGGCCTTATATAATAACTAATTGAAAAATATATGTGATGATTTTTTAAGATTTGATTGCACAAGTATTTAGGAAATATCATTGTTCACATCTTTCATGTTACAAAGACTCACATTATATAGGTCAAAATTTTCTCTATGTGATTTTGCAATTTTCTTTCATAAACATTTAAGACAAAGAGAAACAAGCCCATTTATAGAAAAAAATTTTACCAAATGTTGTCAAATAGGGTATCATTAGAAAGCTCTAGTACTATAGAAGCCTACTATAACATGAATTTTACATTATGTCTTGTTCATTAGCAACTACTTTGCATCAAAGTGGTACATACACTACCATCAAATACTACCACCTTGAGCTACCATCACAACTTTCATTCGGTTTGGCATTGAAGAAATTAACTTTTTGATACTTTCTTGAGGTATATCCTCCCAAGTCAAATTCACTAATGTCCACATTTGGTCCTTATTATGGGGTCTACACCTTCTTTGCACTCAATCTTTGACTTTCTTCCATAAGTTTTCTATAGGATTGAGGTCAGAAGAATTTGGTTGGCAGTCAATGACTTTCATATTATGTCAAGGTGCAAAGTTAACTAACACTACTTAGAACTTCACAAAGTTTGCTTATAGAATTCCTAGCAATAGCACATACACAATATTCTAGACAAACATTGATCTTTTCTCACAAAACTTCTAGGCAATGTCTATAAGCAACAATCACTAGAAGCATGCATATGCCACATTTAACTACTTCTGGACTATTCAATGAATTTTAGACCATACATCTAGAGATCTCCAAATAATATCATCAGGAGATCTCCCAATGATTGTATGGATCTCCTATTGATTGTATAGATCTCTAGATGTTTTGTATTGATCTCCCAATATTTTGGATTATCCTTTGATGATCATTTTTTTTCCCGATGACCATTTTTACTTTTGGACTTTCAAAAGTCCAAAAGTAGTTAAATATGGTATGCATGCAATAATGTTGATCCTCTCAAGTCCAAAGTCTGTTGACATCTACTACATGTGATCTCCTATAACAAAAAATTTAAGTGTAGCATTGTACCTTTGAATTCAACATAGTGTTTTCAAAATCAACCACCTCTCACAAAAAGAGATATTTTAAAAAAGTGAAATGAGTTAGAACAAGGTATATAACTCACCTTGTACAAGGCAAAAAATCTCAATCAAATACCTAAATTTACCTACCAAGAATATGTTTTGTAATCAAACTCCTTGGTAGAGAATTAGACATGGGGTTGCAAGACTTATTGGAGGGCACTGTACAATACGACAAGTATCTAAGCTATGGAGGCTTATAAGTGGCATTTATCTATTGATATATGTATTTCTTAGGTGATCAATCATCTTACTTAGGCAAGATGTATTTGTGAGGAGTGGTACAAGGGGCTAATAACTTTGTGTAAGGTAGGAGGCTCTTGAAGTGTGCACCTAAGGGAAAAGATGCCTCTCTTGGGGAATCCATCGAGCTGACCATTTGGAAAATTTTATGGCACATGAAGAAGTAGGAAAGCAGTTGGTAGCTGATTTTTCCGAATTTTTTTGAGTGAAATTGAATTAATTACAAAATTTTAATGTGAGTATGTAGTAGGGCGCTAGTCTTGCTCATAGCATACCTTTGAAGTGAACAAATGCATCCCAACAATAATTACAGCAGTGCTTCCTATGGTTCATGGAAGTCTTTAAATTAAATTTTAGGCACTTCATTAACTGTAGGTTTTTTTTAAGCTAAATGAATGAATGATTGGGCTACTTCAAGCTCTGCTCATGAGAGGAGCAAATGTGAAGACCTCAATGTCCAAAAAATAAACACGCGTGTTGCCCTTTCTTGGCTACTAAAAGGGTGACTCATATCCAAAACCCTCTAGCATGATTTATACCTGCCTATATGGTTCACTGAAAATGACCCTTGGAAATTTGAGCCTCCTACCTTATGTTGGATTAGATCCAACCCTTGTAGATTTGCATCTTATCAACCCCTAAATGACGCAACAAACATTTTTTGTCTGATGAACGTCAAGGATTTCTCTTCTATAGGACAGAATTGCAACTATTCATCCTCGGAATTAGGGGTGGAAATGGGAGATCTTCTACAGTAGTTTGACTCCCAATGAGTATTTTTGATTTTTTAAAAGTGGATGATGTCACACGGTTCCAAAATGCCTGATTTCTACAATCACTAGCTTGGTATTCAAGGGTTAAGTTGTGGGCATTTTCTTCATATTGAGCTAGAGTTGTAGTTTCTACTTAGTTACACAAAAACTTTCTTTTTCTTTTCTTTTTTATATTATTATTATTATTATTATTATTATTATTATTATTATGTAATGTTTGAATATATATATAATTTGTTTATGAGTTTATCGGGGGGAGGGGGGATTTGGTGGGTTTTGTTTTTGTTTTACATTCATTTGAAATTTATATACATGTACATATATACTTGATGAGGTTTTATGAGGAATTAGCCGATAGGGATTGGTAATGTTCTATTTTGTGTTTAGTGAGGATGACATGCATAAGGTATTGTATTGCATTTTGGTGGATTTCTTGGAAAGTTTTATAAATGGGGTTGATTTTAATTTTTAGGTTTTGGTATAGTAATTTTTTGTATTTAGGATATATAGCTCTTGTGATGTTAGCAATGTTTATTAAGATTTGATGCTATATTTTGTTCTTGTTGTTTAATGTTGTTTATCAATATGTTATATTTTACATGTAACAATATCTAGTGAGAGTCTATCATGACAATATGTAAATTTGAAGAATTATACAACTATATTAAGTTGTGGTTGGGTTGGGAATGGGCTATTATGAAGGTGATTTAGTAGTAGGAATATGTTTGATTTTTGTCTTACTCTACAGTCACTATTATATATTGGATTTGTGCAATGGCAAGTTAGTAGCTAGATCGGGATGTTGTTTTTTGCTTGTTATTTTCTTACACTAATGAAATTAAAGCCTTGAGATTTTGTTGCTCATGATTATTTTGTGTATTGTCTAAACAACATTGGTCTACTTGTTGTATTATTCTAAAGTTTTTAATATTTGACTCTAAGCTTGCTACTAGGAATGTGGCCATGTTTCTACATCTTGCATATCGCAAATTGTACAATTTATATTAGTATGTTCATTGGGCTAGAATAGACTATTTGCAACTATTGCCCCACATATTGTCTAAATTTAAATTTCTAAAGTTGGATTATTTGTTTGTGTGTAATGTCATTATTGAGTGGTTGCAAGAAACACTTGTCCTAATATTTTCTATCACATGTTCAATATGGAAGTTGTTTTCTGCCATAAGTATTGCAAAAATGATTGAATGAATATGAAATTGAGAAGAAAGCTTCCTATAGCAATGGAAAATGTACTTGAATTATTTCAATTTTTTCAAATTTGATTCAATAGGTGAGATTGAATTTCAAATATACTAGTGTACTCTATGTTTTTCTAATTTTTTTATTCATAAAAACTTTGAAATTCAATAACTTTCACATCTTAGGTCCTAACACCACAACACAAAGTCCACGCACCCCTCCTCATTGAGCACTTTTCGATAGTACTAAGAATGTAACCGAAGGACAAGCATTTGGGGAGTTCTCAACATAACAAGCAAAAAAACTAACTAACTTAAGGTATGGATGTCACACATGTGGCTTTTGTGTTTTTTAGTACTATTAAGAATCAAAGACCCTTTTTAAAGAATTAAATCATCAAATTGGGTAGGCTAGCTCTTCTAATAGAAATACACCTTTTCAAAAGAGGGATTCCCCAAAACATATTCCAAGTGTGTTTTGCATTGATCTAGAGTGTGCTATATTTATGTTGATTTATATTGAATTCAAAATGGTTTCTTAGTTCCAAATTTGATCTTCCTTCTTTGCTCTTAGTTGGAAACAATGCAACAATGCTAGTGTGTGAGCATGGAAATGCGAGCATGTGAGCCTTGAGCATATGTGTAAGTGGATATACTACAACCATAGAAGGTGCTTATAATATAAACACCTATAATATAGGTATCTATAGCATAGCTACACTATAATCATAAAAGGTTTCTATTATATAGACACCTATAACATAAGTGTATAGTCTTCTAGGCTCATAGGCTCACATTTTTATACTCACATAATAGCAACCCTTGAAACAATGGCTACTTTTTAAACAAATTTTCAAGTGCATTTTCTAACTTTTAAAAATAGAAATGTGGAAGTCTCATTTTCTAGCATAGATTACATTATGTGACTTAAAATAGTATTTCAGGGTTTACATAAAGACTCAATAGTACTAGTGGGGGCCTCCAATCTACCAATGTAAATTGTTATTGTGGCAAATTATGCATGTCCATCCATCTTCACCATCCAATGATGAACATCACATGTTGTCATAGTAGTAGATTTGAAATTTGCTTGACCATCTAGATTTCATGTTCTATGCCCCTAGTACTACTATAGGTGACTCATAGTACAAATATTGCTAAAAGGATAAAAATTAAAAATGCAACAAATAATACAAGTGTTTCTTGCAGTCACCAATTACCCTAAAAGTTATTGGATGCATTGATATCTAATTCTTTGTTGTTACCCATTTGTCTATATATTTAAATTTTATAGCACTTGGTTTTTGTTGAAGATACTCTTCTTCTTTTAGATATTTTTAAAGGTCATGTATAAGATCTTTCCAAGGTTTGATTGGATTTTTTGGTTGAGCTATGGGTAGCTAATATAGGATTGTGTATACATTTTGGTATATTATTGTGATCTTTTTAAGGTGGTTTTAGGCTCCTACTTTTTCTACTTTTTTGGTTTCTCCATTACCATTTATATTTACTTGTGCTTTGATTTTATGTAAGTGGATTTTTTTGTTTTTTATTTTTAAAATATCAAAAATTTCTTCTAGTATCAATTAATATGGTGTGATTGTGATTTTGTTCAATTCAACTAAAAATCATGACTATACAACTAAAGATTTGATAACAAGGAAGATCAATAAATCCATCTATTGTATCTAAAATCACCTCTTAACCCCTCAATGCCCATGGGGCTCAAATAGCACCCCTCCCGATTGGAAAAATGGACAAGGAGAGCTAGATCTTTAGAATTGGGCAAACATGAATTGGAGGGGGGAAAGAAGAAGCATCGAAACAATAAATCGTACATTGGATCGAGCACTATAGCACATAAATTTTGAATGGTTGTCATAAATCAAATTGGGGCAAAAACGAGGACAAGCAGTTGGAAGGTCATGTTTCAAAAGTAATTGGGACAAGTCAGTCACTAGCAGTTGTGGCGATGTGAAACTTTCATTTTTTTGGTTTACCTAGTAAAACTACCCAGAAATCCAGAAGTAGGTATCCGGATCTAGCTAAGGAACCATTGGGAGCTAAAATAGAGAAGGAAAATGAGATAGTGGAGGGATTTACTTGAATCCGGTCCCAACAACAGAACGGATGTGTAACCGGATAGGGGATGGACTGGATATCGTGGAGGAACCAGATCCGGAATAGGTCATGATGAGGTAACAAGGGTCCAACGACTATATAAGGGCTGGCCTGCCTAGTTGAACCTCTTTTGCATTTTTTGCCTGTCTTAGCGCTCTCCATGCTCTAAACTCCCTACTCTCATCTGAGACTTAGCTTTCCATGTTGGGTCTGTGTAAGAGTGTCTTTCTCGAGAGTTGTGTTGATTTTGTTTTGATTTCCAATTGAGATCGGAGAGAGAAAGTAAGGAACGGGACGTGCGGCTAGGAGAGAGTGAGGTAGAATTAGAAAAGGCTTCCGAGCGCACATCCGTGTCCATGCCACAGCTTAGGAGAAGTAGAGGCGGATAGGCTAGTACGTCCTTGGTGGAGGTGAAGCTCCGGAAGGTGATTTCAGTTATTCCCTCTACCGAGCCAACCAAATCTCAACTCATGGAGGATTTGACTTCCATGGTTTGCTTGGGGTTTGCAGAGAAACCCTGGGGCTTCAGGGAAGAAGTTATGGTGAGGGAACTCTTGGGAAAGTTGTCCAATGAGTTTGACAACACCATGAGAGTAGTTCCGCATCTCTAGACAGAGGATGTCTAGAGAATGTTGTATAGTTTCCGGCCAGGAGGATTGGGAATGGCAAACCAGAAAGACGAGTTCGTCCGAGGGAAGTTCCAGGGTGCTGTCAACCCAAAGGACAGATACACCATAGAAGACTGCATCAACGAGCGGCATTGTTGGCTTTTGCAATTCCTCGTTCTGATCCTACATCTGGAAAAGCCAACAAGGGTTACGATCTCCCTTGCGAACACAATTTTCGGCGCCCTAAGGGGAGACCGGAGAGTCGACTAGGTCCGGATCATTTCCGATTTGGTCACCTAGCTCGTAGGTAGAGTTGGAAAGAGTAGGGCCACTCCCGTGTGTCCCTACCTCATCCATCTCTACCATTCCCATTAGCTCCTGAGCACAGGAGAGGAGAAGGTGTGGAGGGCTCAAGAAGTCCTCCTGAAGTATGGAGAATCGGAAACGGATGATGAAGTCGAATCCGGTTCCAAACCTAAGGAGAACAACGAGTCAAAGGAGGAGGAGCCGCCGATGCTACTAATCAAGCGACAAAAGACGACCTCACCTCACAAGCGAGGGACACCACCAAATCGTGATACCTCGGCCCCGGACGAGAGACCGGAAGTTGAGAAGACTGTATCAGCGGAATCAAATCCCGATGATCTGTTCAACCCTCTCGTCAAGATCCTGTGCGATGTGAGAGCAGATTGAGAACTGAAGAGAAGAATCCTACTCGCGATCAGAAAGTTGGTGGGAGCGCCACTAGATAGAGAGCTACCGGAGAAGATGGCGAGCTGCATCTCCGATCCGGTCGAGACCCGAAAATAGGAGACGGAGATCCGGAGACTGCAGGAGGAGGTGGATTGAGTGAAGGCGGAACTCCTTGTATTCAAGGAAAACTTTGCAACTGCTCAATCGATAGTGGATGAGGCTCAGAAAATGGTGGAGTAGGTGAAGGCCACATTTAGGGAGATTGGAATGGCCGCTGCCAAGGCTAAGCTATTTGATGAGAAGGTGTGCACGATGAGAAGAAGCCATCCGGGTCTCGGATGGTCTAGATTCTCACAAACCTTGCTAAGCAGGTTGAAGCGGCAATGAAGGAGGTGTGGAAAGCGGCGGACCGGATGGAGAAGAGTACCCGGATACTGTCGGGAGCCACCTACTCTCGAGGTATTCAACTCTCGGATATATCTCTTCCGGATTCGTTTTTGGATGCAATGGTAGGGGAAGGGAAAGATGCCACTCCCAAGTCCAAGAGATCAAAAGCGAAGGTGAGTCTAGCCAGTATGCCCGGAACTGCCATCGACTTGGACTCAACCCCCGGATCCACAGATGACGACCCGGTTCCTAACCCTTAGGAAGAGGAACGAAATCGGAACTTGAATGAGATCTTTGAGCAAATGGAGTCGGGAGCGGATAGTGCCACCATTGGATCTCGGGTGGGCACTTAGTGTGTAAATAATAGGAATGTTAGAAACAGATTCGGATCCTGTTCCGATTAGGAGTAGGTAGGACCGAAAAGTCCGACCCAAGTCGCGGCGGAAATTTAGTAGGCTTTTTCGCCCACTTGTACATTTTGATTGTATTTAAGTCAATCCCTGCGAAGGGTACTGTGGTGTTTTCTTTTTGCAAAATTCTTGTATCTTTGTATGCGCTCTTGTGTTGTGTGTATATCTCCCAAGTTTGGCAGGGTTGCATGGTGCTAAGTTAGGAAAGTGTAGGACTTATTTGTGAATTGATTTCTCCCCTTGGTGTGTACGTTTCCAATCCTTAGTGTATGTAAGCAAGTTGTTGAAGTGTTGGGAGTGGACTTCAGTGCCTCATCAGATCTAGAGTTTTAAGTTCTGGGTGAGAAAGTCGTTATTAAGCTAGGCGGATAGGGAGGGTATCCTTAGTCGCGCTAGAACTCCTGGGTGGAAAATCCGATTGAGTGTCCGATCTTCTGAGAGGTCTCACCACCTTAGTTGGTAAACGGAATAGCTCTAGTAAGTGTTGGAACGAACGAGTACACTTGCGACCGCCTAACTTCGCACGGGTAGGAATTGGCATCAAGGTCGTTGTAGTAAGAAAAGATTGTACAGGGGGGTCTTTGTGTGACCTGCGAACCGGATTGCTGTCCAAGTCGGTGTGAGGGATCAAACCGGATCCGAGTTAGTTTAGGAGAGGAAGAAGATAGGACAGTGGGCCTTCAGCCACTATAATCCACGAAAGGAGTGGTGGGCCTACCACTCACAAAATCAAGTGGCGACCCCTCTGATGGTCCAACAAAGGCAAAACTAAACCGGAATAAGAGTAAGGAGATATACGAACAATCTCGAACGAATTGGTCTAGAGGAGTACGAGGACCGGAAGTGGTGCGATCTTGGGATTGGGTTAAATTGGACCAAACGGCGATTTAGGGAACCAAAAGAGAATGAATCCGGTCGGATACTATTTGGTAGTTGGTTGTTTCCGGTTTTAGATCTAGGACCAGAAGAAAGGTTTAGAGGTTAGCAAAGCTTATTCGCTTAATAAAGCTAAATACTTCATAGAATCTCGTGGGTTTGATCTTTAGAGTCACTTCATTATGCTCTAGAGTGATTTTTGTGAGTATAATAGGGAATTTACTTGCTCTGTGCTACGACAGCAGTTGAGCTTCGGAAACCTTGGATTGAATCTACAGGTAATGTGTTTCCATTCATTCATAGAAATGTGTTTTGCACCATGCGAGGCTAGGATTGGTTTGAAGGCAACTTGGACATGGATGCATAGTAGTTTCACTAGTATTTTCAAGGGTTTCTTGGAAATGGCTAGTGCACAGGACATATTGAGGTTTCAGAGGGTTTATGAACATTGGAGGTGCAATATTCTTGTGATGTCTCTATCATTTCCAAGAGCACATTCTGACTAAGTGATCAGCTAACCATACCACCCACTAGTCACATGAGAAGCAGAATTGGGGTGCACAGGTCTACCAGGTGGTGCTCGACAAGACAATGCACACCCGTGGGGCGACTTCTATCGTAGGAGCCATGCAAATCTCCTCCATTCGTTGTGTTTTACATTTTTCTAGAGTGATCCACAGTTGGGGTGGTGTCATGGATACATGGTAGCTCCGATCATCCTAAAAATTTCAAAACCTCCTCATAACCTCATGATCTTTAGCATATTCAATTTTTAGACCGATCCGAATCTTGTGGCTACCTCATTCATTCAGAGAAGCACGAAGTGGTCCAAAACAAGCCAATTTTCAAC
Source organism: Straminergon stramineum (assembly GCA_963920665.1). Taxonomy (NCBI): domain Eukaryota; kingdom Viridiplantae; phylum Streptophyta; class Bryopsida; order Hypnales; family Calliergonaceae; genus Straminergon; species Straminergon stramineum. The sequence continues at coordinate 18,943,700 of OY987272.1, forward strand.
TATACTTGCTAAAGATCAAATGCTAAGCACCACAAATCCGTATGGCGGATTTCCCCAAAAAATGGATTCGTAGGTTTGTCACAAAGTTTTCCTTGCATTTCAACGATGCATTTGTGAGAAACTTCGTACAACACATGCTATAGTCTGCCAAATGAATGGATGTTAGGAAAAATATTTTCATGCCCAAACAGTCAGGGGCATTGAGGGGTTAAATAGATATGTCTTGTAATTTTGATTCCAATGGAAAATGTAGTTAGAATATCGTGAATCATTTATCATACCTAGAAACAATGGATTCTATGATATGTAAACTTTAGCTATATCAATGTCCTTGATTTTAGTAGTGCCAAAGCATATGAGCACTTAACTAAATAATATGGTGCATTGAAAAAATGAACCACGTGATCTATAAAGATGTTTAGGATCTAAGATCTAGGGTTTAGGATTTTGTGCACCACTATGACTAAGAAAGATTGTGTACTTGGCTTTAATTGAGTTATTAATCTTGCACACACATGCATTAATGAATACCTTAAAGTATAGGCATTGTCACTCTAGAGCAGCAAAACATAATTACAAAACCTACTAATTCTTTTGTACTTCATTTCAATATCACAAATAAAAAAAGCAATCATTGTTTGATTCACTCTTTCTCTTTGCCACCACCCATAAAAATCATCGCTTTCCATCCTTCAAATTCTACATTCAAAAGTAACTAAAGTTACTTCCAAAATCCAATTTTCATTCAACAATTAGAGTAGAAGCCAACAAATAATGAGCCCCAACAAATGACCCCCAAAACATAAAAGTACATAGCAAAGACTTCAAGGGGCAAATAAAAAGAAAATGCGAACTTTTAAAGTTGTCAAACTACCAAAGTGTCACAAATAACTTACATTAGACATTTTTTTTTGACACAATTGTGTTGAACAACACACTGCGAGGGGTTCCATCAGGAAGAAAGGCTACTTTCATGCTAGGTAAACCACTTGTCACCGCCTGCCAGGTGTTGAACTTGCAACCTCTCCATTTGGTTTAGGGTACCTTTCCACCATCTACTAGTTTAGGATCATTTCAGACTACATCAGACAAATCTTTCAATAGCTGAATTGGATCAAAAACACCTTGCACAAATCTTGCACAAACCCTGCTAGATCCACTTGCTGGTCTAAATACTTTTTTTTTTTATAAATGGATGGGCCATTATTCACATCAAGAAAGATCACATGATAATGTTTTAAATATTTTACATATATACAACGATACAAATATGAATTTCACATCTTCAAAGACAATAATAATAGGAAAAATATTTGAGACAAAAACAATAGAAAGAATATTGGAGACCAACAATGGAAATGCGTGAGGTTTAACTTGCAATCATTCAACCACTGACTTCTTCATAAACAACATTGCCCAATAACTACATCAAAGTTTCACAATGTACTAAATGCTTCCAAATAAGCACTCCAAAATTGAAGAGTAGACCAAAGATCGATATTTGCATGCATGTTGAATTTCTATCACTTGACTAAAAGTGACAGGAAGAGTTGGCCATGATACTGCTCACACTAATGAAGGCTATGCTACCCAAAGATCTGATTAGTTTTACTTTCACTGCAAATGACATAAAACAAATAAGAATTCCCTCAACTCAAGAATGCTCATCAAAATACATGTCTAGAACACGAAGGTACATAGATTAAGAAACTATTTTTCATAGAATTTGCTACTTGTAACACATTCTGTACCATCGGCTAGAGATCGGGTGTCTAGAAGATTAGACAGAACAAGTAAGAGATAGTAAATATGAATTATGAACACATAGACAAATAAATAGATAGATCATACAAAAGAAACAACTACAAAAATTCTACAAGTATCGCTATTCATTGCTAGAAAACCATGTTACATCGTTGTGCTGTACTTGCCTAGCAGCTCAAGAACGAGATGCTTTTCTATTATGACGTCCTAAATTTATCCCTGCCAAACTTGCTACAACGTTGGCAATGACTCTAACAGATTTTTTTAAGCATCATCGTTGTTGCTAGACGTTCCTGCTACATATTTTCTCCCATGGTCCTGTACAAATCCTGTACTTCCTCACCACTTGTACTATACATATCAAACCACTCCACTATAAGCTTTCCAAGTTGGTACATGTCTGATCCCTTGGTGTATATTCTCTTTCCGTTATGGTCTTCCAACGTTCTCTCATCCCAATTCGTTAATCGATCACCTTCCCATTCTTCTTCGTCAGGTCCAGTACCTTCCAAGTCTATAATCACCCATTTAGATTCACTCTCAACATTTACTTTGATACAGTTTTTCCACCTTAGATCCCTGTGGGTGTAGCCTTGTTTGTGCAAGCTTGCAAGGCCAAGTAAGATGTCATGAACGGCAGCTGCCAAATCCTTCAAAATACCAAGCCGTGCATGTGGGTCTCCAACAAGTTCCAGCTGCAATAGTGTTTCCCCCCTCAATGCTCGGAAGTGCTTAAGCTGGATAAGGTACTTGCAACCTTTGGTTGAAGCATACAATTTGGTTGAAGCATACAAGGATCGAAGCATACCAAACTTCTTTTCCTCTAGTGGTGGCCTTACTACCTTGTGTACAAAGTCAGGAAAGATGACTATTTCTCCACCACCATTACGATGCAGAACCTTATACAATTTCAAAGGAATATGATCACCTAGTTCTTCCTGCAGTTTTTGTAGAAGACAATGCATCCAAATGGTGCTAAGTAGGAATATGGCTACACCACAAGACATATTCAAGTCATAAACATCTGAGATGATTTCAAAAACAATTCTCTCGCCACTCGAAGAGAGCTTCAGCGGTCGAAACTTCCTTTGAGCGCAACAACCACCAATCACATAAGGGAGCGTACTATAGTACAGAGGGCTCCATACCTTTAATTTCAATGCATTCTCTTCAAAAGCCTCGTTCATATCTCCCCCATCAATCTTATTCTCCCATCTAAGCATGAGTACATTACTCACAAACAGCTAAAAATTTGGCCTTGCCAACTATACAAGTGGATTCGATCTTGATTTAGAAGCCTTGGGATTAGGTGCATTCAATAAACACTCAAGACCTCTTAACTGTCCACCTTGTGGAGCATATTTAGTTAATTGGTCTATGAATAGTCTAGTGATAGCATACAATTGAGCAGAACTAGTGGCCTCATTGCCTAGATAGGGACCACTCATGAAGTCAAATACATAATTGATAGACTTTGCCAGGGTTAACTCCGCTGCAGAAGTATAAAGTCTCACAAGGTCAGGCTGGTTTATTTCTGAGTATTTTTACTGACTTACGAGCGGGAGCTTTTCTGTAATTGTGGCCAAAAATTTCAGTAGTTCTTTGGCACTTTTGGGAAGCTCAAGAGGGGCTTCCAACAGTTTCTTGAAATAGCAAGATCTCACAGCAACTTCAGACTCAACTGCATCCGAGGACAAGTACTCATCTCCTAACCATTTTGCCTTCTTTGAAGGTGGCTCTCTCTTTGCACACAAAATTCTTAACATTAGGATTTCTAACCATCCAAGTAATATCAGGGTTTAGGGTTTAAGGTTTGAACCCCCTAGCAAAGACCAAAAAGAAGCTCCAAAATCTATATTGCTGAAATTAAAAAAGGGATCACGCTAAATACCTACTAGCAGGCAAAACAAAGCAAAAGAAAATTACAAACAAACTATGCAATTAATACCCCAACTCACTCATACCCCAAAACCCTAAGCATCAAGTCATCACATGCACTATTGCTTCTTAGTCAGATTCAAATCAAACATACTTGTAGGAACTTCACGTATTGGACGACCACTGACCACCATGGGATCTTCACTCATTCCAGCAACACGCAAGACATTCTTAATCTACGTCCACGTAGCATCTGACCGAAGGTCAATTTCAGTAAACCACTCGCCACACAACGTAATGGAACTTGGTTCCAACCCCATGCTTCGACCCAGTACACGAAAGTCGATCTTGCCATCGGGAGTGGTTTGAACCCTAATCGGCCTTGTTGTGTCCGATTTGAAAAAGATAAGCTCTATAGTATGATAGAGACAAAGGTAAGAGCCTGCACAAGCATAAGCAAACGCACGTGCAATCAGTACAAGAAAGACTTATACTAAACATGGAATGGGAGCTAATTAGGATTTCACAAGGCTTCAAGAAAGAAAACACGTATTTCACTCAACAAGGCAAGAGCAGGACTTCTTCTTTTTTGACTTTTATTATTGCATGACTTTTTTGTCAAATAGTGACTTCAAGGTTTTGATAACGAACTAGATCATAAACAAATGCAAAAAAGAGCCTCCAATGCGCACAACAAACTAACTACCTACTAGACACATGATCAAAAGAAACAACAAAAGCAAAGCAAAGAATAGTATCCACGCAACAAAACTTACCTCGAACAAGCCCGTCGAAAACCCGCACGCACACAAAAGCTAAAAACACTCACACATGCTGAATTCGAAACAAGAACACTCAAAACCGAGCCCGCACACAGTAGAGAGGCGCACAGACGCAAGCAGAAATGCAAGTGCCCGCCCGCACAAAACGAAGCAAAGCTCAGTGTACGAGGCACGAGAAACCCCGAACCCCCAAGTGAAAGGACTCGAAGTCCAGAGAGGAGATTGGAAACCCCGGGGCCTAGAGGGGAAAGCCTTATATGGAACACAATTTCATCACGGCCACGACACGGCTATGGTGTACAAAAATGGCCATGTTCTGTATTCTTGACAAAAGCGTGGGTCACTTGGGGTCAAGGGCGGGTCACCCGCGGTGGAGCCTAGGGTACCTACGCCTCGAATTTTTTTTTTGAAATTTTGCACCTGCCCGCTCTGATTCCACATCCATTCAATTGTCATCCGAGGGAAATCCTCCAAAGTTGCCATCGTGGCACTTTGCGACTTCAAGCGCTTACAATTTGCAGCAGAGTTCAGACGAGCCATGAAAAGTTTGAGATTGGTGTCTCACTCGTGGGAATGATGTTGCATGTTTGTTGTGAATTGTTGACGACATATTTCTTCAAGTTTATGTCTATGATGGGGAAAACGGAGCTTATTGGTCTTTGCACCTTAGATACCAAATTGGAGATGACTGTGAAGATGCACTCCATGTCTATAGCCCAGGAAAATGAGTGTTAGTCTAATATAAGGTAAAACAACCCATTATGGACCAAATGGGGGGTTTGCCCTCTTGTCATTTATGAAATTTTCTACTTTTTTTCCCAAAGAAAGGCAAGTGATAGAAATGGCAAGAGCATTTGAAACTATATTTTTTAAACAAAGTGTGAATTTGTTATGAATTTTTGAAGTGTTCAGCCCATCACAGCCTGTAGACTACACCCAAATCAACAAAAATTGATTCATAACACTCATCTTACTTACCTATTACAGTCACAATATTTTCTAACACATAAAACTTGAAAAAGGTACTTCCTACAATGAACTAACACTAAAAAACTAAAAGTTCCTATTGTAGTTGTTAATTACTCCATTCTAGTTAGCTAAGACATTGAATGTGGCCCAAATCTCAAAAACTAAAAGAAAACTATAATGGGCTCATTCATAGAGTTCCGTAGTAGGTAAAAGGTCCGTAATGGACTGTTTTACGTTATAAGTGATAGTCATAAAGTGTTGGGAATTGGTATCTCCTAAGGCATGCATTAAGGTAAAACAACCCATTGTGGTCAGAATTTGGAGTCTACCCTCATGCCATTGCTGAAAATTTTCAAATTTTTTCCCACATAAAGACAAGTGTGAGAAATATTAAGAACAATTGAAATTCTATTTTTTAGACAAAGTATGAATTTTTGAATTGACCTGCCCAAAAGAGTTAGTAGGCTATCTGATAACCAACAAAAATTGTATCCAATATGCTCATCTTAATCACCTAAAGTGGTCACAATAATTTCTAGTGTGGAAGGCCTTGAAAAGTCACTTCCTACAATGATTTACACTCAAAAAGTAGGGTGCTCCTAATGAGGTCACTAATCACTCCATAGGTGTTAGGTTAGACATTGATTAGGGCCCGAAAAAACATCATAGGATCATTAGGTGTCCACTATGGGTCATTTGATTGCAATGGAATGTTTTACCTTATATTTGTTGGAAATGGCTTTGCTGGTGCTGAAGGTAACAACTCAAAGTCTCCAATAGACAAAGGGGGTAAATTGGTGGCTTTTGTTCATTTCAGATTTGGCCTAGAACATGAGGTTCCCATCCTATACATATATGAGATACAATTGGAAAAATCGGTGCAAGGAAAAGGGCTTGGCAAGTATTTGATGCAGTTTCTTGAATTAGTTGCTTGGAAGGTGCCCTTTTCACTACTAGAAAGGGGGGACCATTTTTGTATAGATCACTACAAGAAAATGTTGTTGTCACTAACATCGGTCAAACACAAAAAAATACGTTTGCAGAAATGGTCCTAGCAAACATGAAACATTGGATTGATTGTGTTGACATTTATGTTGATTACGTAAACTATTTGACGTGTTCCGCATGGTGGGTAACATGTTGGTTTTTATATTAGCTACGTTTGCCAAAACACATTTTGCTTGCCCCGTTACTTTCCACATGTATGTTCATAATATTGTTGTGCTAGGTGGGATATGAGAGGACTTCTTAGGCGAGACGCATCATTCTCAACTAGCACGACATGTGTTGTTTCCCAATTTGTTTGATTGAATTTACATGGATTGCCCTCCCAATGACACATGTCCCACTAACATTATGAAAACATGTTTTTCGTAATATAATTTCCAATGGTGCAATCGGGTACATTGTTTTTTGTGCAACACCTCTTTGTTTTCATGAAGAGAGATTGTTACATCATTCATTGGTGCTACGTTGCTACATTTGTTCAGGTTGTGTTTTGCTAAATAGACTTTACTTATACATAACAGACCCATAATAATGCTATACAAATATGCCAACAACATCATTTCGAGCATTCATGTTCACTGAAACGTATTCAAGGGAGGTGGGAAATGCCATGGATGTATGAGAGGCTATCAGGACTACTACTAGACTCCCTTTTCATTCATAGGTGCTATAGTTCCTAGAAATAGTCATACATTTTCCCACCTTCAATATTCAAAGCCCCCCTAGCGTCCAATACATGTAATAGTAATACGCTTGAAATATACAATGCAATGTATCAGGATACAAGAAATCTTGATCCCATCAAGGAACTTCATGAAAAACTTAGCAATGCTATCTGTATAGACTTAAAAAAAATTTAAACAACTTATGGAAACTTAGTAGTGAAGTACATGGTCCACATTTGTAATTGATGTTCACTTGCACTACAAAATGAGACTTCTAAAGTAGAACAAGTGCAACTACGTGGTCCATGCAATCCCTCTTCAAGTAAATTGGCTTACTTAGGCATAGTATTCACTTTATAAGCTAGAAAACTTAAACAAAATGTAGAGGAGTTTTTTGTAAACATCGTACAAATGCAACCTTATCTGTTATTGTCGTCACCTCCCTTGGACGAGTGGAAACTCATATATTCACTCCAATGACCATGTTCTCATATTTGTTGACAACATTCTTCAAGATTTTCCTCCACTATAGGGCTCATCTTTGCAACAACACTTGTAATCTTCTCTTCAACATATTTCGAAAGATAGAAAACAATACCTTGCCAAAGCATGTGTCATATAGTTCTATCCTAATGTGTCACAAACCTTCCTGAACTTGAAGAGGAGATAACAACAAGTAAGCTGAATTAGTCAACCACATTAAGGTTTGCATAATTAGTTACCACAATGTCCCACTTTTGTTTAGGGCACGAACTTCATGTTGGCATTTGATGATAGAAAAGCATTAGTTTACAATAAATGAGACAACCAAGAAGTGTATAATGTACATTATGATAGCCATGTTCATCACATAAAATCTTGTGTCTTCTTGAATAGCCCATTGAATGTCTACCTCATATTAATGTTTGTCTTCTAAGCTATAGGAGAGGCCATAGCATCTTCTAAAATCAACTTCTAACTTCAAAAACAATGTGGAACCAACATACAAGTATTATATCAACCGTTACCTTTCGTACAATCGTCTCATGAGTGTTGCTCACATATGTCATATAACGATATATGCTGACCATTGCCTACATTCCAAGGACGAGGATTACCTCAAGGAAGTCACTTACACTTTCAAGAGCATAAACATAGTGGGTGACAATTCTAATTGCCCACCGAGAATCCATTATTTTCACTAGAAGAAAAACGCATCCACTACAACCAACTGAAATGCAACTACGGTCCTATGCAACTGCCCTACAACTACAATCCTCTATATTTGCACCAACTTTGACATAGTGATACTGTAGTTGCAAAATAGTCGCAAAGTAGTCGCACAATATAGTTACGGTTACAAGAATGTAATAGAAGAGTTGATGTGAGGAATTTTACATCCAATATTCATCAAAATTTTTGACGTGGACAATTTTACATTTTGTAGATTTCAATGTGTCTATCTAAAATTGCTTATAATCTAAATTTGATAGCAATTCAATTAGAAAGCAACTCCAGTACAACTAAAGTGCAACTAAAGTGCAACTAATTTGCAACCATAGTGCAACTAATTTGCAACCATAGTACAACTAATTTGCAACCATAGTGCAACTAGACTACAACCATAGTGCAACTAGACTACAACCAGAAAGCAACTACAATGCAACTACAATTCAACTAGAGTTTGTCTAAAAAATGACTAGACTTCAACTACAATACAACTGGCATGCAACTAGAAACCAACTAAACTGCAACTACAAAACAACTAAAATGCAACTACTATTAAGTCTTTTATTAATTGTCCCATATCAATTGTCAAGAATACAATTAAGTTAGACACATAAGAATTGTAAGTTATAGCATTCTTGTGTAATGAATTTTGATTATGAAATTGGGTGATTGCAAGAAACACTTGTCCTATTTTGCGTCACACTTTCAATGCGGTGGTTGTTTTGTGCCATAACTATTGGAGAAATGATTGAATGAACATGAAATTCAAAATGTAGGTTCCTCTAGCACTAATGAATGAACACAAATTAATCTGAATTTTTCAAAATTATTTTAGGGTGTGAAATTGAATTTCATTTACATGTCACATTTGCGGTTTTGATAGTTTTTAGTACTATCGAGTACCTTTGTTGAAGGATTACATCGTCAAAACTGGACAGTGAGCAGCTGTAGTGGAATTACAACTTTTGTGGAGAGGGATTTGCAAAATCATGTTTCAATTGCCTTTGGCATTGCTCCAATGTGTGCGACGTTTACACAACATTTTCTAAGTAATACAAAATGTTTTCCAATTTCTTCTTGCTCCATTCAATAGTTCTCTCAGTTGGCAATAATGGCCACTTTTAAATTTATTTTTCCAAAATCATCAACTATTTTTCAAAAATGGGAAAGTTCCATCTTCATTTTCTGAGGTAAATCGAAGACACTATCAGAAAATAGTAGTCCAGGGTATAGTGTAGGACTCCTTAGTACTGGGCGGGGCCCACTACGCCTGCAATTTTGCCAATGTGGATGACAGGGATTGTCCCAAAACATCAGCCTTCCCTGACATCTCCTACTGTCATCCACTACCATGCGGCCACGCATCTTCCCAGTGTTTCATCTCGATTCCAATCAACGGTCTACATTTCATCTCCCGTACCCTTCATAGTACTAATAGGACTAACGCAGCAAAAACTGAAAACGCAACAAATATGACAAGTGTTTCTTGCAATCACCCAATTCTAATATTTCTACATGAAGATTTTACACTTTGTAGATCTCTACACCTGATAGATTTCTATAATTTGTAGATTTCTATAATCTTCAAAAATCTAGAAATTTTTGGATTTGGCAATATAAGAAAAAGATAGATATGAAATTTTGAATCTACATATCTATGAATTACAGACAAGTTGCATACTAGTCTCAAATTAGTTGCATGCCAGTTGTACGTCAGTCACAAACTAGTCGCATACAAATAGCTTCTACATCAGCAACCACGTTAGAAGAGTTCATCAATGAACTTTCAAGTAGGCTATCGAATGAGAAACAACCTTGAAAAATTTTCCAACTACTTGACAACTAGTGCAACTTGTCCACTACAACTGCAGGCTCTTTTTTGCCACCTAGTTGCAAACGTCTCATGCAACTAAAAAACTAGTTGCAAACAGTAGTCGCAAAATCCTTTGTTTTCTTCTAGTGTTTCACTCATCAATTATAAAAATGAATTCCAACCATTCTTATCATAACTTACACTATTTCATCATAAAACTATAAAGAAGAGAAGTACAAAATATTCCTCTGAAAGAAGTTCCTTGCAATTATATGAAAACGTTTATTACCAAGAAACACATTCTTGAACAAGAATTACTTCTACTTCTAAAGTGCTGAAGACATGAAGATGTCATTCCTATGTGTTGAACATGTAAGGTTTTTTATTTCACTTACTAAATTGGAGTATTTCATTAATCATATTCACCCTCTTTGTAAGAAATCGAGGCCTGTGCTTGCACAAAATGTGCATGAGCAATGTCCCAAATTATCATTGTAAAAACTTTCACGTAGATTATTTTTTTAAATACTAGCATTCAGTTCTGTGTGTCTTAAGGAAGACACACCTAAACCCATGAGCACTATGAATGCCAATTGTAGCATAACTCTTATATATGCCAAAATGAACTTCATTTCATTGACTACATCAAGTATAGAGGACTTGCTTAGCACACTTTGAGTCTACATGCATGAGGCATTTGAAAGTATCCAAAATAGGTACTTCAATGACAAGTATGTGTTATTGGACACCATTGACAACCTCACTTTCTCTGTTGCACGCCTTCTGATGATAGTATTGGTTGCACATAACTAAACTTCCATTATAATCATTGCAAGCAACAAATACAGTAGACAATCATGATCCGCATTTGTCACAACCCTCATCAAAGAGGTGTGCCTGTGCCACCTTGGTGAGCAAAGGGGACGTTGGGGGTGACTCCCCAAGCCTTGCAAGAGATGGGATGACGGGGATTAGGAGTCCCGAGCGATCAGAGCATTGTAGCACTCTGATCCGGACGAATTGAGGGCTTGTCACACATCCTTGGAAAGCTTTTGAGAAGACGCGTCCATGGGTTCGAAGAACGTGAGAATCCAAGTTGGGAGTCAAAAGTTATGGCTCTTTAAAGTTGGCAGTGTTCCGGTCGCGTCCCAAGACATGGGGACATCGGAAACAAGGTTTGGGAGGAATCCTTTGAGCCAAATAGGTCATGGCACATATCATTGGAAAGCTAAGAGGACAAGATTTCTATAATACTAAGGCTCATGCGGAGATGAGATGTGAGCTAGAAGTTATGGGCATCCAAAGAGGGTGAAGTCCCGGAGAACTACACCTTCCAAGGGACTTGTACCTTTGGAGGACCATAACTTCCTCAATACTTGTCGTATTGGGGAAAGTGAATAGTCCAAGGTAATCTACAAAAAATATAGATCACGAAAATGGGCTTGCACTTGGGATTTGGAGCCCTAAGCTAAAACTTATCCTGATGGGAAGATCGGGAGTCTTTTGGGGTCCGATTTTGGGGATACCACGTGGAATTGGGTGGTCTTTCAAGATGAGGAGCATCTTGGGGGTTTCCGGTGACCTCTAGTATATGGAAGGGGGGCTGCCGAATCTCGCAAAGGATACTATGAGGAGGGGTGGTCTCCCTCTTCACTCCCGGATGGTGCCATGGTAAGCCAAAGTGGCCTCGAGTGGTGAGGTTAGTGTTGGAGCCTCACCACCACTTGTGTGTTACTATGGAGTACTTGTACACTCCTTGATACTGGTTGGATGGTGTCCCACTCCACACTAGGCTATGGTGTGAGTCCTGTTTAGTGAGCCCCGAAATGAGTTGAGTTAGGCTAGTGGGGAGTTGGGTCCCATTCAAGGGTGGTTAGCATCGGTGGGGTGTAGTGCCTCCATCAAGTGCTTGGATATCAATGGAAGTTCCGCCTTATGTCATCAAATGACATGCCCGGTGTCTTGTGGGAGTTAAGGGTTGGAAGGAAAGTGTTGGGAGTCATGGAAGAATGGGAAACCCTGTGACTTGAATTGGAACCTAACATTGTGGGTGCATAGCATGTGCAATGTTAGGAGAGTGTGACCCTTGGTGTCACTAAAGGATTAAGTGTTTGGAAAGCACTAGAAGGTGAACTTAAGGTGATAAGTGTCACTAAGGGGCGCGACAACATTACCTACAATGACCACTAAGCACGGTCTATTTATCTACAAATCCCCCAAGATATAACATAACATTCAAAATGTAAGTACATAAGAACATTGACCTCATCTACAACTCCCTTCTTCTTTGAATACTCTAATTTTCTACATACATGCATGGTTCCTATAGAGTGAACGGAGTCAAATGTAACAATGTAAGTGTTGCACTTCTCTTCTTAAGCAATACTCTTGCTTGTTGTTTCATTACCAAAGAATGAGAACATTGATAGATTTATGGGAAAGGTATAATGTATACTCACACTTGAAATCTTTGTACATGACAAAGACGGCCACTTCATAACACTTTTGTCTCTAAAAAGTGGGTCGAGTTACTCACTCACTATGATCTATATTGAACACATACTTGTTCAACTATTCAACATTTGTCATAGATAAATACAATACTTCTCAATAATAGCAAAACCATGAGGAAGCTGAAATGTTCAATACATGCACTTCATAAGCTGAACATTGTAGCATTAAAACCTAATTCACAAACTCTTTTATTAGATTGTACATGAAATAACTTCAAACTCAAAAAGCCCTACTCTTTGCATGTGCACTAAAACACTACACTTCATAACCTTGACAAGAAAAGATATTACAAGTCTATGTTCATTTGAGGAAACATCAACTTAACACACCTATATGGAGTACTTGCATGATACAATGACCTTTGCTATGTATATTAGAAGAACTTTCTACATATATGTAGGATGTCACATATTTCATACACACACTACGTATCTATTACCTTTGTCTTTGCACTTTGCAAGGATTTTGTTCTTCGATTTGTCGCATACACTTTTAATTTGGTGGTACTTCATGCTCTACAATTATGCTTCATAATCTAAAACACCTTTTTGCTTCACATTAAATTTAGCTCCTGAACATATATATAATAACATTAGAAACAACATAGTAGCAAGTTTAAAATAGAAAATCCTTTCCAAATGAGTAAAATGTACGTTAACAAAAGGGCTCACCCTTCTTCACAATTCAAATGATCAACGTAACCTCCATCCAAAAATTGTTTATACATGAGAATGTCAATCACTCCCACTTATAAATGCAACTTGTAATAAGTATTTTGTTAAAGAGAGACTTTAATGTTGAAAAACTTGCATTCTATCTACTCTAAATTAAAAAGATTTGCTTCCGGCCAACAAGCTATTAGAAGCAAAGCATGATTTTCAATGTTGCTACTCATTGAAAAATTGATTTTATATGAAAATATAGTGCAACATTAATGAAAGTTAATAGAAAAACAAATTAACTACATTTTAAAATAATTTTTTTACCTAAATCAACATGAAGTGAACTCAAGTTATCTCCTCATTGAGAGGAATCGTATATGTTTCTAGAAAACATAGAAACAATTGGGGAGAGCTATAAACAATATAAAACTCACCATCATAACAGCAACACATTCAATTCAAGGCATCCAACAATATATGGTGTTTCGAAAGGAAGAATAACACAAGATAAGATCAAAACTTGAAGGTGAGATCCAAGTAGACATGGTAGATGAGCTTTGCAAGTAGGTTGTATGCTTGAGGCCTAAACATTTCATAAAACCCTAGTAGATGGATAAAAGGTTCAAAATACTCTTAGACCTTCAAGACTTGCCAGCAAAGATTATATTGATATGGTAACACAACACTGAGAAAATGCATTGTCAACAGATAAAGTTCCTAATTATCAGTAATACACACCACTCTTCAAGTAATGTGCCTACATGTGGAAAAATCCCCATCTAAAGTTTGCAAGTACATGATGTGTGGCCACTAAAAGTTTATCGAAAAATTTATGAAAATCATCAACATATTTATCAATGGAAGCACATACACTTTGAACATTTGTCCCTATGACATTTAGCAATGTCTAAGAAGTCCTATTTTTGTCTGTATTAACAAGGAATAATAAAAGATAATTTTTCAATTTCAAGAAGGCATTCTTAACCTAAATAGAGTATGGAACTTCATACAATGTTACTCCAATGTATAGACTAGATTGAAATATATATTCAGCATGTTGCTTTGCATAAATGTTGGAAGGAAGTACATTGTTTTGAATTAGTGTTAGAAGGAATGAGATGCCTCTTAACAAATAGAGTTTTAAAGAGTGAGCAACAAAGCTTTGAAAGCCAAAATCTATCTAACTAGCGCAACATAGATGTAAACCCTTAAATACACACCCAAATTTGTAAAAGCATAATTAGAAGCTTTTTGAAACTTAATTTTTTGTCCAAACTATATTAGAAACTTTTTTGGTGTGAATCCAAGCACACAATGTACAAAGAAACTTGAATTCAATAGCATGTATTCAAAAATATAGACATCATTCAAAACATCTAAACAATCTATGTGTTACTTTTTGTTTTCAAAATTGTGAAAGATTCACAACAACTCTATATTCTAAAAGCGGTAAAACAAATGAGAATATGAACATACCTGTGCTTCAACACAAACAATCCAAGGCAATTGTTAGGCCACAAGTGGGAAGTTTCCCTATTACAAACGAAGTGTTGAGATATTTTGAGGAGAGAGACAAACCCTAACCCTAATATTAATAGACGACCAAGATGTATCACCATGTGGTGTTAATCAACATACATCAATTGATTTCTTCAAAAAAATAAAGACTAATGACATTGCAAAGGTTTCATCTAACAACTTGAGATGTCTATGTTGGAAACCTTCAAAATAACTCAAGTTTATTATTTGCAAAGGGATTTTTTTTGACAGAATATACAGGACATCCTTTTCCATGTAGGCAAACAAATGGCACATCAATTTCTATGTGGCACTCTTACTCATTTGTGTTTGGAAGAACATTATTTGTGTTAATTGTAACATGAATCGGACATGGCAAAACTACACTAATATATATTGTTTACACTCTTAACATGTTCTGTTAGCTTCAACGAGGTTCTCAACACAAATGCATTGCTTGGCCCTAACATCCCTGTAAAATTGGCCATCTAAGATGAAAACATTGGAAAAAAACATGGATTTCAATATGGTTTTCTTCTAAGGAATAACCCATTGGCTTTAGGAATAAGAATAACTCACTCATCTTATTACTAATTTTCATCCAATACATATGGATATAACAATACAAGTATATATGATGTTAGTATCTTATCCTAGTGTATTGGCTCAAGAAGGAAGCACACTTTTGGTGAAGGAAAACATAGCTCATAACTTGAAGCACATTAATTAGTAGCCATTTCCTACAGCCTTTTCTTAAAGCATAAACTCATAATAATTGCTTTAAGTGTCACTCTTCACTCTAGAACCATTGCTAGTACATCCAATTCTCTCAATCCACATGTATTTACAACATTACAATCTCACCATTGCTTGTAGCATCTCTCCCTTATCTTGCTTAGGACAATAGACATCCAATAACAATTGCTTTAAGTTGATACAACTTAGACATCAAAATTCTTTCAAAAAACATTGCTTACAACATTCATTTGAAGATTACACCATTCAATAAAATATTTATTGAAAACAGTCATATATAACCACAAGGTTTCTTCATTCACTGGTACTCATTCATACACCCCACAATTATATGGACTTAATCATACAACATTGACATAGCTTTAAGCTACAACTTACAGCTCAGTTATCCAATCCCAAGATACATTTACAATTTCAAGCAACATACCCGATCATTGGGATTTATACACAAATTATTGACTACTTGCTTCTTTAGGATTCACTCATATATGATTGCAACTAGCTTTAAGCAACAAAACATTTCCAACTATATGGTTTTAGGCTCATTCACAAGACACACAAAACATTTGCTTCAAGCACATACACAACACATTACACTACTTTAAGTACATTCAACATACATAACTATGAACCATTATATTGGTTCACTATTTTAAAATCCAAAAATATAAACATTAGGCATGAATTTATAAATCCAGAAGTGTTAGTACTCCAGATTAAGCCATAACCATCAATTAAGGAGTTTTCCGCTAGATAGCAATAGAAACTTCAAGAAGTTAGGGTGAGATGCTAGAAAATGCAATTAGGAGGAAATTTGGGGAAATTCTAGGGAAAAAATGGAGAGTTAAAACTAAAAAGAGGTTAAGCAAGATTTGGTAGAATAACCAAATTAGGCTAATAGTAAAATGATGAGAAAATGAAAACAAAAAATGAAAAATGAAAATGAAAACAAAAGACTAGAAGTAGGAAATGAAACTAAAAGTAAATTAAAAACCACAAAAATAATAAATAAGAAAAAACACAAAAGAAGTTAGTTAAACTAAAACTATGACTAAAACACTAGTGTAGTGTGTAAAACATTAAAATAGGATTTTACAGTAAGTTAGAGGGTTTTACAGTAATTTAGGGGGGGGACCACTAAAATAGAGCAATTTACACTAAATTATCGGATTTACAGTAACCTAGCGCGATTTGCACTAATTTGGCGCATTTTGCACCAAATTAGTGGATTAACAGTGAATTAGTGTAGGATGAAAGTAGTTTAGAAAATTAATCTGTTAGAAAGATGAATATAGGCAAAATTAGGGCTTGGAGCCCTCTTTCTCTCAATTTTCCAAGGACTTGTGGGTAGGATGTGTTTTTGAGAGCTTGGTGAAGAAATGTAATGAAAAATGGAGGAAAAAAGTGTCAGGAAGGATTTGCAATGCATTAGGGTTAGAAGTAGGCAATTTGTCGAGTAGGTTCACTTGTTGTATGAGCAAAATGGGTGAAAATAGAGAGTGTTGGAGGTCATCTTGAAGGCTGATTTTTGAATTATGGGCAAATTTTAGGGTTTTTGTGTGGATTGGGAAGGATTTTGGGATTGAGAATGAGAGCATCTACTTGGATAAGGATATTGGGGGCATGATAACGAATTTGGGTCTGAAAATTGGTGGGCAGATGTGGGGCAAAGTCAAGCTCCCAAAGAGCCTAATCTTGAGTCATTTGGAGGAGAATTGAAGCAATGGTGGCCATTTTCTTGGAAGGAGGTCAGCTGCCATTCAAATGAAGAGAGACAACTTCAAAGGAGGATATTGGAGGCGTCACAATTCAATTGAGCATGAAATTTGGTGAGCAAATGAGGAGATAAGTTAGGTTCCCAAAGAGACTAATCTTGAATCATTTGAAAGAAAAATGAAGCAATGGTGGCCGTTTCCATGAAGAGAGGTCTGCTGCCGCTCAAGTGTGGAGTAACAACTTTAAGGGAGAATATTGGAGGCGTCACAATTCATTTGAGTGTGAATTTTGGTGAGCAGATGCGGGACCAAGTTAGATTTCCAACGAGCTTGGTCTTGGATCATTTGGAAAAAAATTGAGGTGGTGGTGATCAATTGAGTCCAAAAATGTTGGTGGCCGTTGCAACTTGGGGCAGCTCAAGTAAGTCAAGTTTGGAGGTTGATAGCGGAGCGACATCAACGAATTAAGATCTAAATTTTGGAAGGGAGGTCAATCTTGAAGTCAACTCTTCAATGAGATAAAGATTAAAGGATTTGGAGCTCGGACGAGGCGTTGGTAGCCATTCTAGTGAAGCAGGGTCTGCTACCATGGTAGCGGCGGTTCGTTTCTCCTTCCCTTCTTCCCTTTTGATGAATTGAACCATGTTAGTACCTTGTTAGCTAATTTTAGGAGAAGATTGAAGATAGTGCTTCTTAAGACAATTGTGGTAGTAACTACAAAGTTTTCTCTTGACCCTTGTCCATGGGCATGGGCATGGAATTGTGAATGGTGAATTAGTCACCCAAAATTATCCATCATGATTGAACTACTTCCAACATACTTAGGGTACAAGTTTGTATGAAATAGGCTTTTGGATGATTGCATGGTATGAGGGAGAGCTAAGGCCTATGGATAGATTTGCATATGTGGTCATGATTTCATAGAAGTGTGGTCCAAATTAAGGTCATCAAGGAACTTGTACATACCTAAAAATGGAACCATGGAGTCATGGAGAAGGTGCTAATTGGATGTCAATGTATAGTGAATTAGAGTAGGAGTAGACTTGTGATTGTTGTTTGGAGTATGTAGTGTAGATAAATTGGGTGCTGGAATTGTTGGTGGGGGTGCAATTAAACCTACTTGGAGGTGGAGATTGTCAATTTTTTAATGATTTTTTGTCAATGCATGTGAGATTGAGAGTTTTTGGTAAATTTGGGTAAATGGGTGTGCTGTAATTAGTTTTTTGGACTCTAATTGTCCCATTTTGGGGTCTAATTTGGAGATTATTAGTCCAAGAGGTTGCCCAAACCTCTTAGGATATGTATTAGGAGTATGTGGTGATTTTTGGACACATAATTGGGTGATTTAGGGGTGTTGCCCCTCTTTCACTTAACCCATTTACTTAAAAATTTATTAAAGAATATTGTGGAGTCCATTGCTTGGAAGGCAATCTAGGTAGGTGTCCCATACACTCCCCACCGGCCAACTCTAGGGGGTTTCTTCACCTTGTGGTGGAAAAGCCTCATAATAACACTTAAAGCTGACACATCGTTTCAAAAATTTAATCAAAGTCATTACTTAGTCTAGGCATGTGTTTATAACAACAATATTGATCAGTGATTTTTTTTACAAAAAAGTTTACACAACTATCAAATAATCATGCCTACAATATACAACCACACAACATACAAGAGTCCAATCACAAGGACTTAGAAAACAATAAAATCACATACAAACTAAGATGTCTAATCATTAGAACTTACACAATAATTAAAAATAAATGCTCAAAGCTTTACTGCATAGAACATAGCAAAATAAGTACAAAGCTATAAGCAAGGGCACTTAGACAACCAACAGCTCCTACTCTAACCCAGAAGCAAAAGAGAGATAGAGAGAAATGAGTCACCATCAGTTATATATTCGATTCAGCTTCAAGCAACCTTCTGAATCTACAAGGGTTTAATTGTTTAAAATTCAACTACTTAGAGCTAGTCTTCACATTCCACGGTAACTCCTCGAATCGATTAACATACAAGCTCACAATACCACTTACTTCTAAAACTAAGAGCAATTTCAACCCAATTTATACATCAAAAAAAAAAAAAATGGGTTTATTAATAATATTTCACACTCACATTTAAGTAGATAATTTGTAATACGAGGCAATTTAGTTGCATATTTATACAATGTAGTGAATTGAGGCTATCTATGAAAATATATGTATTTTCAAAGTTATTTTGGATTGTTTGTAGTAATTCTAAAGTGGTTTTTAGTTATACTCTCTATGTTTTGTAGTCTAGGGAATCTTTTTGATAAGTTGATTTTTTGGTTTCATAGTATATTCCGTACCCTAATGTGTCTCCTATTATTAGTCCAACATTTTTTTCTTGAGGTAGGTTATATAATCTATCTGTGTAGTAGTTGTACATTGTGTATTTTATTGTTGAATGTGTATAATATATTGGATGTACATATAAGTATATCTTTATGATTATGTGGTGTACTTTTTGGTAGTATGGCTTCATCCAAGGATTTTTGAGGGGTTTACAATTATTGGTGTTCTTGTTGTTTCCTAATTTTTTCATATGTATATTTTGAATATTAAGATGAGGAAAATATTTTTATTTGAATTCTTATAGGTTGTTTTGGATTGTAGTATATTGATTGTAATGTATAAGTAATACATGTATTGCTAGAAGTTCTATTAATTTTATATTCGTGATTTGTGGTTAAGAATGTTTCATATTGGATTGTATCTACTAGAAAGTATGCAATAGTGTGTGTATCTAGATATATACTTGCTTGCAGGCCTTTATTGGTCTACCGATGTTTATTTGGTGTGACAATTGCCATAGTAATTGAGTTTTCTTTTTTGGTAGCTAGTCTAGCCCAATAGATATCTTGTTGTAGGGTTTCAAGGATGGTGCATGGATTATGTCTAATTTGGTCCATTTTTGGGTGAATTCAGGTCCTTAAGAACTATAAATAGATACAATCTCAATGGTCTAGCGAGTTGTATGTTTTTACTTGTATTGGGTATGTTATTAGTAATGAGAACTAATATGAATGTTTTATATGAAATTTTTCAATTATATTTTGGAATAGGTTTATATGGCTATATGATATTGATTTTTGATGCTTTTGTCATAAGTTGTAACTCTTGCTACGTATGTTTGGTATAATTGTTCTATTTCCATTTCAAAATTTTGCAATGGTTGGCCTATTACTTGTTTTTGAAAGAATATTAATTTGGAATTGGTTCCATAGATTATGTATCTAGGTATTAGATATTGTTCATATTTATTGGCCATAATTTTCATATAATTATGCAATTTCTAATGTTGTGTAGATTGTATATTTGGTTATTTAATTTGATATCTTTATCAAGATTATATTCTTTAATGAATATATATATATATATATATATATATATATATAAGGTAGATGTGAGAGTGGATTTAAGTATGTCATCTTTTGGTTTTGTGATTGATGAAAGTATTGAAAGATGATATTGGCAATGTGTGTTTCTTGCTTTGTGTATAATATCTTTTCAATTTGAAATGTTTTATTGTGTGATTTCTTGTTCGTTGCATAGAAAGAGTTGTTTTTCTATTGTTCATTTGCATATGTAACATTGATTTAAAGTATTCATTTATATAGGTTTGGGGTTCTTATTTGTTGGGTATCATTTATATTTTTTCTTGAGTACGGTTTTAGATTTAATATAGTGTCTATATGGTGATTTTCTTGTTATGTAAAGATTTGTGTGTGTGATTTTCTTATGCATTGGTATATTTTTGGGTCATAGAGAGATCTAGATAGTTTTGTTGGCATTATTGTGTGTAGCAAAACAAAATTTAAATGTATCATATTGCATATGATATAATTAGTAGTGTACATGTGTCATTCTATTGTTTAAATTGTGTTGGATCTATCAAGATTTTTCTGGTTTCTAGCTATAGTGAGTTGGTCAAGGGTATTGATGTTTAATTTAACCCCTGAAGGGCCAAGGCTATTTCTCTATCAAAAACCACTTAAAACTGCCATTTTTGTTGTGTTCACCTAAGAAAACAAAAAATATATTTCTTATAGAATCTAACTATAGGATCTTGCACTTTACTTATTTGAGACTAAGTGGTAAAAATTTCATGAAGTTTGACCTTACAAATTAAGAGATATTAGCATTTAAAGTTGAATATTTTTTCAAGCACTATCCTACAATTTCAGATGACTTTGACCTTCTTTTGTTGAATTTTTTTGCAGTATGGACTTTGAATTAAAAAAATTTGTGTTGAAAAATTGAGTTGATAGTCTATGAACAAAATTCGAAGAAAAAAACTATTGAATATTGTTCTTCAAAAAATTGTTAAGTAGAAGTAGATCCAAGATTACAAGAAAAGCTCAATTGTTAATAGCTCTAAGATGGGATTGAAACACACTAATCCCAACAATGAGATTGTTCTAGCAATCAAACTTAACCTTGTCAAACGATTTTTTTTTTAAATTGTGAAAATTGCATTTAGAAATGAATCCTATAAGTTATTTTTTCAAGAAGATGCTCATATTGCCCAAAAAACAATATTGTTCATAACTTTCACATCACTAATCCAAATGGAATGAATCAAAGCTTCAGATTTAGACAAAAATATAATCTATGAGATTTTGTTTATTATATAATTTTTTCAGATTTTTGTGGAATTTTTTCCTACCGACCGAGTGAAAATTTGGGCTTTTGTGGTATAACTTTTGCTCCTAGGCACCAATTGAAATAAAGTTTATATTCCCATGAACCTAAGAAGTTTTTCTATCTTTTGAGAAAGTTTCACTACAAATTGATGTTATAGGAACCTACCCAAAATCCATTTTGTCCCCCAAGGGAACAGTGGTCCTTTAGGGTTAGTTTATAATAGACATATTATTTTTAATTTGTTGAAATATTATTACATGGTACTAATTTTCACCAAAAAATATTATTTGAAGTGACACTAATTTTAAACCTTCATTTTTAGGATAAATTATAATTATAAGTAGGATAAGTACATTTATAATTACTAGAAGATGCTAAAATATTTAGGAATTTATATTTTTAAATATATAAACACTTACTTTATTTATATACAAAGAATTTCAAAATTTTCAAATGTGATTTTTTCCAAAATTGTTGAACTCAATCATATGCAATAATATAATATTTTGTTCTGTTATTTGTTATTGCATACAAGTGTGATAACAAATAGTTTGACAAAATATGAATGAAGCTCTATACCATCTTTGTTTCATAACTCATACAACCCCAAATACTTCTTTAACCTTAAAGTGGTTCACACTACATTTCACTTTATGGAGTATGAGGTGTAGTTTTTGCCTATCAAGACGTGCATATAACATTAGGATTCTTTGACATTAACAATTAACATTCTTTGATTTGATAGAGTGTTATAGTGTAGTTTGAAGGATTTGTCCTCACAACTTTGTAAAATTTGCATATTTTTTGGACTTTGTTATACATGTCTAGTCCCTAAAGCCCATGCATTTTCAAAGTGAATGCACCTTGGTCACACCTAATTGTAACTACTTAAATATCCAGTTATTATTTTGATTTGAAATTTAAAATTGAAGCCTAACGAGTCATCTTCTTATTTAATTTCAAAACTTTGAAAAAATTCAAAAATTCAATGAATTTTTTCAAGGATACAAATTGTCTTCTTAGGGGTTTAAGAATAAATCATGACATTAATTCTAAAAGGGTGAAACCAATAACCAAGGTACTTTGCCAAAAAGGATCCAATTTTTGGACTAGTAGCTAGGTTCATTCTTCATTTCTACAATAGTCTTGAAGGTCATTCATCTACCACTTTTTGGCCTAAGCAAACTTTCAATTTATAAGGGTTGAAGAGATTTTTTTAGCATGGTAAGCATCAACAAAACCCAATCACACACAGCAAAAAACACACAAAATATAGTAAACAAACAATTATTTTAAATGTCACATACACCTATAGTTAGAAGAGTTTTGAACTAGCTAAATCGTAAGCATATAGTAAGATAATTCCACCTAATTTTGATTGATTTCTAAAGCCAACCACTACAAATTATTGCCTACTATACTCATGAGAGTCTATGGTTGGTTTTAGAAACATTTATTTTCATCACTTTGTAAATTCATAGTTTATTCATATAGCGTCCAAAAACTGAATTTTAAAAGAATCTAGAATCCCCTTTTGACTACCAATAAGACCTTGAAAAAAGATTTTCAACACAATAATGGGAACCATGCCAAATTGCATATTTGTACGATTCTATGCGATTTTAGGTGGAGTTGCCTTAGTGAGAGCTTAACCTTAAAGGATGGACTAGTGACCCTAGAAATCATTCCTTTTGGAACCATGTGACATCATCTACTTAAAAAAAAATATTCATTGGAAGTCAAATTATTGTTCAAGACCTCCCATTTTCAAAACAAAATTCTAAGGATGAATAGTTGCACTTTTGTCCTACTACTAGAAGGATTCTTTGTCATCTATTGGATACAAAATGCCCGTTTTGACGTTTAACCCTTCAACGTCCTTGGTCGATTTGGGGCATGGAGTTGGATTCTTCCATTTTTAGAAATGAAACAAAGGTAAGCTACATTAGATTGACTAAGTTGTTTCTGGTTCCCAAAGAAAGCATTCCCAAGAGCTTCTTTTGCACTAGTAGTATGTGCTTTGAATGAACTTTCTCCATTTATTGTGCTTCTTTTAGTCTTCAATACAACTTGTAGCCCCCATTTTATTGTATAAATCAACCTAGATTTCACATGCCAACTTAGAATGAATCCATTTTTGTCCCATTTGAAGCCAAACAAAATTCTTTACATTTGTTCTTTGGACATCCAAACTAAATATACTCTCCATCTATCCGTATGAAAGAAAATACTCCCAATTCAACCAAAAAATGGTCGACCAAACCTTAAAGGGTTAGAGGGTTAAGGGTGAAAGTGAGTTTTGAATTTGGATGGGATTGGATATTGAGAGAAGGTGATAAGCCCACAATGGGTACCCGATACAAAGCCAACTGATATAGCCGTGAGTTTAACCCTTGAACGCCAAGTCGTGATTGTAGAAATCAACCATTTTTGAACCATGTGACATCATCTACTTTAACCCCTAAAGGACGCAGCGGATGTTTTTTGTCCAATGAATGTCAAGGAATTCTCCTCTATAGGACAAAATTGCAACTATTCATCCTCGGAATTAGGGGTGGAAAGGGGAGATCTTCTATAGTAGCTTGACTCCCAATGAGTATTTTTGATTTTTTTAAAGTGGATGATGTCACTCAATTCCAGAATGCCTAATTTCCACGGTCACTAGCCCAGCATTCAAGGGTTTAGAAAATAAAAAATAATCATTGGGAGTCAAACTATTGTAGAAGATTTTCCCTTTCCACCCCTAATTCCGAGGATGAATAATTGCACTTCTGTCCTACACATGAGAATTCCTTGTCATTCATCGGAAAAAAACGTCCGCCTCGTCATTTAGGGGTTAAGATCCATCAATGTAAACGCGGGGATAGGAGCTTTTTCTGTCCTCCACCGTCCCGAGTTCTGAGCCCTTCCACAACTCCTCTGTTCAACGAAGAAGTAGTGGGCCTGCGCTCTAATCCTCTCCGCCTACAGTTTTATGTAGTGCCAGAAACAGATACCGAAATAGGAACAGAGTCTGTGTTGCATTCCTTGGTCGATCTGTCTTGATGGAGTTGGTTAATCTGGAGATGGGACCAATGTTGGGTGGGTTTTTTCGCTCTTGGACTGGCAGTCTTGACTCTGGGTTCCGAATTGCGACGCGGATTTCGACGAATTCAACGAAGCTATGATTGGTCAGCACTTTCTCAGGCCAGGAATTTCATGTTTTCCCTCTCTAGAATTTCGTGTTCCCCTATGAGATAGACAAATCAAGCTCTCTCATGTATCATGCGGCATGGCTGGCGCGATCCATCACGCTTTTATCATCGCAATCGAAGCCGCGAATTCGTGAAGCGCTGGGGTTGGCCTTTTCACCGTTGCTGACTAGAATGAATTCTCCCATGGTGGCGCAAGCGATGGTTGTTGCAGAGGTCGAAAACGGACTGGAAGTGGATTACCCGGTGCCCATGTCACCGTTTGCAGGCGAGCTGTCGAAGGACGTGGAGCTTCAACGGGCTTTAGTGGCGGAGGCTGCCATGAAATCGGGGCCGGCAATCGGGAGGGAAAATGTGCTATTTGAGGATGACTGGCTGATGATTGTGAACAAACCTCGGGGACTATATTCCGAACATGTATTTGCAACCGTGCCATCCCTGTCCAGCTCAAGCGGTATGTCGCTTAAACTAACCGACCATTCCACGTTGTGCTTTCTGAACACTCGGTGCACACGCAAGTGCCTTTCAAGATCGCACTTGGTTGAAAGTTTGGGTTTTTAGGGTTCAGGCCTTAAACCCTAAACCCACGGCAACGCAACGCATGGCCGTCCTTCCACTTGCGTCATGATCAGGCATTCTTGTAGTTCATGACCTCTAGTTCAGAATGAACATGAAAGATTTTGGACCCTTAGTAGTTCCCCTGATTAGAACAAGTTAATGTTTGAGTAGGTCATTCGGGGACTATTTTTGGTTCAATTGTATATGTTTACTGATGGTCATGTGCAACGTTCATCTCTGACTTTTGGTGATATGAAATTTGACCTATTGGAATTATCTTTTTCACAAGATTGATTATATTGTGAAAATTATAATTTTGAATGGTGTCACATTTATATGTATGATCAAGATCCTCGGTTTTCTCAATGGTGATGTCTATTCATGTAACTTACGCTGCTACTGTTACGAGGCAGTGATTGTGAAAGTGAGATGAATAGCCATTATTTATGAAACAAGGGAATATCATTTCAAGCATACTTTTCCACTATTGTCAGCAACAAGTATTATTCACTCCCGGGCTCTGTGAAACGTTAGCATTGCTTCGTGTATAGGTGAAAAACACTAGTGACGGTTTTGAGCAGAAGAGTGGCATTCATGATAGAAATAGTGAGCAGAATAGAGTCATTGTTCATGAAACAATGGGGACTTCTCGGGTTTGGGGTTTGGGGATGGCCCTTCAAGTACATTTCTCTTTTAATGTCAGCAGTAATTATCAATCATTCCAGATTTCCAGGACTTCATTACTCTAACGCAAGTGGTGCTCTGAATTCAAGCAGGTGAAGCCCAGCCGCATTTACACATGGCGAATCGCCTGGATCGTGACACAAGTGGAATCATGGTCATCACCAAATGCAGAGAAGCCGCTGCAAAGCTCACTCGCGCTTTCACAAACCGGGAGGTTCAGAAGACGTATCTGGCTCAATGTGCCAGAGCAGAACAGCCCATGTGGAGAAAGGTAAGGATTGAATCTGGCCATGGCAGGTCCAGGTACGGAGCGTGGCGTGTCTATGCCAAACACGACATCGGTAGACGTCTTCCTGGAGGGTCGGCCGTCCGGGACATGGTGACCAGAGTACAAATTCTTACAGACTCAGCTTCGGTAAAGCAAGCCCCCGGTGAACATGAGTTTCTAGAGGTGGTTGCCGGAAGCGAATTTGAGGTTAGACCGATTGCAGAGGGGAACGATGGGGAGGAAGTGACCGTGGTGCGTGCGTTTCCAGAAACTGGAAGAACTCATCAGATCCGGTTGCATTGTCAATATTTAGGGCTGCCTTTGTGTGGGGATATCAAGTATGGAGGCCCTCTCATCTGGCAGGGTGTTTCCTATGACTCCCACGCCTTGCATGCCGAGAGTCTCACCTTCACACATCCCATCACTAATGAGCCTCTCAATGTAGTCGCTCCTTATCCTAATTGGGCAGCGCAATTGGGAGTCGCGCCCTTTGAGTTCAGAAGCTCATAAGAACCTTCTGATTATCACTCCATTCTGCCTCCTTGATCATCAAGTATCTGCTGCCGAGTTGTTTTCACGGTGACGGTAAGATCGTGACCAGAAAGATACGAGTGCCTGCATTCTTTTAGTGCGGAGTTGGTGTTAGTGTAGGAGTGCTCAATACAACAATTTTGCACTTCAGAAGTAGTATTAACGTTATAAAATTGCTGTTGAAGTAAATGTATGCTAGCGGCTGCTTTGACTTTGAAGGCAGGAAACTGATCAAGATTATTGTTGCAATTCATTTACTTGATTGCTATAATCATTTCTATTGGAATAAGAATGATTGTAGAAATACATACTTCACAACGCGATAATGTCCCAAGGTTTGGAAGATTGACGCAACTGTCTATCAGACCGTGATCACTTCTGAATTACAGTGCAATTCTGAAATCAAGGATCTCAGATCATGAAAATAATACAGTTGTAAAAGTCGGGGCCTGTCGTGGCAGAAAACTTACAGTTCAAGCATCTGCTCACTGTCTCCCTCTTGTGACCCCTCTGGCAGGTCACTGCCCAAATAAAATCCTAACCTAAACGCCGTGAGCATAGCCTGTCCGGCCTCTGGAAAACTCGGATGCTTCGCTATAACTTCCTCTACGGATTCTGGACTCACATCTCTAGCAAACCTGCTTGATTGCGAATCTCCATAGCAGTGTCTGGAAGCCTGATAGAGAAGCGAATCCTGAATCACTTGCATAATATGATCATCTGTCCATCCCTCCTCGTCCGCTGTCCGCTTCATGCCCAACCAGTCATCTTGGTCAACTGCTCGGAGCCACGCTTCCTCCAGCAAGCTGTGATTTCCACTACAAAATTTGGAACCGGCGCTTGTGAAGACCTGAAATGCACACAATACCAGCTCCCTGGAGACGCTGTTCAAACAAGCCTCCACTAATTGAACCGGTGATACAACGTCCTCCCCAAGCACCCCTAGTTTTGTCGCCACTTCCTGCAATCCCACAGATGACGTAGACCATGGATAGCCTCGCTATGAGATATTGTTACTTTATTATGACAATAAAGACTAAACATTCAAGTGAGGTCAAAGAACCAGATGTTAAGTGCTATAGCTGAAAAAACAAGAATCACCTTAATTATTGAGTAACAAAATAAGATCAGATTGCTGAAGTGATCAGGCTCACCTGTACTGCAAGGATGTCCACATCTGCTTCCAAACGACGCACTTCTTCCTCAAATCCCTCTGCCCTTCCTGCACGAGAACCACAAACCATACCATAGGATTAACTCTAAAACACTAACCCTCGTCCCTACTAGAGTATCACTGCAAAATGCAGCGTCGGGAAAAGAATTGCTGACATTAAATTCACCATAAAGTGATATTAAAATACTCTCAACTAACTGGACTGACGTTAGCTTTTAAGAGTAGAAACGTAAGAGACAGCACGTCTCAATAGACATCTACAAAACCAATCGTGATTATCATCGGTAAATATATGACAGGCAGAAACAGTCAGTCAATCATTACCTGCTAGTGCCGACATCTTTGCAAGATGCAACAGCCTTCGTCGGTGGTTGATATTAGGAGGTGCAGACTTTTGGGAGAAGGCCAAGGTATGTAAAGTGCCAGCTGCTCTAGAGAATCTGTGCAGGAATAGCTGATGCAACCACAAAAGCAGAGGGTGTTGCTCGAGGTACGCTGCAACCTCCTCACCAAACTCTTCCCCAAAACGAAGGAGACGGGCATACTGGCCTTGTTGATAACAGTGATCAAACACAAAGCGACTAAAGCGACCTTCTTTAAGCCCCATGCTTTCTTTCTGTTCAACATAAACTGAAAGAATTAGTACGAGCACAGCTCTCTCAACAACCCTAATAAAGAGGTAATAAAAAACTAGAACAAAACAGCACCAACACACAGAAATTTGGACAGGCAGATGCACATTCAGGTGAATGGAGCAATCTAGGATACTAACACACCATGAGGGTACGCAAGCGTTTATGGTCATCAAGGTCAATGCACATTTGAAGCAGGCTGGCAAAGGCTGCATGGCGTCGAGCCAGAGCTATAAGTGGTGCATACAACTTCTGCAAGATACTTAATCTTTGCTGCTCGGCATTTTCGCCTCTTCCAGCTTTCTACAAAAGCAGCAAATCATGATAACGGTGAGTAAAACTGAATAGCTTTCATTCCAAACGAGATACAATCATATGGCACAGAAGCCCCAATCTGAAGGAGCACAATAGTTTGATAAATTTGTGGGCATGTCACAACCTGCGTTGCAACTTGGAAAGCATGTTGTTGAAGCGTACTAAGGAGGAGGTCCCTCCGAGTCCAATACTCCATCTGCAATCCCCTATACTCTTCTTCCCGCTCGACTTTGGCAGTGATAGCACCAGCGTAGCCTTCCAATAGAAAATCTGCCGTCTCTTCTACCTGCCGCATCACCTCTGCAGTCAACGTTGGTTCACTCATGTCTCCTTCCACCTTCAGCTCCAGGAGCATGGTCGCTATCTTCCACAACCCAGAACGAATATTTTGTTTGCAGTACCAAGGGGTGATGCCCTCTGGTGAGGGATACCATGCATGATGCGCATGCCGATACGCTATAGAAACTTGTAGTATAGAGCTACAGGCATGAGCAAGCTCACATGCACGCTCAATCTGGACTCTAACAGCCTGGTCACGTTGCACTAGGAAAGCAGCATGCTGTTGAATGCATACAAAAAAATCTTCTAGCCCAGACACTCTGGTGTAGAAGACCTCCACTTTGTCACGGTCCATAAGAACCACATTATTCCTTCGCGCCTTGTCTCCTACAAGCTGCACCAAGTCCCATAAGGCTCCACTCATGTCTCCAGCATTATTGTACTGCGAGAGCATTGAAGGAGATGTAGGCTTTGGTTGTGCACGAGTATTGTTCAACTCTCTTAGGGTTACCATGCTTGCCAGCTTCTCCCCATGCTCCAGGATTTCATTAATGGACAGTCCTGAAGAGCAACAATCATCTGTCTCAATAGTGGCGCAATAGGGTTATTACAATAGTGAAACTGAAATTTTCTATCAAAGCCAGTGAAGTTCGCTCCAACTCGACTAGTAGAAACCAGTCCAAGCTAAAAGAAGTAACCATTCCATGATTTGTACATTAGATTCAGCCACTCAGGCCCTCAATTGAAGGTGACAATCAACAACAGCAACAACAGCATACAACTAGACCGTACTCTGATTGTTCTGAAGCTCCTCGTGGCACTTCGAGACTGCAAGAAAATTCAGATACTGCTGGTGTCTTTTCTGTTTCTCAGCAAGTTGCGAAGACACAGTCGCAATAATAGCCAACCCAGATCCACCTCCAGAAGCCCAATGCTTTGCAAATGTATCAACTAGAGCACGACTGGTCCGTGCAAAGGCATTCTTATCACCGTCCCTTTCAAAGGCTCCCGCACGGTGCAGCTTCTCAAACGCTTCATGCGCTTCTCCAGAGCTCAGGAACTGCTGAAATAATCGTCCCACTATAGCTTCTGTTTCTTCATCCTGCGAAGACCGTGAGACTACAGCACGGTCCATGTTTTCGGCTACAGATTGGCATCCGAAATAAGCAAAAAATATATTAGGAATGGCATTCTTGAATGATATGTCAACAAATACTTGTTCATGTCATGGCTAAGCCAACAACGAGAGTTTCAAACAGTAAACTTGGAAATGGAAGTGTTATATTCTTAAATAAAACATTGAACGGACGAGCTTTATTGCTATACAAATAGCAGATAGTAGTACCAAAGATCACGGAAAACTGTAGAACACGGCATCATACCAGCCTCTGAGTTTGATCGCTGCAACGGCAAGGCTTCATCAGACACATTTTGGGAACGTTCCTCATTCTTGATCTCGTGCTTCACACTTTCATGATGTGAAAGATTCCTCTCGGAAGGCTCCATCTTTCCAGCCAAAACCACCGAAGCTGGAATGGCCCAAACACCAGCCTTCTCAGTAAGGACTGACCAAGCGCCTCCATCATCAGCAGGAACTACAGACGCATCCAAGACTTTCCCGGCTCCACAAGCTATTTCAAACTTGTACAACTGGACGGCACCACTTTGACCTACATGAGCGACCGTGGCTGTCCCGTCTTCAGCAAGAATGACAACAGATCTTGCTGGCTTCCCTCCTCCCCGCAAACGCATTGAGTATAAGAACGATTCATCCTCTACTTGAGCCTTGGGTAGAATGACTACTGGAGGGGCTTTGCGTCTCACCTCCCCCTTACCCGAACAACTAAAATAATGTAGAGCATACTGCAAATAAGTCGAGTTGGTTGCACTGCCATTGCTAAAAGACGCCACCAACATAATGAACTCCTTCCCTGAATCATCGACCTGTAAGTCGAGCAGCCACACTTGTTTCTGTCCCGAAAAATCCGCCATGACATCCTTGTTATTTGAAATTTCAAAAGTCCAAGACTTGGAAACCTTCCCTCTTGGAGTAAGCTCTACTTCCCAGCATTCAATACTTTGCGCTGTCAACAGCAACAACTCTCGAGACGCTCTCTGAGGCGGTGACCGCCAAACAATTCTCCTCACACTACTGGTATCTGCCACGAAGATGCTGTACCCAACTTCGGCTACGGTCACATCACGAACTATCTTCTCACGCAATATACCCCCAGCACTACAATCGAATCTCCAGAGCTCGCCATCAGATCGGCTCACTATGGTAACGCATATGCCTGTCACGTCTGTTGCTGATGCTTGGATAGAGGTCACTCCTGGGGTACCTGGACTCGTCGCTGTCCAGCTGCCAGACACCCTGCGACTGCTTCGTCTATCGTCATCAAAAGAAGACACCATTGCCGTGTCGTCGGATTCTATGCTGGTGATCACTGGTTTGTTCCCATTGGAAAATGCATCAGGCCAGAAAAGCAGCACTAGCGATTTGCTGGAGCACATAATCACACTCACCGCATTACAACCTTGGTAGTGAGCTCCTAAGTTCTCATCCGTCCAATGTGGCACTAGACTAACAAGCCACGTCTCTTCTGCGCTCAGCATTCCCAAGACATGCTGTGGCATGTTCAAGGCACAGCTCTGGCTACTGCGAAGGTGATTCCAAACATAAAGCTGGTTTCCTTGCAGAACCCAGGACAGCCCACTTCTTCCATCCATGCCACCTTGTAATCCAGCTGCTTCTGTAAGGAGAGATCACCAATTGGGCCATAAGCAAGTCATATAAAGACCTGCATAAACTCGATAATTAACAGAGCCTTTCAGCAATATGAAAATGAAAATGAAAATGTTGTAAGTAAACTCTAGATTTTTGTACCACCTGTAGCGAGCGTCGCATCGCTGTGAGAAATGCGCAGCTGCTGAGGTAAGTCAGAAATAAACACTGGCCGATTGCCATTCGCAGCAGCGCCTTTCTCGGTATTTCGAACAGCAACGGTTGCCCTGCGAGCATGCAAAATACCTATAAAATCATTTCCTCCTGAACACTGCACGCCCTGATTGAAATAAATCTCTTGTCACGATAGGCATGAAGCACTACCTGGATCGCCCCCGATCCGATGGATTCAATTAGTTCCTACACCGGCAGAGAACTCGAACACGAAGCCATCCAAATGCACGCGCAGGAAAACAACGTGACCGATTCCTCCAATCCAATACCAATACCTGGCGACATTAGGAGCAGGAGCGGGCCACGGCGACAACGAGGACCGCGACGGGGCAACCGAGGACGGCACCAGCGAAGTAGGCGTCCCGCCCACCTCGGCTCCGCCATAGCCTTCCCGCTCCCTCTCCCTCTCGCGCACTCGACTGGCCAGCTTCCTGGGACGCCCTGGAGTAAACATCGTGTCAATTTCTCACAAAACCAAGACCGAGAGCTCTATCGCCACACAATTAATCCAAAGCTGCAACGGACGCCTGCCAGGTCCACGCCTTGTCCACCATCTCCGTCGTCGTCGTCGTCGTCGTCGTCACCACGACGCAAGGGGGACGCATTGCCCACGGTGAACGCAAATCGCAATAAACCCTAACAAGAGGCAAGGAAGGATTTGAATATGACGGACTGATCAAATGAAGCAGCCTGGGTTTAAGTTAACCCTGGAAGACCCAGGATGCCATAACTGAAGGGACCCAGTTGCCATAAAGAAATATGGCATATAATACTATTATAGGCAAGCAAGGTTTTCAGTACTTTCTGGTGTATTGGTCAACAATGTTCTTATTTTGAGTCCTTTTCCATCTTCTGTTGTAAACGTTGGCTTCAACATGTGATGATTAGTCAGGAGAAAAGTACAACTAAACTTGTGTCATTAAAGATTTTGTATATGTCTATGTTGATTGTTTCTCATGTTAAACATGTATTTTCACACATAAAATGTGTGTTTTTTAGTGTGATTGTTCTGTATCAATCATGAAAGCAATACTCTACTAAATCCAAAGGTCCTTGAAGTGAATCTTTTATGAGTTTGTTCATGCTACATGCTTGTATTTGGAAATTTCTGATTTGTAGATGTCAACAACATTGTACATAATTACTCTCAAGAAACTCTAATTTTTTGTTATCCCAATAGTGAATCATCCTAATTTTTTGCACACCCACTGTCTATCACTCATTTTCCAATTTGATATAGTTGTTTATTTCACCTCAATTCTAGTCTGTCTTCAACAATCCCACATTTGCTAAAAATTTACTCTACTCAAAATAGACCTAGGCCTTAAAGAATTGAGGTGAGAGACAAAAAATGACTATGAACCTCTAAAAAAACTATAAAAAGCCCACTTTTGACTTTTGAAAATTTGAACAAGCTCTAAGTTTATGCTTTCTTTGAACTTTTAATCATTATGTTCTTCATTTGAAACATTATTTAATGTCACAATGATAAGTATAACATCTTAATTTTATTTCAATCTCAAAGCACAAAGTGCAAACTTGATCAAATAAATCCATTTCACTTCTACTATATCCAAAAAAAAAATTGAATCATCCTATTTTTTAGATGAGGTTAGAAAGGATATTGTTTTGAAGCAAGGAGGGCAAAAATAATATAAAAAGTAGATTTAAGAATTCAAATTTTCAAATAATTATAATTTTTTTGACGCTTACTCAAATACTGTCCACATTAGAATTGGCATTTCTTAATTTTATGTCAACCATATTAGTTAAATAGGTATTTGTTTGGTTAAGAACCTTTTTTCTTTCTATATATCAGTCATATAAATTTTAAATGAATATGAAAAAAAAATCATTCTTTATATGTATTCTCATAACATTTTCTAATATTTCTTCATCATGTACATTTTGTGGGACAAACAAAAGTTTTATTTAAAAAACTTCAACTTTGGTAAGGTTTAGAAAAACTTGTTTTGAAGCTTGAACATTATGAATTATGGTCATGCATTAACCCCTAAACGCGTCGGCGTCCATTTTTTGGACGATGAAGAGTTTGAAACACCAGTTTCATCCTACTAACTACTTGGATGAAAGTTTTTTTAATTTGTGAAGATATATTATCAAGTTTTTGTCCTATTTAAGGGTTGGATTTGGTGTTACTAGAGTTCATATTTTTCTAAAATTACAAATGTGCAAGTATGTCAAGTGGTCAAACTGCATTGACTTTAGTTCAAAACTAGATTAGTCAAAATGAGGTCATAGATAGGAAGAACACAAAAATTTCAAAAAATCACCATGTAAAGAGAAACTCATTTCAAATCCATTCCAACAAATTTTACTCAAAAAATGATAATATTTTGCTTGTAATCGAATTTTGAAGGAATTTTGGAATTTTTCTCTCAAAATTTATAAAAAAATATTGTTGATAGAATTGTTGAATCTAACCATATAGATGGAATCTAAAAATTATAATCTACAACTTTCATGTGTATATCAATTCCAAAATATGCTTCCAAACAGCACTTTATAATGATTTTTCTCAAATCGTCAATTCTAGTTATGAATTTGGACGTTTAAGGGTTAATTACCCCTAAAAATTTAGATTGAAAAATTTAAACAAGTCAATTCATATATCCTACAATTAGATAAAAATAAATATATGGAGATTTCTTACCTTGATTTCAAAAAGATTGAATTTGAATTTGTTTTGGACTTCAAAACACCATCAATGACATTTTCAAAGTTAAGGGGTGATTCCACATCTAAGGGAGTTTACTTCCTATATTTTTTTTGGCATACATGACTATGAGTGAGGTATTTTATGAAGGGATATTATTTTAGTTACCTTGAATTTCAAGCACCCTTCAATTACAAAAGTTTCTAATTTGAATTATTAGTGAGGATCCTACTTGTAAATTTTTTTAAAAATAGGACTTTTCAAGAATCCTCTTTACTTACAAAATGTATATTTTGCACATCCAATTACATGCTATAAAAATATACCAATAAACAAAACAACTACTTGAATAATGGCTTTGCACCCCAAAGAAACTAAACATTTTTTCAACCCACTTAAACACACACACATGACAAATATGTAACTCAAATCCCACAACAAAACACTTTTGTTGAATTCTTTACTAGTTTGGGGGTCAAACAAATAAGATGCTAGAAGAATATCAAATTCATCACATAAAGCACTTCTTAAATACACCCTAAGCAAACTAAAGGCCAGTTTATACTTGGGACCGAATTGAAGGCTAGCTAGAGCTCTCCAAGTTTGAACCAATAGGATCACTCAATTTCTTCAAATCCGGCCCAATGGCTTTATATTTGGGGCTGGATTGAACTACTACTCATCCTACGTGTCGCCTTAGGTGGCATGGTTTTGGTGCCAAACTATCCGGCCCCAAGGGAGCAATTGGGACGAGGTTTGGGGTGTCCCGAACTCCCATCTAGGACCGGATTGGGGCTGAATGGGGCTCCTCCACTAGATCATTTTAATCTCTACCATTGATTTTTAGAAATTTATTTTTATTTTTATATTTTTCTTAAAAACACCTTCATTGTCCTTCTTGCCTAACTAACTCCTTGTCTGCCTGTTTCAGGCCTTGCCTGTCTAGAGCCTTAAGGTTATTTCATAAGCAAAATTAAATTCAATTAAATACCAAGCATTTCTTGATAAGGATTCGTAATGAATTTAATTTTTGTTTAGGTTGGTAATTTATTAAAAAAATTAAAGTAATTACCAAGCATTTCTAAATTTGGTGCTCTTGTAATTTGTTAATTAACCCACGAAACCTTTCTTGATATGGTGATTAACTTAAGAAAGTCATGATTAAAAAAGTCTTGGTGGGCTTACTAATTACCTTTCTTGATAATTTATTAAAACATTAAATTAACTTCAAATAGTTAAATAAAAAAGGATTTTATATCGTTTAACTATTTGAAATAAATTTAATTGCCTATTTGTAAGAAGTTACCATTAGTGAATTGTTCATAATTTTCTATTTTATTGTTGGCTTTTGAAAGAAAGTTCATGCAAACCAAAGAACGCGACATTTAGATACCATATTATATTTGTATGTTCCAAAATAGCTTTTCCAAAAGTAAGGTAGTTCACTCTTCAAGTGACCATTTAAGATCTGATTGCCTTTTCAAGGAAGTTGGACTCTTTCAAAAAAAAATCAATAGATTGTAGAAGGAATAAAATTTAATTTGGCATCTAATCCAAGTTGTTTTATATTTTTTGGACCTTTGCGTAAGAAGTTACTAATTTTTGAAGTTAAAATGCAATTGTCATGACCCTTGTCACAACTCTTTGATGGATGAATGCATTGATGGATGAGATAATTTTGATGATTGTGTCATGACCTTCATGTCATGACCTTTGATGGATCAATGCATTGATGGATAAACTAATCCATGATGAAATGTGCACTAGTGGATAAGCAGAGATTGCGTGGAGATAGATTTCTCCAAATGGTGGATTTGTGTGCTGGAGTCAAACAACTCCAGTTGGATGACAAGGACACTCGATTGCTTGGAGATAGATATCTCCAAATGATGGATTTATGTAGTGGAGTTAGACAACTCCACTTGGATGACTAGTGCATTGGATTTAGACAATTCCCAAAGGATGATAAGGTGATGGAACTTGGAGTTAGATAACTCCAAGTAGAAGATCAAGATGTGGATAAGAAATAGATTGCATGAGATATGATCTAGAGAAGTACAACTAAGATCTTTACTTTAATGGATGGTTCTAGATGGAACCAAGAATAGAAGGCTAAAGATAGAAAAGAAGTCTTAGTCTATTTTAAAAACTAATAGTCTTTATTGATAGTCTCTAGTATATAAGAAGAGCTTGGGGGTGAGGAAACTATCTTTTGGAGATTGATCTCTCTCTATGGTTGGGTGGTTTGAGCTCTTTGTAAAAATATTTTGTTAATGAGTATATTTTGTGTCATTAATTGGAGTCTATTGTGGGAGGTACGTAACAGCAATGGTTACTAAAAGCAAAATGTACCTTTGTGTCATTATCAACTTTAGAGCAAATTACATTATGCATTTATTGATTTATATTATGTCTTTGAGTAGTTACCATGTTGCAAAATAGGAGAATAGAGAATGTGATTCAATGTATATTCACTAAACAAATAATCCAAAAATGTATATAAAAATGAAGTTTGTTTTCATTTAAGTAGGATTTTGAAAAATAAAAAGAATAAGAAAAAATAGGAAGAAAAAGGAGAAAGTTCCAAAAAATAATATATATAACTTTTTTTTTAGATACAAAAAGTAGAAAGAGAATGGAAAAGGTTCAAATAAAGTAGAAAAAATATTTTTTTCAAATAGAAAAATAGGAAGAGAAATGAAAAGTTTCAAAAAAGGAAAACATTCTCTCTTCCATTTTTTTCATCTTTGAAATAGGATAAATAGGAATAGAAAAGGAAAACGTTACAAGAAAATAAAAAAACTCTCTCTTCTATTTTTGGAATAGAATAAATAGGGGAAAAGAGGTAAAAGAAAAAAAAATGGTTTTAAAGGAAAGAAAGGAAGACAAAGGAAAAGATGCGTATTTTTACATTTTTTTAATTGAGCATTAAGAAGAGCCAAGAACACATGAATCAGAAATTGGGCCCTAGAATTCGGCCAAAGGGCTTTACATTAACATGGGCTAGATGGAAAAACTAGAGCCGGATTGAGGGCCGGATTGAAGGGTAATCCAGCCGGCCTTCATCAGAAAAGTTGGGCCAGATTGTTTTGATGCCATTTTGACACCAAAGGCAGCATATAGGTCATTTTAGTGTCATTTTATCCGTACTAGATTGGTATGGAAGTTGGCACCAAATTAACATAATTGCACTTCAATGCACCATTGTGGCACCATGTTCACATGCCTTGAAGTTCTTGATGTTCCATCTGGCCCTAGGCCTAGTATAAACCGGACCTAAGGTCTTTCTTCAAACAAGGTTTAGGGAAAATAAATTGAATATTTTATGGGGGCTTTGCATTTAGACCAAACTATCCTTGATCATAATTAGGGGACAAAGAGAATCAAGCCACCATCACACCATTGAACATATAATATGGAATACGTCTATTGAACAAAAATACTTTCTATTCATTTGTACAATTGTGAAAGTACACATGCAGACAAGGCTTAGGGATTTGGGATTCCATCTAGATCTCTAGAGACCCACAACCATAGTAAATTTTGTTTATAAATACAAGCCTACATTTTTTTTTAAATGACAAAATTCACAAAGCCAAGTAATGGATAACAAATTAACAATGCATCACCCATGTGTTGTGCAAATTTACAAAAAAAAGACAAAGATAAGTGATGGGTTATAAACATCCCATATATTGTGCAAAGCACCTTAGGTGCAACACTCCTTTTTTTAAACCCCATGATTGTATTTCATGCACTCTACCTCAAGCCCTTGTGGTATATCAAAAATTTCAAGTTCTCATCCTATTAACTCTAATATCCCTACTAACACTACTAAACAATATACTTTAGACTAAATAATATGCCCAATGATCTATAAAAAATAAAATAAATAAAAACACATTACATTGATGTTTATCTTATCTAGGGATGCATGTTTATGTAACTCTAAAAAAATTATAAAATTTTTACAAATGAAAATATTTGGATGCTAACTTTTGACTTTTGTAGTTTTCTAAAAAAATGTCAATGAACTCTTGAGCTCTACTTTTGAAAGAAGACTAGACCATCTATAAATTAATTTTAGCAAGAAAAATGTATATTCTTTCTACAACTATTGAAATCATGTTTCTCTATATCTATTTTGATTTTATTAAAAATTAAAAAATTTGTTGCCATAGGTCTTCATTTCACATAGAGTAAACACACCATTTACCAAATAGATCCAAAAATTGGACAATGACCATTCCCAATTACAAAACAAGAAGCACACAACAAGTCAACTTTGCAAACAATTACATCATTTGCAACCTCACATCTATTGAAACGAATGAGTTTCAAATGGATGATATATTGCACAAATTTAACCCCTAAACGTTCAAATTGCATTTTTTGGCAACATAGCGATTTTGGGCAGTTCACTACGAATGGAGTTTTTCTTATTTTTCTTTGAAATTTTCACAGAACATGTGCCCAAGGAGTATCTTTAAGTCCCAACAATTTTCATAACTTTTGACTTCATAGTTAAAAAGTTATTGCATGATATGTAATTTTCACTGATCTTCAGGCAATCCAAAAATTTCTTAAAAAAACACTTTTTAAAGAAATAAAAATATGAAATTGGTTTTCTAGATTTATATGTACATGGAAAGCTTTGAATCATTCCATTTTGATTTATGAGATGAAAGTTATGAGGCGTTTTAGTTTGTGGGCAGTTTTGGATTCTCTACTCTAAAATAAACTTTGAAGTCCTTTATTTCACTCAATTTTTAATATTTTTTGAAAAAAATAAAATCATAGCCTCATAGGGTGTGGATTTTTTATTAAAACATTACAACCATTGGGATTGGAATTTTTCAATTCCATAGCGAAAATCCTTCACAATTTAGTATTTCGAATCATTCTCTACTTCTTTGTACTTACTTTCTTTTTCCTATATGTTGTACAATTTCAAATGATTTAAATTTTTTCAAGCATGTAGCCAACTTGCCTTGAAGAATGAATCCAAAGAGTAACCACCATTTTGGATTTTTTTCATACAAATGTGGCCTTGTGAAGTGCAGCTGCCCGTTTTTTCACAGGGCCAGAAAAAGGATTTTTGCTAATTCAAACGCTAATATCTTACAATCTACAAGGTGAACAATTCTGAAATTTTTTCCACATCTTCTCAAATAAGTTTAGTACAAGACCTTATGGTTACATGTGTCCAAAAATGTTTTTTTCCTAAAATTTGGTACTTGTTCTAGAAATGACAGTTTTGGAGCGTTTTTGGTGAAAACATAGTTGAAAACATTTAGGGGTTAAATGATTTTTGAAATTTGGATGAAGAAATGGAATCCTTGCAAATGACCACACATTGTACGGTAAATGGTTGCAAGGAATTTAAAATTAGATTTCAGCTTCATTACCTTTAAATTGCAATAAAATTTGTAGGAAGAAATTTTTTTTTCATTTTTTTTGAAGGTGAATATTAACATGACATTTAATAATCACGCTAAATTTCAAAACATGTAGGTCTCTGTATGTATGTGGAGAAGGATTTGAATTTTATTTGTGTGGTGATTGGCAAGTTTACACTATCTCCTTAGAGAGCCTTAGAATGTGTACCCAAAATTAACAAACTAAGGGGTGCTTCTTATTACATTCCAAGTTTCAAATCTCCAAGTCTTAATTCAAGACCAAATCTCAATTTTGGGAGGTTGTAGAAGGTGAATAAAAAAATATCAAATGAAGGATTTGGAACTTCATAGAATGGAGAATGAAGTCTTAACTCTAATTGTCTCATGTATAATATTACACAACAATTTAGTGCACCCACATTGGATCAAAACATCAAAAATCTATTTTGGGGGCACTTTTAGCATCAAATCTACATTGGACAACCATAGACAAAATTTTAGCCCACTAGGATGCTTTACATGGCATTTTTCTTATTCTTTTCTATTAAAATTTTTCTTTTGGAAATTAGAGGTTTAGTTGGGTTTTCATTTTTGCTAGACCCTGATTCAACCTCCAAGTCCTACTTCCTTGGCACTAAAACTCTCCAAAAGTGTTGTCATGGAGGCATTTTGGAGTAATGTGGGACTTGAGGCTTGGGATATAGTATGAAGTGATTGCACTAAAATGAAAACTTGACAAGATGGTGTGGTTTAAGCTATGAGGGCTGGGCTATCTCAAGATTTCTTAGACATTTTGATTAGAGTGTTCATAAATTCATCATGATACCATTGTTGGCCCTAGAGGACCATAACTAAGGCCACCGCATGGCTTTTGCAACTACATTTGTAGAAAATTCGAAATGTAACCCTCACCTACAATCCATGAATAACAAAGAGACACTAGATAATTTTTTTCCGTTGAATCCATCGGTACAATCTGATTGAGAAATGATCAAGTGAGTGATTTTTGGTGAATTTTTGAGAATGGAAAAGGTGCGTTGGGTTGTCACTTCACATCTTCATATCTTTTTTTCCATGCCTCAAAATGATTTGAAAAAAGTTACTCATCTAAATCATGATGATAAGTACCTTGGAAAGAAAACATAGTTTCTAGATTACTTTTGAGCATTCCAATTTAAACATTCCAATTTCTACATATGTACAAAGTTCTGCCTAATTAGATATTTTTCATCAATCTTGTCAACCGTGGCATTTTAAAAATTTTGCAATTTAGTTGATCTTTTTTTTATAGGAAAGTTACATAAGTCTTCTTTCATCTCAACAATGGCGATCATCAAAATCATTCCACACATTTGAGGAATTGTGCTTATTACAAGAGTTAGTCAATAAAACAAGAGCTACACTCAAACACTCCTTTAGGGGGTAACAAATTTCTCAATTCAATTTCAAAGTTTACTGGAATAGAAAATAACCAAATGATAATAGAGTCATCCACAAATCAAATACTACATGTTGAAAAAATATAATGAGTACCAAAATGATGGATTCATAGAGGACTCCTCTAGAAATTATTATTGTGCCCTTTTAACATTCATGGTGCTTCTCTAGTGTTGATATTTAGACAACATAGAGAATGGGTGCTTATAGTTGATTTTGTTTCCTTGCACCATAACTTTGGAATGTCAGTTCTATTGTATAGTAACTCAAAGCCATTAGACAAAAACTATCAAATTTATAGATGAATAAATGCATTCTTTCTTTCTACAATATCATTAAAAGTCCATTAAAAAAATGAGCCCTAGGGTGTCTTTTGTCAAGTTTTGACAAGTCAAACTATTATTAGTGGAGTAGAAAGCTTAGAAAATGTATTAAATCCTTGTAGTTAGCTTGTGTAAATTTTTGAAATGAATTCCAATTTTGTTCCCACAATTATATTCAAACATAGATTTGGAGTACCTCATTAAATTTATAACAACTTTTCACAAGATTCTAATATAAAAAATTCAAAACCATAAGTACTATCATATTTATTCTCCAATCACATTGCTCTAGACTTTGGCATGCCAACTAAGTGGGAATAGGGAAATTAAATCCCTTCCTCTTCATAACCCTGA
The DNA here is from genome assembly GCA_963920665.1 of Straminergon stramineum. Classification (NCBI taxonomy): domain Eukaryota; kingdom Viridiplantae; phylum Streptophyta; class Bryopsida; order Hypnales; family Calliergonaceae; genus Straminergon; species Straminergon stramineum. Next base: position 18,986,401 of record OY987272.1, read on the forward strand.
AATGCCCAAGGCCATTTTTGAGCTTCTACAAATTTGCTCTAAATTAAACAAAAATCCATCATTTTGATAAGTTGTATCAATTTTTTAAATTTGTAATTGTACAACTTCAAACTAGACATGTTAGATATTACATGGGAAAAGAAAACACAACAATATCACTTATGGATTGAAAGATTAATGTTTGATCATGAGGGTGTTAACCCTTGAACGGCCCTCGGGCTCTTCCTGTACGCCACCGTAGCCCACGAATACGATCAGAGACGAATTCATTGGAAGGCGGAATTTACGTGAATTGGGACTTTCAGCCGTTCCGATTGTGTTCATACATGCTTGAGGTCATGCAGGAATTTCTACGAGGTACCTGCTTGCTGAAGTGCACAGAATTTTCACAGAATGCGAAGCCAGCAATGCCGTAGTGTCTTGTGCGGATAAGTTTTGGTTTCTTTAAAATTTCAGCGTCAACTTCTGGGAGATCGCTCCGGTGGGTGCCTTCACACTGATGCATTGAGCACCCTCCCAAAAAATGGAATCGAAATTTGCAGTATCGCGCCCGAAACGAGGATGCTCAGAAGGTGTCCTCCCATACGTACTCGCCGATGTATCGTAGGTCATTTCGCTTATTCCCGTGTCTACCCACTGTTCAACGTTGTATTTTCAGTAGTGGATCATATCATTTGATGCACATTTTCAGCATCGGGAAGTTTCCTGTGTACACAAAAAACCAAATGTGCCTCAGTACGCCCGAATACGTGAAAAAAGCTCGCATACGGCCACAGAGGGCCTTCGGGCCGTTCAAGGGTTAAAACAACAAAAGACATTTGAAGTCTTCAATCTTCTTTTCACATGTCAAATCTAAAAGTTGGTCACCAAAAAAATGTGGGGTTAGAGGGCCTAACATGCATAACCCCAACCAATTTATGGCTCAACAAAATCTATTCTATATTTTTTTTAAATCAATTTCGAATGTGATTTTTTCTCCAAGATCTAGTGTATTTGAGGCTCATTTCCAAGAGCCCTCAATACTATGGAAAGTCAAGATTGCAATGGACTCCCTTGCACCCAATCTTGAATAGAAAAATCATTATCAATCATTTTCAAAATCAGATTATTCATGCTAAAACTAGACTTCAAAAAGAATTTTTCAAAAATATAAGCTACTAAAAATAGTAAATTTATTAGGTTTTATCTAACTTCAAAAATTTTCAAACACCACATTTTGGTGCCTCAAGCATTTAGAGGTTAAATACAAATTAATTCAACTAGCCCCCCTTTTGCCTCCTATAAAGTAGCCTTCTAGAGGCTCAACATTTTTCTAATGCATTCATAAGACAATTGTAATCCTCAAAGTCCTTTCCAAATTAAGCACAAGGACTTCAAAATGTTAGTTCGACAATAAATAAACTCTTTAAGTCCCAAACATGATAGAAAAGAGGCAAGAAGAGAACAAGAATGTTTTGAACATAGCAGGATTGTGAAGTTTGTTGAGTGCCAATAAATAATGTAATTATATAGAATAAATCTTCATGTATTTTGCTAACTTCTATGAAAAGAGAAGCATGAGCCATTGTTGAAATTTGGAGAAAATAGAGAAAAAAAAGTCAATGAATAATGGAGTGTATGCATGAAAGTACAAGAAATGCCAAACTACAAAGCTATAGCTAGTACAAATGGTAATGACAATGAGACAAACACGCTTTCAATTCATAGAAGCATTAGATGTTTTTCAGCAGGATTGGAGGGCTGTTTCAGGCTGGTTCCCCATGCTGGGAACCAGCCAGTTCTGGCCAGATTTAAAAAATATTAAAAAATAAAAATATAAAAATATTTTTTTAAAATAAAAAATATTTTTTTTCAAAAAATAATATTTAAAAAATATTTTTCAAATTATTATCTGACGTGGCAGAACTTCGGCCACGTCAGCCAGCTGCTGCGGCTGCGTTCCCACAGTCTGAGAATACAGGGGAACTCGCAGGAACTTGCGGGAACTCACAGCCCTTAACAGGAACTGAATTTCATCTAATGTTGTACTTGACATTACTAGTCCATTGGAAAATACATGGAAATACGAGGTTTGATAACCATAATACAAACCTTATACAAGACACACTATTATTTTGCAAATATAGAATTTTTTCCTTCTATTATATAAAGATTTGCAAGTACTTCACATTCCATTAATCAGAACGCACATGAAGCATTTTTTTCAAAGGTATATCTAATGTAAGTTTGCTACAACTTAGATCACCCTCCAAAAGCCTTGGTAATCAATCTAGCTATTATGCTTGAAACTACAATACTTAGTTGAAAATGCAATATTTTTATGTAGCATTCTTCTTTTTAAAATATTGTATGCCACGGTGACCATCATTTCACTCCATTCCCTTTAACCCTTGTGCATCAGAGGGGACGTTTTTTGGATGCTGAAAAAATAGGATTTGTGAAATATCAAGTTCATCAAGTATTATAATCTCAAAGTCCGTACGGTAGATTCTCTTATAAATTGTAGATTTGTACTCACTAGTAAACTGGCTTCAAATCTCAATTGTAAAACTTTCAGTAACTAAGTAGATCTCAAATTATTTTGGATTTTCTGGATCCATAAAAAAAAAAAAAGCTCTTCATTTATGTTGTTCTCTCTATGATGCTTAGGGGTTAATATTAGCACCAAATGCTAAGAGCCTCTACTGGTATTAGAACATGGTGTCACTTACTCAGACCATCTTCTCTAGTTCTTTCCTTATATTCTATAGTGACAATCTACCATAGTTGTATATGGATATCCTTATCTTCTACAAGGAAATGTATTTTTCAAATCTAACTTTGCCAAATGATTCCCTACCAAAAAAATTTGCAACCTCTCCTACCAAGTTCATGTCAATACCCTCTCACATTACTAGTTCTTTGTAATTCAAAAACTTTGGAAACTAGTCTCATTATCTAATATGGTAGGACCAATGGTTTTTTTAAGAAAATTTAATGCCCAATTGCCTCAAGAAAAAGTAGGCAACTTCAATCCTATAGAATAAGGATAAATGTGTTTAAAAGTGCTAGACAATAATCATGGCCTTGCACACCATTACCACAATGTTTCAAAAACCTCATTACATCCATGATGCAAAGCCAACATGAACAAAAATTGCGTACTCAAAATTGGCCTCCTTCAATTCAAGAACCCTAAAATAGAGGAACTAGGAAACTCAAAACCTTCTTGAAAGAAAGGCCACATAACCATTGATCCCCCCCTAGAAAAACATTGGGTACAACTCTAGAGGTTTATAAACAAATGGGGTTTTAAATGCATCTCTTATCTAGGAATGAATGACATATTCCTTGAAATATTTATTACTCTCATTGAAGTCATAGATGAGGTAGGTAGGTTTAAAGGGACAGTTTATGGACCTCCTACATTACAGTTTCACACCCGTCTCACAACTATGTCAAAGTCATCTTTGTAGGACTCCAGCGCAGTCAGACTAACGAGGTCAAAATATTCAAGAGTGCACGGATAGTACATATCGAGATAAAATTTGCTCATCCAATATCACAATCTGTTAGAAAAGTCCATTCAAAATTCTGAACAGAACCCGTCTACTCAGGGGACTTCTATTTGCACTGAAGTCACAAGCAGCATGCCTTCCAATGAATACCACAAGCAGTTCTATTGAGCATATGTACTTCAAAAATTTGTCAATCAAACAAATTGAGTGCTCTCAAAGGTCTTGGCCTGGCTGGTGCTTTTCAGTGATGGCACTTCGTTCGACAGAATGTTCGAGGTTGACCCACTTCAACAGCAACAGTTTCTTGATTCTCTAGGAGGCAGCACCAGAGTTTTCATGTAGTAACACATACTCACGGCTGCAAATTGAAAACCAAGGGATCAGTGTGTTCACCAAGTGCTTCAGAATTCGTCACTAGAATACAACCATTACCACATCACCAGGATACGATTTTAGACAAGGCAAGCAGTATTATTCAACACAGAAATTTAGAAACAAAGATAACGTATTGAGTGATTCAGTACTACAATATTGAGATTGGATAATGTACAAGCTTCACCTGCTGTTTCCAAATTTTAAGGTATCCTTTTCTCTGAGTTCATAATATCGCTGAGCTTCAATGCGAGTACTCTGTAGAAAATCCACACCATCGCAAAATTGTAAAGCATACTCCATTTACCTTGACAGATATGAATCCATTTCAAGGGCTCCAAATTAATGGAGATATATCCAAAGAGCATCCATTAGACGAAAAAAATCCATACCACAAACCAACCACTGAGTATACTTACGTTCAAGAAGGTTCCATTCGTGCTTCCTAGATCCATAATATAAGGCCTATCAGCACAAGAGAGGAATTCATGATCAGTTTTCACGAAGAATATCTGAGCTGCAGGCAGTTGACTCAGCAACATGTATTAGGCAATGGGAAAAAGTTCCAGGACAGACACCCAATAAAATATGAAAAATAATTTAATCCATCATTACTACGAAGCAAGTCAAGATTCAACTACGTGTTTTCGACTCTGACGCCGTGATCTGCTTGTAGCACTTAGATCCGGTAGATACAAAAGTAAATTAAGAGAGGTAGTGTATTGGAGGACTAGAAACAATGTAACGTAAATACAAAAAAGAGAAATTACATGCATTACAACTCATTAAAGAATCACGCTGTATAAGCCCAGTAAGCTTAATACTGGAATGATGAACGGAAACTACTGAAAATTAGAATCCACTTCTTCTGTAGAAAACACGTTTTGCTGTGCCTTAACCCGTAAGCGCTCCGACGTCGATATTTTGGATGACGAACAGAGTGCTTCCGTCGAATGTTTTGCCCAAAATAACTTCTCATTCAAGCAAAGTAGTACTTGAAATTTTGAAGGAAAACCTTCCCTTATGACCAATTTGATGAAATTGAGCTAAGTATAAGTGTATGAAGATGCAGGCAAAAATGTCCATTTAAAAAAAGAAATCAGGCGATACGGGTTAAATGACCAAGACCATAGTAAACTTGTGAAGAGTGAACCTGGGTTAACCCTTTGGATGACCAACCAAAGCATAGAGCAAGCATAAGATTGAAATTTCTTTCCTTTAGACGTAAGCAGTGAAACATCTATGACTGGTAAGTTCGAGAAAACAAGTAAACCAAGAACCAGACTCAATAAAGTCTTTGATTTACCAAACGGAAAAAAAAAAAAAAAAATTCTATTTCTAATTTCCATGGCCAAGAAAACAACACCACAACATCCCTTACCTCACTTTATTCTGCATCATACCATCGGCGCCCTCTATCTCAGTCAACCTATATCCAAGTCCAAGAAACCAAATAATCAGGGATACCTTCAAATCTGAGATTCAGAAGAATTCGGTTACTAAACCTCCCAACAATAATAAGGGCTTGTCGTCCACGCCTTTTAAGCCAGTATAAGGAAGAGAGAAACAGTATACCGGTACGTTAGTACACTGTTTACCTAGAGAATAAGTAACCAATTACGAGCTAGCACACAGTTAACGGTTCTCAAGTAATTTATAGAGAGAAGTCCATTAAATTGGCTGGCTACAAATGCCACTACCCAAGGAAAACGAAGTGTCTTTCAAAATAATGATGTCATCACAAATCCAAGCGAAACACATACACTATTGCTCAATAACAACATGACGGATGTAGCTTGGAGGTAACAAGCTCCAGGTGAGGGTACAAATAAAATGAAATCAAAGATTCACAAGACTACACTATTCAAATACGCATAGAAAGGCACAAACAGAGGAACACGTAGAGGAGTACTGAATACCGGTACTGAATTACGGCATGTTGCTTGCTGCAGGACGGGTGGTCAGTAGGTACATCGGCCACTCTGCGCTCTCGTCCAAACAAATAGCAGGTTTGACGATGGATGTAAAGTGGCTCTGCAAACGATTCAAACTTTTAATTCCTTAAAGTGCTCCCGCTCAATGGAGGCTTCGTAATATACGTTTGAAAACAGGACAGAATCTAATCAATACAATTACATAGAAATGCGTGCAGCGTTGTAAATGCCTCTCAAAGAAGAATTAAAAGCACACCATTCAAAGGCTCTCCATCCTTGAAAACATACAAACGCCACCTTGTCGTTGGCTTACGAGCCTCTGGAGGCTCCACGAATGCAAGCGTTACACCTAAAAAACCCATAAGTATGCCACAATCAACATAAAATAACGTAAGAGAAAGAAGCCCAGAAACTTTTACACTATTAGTCAAGCATAAGTGAAAAACTACCTACAGGCCCTTGAGGCAAAATGAGTTGGGACTTTTCTTAAAATCCAAGTTGGATCTCACCTCGCACTTTGTTTGTCTCCGCAGCAAGCTTTCCCGAGTACTCAAAAGTAGGTTGAGCCTAAACCAGACAGCAAATCAAAGTCACTGAGGAACCATAATATAATACTCCAAGCACCTTAGAAATTCCAAAAGATCCTCAGCAACTATACATCATCTCTTCTGGCATTAGACCCTCCCCGGAAGTGAAAGACCTAGCACGACTTCTTCACGATATCTTCCTCTCCTTTTCTACAAGATAAAATAGAGATTCACACAGGGACTGCCCTACAGTATCCAGGCAGTTGTGTGAAATGCACAAGGAAAAAGTCACTCATGAACACACAAGATGCTTCAACACTTTGAATTCCTGAACAGCGATCTATAGTTACCTTTTCTTTTTGTTTCGCTTCCAAGGCAGCCTTTGCAGCTTCCATTTTGCCCACAGCGTCATCATCACTGTCAACATGTCGAGTTCAAGTCGTAACTCAGTCCACTTTGACCGCATTCTCGCAGTAAGGCGAGATCATTGGTTGCAATTAAAAGACAAGGAGAGTGAAATTTGACAGAGGGACAGACCTTTGATTTCTTGCAACCTCCGTAATGTTCTACATGCGCGCCAAACAACAAACTATCAGAAAATGGCCAATGCCACTCAATGTAGAAAGTCAAAAACACAAAATCTGGCTAGGTCACGCGTCTCAAAATCTGGCTAGGTCAAAATCGCGTCTGCTTTTTAAGCTATTCAAATATCTCCCACATGTCAAAATTGAAAATGAAGGTGTGCATTATATCATCATATGACCATTACGACATTGGAATTGATGAGGTATCACCACATTTCGACTGCGGCAATGTCAAAGGACGTATATAACAAAATTAATGTTAAACATTGGAACAGATCTCTATTTGACGCAATGCTACATGCACCAAAGCAGCTTGATTAAGATTCTTGCGGGCACATATAAAACCGACCCTAATTGAATAAACGAAGGTCCGATTTTAGGACAAAATTTCAGAAATCTCTTTTGCAAAGGAGGGCAAGAATAATAAGGAGTGGATTTCACCAGACACCTCATTCGCAGCAGCGTCAGCTACTGGGTGTGGACTCATCGTCATATCTCGACCAGAATCCGTACCCCTTGTAGGCCGACTTCCTCTTTCCCTTTCCGGCTCCGCTCTTGGCGATCTTGACCTGGAACGTTTCCCAGGCCTTGTCTCCGCATCACTATGTCGATCTCTTCTGTGGTGCCGCCCATTTCCATCCCGTTCCCTGCTCCCTCCTCTCTCATGTTTGTCTCTGCTCACTCCCCGAAGCTTCTCCTTCTCTCTCTCCGCATCCCAGCTCCTTCCCCTCTCTCTCCCTCTTTCTCTCTCCCTCTCACGGCTCCGTTCTCTACCGCGGTCTCTATCTCGAGACTTATACCTATCCCTGTCTTTCTCCCTGTCCCTGTCCCTGTCCCTATCGACCTCATAATCCCTCCCTCTCCCTCTCCCTCTCTCAAAGTCCCTCTCGTGTCGGCTTCGAGACATATAGAACCCCAAACCCTAACACTTCAATGGGATGCAGGGAAAACAATCTAAACCGAAATACGGACGCGAATTCCAAACAAGGATTTTAACGTGGATAAAAGATCAGAGAAGCAATTTCAAACGACAATGCGGTACATGAGCAAAGTGAAGGTGAAATTAGGTTTCGGAGCGCAAAGCATGCAGAGTCCGCACCAGACTCGAGCAAACTGTCGGGGGAAGAGAATCAAAAAGCTCCTTATGCGCGTTCACACGGCGGGGAACGATCTAGGTTACCGGGTGTCTGCATTCTCTCAACTCGTCGGGTACCGTATTCCCCATGGAAAATGCCTGCATTTGATTTTCACCATGTGCTGGGGCCCACAGTATTGACTTACTTAGCCCTTAAACGTCGAAGTGGACGTTTAGTGTCTGATGAATGACAAAGAATCTCTCTATGTACATCAGGAAAGTACCCCCCCATTGTAACAATCCTGTATCAGTACTGCTGCAGTTTTTATACTAAACAGTATTGCTGCAGTATTGAAATTGAACGTATACAATATAGTTGAATATATTATTGTTTCAGTATTGCAGAAATTGGAATTGTTGCAATAATGATTCCTTAAGGTATATTGCAACAAGATTGCATCAGTATCCCTCAATGACCACAGTCTTGAATGTGTATTGCGAAAGGATAATATATAGTAACAATTTTATTTTGAAGCAGTTCTGCAGAAGCATTGCCAAAGAATAATATATAGTAATAATTTTGTTTTGAGGCAATACTGCAAAAGCATTGATAAAGTATTGATTTCATCCCCAAAGGTCCTTACTAGTACAGTGAAGAATTGAAGTTTAGTTGCCTCTATTTAAAACCCTTTGTCCTTCAAAGTTTAGCACTTTTTGTTCAACTTGAACAAAGAAAATGAAGCTCATCCACTATATTGAAGCATTTTTTTGGAAAATTGAAAATGCCTATAACTAGATGAATCATTGCAATTTGGAATTATACATGCTAAAGAAAAACACCAACCATCAGATGTGCACAAAATTAATTGGACCCCCCTAGCAATCATTAATTTCATTTAACTCCTAAATGCCCAAGGCACCAAAATTTGGTGTTTACAAAACTTTGAAGTTAAATAAAACCTAACCATGTTGCTATTATTAGAAGTTTGTATTTTTGAAAACTTCTTTTTGAAGTCTAGTTCAAGCATCAAAAAACCAATCTTGAAAATGATTGATTATGATTTTTCTATTCAAGATTTTGTGCAAGGGTGCCCGTTGCAAACTTGGCTTTCCGTAGTGTTAAGGGCCCTTGGAAATGAGCCTCAAATACGCTGATTTTGGAAGAAAAAACACATTAGAAATTCATTTAAAAAAATTGTAGAGTACATTTTAAGAAACAATAAATTGATTTGGATTATGCATGTTAGGCCCTTTAACTTCATATTTTTTTGGTGACCAACTTTTTGGATTTGACATGTGAAAAGAGGATTGAAAGACTTCAAGTCACTTTTGCAGTTTTAACACCTTCATGATCAAATATTATAATCTTTCAATCCATAAATGATATTTTGTACTATTTTTTTCTAAGTGATTTTTGACATATCTAGTTATAGTTACATTTTTTTTAAATGATAAGGGTTATCAAAATGTTGGCTTTTTCTTCAATTTAGATCAAATTCCTAGAAGTTCAAAAAAAGCCTTGGGCATTTAGGGGTTAAAAAAACCAACAGCATGGCTTTGAACCTACGCCATCGATCTTGATGGAAAAATGTCATAGCCGTCAATGTTGTTCCGTGCAACAAAAAAAGTGGAACCGTCAATCTTCAGAGGAACCATCGATCTTCACTTAGGGTTTGGCGCTTTCAGAGTCGGGGTTCTCAAAGTTGGGGTTTCCAAACTGGGATTTCCCCAACGCTTTTGGGCGTTTGTTGTTGCGCGGCGCAACTGGAAGAGGTGAGTTCGTGATGTTCGTGTTTTGTTGAGTTTGCTGCTGAGACGTCCACCTGAGCGCTGCACCTAATTTTGAAGATCGACGGTTCCTCGACTGTTGCCGCGCCGCCCAGCCGCAGGAGAGGTGTATTTGCTGAGTCTTGTGCACAGACCGATACTCAAGGTTTCAATCCACGTGAAATTCAGCCTATTTCTAAGTTGCCGTGTACGTCCAATGGTCCTTTTTTTGTAGACCGTTTCTAATGTGTACGATGCGCTGCTATTGGAAGTGGAAAGTGCATACATTGCCACACTGCTGTGTTCTTTGTGTTTTATTCACTTAGGGTTTTCTGGCATTCTGAAAGAGGTGATTGCAACCCGAAAGGCTGAAGATGCCCAAATAGAGCTTCATGTTCTATTCAATATTTCTGAATGGCTGTTATGGCACTTTTTCTCTTTCATTAAATTTTTTAATATTTTGACCAACTTCTGCAATTGCTCGTCATTGATTTGCATTTGCTTGGATTTTTCCGTGATGAATCAGAGAATTGAGCGGGAACCAGATTGATGGTCGAATTCCTAGTTGGTTGGGGACTTTAAAGCGGCTCCAAAAATTGGACTGAATATCCGGAGTGGCAGTCTTCCAGTTTTCGAATCAAACAACTGAACTGGTCTGAACAACATGACCTCTGATGTTCAAATGTAAGTTGAATCCGGTGGTTACGTCATTGACTTGGGCTTCTTCATCACATCCTTTAACAGTTATAAGAACTCATCCTTCTTCTCGATTTGTAGATGAGAACCGAAAAATGGTTCAAAATTTCATATTCCCTGTAGAGAGTATGCACAACTGGTGAAGAATATGTTATGTATCTTACATGTTGATCTAAAATTGTGCTTGTTTGTAGGTCATTTAGTAACAACAATTTGAGTGGAGGATTGGACGATCTCAGCACCCTTAGAACCCTTCGGACATTGTGAGGGTGAGCTTAGAAACTTGAAAACACTTCCGTTTTCAAATCCCCTGAAACAGCTGCATAATGTATTTGTTAGTACTTCCAGATGATCTGAACCCACCCTTCAGTTTACACTCATGTGCCTCTTTTTCTATAAATCTTTCCCACTTTATTTCCTCAACATTTCACATGAGTTTCATAATCACTGGAACAGTAGACAAGGCTGAAGATTTATGGGTTTTTAAATGCATGAGTCCATCCATTTTGTAAATATCGAAACCTCATTTTTAATCATTGACAAAGTTGTTAGATTGAGCAACCTTCAGAGTTCTCAAACTGACCATTTTCGTTTCATTTGTGAGTCAGGAATGGAAGCCATAAGCATTTCAATAGCACGTTCCGTGAAGAGCTTCTCGAAAGGCAGAACATGCCACAGCTTACTATACTGGACCTTTCCAGCAATGACTTCCTTGGACCAATGCCAGATGTAATCATTCTAGGTCTTCTAGAAATGTACTTCTCCTAACTATTGATCTCAAGATTGCAAAATTCTTTAAATTCTGACAGTGTCTTTCATTCGAATTTGTCTTTTGCAATGGTCTAATATGCTTTTCAAACTTGGAAAACAACTGATGTTAGTATTGAAATCAATTGGTTTGTGCAAATATGCGGCAAAGCACGGTATGAGTGGCAGTCTTCCGTCTGGTTTAGTAAACACCTCCAGTCTCCAGTTCTTATGAGCGCAGCTACTGCAGACCTCTTGAATATGACACCCTAGGAACCCAATTTTATAAACGTGAAATTGTGGTATAATGCTATTTTGGATGAACTCATTGTGCCTTATGTACAATAGCAATATTAGTAGTAGCATTACTATGATTGAATCATAGTGTTTTTAGAAAGAGTGGGGTATTATAGAGTAGCGTTTGTAGAAATTGAAGAGAAGAAAGTGCATGTTTGCAAGTGTATTGTACGTTTTTGATTATACATTTATAAAGTTTTTGCATTTACATGTATATGAATCTTGGCTAGTTGGATTCTAATTTATTTTCATTGAAGCAATGGTTTTGAGAGTTTTGAAAGTTCAAATCCATAGAAATGTATTAGTAGAGTAATATATATATTGTCATTAGAGAACAATTAAGCAATTACAGAAAGATAGTTGTTAAGCCACATTATTATTGAAACATGCAAGTATCAATATTGAAAATTCCCTGAAGCTATTAAACAAATTTTTTAACTTGCAATATTGCAACAATTGACAGAAAATATGATATCAATATAAATGACAGTCCTGAAAGTTGATTGCTGCAATATACTTGACACTATTGCAATATTGTTGTAGACAACAAAATGTATACTCCACTAAAAGAATGTACTGTTGCAAAAGTATTGTTGCAAAAGTATTTTAAAAATGCATTCAACATTGTAGCAGTTAGACAAACAGATACTTTCACAACTGAATTGCATAATTTTGCAATATTGAAATATTTAAGTTTCATCATTGATCCAATATTGTTGCATAGAATTCTTATGAATATCCATTCAGTACAACTACAGTATTGCTATCATACCTTAACCTTTCTATACTGCATCAATATTGCAACAATACTCTACTGTTAACCGTCTGAGGCAGTATTGAAAATAATCATCAACAATACTGTTCAGAGGGGTCCTTTTTTCCCGATGTAGGACACAACTGCTACTATTCATCCTTTGAAATTTGTGCAAAATGGGGAGATCTTCTACAATACTTTGACCTCTGATGAGTATTTATTTATTTATTTTTAATGTAGATGATGTCACACGGTTCCAAAAGGGTCGATTTCCATGGTCACCAGTTTGTCCTTTAAGGATTAGAGCAACCCCAATGCAACACTGGAACATGCACAGGAATGGTGCCAACGGGGCTTGTAGCATCCTTCTACAAGAAACTGCTCCCCAATGTAGTTGTTATAGCCTATGGCATTGTCCATGGTTCTTCACATGAGAACCTCTACTCGATATTTTGGGGCCATTTGTTGAGTACTGAAGAGTATATTGGAAACTTGGATTCTCTAACAATGACAACAAGTGTTGGTGGTTCCCAACACCAAAAGAGCGCTCTCCTAAAATCAAAAAATAATGCTTGCCATTCTTGGAATCATTGTTGCATTGGGGGCGCAGCCACAAATGGCAGGTTGGAGAGTGGCCTAGCCCGCCCCCTATTTCGGCAATGGACCCCTTTCTGACAACTTTATAGGCCCTTTTTTGCTTCGGTGTTGGAGCTGTTTTTAGTGTTATTTATTTACAGTACCCTACATTAAGGTCAGATTCAACATAAATGAAGTTGTAAAAAAGTGCCACATGTCATGTAGTGATTGGTGCAAGGTTATGTGAACTTTTAATATCACATTAAAATTTCTTTTCGGCACTTCTTTATTGAATTTGACCTTCATGTAACTTATAGGAATATACCAATATCAATGTCGTGGCCCTAGTAATACTTTATAGCTCCAACCAGACTTCAAGAGCCCTTTACAGCTTTTAGGGCTCACCAAGCTCCAATACCAATGTCACTTAGGCCCAACTAACTAACACTGCACATGCCACACACTCACAATATTAATTCCCATTTCCAACTCACATTGCTAAGTCCTAGTGCTCGGGACTTCTAACACGTATTCCACTTGTGGCACTTAGCATGTCACTTGGTGATATGGGACGAAACTTCCATCTTATTGAACTAGGACTCATGGTGACACTACTCACCACGGTCCTAATTGCCCTTGATTGTCACCCAACTTCATACTAGGTCCGTTGTGTACTTGCTACTCTCAAATCAACACTAATTGAGACTCACAACTTGGGACACATTGCCAAAGGCCTAGTAAAGAGTAGGACTCCAACCAATTGGTGCCCCATGACACACACACAAGTGTCCCAGGGAGCCTTGAAGCCGATGGTAAAGTTACATCACCACCCATTAGTCATCGGGATTCACCAAGGCTCTAAGAGGGAGTAAAGAGGGAGACCAACCCCTCTTGTAGTACTCTTTGTAGTCTTCGGTAGCCCCCCCCCCTTGTGGATCAAAGGGACTTCCCAAACCCCCTTGGGTTTTCGAGGACCACCCGTTTTCAACCGAAATCCCGAAGTTCCCACTCCATTTGGACTCCCGAACTTCCAAACGGCGCAACTTTGTCGTCAGAGCTTGAAATCTCACTTGCGAGCTCATTTTGGATATCTATGTGACGAGTAGATGCCGATGAACTGCTCATTTGTCCCATTTGGACAAGTTCTCACAAAGTTATGGCCCTCCAAAGATTCGGGTTCACCTAGAGTGGCGTCACGCCTTCACCACGGCCCTTCTCTTAGCCATAACTTTTGGCTCATGTCTTAGAACCTCGTAATGCTCGACATTCTAGGTTCCTTGTCTTTGTAGCTTTCCAATGATATGCTACATATCATACTTTGTTGAGTGATTCTTTAAGAACCCCTCACACCTAGCCTTTGAGTGTCCCGGTGCCACTGGGACACTCCCAACTTTGAACATCTATAACTTCTAGCCTACTAGTTCAAATCACGCTTATTTTGGACAATTAGAAGCGTATTCTCAAGAGCTTTCCAAGCATGTATGACATGCTATAATGCCCTTCTTATCCAAGGCACTATTGCGCCCTATTTGCTCGGGAGTCTCTCATTTTTCTCTTCTTAGCTTATTGCAAGGCTTGGGAAGTCACCCCCAAAGTCCCCCTTGCTCACTAAGGCATTTTGAGCACCCCAAGGAGATAGGGACATGACAACCAAAGTCTATATTAACTTTGAAAGGTCACTAAGGACTAAAAAAATATCTTTTAGATGGTTAAAAAAAATTATATTCAAAGAATGGATAATCTTCAATCAATCTTTAGTATGCAACTTTATTCACACAATATCCCCATAATTGAGTTAAATCCAAGTCATATTAATCAGATTTTGATTTTATACAAGGAATTTCATTCAAAAAAATGATAGAAATATAATATATATTTTAACACTCTTGAGACTTTTCCCTTTAAAATTTGATTTTGAAAACATTCACAATGATTCCTCTGTTTCTGAGGAAGACTAACAAAAATAAAGCTTCTACAGTGTAGGTTCTACTCTACTTGAATTTTTTGAAAAATTCCAAAAAGTAACATCGATGAAGTTTGAAATTGAGGATCACTGACCACATTTTGTAAATAGGGTAAAAAGATTTTGGAATATAATTTAATTCTATTTTTATATTTTTATATCATTTAAGTATGTATTGTATTTAATATGGATTTTCTTCACTTTTTCTTTCAAGTTGGACTCCTAGTAATTTGAAAATTTCACAAAATAATCTAAAGATTTTATGACATATATTAAACATTTGATTCCATCTTTGAAAAAACAAACATCAATCATAAACATTGGAAAAGTAGAGGATACATAGGAGAAAATTTAAAGGTTTGACTACATGGTTATTAGCTTTGTCCTTCAAGAATTTTTAGATGGTTCTACAAAGATTAATTGCAAAAAAATGACCTTCACACTACTTCAAGAATGTAATGGGACCAAGAGAGTTGATTATGATAATAATGTTGCTCTCCAAATATTTTGAACACTTAAAAATATTGCCAAACTAATTCAGAATTTCATTTTTTTCAACAAATTCTAAACATTGTGAGGTACAAATAACATATTTGTATGAAATGATTTTTTAAATTTTAAAATAAATTATAGAATTTATGGAATTTTAATTCAAATTTATTGGTGAAACTATTTTTCCACACAAATTCAAAATTTCAAGATTCTTTAGTACATGAATGAAATTTTTTTTTGAACTTTTGTAAAAAAAAGTAATAAATTTCAAAACTTTATTGAATGAAATATAACTAATTGAAAATGAACCCAAATATTTCTGTTTTTTGTAATATATTTGAAAGATCTTCAAAAATTTGTAAAAGAATTGAAAAGTATGTAAAATATTCATATATTATTTTTCATGATTTTTTTTGGAATTCTTGGAATGAATTATAGAAATATAATTCTTTGGGATCATGTTTTAAACAATAATAATTCATTCAATAAAATTTTAGAATTCTTGAATAGATTTAATAAAATTCCAAAAAAGAATGACAAAGTTTTCAAGATTTTCAATTTGTATCAAAAATTCTTTTTCACCAATAAATATGAGTTTCATTCTTAAAATGTGAAATTTTTTTTCCAAATTTTGAAAAATCATTTTATACATGTGAGTTATTTATACCTTAACAAGTCTAAATTTTATTGAAAAATCTAATTTCTCAATTAGTTATGGCAATTTTTGTAAGTGAACAAAACATTTTGGAAGCCATTGTAAATGATTCTAATTGTATTTGATGAAGATCTAGAAAGATTATTTGAAGTGAAGTCCTAAAATTAAATTATTTCTAATCATTAAGTTTGATTTGAGTAGAAACTTTAGAAAAGTGAGAAATTCAAATTTTGAAACTTTAATGCCAAAATACATAAGCATTTGATCAAAACAAAGTTAGGGCATAATTAGAACTAATTTTGGACCTAATTTCCATTTTTATTTATTAAGAAAGACTCTAGTGAAGGATTTTGATTTTTTTGTTTTTAACTTTGAATTTTCAATTTAAAAAAGAATATTTACTATATACTTGTGGAAGAAGTCCTATCCATATTCATTAAAAACATATTTCTTATTTGAATTTTGGTATTTTTGTAGAAAAATATTAGATTAATAATATGCTTAGATCGTACACACAAGTACCTTTTTTATTCAAATGAAACAATACATTTTTTAGTTTATAAAAATTAAATGAAGACTATGAATGCTCTTTGAATGTACTCTAAAATCTCATGGTTTTAGCCAATCACTCCAATATTCAAGTTTAAAATAAATTATTTTTTAATTCATAAAAACATTTTGGAAGTTAATGGCTTGCACTTTATAATAAAAATCACAAATTCAATTGTATAGATGTGATCTTAGACTTCAAGCTATACACCTATGTTGAATAAAAAATCCTTATGTCCTTTAATTTATAAGACATTTCTTAAAATTTTTTTAAATAAGAATCCATGGCCCCCCCCCCCTCTATACTCTTATTATCACTATTTGAAAATGAAAATTTGTATTTTCATTTTTCATAGATGGAATCACATGCATTCACTTTGATATAAAGTTGTAAATTTTTTGATAAGAATAAATCTTTAGAAATAGTTCCATTTTAACATGTACAAAAGTTTTTTTCGTTATTGTATTAATTGTTCAAGATAGATGTGCCAACTTCATTGTCCACCTACTAAAGTACAATTTGTTTAAATTTAAGCCAAAATTAAGAGTCATTCAAAAATTAGAAAATTGGTAGACTTTGAATATAGGCCCAAAGTTTGAATTGCAATCAAATATTTAATTTTAGGAATTTTTGAAATATTCAAAATGAATTAAGAACTAGACTTGATAAGCTTCATTTTCATTGTTGCAATAAAATTTTGTAGCTAAAGTTTAGATCAAGAGCAAGGAGGTGCAAGTTGCCAAAATAGATTGAAAAGACAATTTTTTGGTGGACTGCTTGTATAGCATCTGCTTCTATAATAAATCCGCAATGCTACGATAAGGAGTCATTACCTGCAAATGAGTTCAAGCGACTCCCAAGAAAACAAACTGGACGAAGAATTTCTCATTCTCATCAAACAATACGGTACTGCTCCAAAGTTATCCAAACGCTGCAAAGCCGCGCAAGTGAGGATGTATGATTAATAACACCCCTTCTGCATTCAGGGCTTAACCCCTACAGGACCAACCTACGTTTTTATAGCTGTATAGCAATTTTGGGCAGGTATGTGTAGTTGGAGATTTTCATATTTTTTACCCAAATTTTAATAGAAGGTGGGGACGAGGAATATCTTTCAAATGCACTAAATCTCATGACATTTGAAAATACAAGTCAAAAGTTATGGCCTAATATGTTGCTTTTTTTTGTAAATGGGCACTCTGGGCAGATTAAAAAAAATCACTTTTTTCAAAAACTAAAATTTGAAATTGGTTTTCTAGAGTTAAATATAAGGTAAATCATCCCATGACAGGCAAACTGCCTAATGTAGTCATCTAGAAAACCACCCATTAGAGTTTTACATCAACTCATGGCAAATTTTTTTTGATAAATGTGATTAGGACTACATTAGGCTGATTTGTGGCCATAATCTTGTCTTGGGAGATGGTCATGGAGTTATTAGTGATTGTCATAGGGCACTTATACCATTCAAGTGTAAATTGGTCATAAAAAGTTATTTTTTTATTCCTTCATGTCATGGTCATGTTAGGAAATATTGTAGCCATGTTAGAAAATGTTGTGATTGCTTTAGGTGGTAAGATGATCATTATGGAAACCTTTTTTGTTGATTTGGGATAGTCTACACATTATGTTGGGCCAATTGAGTTGTACACTTCAAAAATTCATAAAAAATTCTTACTTTGTCCAAAAAATAAAATTTCAATTGCTTCCTTCAATTCTCACATATGTCTATGTATGGAAAAAAAATCTGAACCATTTTGGTAATGGCAACAATACAGAGCACTCATTTTGCTTGTTATAGGTAGGTTTACCTTACTTGGAAAGCTTTGGATCATTCCATTTTGATCAAGGAGTCAAAAGTTATGAAGATTTTTTGTTTGCGGGCAGCTATGGATTCTCTACTCTAAAATAAACTTCAAAGTCCTTATCTTACTCAATTTTCAATATTTTTGGAAAAACATAAAATCGTATGATGTAGATTATTTATTATAACATTGTAACCATTGGGATTAGCATTTTTCAATTCCATAATTAAATTCTTAACAATTTAGTATTTTAAATCATTCTCTACTACTATCTACTTATTATTTTTTTCCTATATGTTGTACAAATCCAAATGAGCTGAAATTTTTCAAGAATGTGGACAACTTGTCTTGGAAAAAGAATCCAAAGAAGCACCACCATTTTGGACATTTTTTCATAAAAAAAGTGAGCTTGTAAAGTGCAGCTGCCCTGTTTTTTGCAGGGCCCAAAACATGATTTCAGTGAATTTAAATGCTTATGTCTTGCAATCCATGCGATGAAAATTTCTGAAATTTTTATCACATTCTCTCAAGTCAGTATTCTACAAGATCCTGCGGTTAAATGTGTCAAAAAAAAGTTTTTTTTCAAAAATTTGGCACTTGTACTAAAAATGGCAGTTTTGAAACATTTTCAATGAAAACATAGTCGTAGAACTTTAGGAGTTAACATTCCTACCTTTTCAGATTGAGTTGGATACTTAGAAAAGACTGCACTCCCTCGCAGAAATACCGTGAATATGCATTGATTAGGTGGCCATGCCATGATGCAACATGAGGCAGTACTGACCCCGTAGAAGTCTTGCCAAATCAATCAGACTTGAGGATCAAGAAGTAATGGGTGTTTTCAAATGACACAGGAAGTGGCTTCAAATTAAACTCCAACCAAAAAGAAAGCACTACTTCGTATCCTACAAACTTGTCGCCTGAGTCATGGGAACACCTAAAAATCAAGCAGTAATTGTGGCAGGATCCTTTCCAAGTGGCTTCCCTCAATTGTTGTGCATCCTTCAGCTTCGGCAACCAAGGAAGCTCTTTCCACTGCTTCTGTCACATCCTCAAGCATCCCTCAAATGTAAGCAAGTTATTGTGTACGAAGTTATCAGCACTAACCTGACACTCATCATCAACCCCAATTGTGCTCGTCATCAATAATCGAATAGCAGTGTTACAGTAAGCTAAGCTCAACTTACCAGAAATGAAAAGACGGAGATATTCACAGCTCAGTTTCAAGGCATCTGAATTGACTGCACACACGACAGCATTCACAGTTTAAGACACCTCGGGGTTCAATATACGCAAAAGCTCACTTCCATAGCACTATATACCAGTGTTAAGAGGGGTCACTTTTTGTCTCCTGGCTCTAGGTCCTGACTTCTAGTTCAAATTCATCTTTTCACAGCCCACCTCTAACCTTACTTAGCCACCAAGCATAAATGTCTGCACATGGATTTGTTCATGGGGTACGTCACGAATGCTTTGCTCTCTATCTTTCACTTTAAGCAAAGATTGGGTCCCAGGCATCCGGTGGAAGCATATTTGTCTTCACCACATTCTAGGGAGTAATGACTACGGTATGCAATGTCACGTCTGCACCGCACAAGGACCAAATCTGCAGCTGGTGAAGAATTACAAAGTGAGCAGCCCCATTGTGTGAAACCCTAGCCCTAACTTCTAACCTATCAACCCTAAATCCTGAGTCATGCAACGGAGGAAGCTAGATGCTCACAACTGGCAATGACTTTAGATAAACAGTGCATGCATGAAACGAACTGAATTATTCAGAAAGGCGTTTCACAAGTCTTTGGCATCTCAGATGATAAACAGCCAGATGAGCATCGACACTGCCAAGTTACTTACTGTTGGTTCCACGTGACTTTTTAGAAGGGCCTGCACCGCCTGCCTGTAGAGAAATCAGTACCGAAACGACTTGTTTCAAGCAGACTCTCAAGAATCGTACGCAAAAATTATCAAGCTGGAATCGAAAGAGTCTATACACATCTCTTATTGCAAGGTAAGCGTCTATGACCATATGCAAGGAGATGAGTTTAGAGGCAAATCATTCTTACCTCGGGATCTACCTCCTCAGAGTCGATCTCCTTGGAGCGCTCTGTAAGCAAAATCCAGCTAACTTGTTTAGGGCTTAGAGTTTCGGAATACAGAAGCGCAATTAGTTGGGTTTGACAAATTGGCATCCTTACTTTTCGCAGTTTGCGCCCACACGAACTTGAAGATTTCTTGGAGAGTGTCCTGCGCACAATGAAACCAGAGACCGGGCAGACCAATTCTGTTACTTCCGAGACCAAGCCCAACGTCTGCCAAGCATGATCCAATTGGGTGGAAACTTGGAGATAGTGCTACAGGAGGAACGATGAGGTTGGTGAAACTGCAAGCAATTCGCTTACCGGTTGAAACGAGCTGGTGAGATGCTCCATTGCCTGCGAGGGAGAGACCAGGACAAGATTCCGAAATTGGAAATCAGCAACAAACGAGGTGCGCAGCTTGGAAGCAGAGGTTGGCACGGGCAGTCGTGCCCGTGCCTGCCTTTCCGCCCTAACTAGGGTCCGGTGTTGTGGCCGGTTTTTTTTTCATTTTGTGTTCTTTCTGGGGAGACACCACGACTGAATGGGTTGAACCTAATTATCCTGCTTGCTGATAAGTTAAGTTACTTTGCATTAACCCCTAAACGCAGAAGTGGACGTTTTTCGTCCAATGAATGACAAGGAATTCTCATGAATAGGACAGAAGTGAAACTATTCATCCTCAGAATTAGGGGTGAAAAGGGAAGATCTTCAACAGTAGTTTGACTCCCAATGAGTATTTTTGATTTTTTTAAAGTAGATGATGTCACATGGTTCCAAAATGCTTGATTTCCATAGTCACCAGCCCAGTGTTCGAGGGTTAAGGCAAACTTGTCTTTCTATAAGTTAACATGCAAAATGTTTGGTTTGCCCTGTTGGCGTTTATGAAAAATTTCAAATTTTTTTCCACATAAAGACAAATGTGAGAAATGGGGACTCAGAGCAATTGAATTTTATTTTATTTTTGACAAAGTATGAATTTGTTGTGAATTTCTGAAATGTGCTGCACATTTCACCCCAAAGAGTTTCTAGACTATCCCAAAACCAATAGGAACTATATTCATAAGGTAATGGTCATCTTACTTATATAATGCAGTCAAAATATTATTTTCTTAGCATGGCTACAAAATGAAAAAAGTGAGTCATGGGATTGATGCAAGACTCATGAAACATTCCCTAAGTGTTTGTGATGGATCTTTTGCTTGTGAATCATAGGAAGGTATACCTTAATATGTTTTTTATTTGGTTAGTATTTGGAAATATTTTAGTGGAAATATGCAATATATACTATTTTATGTGTCATACTAATTGAATTACTTGAGATAGTTTTTAACTATTTCTACTGTAGTGTCTTGCCACGAGTAGAGGGGTCTGAGACAAATAGGCAGAATACATTATATTTCACAACCTTTCTTAATTGTGCACCAGTAAAGAAGATGGTGATTTAACCCCTAAAGGCCGAGGCACATTTTGGACACAAACTGTGAAAAACTGCCACTTCTTAGAACAGTAAGAAAAACATGAACGAAAAATGTTTTTTTTCAAAATTTAACCGTACAAATTTGTACTAGACTACTATGGGAATATGTGGAAAAAATTTCAGAAACTTTGACCGCACGGATTGAAAGATTATAACGTTCGAAGTTAGAAGAAAAAGTTTTTTTTTGACCCTGCCCGACAGGGCCAGCAGACTTTAACTCCTGTAAAAATGAGATTTTTACACTATACATGATTATTATTTTTTACATTTGTATCTGAAATCATGTAAATTACATACCTGTAAAATTTCAGAAGTAAAGGAGGATTTTTGCAAAATCTGCCCGATTAAAAAAAAATTCGGGGCAGCATAACTTTTGATCCGGGCATCTGATCGAAAAAAAAATTATATTCCCACTTAGGGGGTACATGCATACACCTTGTATCAAAAATTTGTGACCATCCAACCAAAATTGACTTCATAGGAACCTACCCGGATTTCGATTGTCCGTTCAACGGACAATTGTCCTTTAGGGGTTAACAGTATCCACACCGTAAGGCTTTCAATTGCAAAATGATTATTGATCATGCAATGGCTTATTCAAATGAATGACACTGAAACTTAGCCCTTTCTCAATTAGTAAACAGGAGGGGGAGTAAGTTAACCCCTAAGCGCTCCGATGTCCATTTTCTGGACGATGAACAGATTGAAACTGGAATTTCATCCTCTTAACTATTTGGATGATAGTTATTCTAATTTGTGGAGATAGGTTACGAAGTTGTTATCTTATCTAATGGTTGGATTTGGTGTTACTTGAGTACATATTTTTCTAAAATTATAAACGTGCAAGTATGTCAAGTGGTCAAACTGCATTGACTTTAGTTGAAAATTGGATTTGCCAAAATGAGGTCATAGATTAGAAGAACAAAAAAATTTCAAAAAATCACCATGTGAAGAGAACCTCATTTCAAATCCATTCCTACAAATTTTACTCAAAAAATGATAATATTTTGCTTGTAATTGAATTTTGAAGGAATTTTGGAATTTCTCTTCCAAAATTTATAAAAAAAGATTGGTGATAGAATTGGTGAATCTAACCATACAAATGGAATCTACAAATCAAAATCTACACTTTTCATTTGTATATCAATTCCAAAATATGCTTCCAAATAGCACTTTGTAATGATTTTTCTCAAATCATCAATTCTAAAGATGAATCTGGATGTTTAGGGGTTAACCCAAGAGTAAGTTCACCTAGAAGGGAGACCTATTAGCAAGGTACTTTGCCAAAAATAATTTCATTTTTAGACCAATAGATGCATTCTTCATTTCTATAGTGATCTAGAAAGTCATCCATTGGTCACTTTTGGGCCTCTACAAATTACTGCCATTTTGCATCTATATATAATTGAAATTTTAGTCATTTTATTTTGCAAAGATGGAATCATGTATTTTCTTGCAGCCTTTAGTTTTGGGGATTTTTTTGTAAATATTTGAAATTACACTAATTTTTTGAATAAAAATGAAAAAAATTCATATCCAATGCAAGGTATCGTTAAAAAATCTGAAATTTTCTCCTTAGGTGTGCATTCTAATGTAGAATATCATAGTACAAATTGAATTGTTATGTCATTCTAAGATTAGAAAATCAACACTCCATCTGTGGTTATAGGCCTAAAGTTTAAATTACAATAAAGTATGAAATATTAGGGATTTTTCAAATCTTCAAATTGAAGTAGAAACTAGTCTTAATAAGCTTTATTTCATTAGTTGGTCTCAAATTCAAAAGAGATCAATTTTATGACTAGAATTTAGATAAAGGAAAAAGAATGGAAGTTACAAAAATGCACTACACTATATGTTGAACATGAAATGTTGGCGACTATTCCAAAACAAAATTGGATGACAAAATGTCATTAGGGGACATTTGAGGGCTCCAAGAGCCTGTTTCAGGGCTGTTCCCTGCATTTGTTCCCTGTGCTGCCAGAAATTGGGAACCAGCC
This sequence comes from Straminergon stramineum, assembly GCA_963920665.1. NCBI lineage: Eukaryota > Viridiplantae > Streptophyta > Bryopsida > Hypnales > Calliergonaceae > Straminergon > Straminergon stramineum. The sequence goes on from OY987272.1 coordinate 19,010,247, forward strand.
CATAATAGGCTGAATTTCCGAATTTTTGGAAAAGAAAAGTTCAATTTTTTTTCCCCAAAATTTCTAAAAAGTATTGATAAACTTAAAACTGAATTACAAAAAATAATTTTTCAAAAAAAGTAATTTTGAAAATAATTAAAAATTTTAAAAAATATATTATTTTCTGACGTGGAAGTGACTGTGCCACGTCATACTGTTGCTATGGCGAGTTCCCACAGCTTGGGAACTCAAGATAACTTGTGGGCTCTTGGAGCCCCCAAATTTCATCTAATGTTATTTCCATCCTTGAGGCCTCCTAAAAATCATCCAAATAATGTTCATAGAATGCCAGCATTATGGAATTAAACAATGTCTTGATTGAAGGTACTATAACGACTCTCTAAGCCGCCATGTCCCATGTTGCCTTGCAACGTAGCTAACTCATGGTAAACCTACAAATTCCCGATGCATTTGTTAGTCTCACAAGCATCATCCTACCTAAGCACCCAGGCCGTGCTCGTCACTTAGATTAGTTTAGCTCTTGGGATCCTCACAATGCTCACCTACGGATTTCCACACTTAGCATCACCGCCAAGTGCGGGTGCAATTTTCCTGGGGGTCACGCGATTGCTCTGAGTTCGTCACCGTCTTCACCACGGCTTGCCACCTCCGTTGCCATCCTCTACGTCCACAGAGCAGGCCCCCTACTATCACTTGGTCCGGTTCACCTGTCCAGACCTAGGCTGCCAAGTCCCAACTAGGGTCTGCCCGTCACTCACATATAGGGGCGCGGCACACCCAGCCCAATGACGTGCCTCGACGTTGAGGGGCATCACAGGTACCGTAGCATCTTCGCTTTTTCCTGATTCTGTTCTGTGGCACTCACTGAGTGTCACTGTCAGCTCTTAGCAGACGAGGTCATATTCTCTTTTTCTCTTTTTTTTGACACAAATGAAACAGAATTTCATTGCAAGGGAAATAATTACAAACCAGCCAGGCACTAGTGGCCTGGCCGGGGACACGATGACAACAACGCAGGCAATGACAAGACGGACCCACAGAGAACAATCGCTCCACAGCACAGCACGAGAAGGGGCTGCTGGACCCCCGGTGGCCGACAGAAGGGAGGCAGAGGCTCCATTGGCCGCCGGTAGGCGCTCATGGGGGTTCGAAGATGAAAGTTCGAAGATGAAACCAGCGCTTGGGCCGGTACGAGACCACTGCGGTTGCCCCGCCTCACATCGAGAAAAATATACCAAATCTGCATCTTCGTTTGATGAAAAGATCCATAAGCTTACGCTGGACCTCCTGAGACCTCTTCCGCTTGGTGCTCACGACATTAGCCCATTCAACTCTCCCGTAGTCAAAGAGACCACTCCAAACACTTTGCATCACCTGCTCTGCACTCCACGCAAGCCCAATGAATACCATGGTTCCGTTGCCTCCAGAGCGTCCACAGCACCGTGGTCCGTGCTTCAAGCCAGATTCTTTTGTACGGGTTGAGGTCATATTCTAATTTGAGAGTGTGAGTATCAATAGTCAGAGTCCAGAACTGCGTAACTTATTACAGGGCCTGGATGCAGACCTCCGCCATATGCTGCCCTGGATTGGCACTTCTCAGCATGTCGATTGAGTAGAATACTGACAGACTTTTCACGTAATTGGATACACATTTCCGATTCCCCAAAATCAGATGCACAAGCGGACTTTCGTCTGGTAACGACTTCTGTATAGGACAGGTACTGGTATAGATTGAAGCTTAGTACAGTTGTACCAAGCTTTTGCCATTATAACTGAAAAGTGCCAATGCAATGGACAATTTCGCAACAGACGACACATAGAGCATAGAGAGTATGATAATCACAGGAGTAATTTCGTTGACAGGGAAACCTTGCCATTATGATCTCCCATCAAATCAGCGGTTCGTCACTGCTAATCCAAGCCCTGAAGTCAAGGGATGGGAAACAAATTGTTATGGAGGGGAACGAGGGGTGAATTCCAATCCGAGGATACCAACAGGGACTTCCCACTACGGTGCGAGGGACTACAAGCTACTGTGGGGAAATTCAAGCCCATTTTGCGGTGGGGTTTCTATTTCCCTGCAAATCGACAGTCAGTCCAATCCCACTATAAATATATCTTTATCCCCAAAAATCCTCAGCGATTTCCAGTTTCTTCGTGACCACAATCACACTGTTAACGACTTCGCCTTTCGGGTGGGTGACGCTGCACACGGTCCACTCTCGCAAGTCCCCCATTTCCACGACCGGATACAAAAAGGCTTTGGCGCCCTGTGCACTCCGCAGCAGCAGGTAACTGCCGTCCTTCATGCCCAGGTGGAGATGGTGCAGAATGCGGGACTTCATCTTGGGCGCCAACCCCACAAGCGCGGCCAGCACGACGACGTCGTATCGCCTCAGCTCCTCGTGCGGCACGTCCAGGATGTCCGACGTCTGAAACGCCACGCGCTCGCGCAACGACGGCAGCGCGTGCATCCATCGTCGAGCGATGCAATTCGACTCTCGGTCGATGTCGTAGTTGGTCACCACCGTGTGCTGCGGCAGAAGCACGTTCACCAGACAGAGGGTCGTGAGGGGCAGAGGACCGGAGCCCACGAAGGCCACATTCCGTAAGTTGGCCGGGTCGCACCGCTCCTGCCCGAGGAGAAGGTGGTATTCCAATCGCGTCAGCTTCTCGTAGTTCCGTATGAACCGAAACGTCTGCAGGGAGGCCAGGATGTCGTTTTCGGACTCCAGGACGCCCAGGCGCTGCGCGAAGTCACGCTCCATCAACTTCTCCGCTTCCGCGCACTTCACGATCAGGCTCTGTCGGTCTTGGGCGGAGGGCAGGAGGAAGTGCAGTCCTCCAGGCTCCATTTGGTAGGCGATACTCCGAAGCCCGTGCCCATTCGCGTCCTCGCCGAGACGGCGACTAAAATAGCGCACCAGCGAGTCGAGCTGCTGCGCCACCTCCTCTTCCTCGGCTTCCGCGTCGATGCACGCGCTCACCAACGCTTCAAACAGGCCATTCACTCCCTCGCAGGGGTGCAGCGATGAAAGGTCGCTAATTGAATCGGAGAGACGCTTGATCTGCTCTAGTTTCCGGAGCGTTGCCGCTAATAGCGGCGCCATGGGCAGCGTCACCTTCGCATACGACGCCGACGCCGACTTGCGATTTGCGTGAACTGCCGCATCAACCTTGCCGTTCATTGTAGCACAAGGCGTTGTCATCATTTTCGTTTTGATTCGGATTCCTTGACGGAATAAGGTGCGGTCTCCTCTCAATTAGAATTCTGCTAGCTAGCTAACTTCTTTTTTTTAAACAAAAGGGGCAAGCAACCCCAATGCTAAAGAGGAAAGATACACCACCACAAGCTAACCAGCTTAACTTAACTAGCTCTTTCTTATGGAAGGAAGAAAGTTGACTACTGAAATTTGTTCAAGGTCGCCGTTCCTGGAATGTTGCCGTCTAGTACTCGCTGACAGAGCTGACTGAACGTGCAAGGGCAGAGATTAGAAATCCCGAAAGAAGTTTACACTCCTCGGGCGGAGATAATGCCTGTCTTACTAACTACGGATAGACCCAGCCACTGTGCATGGGAGAAGTGAAGTGGACTAGTGCAGGTCGGCCGAGTATCTGAAATGGGGAGTGTGAGACCTCCGAAATGGAGTGGGGAGATGGCAATGGGACTTGCCAGGGAGTGGGGTTTAAGAGAGGGCGAGCTGAGCGTTACGGGTCAGTCAACACACTCTAGCTCGAGTGACCCTTGGGCTCTCGAAACCCGAGCTCCTAACGATCCTAGATTCTTGTTATCACCCATGATAAGCTTATCGAGTCCTCTGATCCGGCCTCAGGCAGTCGGGTCGAAATCGGTTCTCCGAACTTTGGAGACTGGGAGGGGTCCCACTCCCGACTCCCCACTGGAGGGATCTATGCGGGATTGCTGGCCGGGTGACAAGAATATAATGCGAGTATCAAAGTAACGCCAAGCAAGTCCCTCAGATGTCACTATCGCATCGAGTGCACATTACCACGCGTCTGCAGAGAGTCTGCACATCCACATTCAAATTCGCAAGGATCAATGTCAGTTAAATGATTCCTGTACCGGTTGTGCACCACGCACGTAATCGAAGACAAGGGTTCCACAGGGCCACCAGGGTACCGGAGATCTATCCGGGAAGCTTAATTTAGGGTGATGAGCAAGCGGGAATTGAGTGTCGGAGGCAGGTCAGCATCGACCTTCCACGGACGATGCCATCGAAAGCAGATTCTCAGCGAAGAACGCGGCGTGATTGGCGAGAGAGCAAGAATTAGTCTTCAGGACGCACAGCTGGCACACGTGTGGTTGCAGCAAACGCAGGTACGCATCCAGCACACGCAGGCGTGGGCGAAGCACGCGTTCCCCGGCTTGTTGCTGACTGCAGTCGTATCCGCTTCAGTCTCAAGCATGTTGAGGGACTGATGAGTGCTCTGATAAATGCTAATTAAAGGCTTTGAACTCTTCTGTTGAATGCATTCTACGCTCCGGTTTCAACAGGGAACGGGACTAGTTAATCGATTTCACTCTTCTCTCTATCAGTACTTCCCCGAGTTCCATGACAAGATACAGGGGGACAACTGGCTTTCAATTCCTTGACGTTTTGAGGTATTGGTTGATTTGACATCTCAGCGTGAAAGGTGCATGTACAGATGGCAGCCTGGGTGTAGTAAATTCGATGCCATGAAGTCTTTAAAGTCAATTACAGTATAAAATCCAATGCATCCTCGCATTCATACACTAAGTAATGACATTGCATTGAATTGGTTGGCACTTGTTGCACCTCTTCTTCAATTACTGTTACTACAAGTTACCGTAGCTCAGCACAGCTTAACATAAAAAACCCATGCCCCCAAAGCTGGGCTCCTCAAAGCAGAATCGGCAGAACCAGCATTACCGATCGATAGCTGTGAAAGATGATTGAGTGGAAACCCTCATTTTCCAAACATAACGATCGATTCAAAATCAAAACATCGACTGAAGGAAGATCATTTCACCAAAAAAACTACTACAAAGTGAAATCTTGAACACAAAATAGCTGAATTGTATCGGTGAGAACTGCTTATTATAATCGTAGAGAACTGCTTAATGTTGGTTGGTTTGGCTCAGATTTCTCTCCGGACAGCGTCTCGAAGTATGTGTCGTGGTTAAATGTTTTGTTGGGCTGCTCTCCAATCTACTTTAAGGGGCATTCATTCACTAAGGGTTTTCCGGAGATTATATTCGGAGTTTCAAACAATCAAACCCAGAAATGAGTGGGTGAATTTTCTGCTGACGGTCATAAATTAGATTCTTTTGAACACTCATGCTCTTCGTGTGCCTTCAACATGGCAAGGGCCAGCCAGCCCCGCAGATTGTTGTTTGAAATTATTGTCGACCTTCAACTTATTTGCGAAGATGCTGGGTGACATCTTTGCCCGAGAATCCGAGAATCTGAGAATCCGAGATGATTGTTTGAAGTTATCCCCGATTCTGTAGTTGAAATTTTGGAACCTGACGGACTCTACCTGGTACCTACTTGCTTGCCTGCGTTTGACATCAGTCAAACGATGACAAGAACTTGTGAGTGTTTCCCGTGCAACTTCACTGCTCAGATTCCTTGCCTGTTGGTGCCTCTTATTTTGTGAACGTTGGCGAAGGGTGAGAGCATGTGTACTGCTTCAGATCACTGGAGTACTCAAACGCAAAAACGTAAGTTCTCAGAACAGCTAGAGGGCAAAGGTTGACTAATGTCGTGATCATAAAGATGCAGATTGAGAGCTTATTACTCACTACCCAAGCACGACATGCTCAGCGGGATGTTTATTGATCATGCCACCCGACCTTCTAATTAACCTACTTTCGAAGAGAATTAAGAAACTGCACTTTCAACGGAAGTTTCTCGATCGAATTTTACCAACTCAGAAGTCAGAACAGCAATCTCAGACGGTGCAATCCGGCTAACATGTAATATGTTTTCGATTTATCTGGACGAAATTATGTTTGGAATTCAGAAAGCCGTTAGGGCTAAAGTTCCGGATTTCCTCAAGATACACTAACTCAATCAAACATTCACAGCATTATGATGGTAGAGGTGCGTGTGTGTCAAAGTTCTTAATATGTTCGTACTACACCAACTAAAATCGTCCCTAATTCATGTAATCCAGGTCGTTTTCAAAGCAAGCTCTTGATTTATTGCTCTGTGAGTCTCAAGTGGAAGTTTTGGTCGTCAATCTTCTCATACATGTGCCTCGAGGAAGTGCCATGATATGGTTACAATGGTTTGGTGCACTCCCAACACATTTCCACCGGCTTGCCTGCAATGAACTTTTTATTGTCCGGTGCATCAGCTGGAATGGCCTGCGGATCTATGTGAGGCTCCACAAACTGAGTGATTTGGAAACCTGCTTCTAATATCCAGGACACCCATGTTGACAAGGTGTAGAGTCGGTTGATGAACTTGATCACTTGCCCAGAAGCCATCCTAATCATGATCTGGAGAAACAAATCAAGAGGAACATGACAACCAACAGCAACAAGCAGGCCGGAGTGCACCCCTCAGTTACTCCCGAATATCTGCCCTATTAGATTACGACAAGACAGAGGCCAAATCTGACGAGCTGTCAAATCTCGGACCAGGATCAGCGGAAGAGAGAGCTCCGACCTAACGGTATAGGCATACGACCGTTATTTTGTGAAACCTCGAGAGCTTGTCCACATGATAAGATTAGTTGTGATAACCACAACATTAATGTACGTTTACCCACGGCTTCAAGCAACCATGTCTCGGCCTAAAATGCTTTCCTTGCTTGGACAAGTCTAAGCCAAACCTCAATGTCGATAGATAGATATCAATAATATCACTCCAATTTTTTTATTATCATTAATTTGTTGAATAATTGCAAAACCAGTAGCACATATGTCAAGAATAGGCTCTTCCAAATTTCACGGACATTAATAAAAAGTGACGATTTTGTATACCAATTTATCAATTTACAATTTACAAACCAAGGAGCTTGAGTGCATAATGTTACCTGTCGTGGCTTGCCTTCGTCTTCAAAATAACCCCACTTGGTGCCATCCTCTTTAGCTACGCCCCATTTATACAGATATGGAGTTCTTGATTTGTCGTCCCATTGCATATACTCGATCACATGCGTCTCGTAGATGAGGAGTTTACCACCAGGCTTCAGCATCTTATAAATCTCTTCCAGCGCCTGCTTAACCTACATAATTAGAATTCACTTTGTCAGATTTTTGTACTAATAGATTAATTTGATGAGAAAAAGAATCACGCGAACTCAAGTACTCAATAGTTTCCATAGTCATCCAATCTCATGGGAAGGACAAAAGATCAAACGTCTTCAATATAGCCAAACATGGGGCTCCCAAATTCACTTTAAACCAGCAGATTTTCTCATTTCCAGCACGGTCTACTTTTAGGTTCCCGATTTTTCTTAAACAAGAGGCTTGAAAACTGATTCCAAAGTGGTGTTCACATTCAAGCTTCGACTTCCAGGAGTTCTGGCATAAAGGTATACCTCTTCCTTAGACAGCAAATTGCAAAAGACATAGATGCACATGGCAAGGTCAAAAGTTCCCTCTTCAGCACCAGGAATGGAGCTGATCTCAGTAGCAGAGGCGACTAGAAAATTCGCTCTTGATTCAGGAAGTGCACTGCAGCGAAAATGAGCCAAATTAGTGCGAAACATTCTGAAACTAACAAGGTTTCTGAATCAGTGCTCACTGAAGTTGTTGCAGATCAAAATGATGCGAGCGATTCTTACTGAGCGCGGAAGAACTTGTCCGTTGCCAATTTCGCTTCTTCCACCATGTTCTTGGAGACATCAAAAGCCAGCACATAACTTGCACCTGAATCAGAAAACAATGGGCACAACGTACAAAAATGTCTGTCACGCACTCACGACTGGAAGAGCTGCGATCATTAGCTCCCAAGGCTAAAACCAGTGCTAGGAAGAGCTCATGCACTAGAAAAAGAACTAATGTATTCTTCAAACCTTAAATAAGCCCTGACTTCATAGCGCTTGGTAGACTAATAGGCTCCTGTCCAATGTGTTCGTTCACAGCTTACTTGACATGTGGAGATTGTCTAATCAGATGCCTTTACAACATGACAGATCCACTAGATACATAAGGAATGTGGAATTGCAGGGCGTGCAATTTTGAGGGTTGAGTTTTCTAAGTTTTATAGTCTGTCAATGCAGGATGCAGATAACCTCCGACTTTCGATCGTAGAATAATCTCTTTGTAAACACTCCCAACATCAATACCAGAAGTCATCCTTGGTAAATAGAATCGTCTACAAAATACAGAAATAGGGAAGTCTGACTGATGCCATGACTTATAAGGAAGCCTAGTATCTAACTAGTCACTGAATAGTTCAAATGAACATTAGAAGATAAAGAGTTATTTTTATTTCATCCAATTATTTTTGAGGGATTCCCTTGGGAGTATTTGCAAGCAGATGGATGGGGAAATTGCCTCATTGAGATGTTACCGATTCTTCTATACAAGAAGGATCACAAAAGATGTGTTTTTTCTAATGAACTTCGTCACCTTCTCACTTCCACCCATGAAGATATGATGTTCTGTTTTGAATGCGACCTCCACTAATGAAACAATGTTTATCATGTCGAATTTCGATTCCAACTTGAAAATAAAAATAAAAACCGAAAATTCAATTTTTATTGCTACCGCGTTTGAATTTTTTGCCCTAGTATCAGAGGTTAGTTTATTGATTTTCTAATTATAGAATGGCACAAAATTTTGTTGCATTACAATATTCTTCACTACAATATCCAACTCTGGTGAATTTTCAGATTTTGAGCTCCTTTTGTATTTATAATATGAATTATGTTCCATTTTTCTTTCAAAAATCACGGTGAATTCAAATCATGAATAAATACTACAATAGAGCTAACCAGTTTGTAACCTTCTGTAATTGTGTGGCCCAAGGCTCTCTCTCTCTCTCTCTCTCTCTCTCTCTCTCCCCTTCTCCTTCATTACAGGACTCGGAAAGATTTTATAGATAGTGCCGACAGTGCATACAGACAACCAGACAGCTAGCCCATGCCAGGAATTGAAGCCCTTTGCGTCGACCGGCAAGGAAGGAATTGAAGGGCGGGAGGTTGCCCTAGCCTCACCTGCTTGTAGCATGAGGCGCGTGTGAGTGCCCACTCCACACCCCACATCCAGCCCCTTCCACGGCTTCGGCGCCAGCTTCTCCAACAGGGACTTCAACACGGGCAGTTGACACAAGGGTTGAGACCAATGGCCCGAGCCGAATTCCTTGGTGAGACTGTCCCATTGCGATTCCGTCGACGCGCTAAGCTTCGCCATCAATATTATCAATACGAATAGATACACACGTATAACTTCTATGTGCTCCTCCTCACCTAAGCTTTAAAGCCACCCTCCTCTGCCCCTGATCGATCGAGTAAAGCTTCGGCCTAATGGAAAGGCCCACCAGACTAGCTCGACGTCCCATTCTTCACTCAAGGACAAGGAAAGGAGCACGCTGAGCACACTAAGTTACTGGCAGTGTGCAGGAGGGCTTGTCCACTGGAGAGAGATGCAGCATTGCGGGAGAAAGGAAGGTACGGCAGCGTTTCACACCATCCATTCGCTTGAGCCAGAGAGGGACTGAGGGACTTCAGTTGCTAATGACGGACGGATTTCAAAGGAAAACTAGTGGATGAAAAATCCGGGGCAATGGTTCATCCAGTTTCTTGGAGACGGAAAGTCTTGGAGTGAGTTTCTATGTTTGGGAAGAACCGGCATAGTTAGCTGGTGAAATTGGGAAAACCGGTGAAAAGATCTATAAAATTTATAATTTGAGTAAAAAATTGAGAAAATAACCGGACTCAGTACTTGAAAAAATGATTCCACAAGGGAAATTAGAGGAAATTAACTGGTAAAACAAAAAAAATATTCCCAAACGATGGTGAGTTTGTAGCCTATGGTATAGAAACTCCCTCATTGGCAAGTACTGCAATTAACTTCTCCCCCCCCCAAAAGGAAAAAAGAACAGATTATAAAAGATGTGTTTTGCAGTGTAATATTTCGGTAACTAGTAACTTCTAGTTTGTTGTTAAGGTAAATTAACATTGTGCATGGTAATCCTTTTATAACTACTACTAATGTGCCTTTTGCCATTGCCACAACCAAAACAAAGTAAAAGTAATTTTCTAATTTTCTAAACCAAGAATAATTCAAAACTCAATAATATTTACACCATAAGTTGGAATGCCATGAGATAAAGCCCATGCATCCCTATTCGTACAGTTCTTTTTGATGATACCAAGCATGTAATCAGAGATCGCACAATCCATGAGATTTCACCTTAACAAACAAAACAAACAAACAACCTAACTTTAGGTATGGGTTGTAGAGTGAAAACCACAATCATATATAACCTAGAAATAGTTAAAATGAAATCAACCTAGTATGATGACATGCATAGCTATTACCATAACTAAAGCAAAAAATGGATGAAAATGATCTAATCTACATTATAAACCTAAAGGTATTTTGTCATGTATTAAGCACACATTGGCTACTTTGACCTATAAAGTTAATTATGATGTCATAAATTAGTGACAATACAAGAAATTAACCTATTTTTTCTGATGTCCACCAATTTTTGTATTAACAACGACATTAGACATAAAGTCAAGACATTACTTATAATATCAAACATAACATAAAAGCAACTAGATATCACAAAAAAATATGGATTTCTTCTAGTGTAAGTTAGGAGTAACGTTGAATTGGTATTTAAAAAAAGGTCTACTATGGTTGTCATTAGACATACTAACAACTTATAGCCATATTTTGTAGTGTCAAAGAATCCTCACTTTCTTAAGCTCAACTTTAGTAACTAGCCCAAGTTTCCAAATAAGAAGTTGGCCTATGACATTGCTATGATGTAGGTAGAACCACCAAAACACTCTCCAAATGCAATTGGTATTGTACCCTCTCCTTAGTTCCAATGCCACCATTTTCCTTCCTACAATGGATAAATTAGCAAGATATGAAGGCCCCGCCACTAGGCTTGCAATAGGAAGATTCATAATTGTCATACCTTTTCAAACTTTGTTATGTGTGCCAATAAATTGGAATTTCTATTTTTCCATGAAAGGTCTTTTTATAATATAGAATTTTTTTCTTCTTTCTTGGAAAAAAATCATTTGAAGTTTGGAATGGAGTAAGCTTTACATTGTATCCAGAATTTTTGAAGTCATCAAAATTGTGAAGGACTCTTAATGAGGCCAATCATGCAACATTGGTGGGCCGATATCCAAGGTATGGACTGTATCCAAGATACTCTTAGAGCATCACCACCCATTCTCCAAATAGAAGGTACATAAGTTAGATTGTCTAGGGTCTAATCTTTTATACTTTGTAATTGATTTGACTATAAGGCTATCCACCTTCACTACAACAACTTGTTATAGTGCTCCAAGTCCCATATATTCCAAATGTTGATTAGACAAATTAGTCACAACAATTGTACAACCACTCTTGGCCATTTCAAAATCATCAAATATGGACCTCTTTCTACAAATCAATACTAAAAATATGCCAAAATTTATACTCTATAGTGAAGTTGAGGGCCCTAGACTATTTTCTGGGTATACTAGGGTCTTTTTTTTAACCTAGGACATTGATGATTGTTGATTGGGCATAGATAGGATATGACATGAGTTATGGCCTTGGATAGTGACTTTGAAGCCAACCATTTGGATAATGGATGGTGATGCTCTTAGTTAGAGATGGAATTTGAAGTAAGTCTCTAGCCTCTCTTGAAGTAATTATGGAAGAAGATTCCCATCTAATGCATACATAGTGTTTTAAACAAAGAACATTCACTCAGAGAAAATTGTATTATAGTCAACAAAAAGTTCTCAAAATTGTATTGCAATCAACGCAAATTTTCTATTTTTTGTCAAAAAACACAAAGAATGTTAGCTAGCTTTTATTGACATCAATACAATTTTCTTGTAGTGATTGTTGCAAGAGATGTAGCTATGGGTGTACATTGTGGGGGTGCACAATGTAAAAAGAACACCTACTTTGAGGCTATTTAGGCCTTGAAAATTTCATAGGCAATTGAAAACCTTAGACACCTAGGTTCACTTGTACGATACACACTCATAAAAGTCAAAAGCCATTGTTGCATAGCTTTTGTTTTCTCCCTTCTAAAGTATGTACCATTACCTAATGCTTGTTGTTGGCAACTAGTATAATCTTTGACTAGATGTGGTACAAAGGGTTGTAACATGTATATTGTGCTTAATATATGCTTGGTCTTTTGGGTTACCTAATTTTTGCATATTGTTACCTTTGTACATCTAAATATTGTGCTTGTTCACCTTTTATTATTGTCCAAGTGTTACATTGAAGTATTTATTTTGTTTGTTCAATAAGAGGCCTCAAATTCTCATTCTAATTCCAAATTTCCATCCATAGAAAGAGAGTCCAGTTGTCCCCGTGGCTTACCTACATGGTGATCTTGAGGTAGTTATCTCAACTTCCTAGATGTTAGGTAAGAGAAATAACCGGTAGAGGAGATCACCACATTGGTAAGCCACAGGGATAGTTGGACTCTCCTTGGATTGCCATATTGATCAGATTAAGCTCGAAAAATTTGGGTGTAATAGTGTCAAGCATATGGATTGTTCTAGTTCTCTACTTCTCTTTTTGGTGCCCTATCTTAGGTACCCATGTCTATTTTATTCAATTAGTTTTTGAAGTGAAGACCACCATTTGTCCTTTTCCCTGATCATTTTTTACATTTTTAACCATGTTGGAAAAGATAATAGGATTCAATCCATACTAGTAGGGCCTATGTCATAGATAGACACCTTAGAATCTATTAAAAATAATACAAAGTTCCACCTGAAGGACCTACAAGTAATAGAAAGCCTCATGTTGTCATGACCCTCATCAAGAAGCGTGCCTATTTGACCTTCATGAGCAAGAGGGACATTGGGGTGACTCCCCAAGCCTTGCAAGAGATGAGGTGAGTAGGATAGGGAGTTCTAAGCAATCAAAGCAATATAGCTCTTTGATCAAGAAGAGTTGGATGGCATGCCACAAATGCTTGGAAAGCTTGTGCAAAGATGCGTTCATGGGGCCAAAGAACGCAAAGATCTAAGTTGGGAGTCAAAAGTTATGGCTCCTCAAAGTTGGTAGTGTCCTAATCACGTCTCGAGGTGTGGGACGTAGGAGTACGGGTTTGGGGATCATTCCTTGGGCCAAATAGGGCATGTCATATATCTTTGGAGAGTTTAGGAGATCATCTTTCTAAAATGCTAAAGAGAACAAAGAGATCAATTGTGAGCTAAAAATTATGGGCATTCAAAGAGGACAGAGTCCCAAAGAACTACATTCCCGGGGGATTGGATCTTTGGAGGGCCATAACTTCCTTGTAATTTGTTGTAATAAAAAAAGTGAGTAAACAATAGTGATCTAAAAATATAATAGATTAATAAAATGGGCTTGCATTTTGGATTTGGAGTCTAGAGCTAAAAGTTATCCTGATGCAAAGATCAAGAGTCCATTGTGAACCAGTTTGGAGGAAACGACTTGGAATTGGGTGGTCTTCCAAGTTGGGGAGTGTATTGGATCTTTTCGGAGACCCATAGGATGGGAGGGGCTGTCAAATTCCGGACAAAGTACTATCAATTATTCCTTCACCTATGACCTCTAATTAGTAACCTATTTCTAATTCTATCAAGTTATCCCAAAATTTTATGTTTCACTAATTTTCACCTAATTTAAGTCGTGAACTTCATCTATTGATAACTTCCTTATTCTAACTCTGATTTGCAATTGTCTTATGTTTTTGGAGAGCTCTCAACCTCCTCTATAAGGTTATAAATTCCAAAATAACATGACTTACAATCCTAAAGGTCTGACTTCGGGTCAAGCCTTGGGCAAGCTTGGCACTCACTAATTAGATGGTTTGGGAGGAAGAAAGAGGGGTTCGGCTTCATACCTCGGAACCAATGTCATCAATCATGCCTCCCAGAGGGTACTTCTTCTTCTATCCTAAATTCCCTTGATATGGTATAATTGATTGACGTTTTGACAAAGGGGTGAGTGCCATGCCCCTATCTCCTTGGAGTGCCCAAAGTGCCTTAGTGAGCAAGGGGGACCTTGGAGGTGACTTCCCAAGCCTTACAATAGACTAAGAAGGGAGGAATGAGAGACTCTTGAGCAAACAGGGCACAATAGCGCCTTTTTTAAGAAGATCATAGTAGCATGTCATACATTCTTGGAAATCTCTTGAGAAGAATCTTCTAACCATCAAAAGAACGCATGATTTGGACTAGTAGGCTCGAAGTTATCAACGTTCAAAGTTGGGGGTGTCCTTGTTGCGCCAGGACACTCAAAAGCTAAGTGTGAGGGGTTTCTAAAGAATCACTCAACAAAGTATGACATGTAACATATCTTTGGAAAGATACAAAGACAAGGAACCCAGAATGTCAAGCATTATGAGGTTTTAAGACATAAGCCAAAAGTTATGGCCAAGAGAAGGGCCGTGGTGAAGGCGTGACACCACTCCCGGTGGACCCGAATCTTTGGAGGGCTATAACTTTGTGATAACATATACAAATGGGACAAGTGAATAGTCCATCGGCATCTACGCATTTCTTAGATATCCAAAATGGGCTCACATGTGGGCTTTGGAGCCTTGACAATAAAGTTAAGTGGTTTGGAAGTTCGGGAGTCCAAAAGGAGGTAGAACTTGGGGATTTCGGTTGGAAACAGGTGGTCTCTTAAAATCCAAGGGGGTTTGGGAAGTCCCTTTGACCCACAAAGCAAGGGTCTACCGAATACTATAGAGAGTACTATAAGAGGGGTTGGTCTCCCTCCTCACTCCTTCTTGGAGCGTTGGTGAGTTCTGGTTACTCATGGGTGGTGATGTAACTTCACCACCGGCTTCAAGGCTCCTTGGGACATTTGTATGTGTGTCTCGGGGCACCGTTTGGTTAGAGTCCCATTCCTTGCTAGGCCTTTGGTAATGTGTCTTGAGTTGTGAGTCCCTATTAGTGTTGGTGTGAGAGTAGCAAATACACAACGGGCCTAGTATGAAGTGGGGTGACAACCAAGGGTGGTTAGGACCATGGTGAATAGTGTCACCATGAGTCCTAGCACAATAAGATGGAAGTTTTATCCCATGTCACCAAGTAACATGTCAAGTGCCACTAATGGACTGCGTGCTAGTAGTCCCAAGCATTGGAACTTAGTAATGTGAGTTGGAAATGGGAACTAATGTTGTGAGTGTGTGGCATGTGCAATGTTATTTAGTTGGACTCACTACAACAAAACGGGTGTTTTATGACTGCAAAAAATGACTGCAATGAGTCGTAAAATCTTAAAATATGACTTAGACTGAAAACACTGTAGATGACGTGCAATATGACTAGGTCTAGTCATTACCGACTAGTCAAATTTTTCATGAGTCATATTTGCAGTCATTTGCATTGGGGGTATATTTAGCCGTATATTGCCTATGTGGCGTATATGTTGACTATCCTTGGAGTCTTGACTTTTCCTTGAACTGCCCGGGCAAAAGAAAAAAAAGTCTATGTGGCATATGACTCCATGTAGTCATATTTTTGGTTGACATGGAATATGACTATGTTGAGTCATATTTTGGTTTATGTGGCATATGACTCTATGTAGTCATATTTTTTATTAACGTGCAATATGACTTCTATGAGTCATATTTTTGGTTGATGTGAAAAATAACTTTCATGAGTCATATTTTTTGTCGATGTGAAAAATGACTCTCATGAGTCATATTCTCTACATGTTGATGTAAAAATGACTCTAGTGGGTCGTATTTTTTGTTGATGTGGAATATGACCTTTATGAGTCGTATTTTTGGTTGATGTGAAAAATGACTTTCTTGAGTCATATTTTTTGTAATTATGAAAAATGACTCTTATGAGTCATATGTTCTACATGTTGATGTAAAAATGACTCTAGAAAGTCATAATTTTTTCTTGATATGGAATATGACCTTCCTGAGTCATAATTTTATTGATGTGAAATATGACTAATGTAAGTCATATTTTAGTTCATGTAGTAGTTCACATGGAATATTACTTGTAATTTTATGATTGAATGTAGTCATAATTTTAAAAGTATAGAGTCACATTAATAACATAATTGTAAGCATTATATAACTACAACAAGTCATATTTTGGCTAAGATATATTATAAAATATGACTCAAGCAAGTAATATTTGTAACTAGGGTGACTTGAGGTTTATAGTAGCTTTTGTCATAAACTACAATCACATTCCATACATTCTAAATTGACTTGAGGCATTGCAATCATGCATCAAGATGGTTTAGCAACTAAATAAATGACTCTATCAAATAAAAATTGAGTACATATGATTTTTGAGATGCATAAGAGACAATCATATTAAAGAGAGAAAATGCCATAAAAAATGTGACTCTTTTCAATGGCATTTATTAGTCACTAATACAAAACATATGACAATGACACTCAATAAGTGTATATTCCTATAAGCTCTAGGACCTATATTTCTTACTGAAATTTGAAGAAGATGCCTCTCAAGTGTTGTAAGTAGCCTCCGATAACTTCAATCTAACTTTAAATGCCTACATATACAATGAAGAAGATTAATTTTTAGTGAATGAACAATATAGCTCAACCTTCAAAGATTTAAGGCAACAAAAAATATGAATCACAAGTTTAAAGTAAGAAAAATTCTTAACCACTATATATTTAGAAAACATAAATAAATAAGAAGAAATAACAACAATAGTGATAAAAGAAATAAAAACTAGAAGGTGGCAAGTATTAAGAGGTAATAATAAACAAGAAGAATTAAGAATTAAGGTGCTACAAAACAAAACAAGAGACACAACTTAAGATGCAATAAAATACAACAAATAACAAGAGAAAATAAGAACTAAAAAGCAACAAGAAGCAACAAGAAATATGATTTAAGATGCAATAAATAACAAGAAAAAGAAAGAACTAAGATGCAACAAGAAGCAAAAAAAAAAACAATTTAAGATGCAATCAAATGCAATAAATAACAAGGAAAAACAAGAATTAAAAAAAACAAGAAACACAAGTTAAAATGAATCAAAAAGAAATTAAAAGTAACAATTAGGAAGCAACAAAAGACAAGAACTAGGAAGCAAAAATTAAGATGGAACAAGAAAAAACTAGAAGCAATAATCAAGAACTAAGAAGCAAAAAAACTAGAAACTAAGAAGCAAGAATTAAGAAGTAACAAGAAGAAACTACAAACAAGAATCAAAAACTAAAAAGAAACAAAAATTAAGAACTAGGAAGCAAGAATTAAGAAGTAATGAGAAGAAATTAGAAGCAAAGATCAAGAACTAAAAGCCAAAGATCAAAACTAAGAAGCAACAAAAAGTAAGAACTAGGAAGCAAGAATTAAGAGATAACAAGAAGAAACTAGAAGCAAAGATCAAGAACTAAAAAGAAACAAAAAGTAAGGACTAGGAGGCAAGAAGACCAAGAACTAGAAAACAACAAGAAGCAAAATGTAAGAAACAACAAAAAACAAGAAGGGACTAAGACTGAACATCCCAAAACAGGGCCTCAACTTTTTACCACCAAACTTTAACCAGACAAGAATCAAATCTTTCCAAAAGCTTACATAGAATATGCCATGTCAACTCACAAGTTGTGCATAGAATAAATGAGAGTTAGCATTTCACAAGTTGTACAAATAATAGTCTCAAGGTAAGACACTATTATGTAATCTTCCAAAAGTTTGTCAAATACATGTATCTATAAAAGCACAATGAAAAGACTAAAAGTCCAGTGCTTGCAAAATGTCTTCTTTCTTGAAATCCAAAATTTGGAATTTAGGATCTGAAGGCACAGCCTCACCTGTACCCATCCCAATACACAAAACAACCCAATGTTATGTTAGTGGGGATGTAACAGGTGTCTTAAGTTGTAGCCAATTGCTATCTATGTCACAGATCTGTAAAACCAAAAGGAAGTACAAAGAATTACAAAACAGCAAGCAAAGAAATGTATATGTAAAGCATATCCTCAACATCAAACATGTAACCCAATGACCTTTGCCATTCCCGTAGAGTGTATTTGCTTGAAGTTCAAGAGATACACAGAAGCTTGCACCACAACCCCAAAATGCAATCGTCACAGTGAAAGAGGAAGGAAAAATAGCAAAGTAGCAACTATAAGCTTACTAATTTGAAATTGGGGGGGAAAAAACCAATAGAGGTGGTCATAATGAGTGATTCCCACTTAATTATTAACCCCAAGGTGGTAGGTATTAGCCACTTAAATGAATCACCCAAAGTAAAGGGTGGGTGGGAGGTACATCCCACTTGGAAGGCTTATTGAGAAGTTCAGTACCGTTACATAAGCTACCACATATGGTGGATGTACTGGGAAAATAGTGCCTATAGCATCTCTAAGTAAAAGATGGCCAATGTGTATAGGTCTATTTGTTAAAAATTATTTCTCATGCTTATAGTAGGGATGGTAAAAATAATGCCTTTATTCTATAAAAAGGATTATTTTCAGAAATTTATATGTGGGTGCAAACTTTGAAAAATTTGGGAAAAAAATATCAAGGGCAAAAACAAGACCATATAAGGTCCCCCTAATAATTAGGGTGTAGTTTTACCATAACAAAAGTAAGGGTTTATTATACATGATTTTTAGCAATAGTAAATACATCAGGAAAGTTTCCCAATGCATGAATTATGATTTTTACTATGGCTAAAGAAGGGACTAAGACTGAACATCCCTATACAGGGCCACATCTTGTCACTACCTAACTGTATACCAAAATGAGAATCCAGGCATATCTTTTCAAAAGCTAAGATATATCTTGTCAAGTTACAAGTTGTACATAAAAATAAGAGAATAGCAATTCATAAGTTGTCCATAACATAGTATCAATGATAGAATGCTATTTTGGAGGTCAAATAAATAGACCAATTTGTTCTCCCAAAACTAGCCAAATACAAATATCCATAAAAAAGCACAATAGTATGACTAAGTGTCTAGTGCTTTGAAAAAATGTCTTCTTCCTTGAAATCCAAAAATGGAAGTTCAAGACCTGAAGGCTGAGCCTCACCTGTACCCGTCCCAATACACAAAACAATCCAATGTAATGTTAGTGAGGATGTAATAGGTGTCTTCAGCTGCAACCAATTGCTATCTATATCACAGATCTTGCAAAACCAAAAAGGAGAACAAAAATCATAAAACGGCCCAAAGAAATATGCAAAGCAAGTTACATCCTCAACATAGTCCAAGTAAACCAATGACCTTTGCCATTCCAATGTAGTGCTAAAACTTGAAGTACAAGAATCGCCCACAAGGATACACCACAAGAAAGCACAGCCAACTCCCAAAACAAAATGTTGTAGTGAGATAGGGAAGCACTTAGGTAATGAAGACACTATGAGCTCACTGATTTGAATTTGGGAGGGAGAACCCATAGGGATGGCCATAATGGGGTGGTTACACCTAACCATTATGTCAATAAATTAAGGTATAAGCCAATATAACCACTCACTCATAGTGGGTGGGTGGGAGGATAGTACTGGTCCATTATAAAGGCTATATTATAATATAAACCAGCATATTATAGGATTAACCATATCATATGGTGGAAATCCAAGCATATCTTAGTGAAGATAGCCACTATGTATAGGTTTATAAGTTTAAAATTTGCTCCTTATGTTCCATGCGGAGATGGACTTGAAGCAAAATTAAAAAATGTGTCCTCAAAAAAGGTCACTAAGGGTATATAATAATATATATAATATATAATAATATAAATGTGCTGAAATTGTAGGAGATCCGGCAAAGACTAAATTAAAATGCATTGATCCTCCTAAAATAAAATAAAAGGTATGGTGTTGCCACAACAAAGGTTATAAAATCAAATCAAATGGTTTAATCTTTTTTGCAAAAGTAATAGGAAAGTTTCCCAATGATTAAAAACATGGGAAATGCAATTGACTAAAGAAGAAGAAGAAGAAGAAGAAGAAGAAGAAATGGCAGCTAGGGTTTCAAAACCCTAAATCAGTGGCGGCTAGGGTTTTAAAACTCTAGTCATGCACATGACTTGTTCTAGTCATGCGACTTGACATAGTCATGTGAGTCAATAAATATGACTATATTAAGCAACTAAGCTATTTTAACAACAAAATTTGCTATAAAGTGGATGTATGTTGCAATACAACTCTACAAAATGTCTAAAAAGAAGTTATAAGGCCTTAAGCACCTATAGTTATAGCAAAAAAAAATCATGCATGAATCAAATTATCTAAGTCCATGCACTAAGTATATAAGAGCAAAAGTATTTTATAAAGACAATATTGAAAAACATCTTTGAATTTCTTAAAAGGGATTATGTTTTTATAGTCTGTATCCATGTAAAAACATCCAAACAACCATTTTTTAATTGCAATTCAACCATGTATATCACAGTGAGCCTCAATCTTCATATAAATAATTCTATAACTTCTAAGTAGACCTATAGAGATTCTTTATAAATACGGCTTATATGACATTACGGAGAACCTTTCTAAAAAAGAAACAAACTTCAATACATGATATATATGAGTGTTTTATCTATATCCTTGAGACAAAATAAACACAACTATATTTTTTGTTGTTGAACTTCAAATCCTAAGTTGGATATTTAAATATTCTTCAATGGGTATTCTAAGCAATGAACAATTTTTTTCTAATGATAAACTGTAAGTGATTCACATCTAAATTAAAACACACTCAAACTATAAAAGTTAGAGGTTTTAGATGGTTTTGGTCAATCAAGGTCAAAACTCTAGACTTCCAAATCCTAGTTGAGAAATTTTAAAATTTGTTAATTTAAGTTGTAGAACGTTGCAGGCCTATTCTATAATCGTAAAGATATTTATAAGGAAATGTTTTTAGCAAAAAAATATAGATGGATGAAGGTTTGTTTTTAATTTATCCTTCAAGATTTCATCCAACATTTTCTCTTAGCTTATAATTTTAAATTCATTCATACTTTCAAAATTGAATTCTAAATGTCATTAAATTTCAAGTTTCCTTTTTTACTTGAATTGGATGAACTTTGCTATTTTTTATCCAAAACTAATGCCATAGATTATCCAATTTCATTGTACTCTATTTTCCATAATTTTTCTCTATTTTTTAAAGTGTGATATGTTACTGGAATCCTCTACAAATTAATAAAGTGTTCTTGAATTCCAAATTGGATTTAATAAATTCTTAGAGGTTTGATTTAAACCTCTAATTTCTAGCACAACTATAGTTCCTACAAGAAGAGAATAAAGTGCTAAATTTAAGGACATGCTTTGGAATTTGTTTCCACAACATCCCTATTCTTCAACATGTATATTATAATTGTACCATGAAGTCTGCTTTAATTCATTTTTGTTACATTTTTTGTGTTTTTGGATACAACTTAAATAACAACTTTACAACAAGGAGTATAAATTAGATATATGATCTCATTCTTTTCTTTCAACCTATTTCTTTCTACTTTCCCCTTTTGACTTTCTTCAAATTATTTTCAACATTTTTTGTTTTTTCCTTCATTTTTTGAAATGGTTTAGAATTGCAATCTTTGACTTCTACTACTATTAATTGATTTCTAATTACTCTAAGAATCAAACAATTGTAACGACATCAACCTCGTAAGTGATAACTAAATATCTACTTAACACTTGAAAAATTCATTTGATCAACTACATGTATTACAATCAACAATCTTTGTTTAATACATAGTCAAATCCTTATAAGGGATTCATATTAATCTCCTAACCTTGTCCAAAGCTTAGAGTAGCAACTTGAAACCTACGCTTCTTTTTCAAACACTTAGAGACTCTCAACACAAATCGCACTCCTCACTTACTCTTGCTCTATGGCTACTCAAGTATGAATTTTTCTCACACTGTTCTTTCTTCTCTTTGGATTAAATTTTTTCAATCTTCAAGTAATTTTTCTAAACTTTACAGCCTTCAATCTATATTACTAGTTTAAATGCATTAGATTTCGCTTCGCATTAGCCATCACAATCACTTAACATAATTAACCAATTCCACAGCAAATTCCAATAGTGAATCAAGGTAGGCCCGATTTCTATTTTGGATTCTCAAGCTTAGTCCTATCTTAGTGCTTTGGTTTGTCCATAGACTTTTATTCCTGTCTAATTTTTTCTTAAATACTCAAATAAAAATTGATTATCTCCTATTATTAATTGTTTTATTCCTCTCTATTCCTTTTCTAATTCCTATAAAAATTTTAAATATATTAATTGAAATATAAACATGTGCCATCCCAAATTATTTGGACATTAATTCTGTAATAGACACATCATACAAAAGAAAAGAATTTTTTTTAATGAGTATTAAACAAAGTCATCCCAAGGAATGGCCTCTAGAGACAAAATATAGAAGACCCATCTTAGATTGCCAACCTTTTCCTTAGGCTCCCACCAAAGAAACAAAAAATAACTACCAAAGAAATGTGTCTACAAAATATGACTGACTCAAAAATATGATTGCAAAATATGACTAAAGTGAAATTATGACTAGCAAATATGATTTAGTACTCTCCAAATATATTTCCTGCCCAAATTTTCTTCAAGCTGCCTAAAAGAAAAAAAATATGACTGCAAAATGTGATTGATGCAAAAATATGACTAATAAATATGATTGCAAAATATGACTGATACAAAAATATGACTAATAAATATGATTGACTCAAAAATATGACTACAAAATATGACTGATGCAAAAATATGACTAATAAATATGACTAACTCAAAAATATGACTAAAGTGAAATTATGACTAGCAAATATGATTTAGCACTCTTCAAATATATTTTCCACCCAAATTTTCTTCAATCTGCCCAAAAGAAAAAAAATGTGACTATTATAAAAATATGACTACAAAATATGACTGATGCAAAAATATGACTAATAAATATGACTGTGCGTTCTCCAAATATGTTCCCTATGAAGCTCTATGAAGTATTTTGGAGTTCCCAACGAACATATACTATACGTCCGCAACGTACAAGGCCAAAATATGACTAGCAGTCATATTTGTAGTCATATTTTTTTTCAAAGAGTTGGCCTCCCAAAATATGACTACGAATAGTCGCTAGTCATCCTTAGTCATATTGTTGTAGTCATAAAACACCTGTTTTCTTGTAGTGACTTAAGAAATACTACAATCGGAGCGTGGTAAACCTTGAAAGCTGTGAAGGACTCTTGAAGTTTGTTTAGGAGCTATAAGGTGTTACTAGGGTCATAACATAGTAAGTGTCACTAAAGAGCACAACACTTGTAAAGCCTCTTAGATAGAAGAAGCTTCTTGAAGAATTTTTTAGATAATATATAATGAAGTTGAACCTCAAGTGATCTTTAGTCTCAACAATACATTTTTTACACTTCTAGCTAGATTCTTGTACAATTTTTTGAAAGATAAGATCAAATCTTGTCTTAGAAAATATCCCAAACCATATGCATCTTTCTCCCTCCCTTATTTGCTATGATAACTAAGGGGGGGTAATTTCACTTTCCACCATATTCATGAAAATTGCATTGGGTCTCTTCTCTCAGTAGACCATCAGTGAGAGACACTCACTCACCAACAACTACTGGAACTTTAATTTAGTTTTTACACTAGAAGAAAACAATGTTCAGTTAAACAAAATTCTGCATTAGCTGAATTTTGTTCAATTGAACGCTATTTTCTTCTAGTATTAGGAAGACAATTATGCTATAATATGACAATGTCTTCATGTTGCAACCAGCGTAAGCTAGTGTATGTCTTAGAGTAAATAGAGTATGAGAAAGAAGAAGGAGAAGAAGATCAATTATAAAGTAGGTGAGCGGGCAATATAAGGGAATTAGGAGATGAGTGAGGAGGATTGGAATATATCTACTAGCTATAGGTAGTGGAAGGTGGTCTTCAATTCATTCAATTTTCTTCACGTATTTACATATTAACTTGAAATCTCGAAAAATGGATCTTCTTATTTGTAGGGAAAAGGAGGCAATTCTCATGAGCTCACTCGCAACAAAAATTGAGATGCACTCACCATGGACTATGAGTTAGGCTAGTAATTTCCACCTTCTATCAACTACCACTCTTTTAGAAATTCTTACAACAAAAGCAAAAACACAATACACAATAGAAACAACACAAACAATTGGCTATGAAGAAGTAGAATGTGGTTGACTCACCTTTAAAGACCTTGAATTTGGAATATAACATGTGCAAGTACATACAACTCCTCTTATAAGCAAGTAGCTAAATGCATGTGCTATGATACTATTGTCCTTTTAAACTCTTTCTCCTCTTCTAAACTTTCACACAAATTCATTTTTTAAAGTAAAGATTATTGATACTATACAATTTACATAGGTACATAGTGTGTATTGAACCTCATTCATATGTCAAGTTTGGTAAATGCTCACATCAATGTATTTGATCCAACCTTGTGATTCATGAATTGAATTGTCTTTCTTTTTGTATAGTAGTTAGCTAGAGTATGATTAAGTAACCTATAGTCCTTCTATTCATTATCAACCCTTATATATATATATCAATTAAATAGAAAAAATCTTGAGGAGATGAAGAAAACAACTTGGCATGGGTTACATCTAATAATGCTTAGAGTTTGAGCAAGTTGAGATATGTTTTGGATTTTCATGTAATTAGTTATAACTTTTTGAAGTTGAAACACTATAGCCTCTAAAAGTGACCACCTCATGAAATGTATACAATTGATACATTGAAGAAAGTAAACTAGTGGTTGCTTTTAGAGTAGATTGCCTTATTAGCTTAGCTTTCGATTAATGTCTCCAAGAATACAGTAGAAGGGGTGAAATTGGCATTACTCAAGTCTTAGTAATGAATACTCTAGTTTCTACCATCTTTGTTTTCAATGGCAACTTCATTGCTCATTTACAAACCTTGTTATCTTTTTCTTTTTAATTTGATTATTTACACCAACTTCATTTTAGAGCACTACAATAGAACATCTCTAATATAATAGGGTCTAAATTAGGCTAACACCTAGGAAAATCACTTAGTGTATCCATAACAAATCACTTGTATTAAAGTGATTTTTTGACACCCTATATACTTTTTAATAAATAATAATTTCAACCTATATCTTTGATTTTTCTTTAATAATGACTATAGATTTCTATTGCCAAAAAATTTCAACTCAAATAACATATGAAATGATTTCTAGAATAGGTTGAATAATGAACCAAAATGGCATGTGTTTTAACTTGAATATTTATAGAGAATACATTTTAGATGACCATTGCATCATTATTCAAGAAAAATGAACTTTCAATAGGGTAGTATGTTTAGCAATTTTTTGTTAATTTTTTAGAAAATTTTTTCATTTATAAAATAGGGTTGTGAAAGTTATTTTCACCCCTATAGTGTATCTTTTTACTTCCAATTTTTTTTAACTAATTATAATCATCAAATAACATTACCAATAATTCACAACATAAACTTTCGAAGTAGGAAATTCTAGTCATATTTTTTTCTTTTCCTTTTATTGAAATTTTAGAATATAATAAAGGGGGTCTAAAATTTTAACATATGTAGTTTCTAATGGACACTCTAAGTGATCTCCCTAAGGGATGACAATATTTAATTAGAGAAGTTATTAGATTAGGTACAGTAATTGCATTAATGATGTTTGTATGAGGCCTAGGACAAGACAGGGCAATCAATATTACTTTAGAGATGTTCTACTGTACCTACTATAAATCAAGAGCCAACTTTGTAGTAAGGTAGCAGGTTCATAAACTGCTCATCTAAGGGTTGGTCTACTTTTTTCATATAATTCCTTTCATGGAAATATATGTAGCTTATTTTTTAGACAAAGAAAAATAGATGCAAAATGTAACACAGTTGGTTCTATATTTTTTGAAGCATTAATTTACAAGTTGTATCATAGGCCCTTATTTATGGCCCTAGATCTTCCATAATTTTTTCACTTGCAACTTGTAAAGAGAAATGGGGAAAGCAAAGACAATGATTGGTTCTTGCAAGAAATTATCCTTTTTTTTTCTCAATCCATTCAAATGACTATAGAGGTCAATTTAAGGACCATCTCATGTCCATTTCAAAGCTAAAATAGGAGCAATTCTAAATGCCTATGCGGATTTTGAGCCTCCTACCTTACTACTGAGATCAACTCCATTTCTAGAATAGAAGTGGGAACCTTTGACCTTGCCATGTGTGTCAATGTCTTTTGCAACTTGTTGTCTACAGAAGAAGTACATCTTGATACCTTAATCTCTTGAAAATCAAACCCTTTTCATCATCCATATATGAATTTAGGTTGTTTATTGTTTGTTTAATTTGTTTTTTTTGCTTGCCTTCTTTGCTTGTTATAGTGTGATCTATGAAACCCTACTTCCCCCAATCGCATTCTTAGAACCATTAGAAAGTTGTCTACAAGGAGGGATGCATTGATTTTGTTTCATGGCATTACAACTCACAACAAAAAGGATATTAAATTTCCAAATTTTTATGAATTAAAAATTTAGAAATTTACTTTTATTTTCTTATATTGTGGCAACAATACATGGCATAATAGTCAATTTGAAATTATTTTTAAATCTCTTGTTTAAGAAAAAAAATATGAAGCCAAGACTTTATAGAGAGAAATAATTGAGACTAACTTTACTTTCATAATGGAATGATTATATTGTATATTTGCAAAGAGAATGCATTCACATAAAAAGATTGTTTACAAATCTATAAATTTTTAAAACATGGTTAGGTTTACTTGGTAGTTGTATATTGAACATCACATGCGGGGTCACATGAAAATAGATTGTTCGTAAATCCAATCCTTCCACCTCTTCTTACATGATTGGTAAATATGGAAAGGTGTGACATTGAATTGGTTTGAACTCTCATTTAAATTCAATCTAATGCTTTTAATTTATGTACCAACTTTATTAATACTAGGTATGAATGGCTTGTGAGAGTAGCAATAATATGAATTTTCCATAAAATAGATTGATCGATTGATATGGATAGATAAATATGCAACAATAGAGAGTTTGAAGGATTAGAAACCCCTAGCATTCTAATTCTTCCAATACCTAGTCATAACTTAAATAAGCCACTACCATATCAACAGGGTTGTTTTGTCGAACGTGTTTTGGGGTTTGGGTGTCCAGTTGTTCATCTGGTGTCGCACGTCGTATAAGATGAGTGTCGCATATACGAGACAAATTTGATGAATAAGGAATTAGGGTTTTGAAGTTTTTTACCCCTTGGTAAAAACAATTTGTCCTATGTGGCTACCTTTGAAGAATGATGTGGAAAGTCACGTCCACGTCAACATGGGCGCATGCGGGTGGAAAAAGGGCGACTGCAGGTAGGGGCAATTGCGGGTAGGGACGCATGCGGGTACCTGAGGCGCATGTAGGTCTTTAAAGGGCGACCGCAAGTGAGAAGAAGGCGACTAGAAGTCTAGAAAAGGCAATTGCGGGTACCTAGGGCGCATGTAGGTCTTTAAAGGGCGACTATGGGTAAAGAAAGGGCAAGTGCAGGTGGAGAAAGGGCGATTTCGGGTAGGAAAAGGGCAATTTGGGTGGGAAAATCACAATTTTGTGAAGGGGTGCCTTGGAAGTGGACAACCGTAGGTGGATGAAGGGACAATTGTAGGAAGAAAAAAATTTAATCTCTTTCAAATCCAATTGTTTCATATTTGATCTTCTTCAAATTCAATCTCCTTTGAAAAGGCAAAAATTGCAAATATTAGGTTTGAACTTGATTCATTTTGAATGAATCTTTGCAAATTGCAAATAATATAAAGGAAAGCTAGTACCTATTAAATTTTTGTCTTTTATTTATTTATTGAAATATGAAAATAAAAAATAATACATAATTACAAATAAGTTTTGAGAATTGAAAAATATAGAACGTGAAGTGTTTATTTAAATCTTTAATTTTTATTGGTAAAATCAACATGGAAAATAAATCATAATTAGAAAGACTTTTGGAGAATTGCAAAAATAAAGAGTTTGAATTTTTACTTAATTCTCCATCCTTTATTTTGAATTTTTAACTCAATGTGACAAATATTACTTAAATAGAATGAGTCATTGAGAATTACAAAAAATAATTGAGGAAGCTCTAAATTAAATCTCTACTTGTTAGTTTTTATTTATAAAATCAAAATTTAAAATAATTCATGATTAGAAGGAATCTAGAAAAATTGAAATAAATAAATAGGAAAGTTCTTATTTAAATATCCACCCTGTATTTTTTAATTTTTAAATCATGTGACAAATAATACATGAGAAAGATGATTATTTCTGAATTGCAAAACATAAATTAGATATACAATCTTACTTCAATCCCTCCCATGTAAATTTTATTTTTTGATCAAGGTGGGAAATAATATATGAGTAGGATTCTTAATTGAAAATTGCAAAACACAAATAGGGAAGTTTGATTGATATCTCCAACTTTTATTCTTTGTTTTTAAAATTAACATTAAAATTATTCAAATTAAAAGGACTCTTTAAAAATTTCAAAAATTACATAAAAAAGTTTTTAATTAATTTTTCACCCTTTATTTTTATTTTAAAATCAGTGTGACCATTAATGTAGGAATACAATGATTCTTGAAAGATTTCAAAAAATAAATGGGGGAGATCTGGCACTTAAAACTTTCATCCATGGTTTATTGTTTATTATTTATAGAATCAAAGTGACAAATAGTTCATGAGTAGGAAGAATTGTGAATAATTGTGAAAAATAAATCAAAAGGTCTAGACTTATTTAAATCCCCACCCTTTATTTTTATCATGAGATCAATGTGACAAATAATACATGAGTAAGATGATTCTTTGAATATTACAAAAACTAAATTAGTACATTCTTACTTCAATCCCTACACTTCATTTTTATTTTCAAAATTGACTTCACAAGTAATTGAAAATTGCAAAAATTAAATTAAAAGTTATTTCTTAAATCATGGTCAGTTACTTTGTATTTATAAAATCAAAGTGGAAAATTATTCACGATTAGAAGAAGCGTACAAAAATTTCAAGAAATAAATAGGAAGGTTTCTATTTAAATATTCATCCTTTATCTTTTATTTTTAAATCAATGTGACAAATAACACATGAGAGGGATGATTTTTTGTGAATTGCAAAATATAATTGAGCATGTTCTTACTTCAATAATTCAATCTCTACCCTATGTTTATTTGAAAATCACAATGACAAAGAATATGTGACTAAGACTTAGAATTATTATTTGAGAATTGTGAAAAATGAATAGAAAAGTTCGTTACTTCAATTTCCACCATTTATTTCTTTATTTTAAAAATCAATATGACAAATTATTCAAAATTGAGAGGACTCTAACTTTCAGAATTGCAAGAACAAAAATTAACAAGAATGACTTCTTTTTAATTCACCACCCTTCATTTTTATTTTTAGATCAACATGACAAATAATACATAGATAGGATGATTTTTTGAAGATTCCCAAAAGAAAAGGAAGAGATTTCACTCAAAATTTATACCTATTTTTTTAAATTATAAAATCAAAATCACAAATCATTCATAATGATTAATAGTCTTCAAGATGACTTGCAAAATAGAAATGAAAATGTTCTTACTTAAATATCCACCCTTTGTATTCCATTTTTATTATCAACATAACAAATGATTTATGATTTTAAGGGCTCTTAAAGAATAGTTCAAAATGAGAAAGAGAATTTTTTCTCATATCACAACTATTTTTTTTTGGTTTTAAAAATCAATGAAGAAATCTACTCATAATTAGGAAGACTTTTTAGGAATTGCAAATAATAAAAGGTCTTACTTAATTCTCTACCATTTTATTTTAATTTTTAGATGAACGTGACAATTGATTCATGAATGGGATGGTTCTTTGAGAATTGCAAAACACAAATGGATAAGTTTTTACTTAAATTTTAAAAATCAAAATAGAAATGATTTGTAATTAGGGTGACACTTTGAGAATTTCCAAAAATAAGTAGGAAAGTTTGTACTTAAATCTCCTCCTTTTATTTTTTATTTATATAGTCAAAATGAAACACTTTATGATTATAAGGACTCTAGAAGAATCGTAAAAAACAAATAGGGGAGTTCTTATTTAAATCTTTACCCTTTACTTTTCACTTTTAAATTCAATGTAACAAATAATTCATGATGAGGACTTTGTGAAAATTGCAAAGATTAGAAAGGAAAGTTCTTACTCACATTTCCACCCTTGAATTTTTATTCTTAAAAGTAGAGTGACAAATATATCAATCATGAATTCATGATAAAGAGTCTTGGAGAAATAAAAAGGGGAGTTTGTACTTCAACCTCCACCCTTTATTTTTTGCCTACAAAATGAAAGAGAAAATAGTTTATGATTAAAAGGACTATTTGAGAAATGCAAAAACTAAATAGTGAAGTTTTTACTTCAATCTCCACCTTTTCTTTTTCTTTTTAAATCAACGTGTCAAATAACTTCAAAAGTATTAGAACTCTTTGAGGAATGCAAATATCAAATAGAATATTTTTTTCATTAAATCTCTACCTTTTTATTATTTATAAAATAAAATAACAAATAAATTATTAGTAGTATGATTCTTCGAGAATCATAAAAATGGATTGGTATAGTCTTATTTCAATCTTCACCTTTCAATTTTGATTTTTCCATGAACATAACAATTAATATATGACTAGGTCACTAGGATGATTCTTTGAGAATTGAAAAATAAATAAAATGGAAGGTATCTATTTAAATCTCCACCCTTTATTTTTTACCTTTACAATCAACATAACAAAAGAAATTAATGAATAGGACAAGAAAAATATTACAAAAATTCAAAGGGGACATTTTTATCTAGATTACCACCTTTTATTTTTTATTTCTACATTCAAAGAGACAAATCATTCATGATTAGGAAGAATCATAAAGAACTTCAAAAGAATGAATAGAAAAACTCTTACTTAAATCTCTATCTTATATTTTCTTTATTTATATAATTTACATGATAAATAATACATGAGTTGGATAATTCTTTGAGAATTGCAAAAACTAAATGAGTAAGTTTTATTTAAGTTAATCTCTATGTTTTATTTTGAAGAAGATTAGTCCTTAGTCTACTTTATATAAACCCTTCTCTAGGTGCTACTCACATGGTTGTCCCACCTACATGCACTTTATGAAGAAGTAAAAATTTATTTTGAAGGAGATTTAATATTTCTTCTATCAAAGTCCCCCCATCAATGTTCTCCTCTACCTACTCCTTAAAGATCACGAAAATAGTTTAGGTAACCTCCAAAAGACCATTAAATTATTTTCTTACATAATTGTACAATTAATTGACTGTTGATTCTCTAGATTTTAGTTTGATGATCCATATGAGCCTTCAAGGGAGAAAATCTTCCACTTGAAGTCAACCTCATACCTGAGGTCGCCCAAGATCCGAAGTCGCCCTTGTGCATGCGCCCCTTTAAAAGGAAAAAAGTTGTTGGTTCAAAAAATGACCTTTCTTCCACATTGAGGTCGCCCTTTCAACCCGAAGTCGCCCCCCTCCACCCGCGGTTGCCCTTATTTGTGCATGCGCCCCTTGGGAAGGAAAGGTTTCGGTCCCCAAATAGCCTTTCTTGGACCCGAAGTCGCCCCCTCCACCTATGGTCACCCTTGTTTGTGCATGCGCCCCTTGAGAAGGAAAGGTTTCACTCCCCAAATGGCCTTTCTTGGACCCGAAGTCGCCCCTTCGACCTGAAGTCGCCCCCCCCCTACCCGCAGTCGCCCTTGTTTGTGCATGCGCCCCTTGGGAAGGAAAGGTTTCGGTCCCCAAATGGCCTTTCTTAGACCCAAAGTCGCCCCTTTGACCCGAAGTCACCCCCTATACCCGCGGTCGCCCTTGTTTGTGCATGCGCCCCTTGGGAAGGAAAGGTTTCGATTCCCAAATGGCCTTTCTTGGACCCAAAGTCGCCCCTTCGACCCGAAGTCGCCCCCTATACCCACGGTCGCCCTTGTTTGTGCATGCGCCCCTTGGGAAGGCAAGTTTTGGGTCCCCAAATGGCCTTTCTTGGACCCGAAGTTGCCCCCCCTACCCGCAGTCGCCCTTGTTTGTGCATGTGCCCCTTGGAAAGAAAAGGTTTCGGTCCCCAAATGGCCTTTTTTGGACCCAAAATCGCCCCTTCGACCCGAAGTCTCCCCCTCCACCCGCGGTCGCCCTTGTTTGTGCATGCGCCCCTTGGGAAGGCAAGTTTTGGGTCCCCAAATGGCCTTTCTTGGACCTGAAGTCTCCCCCTCCACCCACGGTCGCCCTTGTTTGTGCATGCGCCCCTTGGAAAAGAAAGTTTTGGTTTGAAAAATGGCCTTTTCTATACCTTCAAGTCGCCCTTGGATCCCAAGTCGCCTCTTGGACCCGCAATCGCCCAAGACCCAAACTCGCCCTATACCTCAAGAATTTGACACACCATAGTACTACTAGCCATTTCTCCACCCGCGGTGGCCCATGACCTGAAGTTACCCCACATCCTAATGAATTGGGGCACAATAGAAGTTTAGTTCAATCTTCACCCGTAGTTGTATAAGATTTGAATTCACATCTAATTTGAAGTCACCTTGGACCAAGAATCAAGATAGTTGGAGAAGATGTACACCATCTCATGATCTAATATTGTTGAGCTTATTTGTATCATTCATTCAATGTAATTGATCTTCTAATAAATGTTAGTTTTTAGTTAATAGTGAAGCAGTAGTGTGTTAATACTAAATTTTTATTAGAGATAATTAAAGATAATATAAAAGATCTTTCCAAATCCTAAACTATAAACCCTATCCTCTCTAGGACCTAACAATCCAAAATTCATTCATTATAGATATAACCTTAAATATTTTAGTTCTATGCCATGCCAAGATTCATGTATTTTGAGCTTTTGGAAGGGGCAAATTCACCTATACATGTATATTATTTTTCACATTTTGTCATCAAATTTTCAAACAAAGAGACATCGTACTAATAAGACGTGAACTATGTAAATATACTATCTCATAATTTTAAAATATTCAATAGATTTCATATTCGTTTATATTTTCAAATATTTCCAAATAATGTGAACGTATCATAGGGTGAACTATTCATGACGACAATGCTATGATGGAAGGGAAATGAAATGAGGGGAGGAGGACTTTTTCAAGTCTCCATTTCTTAAACTATTACCTATTTTTCTTTTGTAAATCAATTCCTAATCCATGCCATGATGTTATGATGTTTTGGGGATGTTGCCAACCCCCCCTTAGAGAAGTTGTTCTTCAAATGTGTTCCCTCCAAGTTTTAATTTAAGAAATGACCGTGTTGAATTATACATAACCAAGAGGATTCGAGGAGTGGAAATGAAGTCTTAGGGAGAAGGGCTTTTCCAAGTCTCTATTTCTTAAACCATTGCTTTTTTTTAAATCACTTATGAATCAATGTCAAAATGCTAGGATTTTCTAGGGAAGTTGCCCATAGTCACTCTTGGACCTTGCATCCCTTTGGGAGAATAATTATTTATTCAAGGAGATGATCGTTCTTCCATTCAATGTTACCCTTGCACCTTGTGCCCCTTTGGATAGAAAATTGTTTTCTTAAAAAGTTGATCTTTCTTCCACCCAAAGTCACCCTTAGACTCATATGCGTTCCTTTGGGAAAAAAAATGTTTGTTCAAGGAGATGACCTTTCTTATAGCCGCAGTTGCCCCTTGCATAGTTGCTTTTATGCTCAGTAATCCTCTTCAGGTTGCCCCTCGTACACGCAACACATATTTCTTGAGGAAGACAAAATTCTTTTTAAGGAGTGAAGGACCAATCTTCTATATTAATCATTCATCAATGATTTGTGACATTGATGTTAAATATAATAAACAAAGGGTGATGATTTGAAGAAGAACTTGTCCTATTATTTATTACAATTTTCAAAGATTCATCCTATTCATCTACTATTCTTGATGTTTATTTTAAAATTAAAAATAAATAGTGGTGATTTGAAGTTATGACTTCTTCTTTAAATTTTTGCAATTTTCCAAGAGTTGTCCTAATTATGAATTATTTATAACTTTGATTTCATAATAAAAATATTTTATATTTTCAAAATATATAATAATTTTGATACTTAAGTCAAAATTTATCCATTGGTTTTGCAATTCTCCAAAAATCATCCTACTCATATATTATTTGTCCCTTTAATTTAGAAATAAAAAATAAACCATTTCCAACCCTTTCGTTTTTTGGCTATTCTCAAAGAATCTTTGTCATCATGAATCATTTGTTGTGTTGATTCTAAGAATAAAGAACAAAAAATAAAGGACAAAGATTTATGTAAAAAATTCCCTATTTCTTTTTTGCAAATCTTCAAGACTCCTTATGTGCTCATCATGAATTATTTGTCACTTTCATTCTATAAATAAAAAAGAATAGGTGGAGATTCAAGTAAGAACTTCTTCATTTCTAGATGCTCTAAGATTCTTTATTATGGATTTTTTTTCACTTTTATTATGTAAGCCAAAAAGAAAGGGTAAAGATTTGAATCAAAGCTTTTCTACTTAATTTTCGCAATTTTCTAGAATTTTTTCTAGTCATGAATTATTTATCACTAAATATTGTAAATCAAAAAATAATTGGTGGAAATTTAAGAAAATATCTATTTTCAATTTTTTTTCAATTTATCCTAATGAAGTATTATTTGTTACACAAAATGAAAAATGAAAAATATAGAGTGGATGTTTAAGTATAAGTTCTTTTATTTTTTTTTTTCAATTATTAATGATTCTTCCTTGTAATGAATTATTGGTCCTTTTGCTTTTACAATTAAAAACTTAGGATTTGAGATTTTAGCAAGAACTTCTCTATTTATTTTTGAGAATTTTGAAAGACTCATCCTACTTGAATATCATTTGTCACATTCATTTCAAAATTAAAAATAAAGGATGGAGATTTAAGTAAAAACTTCGCTCTTTATTTTTTGTAATTCTCCAAGATTCTTTCTTATAATCAATTTTTTTTTCTTAGATTTTATAAATAAAAAGTAAAGAGTGAAGATTTAAATCAGATTTTTTTTCTATTGAATTAATAAGTTTTTGCAATTTTAAAGAGTTATACTAATTTTGAATTACTTCTTATGCTCAAACCATAAACCAAATATAAAGGTTGGAGATTTAAATAAGAAATTATCAAATTATTTTTTGCAAATCTCAGAGAACCTAAACCCTACTCATCTGTCTCATCTAAAACATATCAAATTTATCTAAGATTAAAAAATAAAAGGTAGATATTTAAGTAAGAACTATTTTTTTTTCACAATTCTTATTTATCATGAATTATTTTTCACTTTAATTTTATAAAAAAAAGGTTTCCCCTTTCAATGAAATTCGTTCATGTTTAGAAAAATAAAATAAAATAAAATAAAGCGTGAAGATTTAAGAAATAACTTTTTTGATTAAGTTTTCTAATTTATAAATAGTCCTCCTAATTCTATATAGTTTGTCACATTAATTTAATTAATAAAAAATAAAGTGGAAATTTAAACAAGAACTTATCCATTTTATTTTTTTGCAAATCTCAAGCATACCATTCAATAGCATGCATTGTTAGTGCCTTGGCTTTAGAGTAGATGGAATGAAGTATTCCACATTCCTTAGTAGCTAAGTGCCTAAGTGGATAAGTGGTAGGCACATAGGCTATTGAATGTTATAATGATCACCCTACTTCTGTTTTGTTTATTATGTTGATTTAAAATATAAAATAAAGCATGGATATTTAAGTGAGAACTTTCCTAGTTATTTTTTGCAATTTTTCTAGAGTCCTTTTAGTCATGAATGGTTTGTGACTTTGATTTTCCAAAAAAAAATAAAGGGTGGACATTTTAGTACAAACATTCCCATTTACTTTTCACAATTCCCAAAGAGTTATCTCATATATGTATTATTTGTCATTGTGATGTAAATAAAACTATAAAATAAAGGATAGAGACTTAAGTAAATTTCCATATTTATTTTTGGCAATTCTCCAAAATTCTTCCTAATAATGAATTATTTATCACTTTGATTTTATAGATAAAAAATAACAAGTAGAGATTTAAATAAGAACTTTTATCTCCATTTATTTTTTGGAATCTCGAAGACTTATCCTAATCATTTCTTATTTGTCTTGTAGATATTTGAAATTAAAATTAAAAAGTAGAAATTTAAATAAACATGCATTTCTATTATTATTTGTAATTTGTCATTTGCATAGATTCATCCTAATTCTATAATATTTATCATGTTGATTTAAAAATAAATACAAAAGATGGAAAGAACATTTTCTTTTATTTGTCCCAATTTTTGCTTTTTAAAAGACATTGGTTTTATTTCCTTTTTACAATCTCCCCTTTATATATATCCTACAAACATATGTTTTATTTACATGTGCCCTTTTGCCTATCCATAGTTGCCTTTTGCCTACTTATAATTTCATGTTGTCTAATTCATGGTTGTTCCGGCGGATAGTTCGACAACTCGACGAACATGACGTCCAACACGTCAAGTAGACCCTCTTGTCCATCTAATAGAGTCAAACTTACCTTTGACTTTTAAAAAAAATTTTACCCTGCCCGTGAGGCCACTTGGATGCCATGTGGCAGACACGTGTCTTCCACGTAGCATCCTAAAGGGGTGCATGCAGGTGTGGGCGACCTCGGGTTTGGGCGACCACGGGTGTGGGCGACCATGGGTAGGGCGACTTCGGGTTCAGGTTGGTGGGCGACAGAGGGTGTCGAGTACGTGGCAAGTTGCGAAGCAAAGACACGAAGTGAGAACCCAAAGAGAAGTAACGCCCCACAATTACCCGCGGTCGCCCCCAAAGACCCGCAGTCGCCTCCCAAGGCACCCGCACCCGCCCCAAAGACCTGCAGTCGCCCCCCAAAGGACTTGCACGTGCCCCTGTAACCGCAGTCGCCCTCCAAAAGACCTGCACGCGCCCTTGTACCCGAGGTCGCCCCTCCCAGGACCCGCACGCGCCCCTGGACCCGCAGTTGCCTCCTCGAACCCGAATGCGCCCTACCAGACCCGTAGTCGCTCCCCGAGATTTGTGCGCGCCCCTTGGAGACCGCGGATTCAACCGGTGGTCGCCCACCTGTACGCGCCCCATGACTAACTCTCACCCGCGCTCGCCCCACCTATTTATCCACTCGCCCAAGACCTTTTGGGCACCTTTCATTGAGGCTTCTTGTCTTGCATCCTTTAGTGGCTACATGCGTGAACCTTGACTATTTACTATTTATTACATTCATCCACCCTTCTTACCTTACTAGTTGTGGACCACCTAAACTCCCAAACGAGTTTTTTGAGCCTTAGACACGACAATCATTGATGGCCACTAGAATTAACAATGCCAGGGCATTGCCTATCTCCGCTGCCGCACAGACCGCCGGGGCATTACGGAAGGCTGCCAAAGACAAACATCGCAAGTGTAGGGGCACTATTCATCGGAAGCGATTGCACGTGCTCAATAGTGAAGCCCACCTTGCTTTTAAGGGTTGGAATGAAGAACCAGAGCTTTGGACAATACAAACCTGTGAAGACTACATCGAGTGGTGCCATATCGGCAAGTTCTTTCCTTTATGGCGTCATCATTATAATCGTCACACCAATAAGGCCAACTTGAAGTACTGTGAGAATCCAGCATTCCTTCAAAGATGCATTGAATTGTGGCAAGTCCTCTACAAAACCGTCTTTGTAGATAGGAATGAGGTCCCCCTCTTCCTTGCTAGAGGAGTATATGCTGAGGTCGCTCTAAACAAAGAGGTTGATTGGAGCACAATCAAGGGAAGTACGTATGTCACTCGTCCAAAGAGTGGTTTCATCCCAAAAGGAGTTTTAGCTTTTCCTAAGGGGGGACTCGGTCCTATTCGAAGTGCATACAAAACGCAAACCCCTGCCATTGAGGTTGACACTCAGGAGTCTGAAGAAGATGATGACTCTGATGGTACACGCGTCCATAGGGTCATACGAATCGTGGAGCAATCTGTTTGCCCCAATGAGGTTCAAAATGGAGTTGTAAAAGGACCCGCGACATCCACGGGACAACGACCAAGGCAACCATCTAGAGTACGGCGTTCAACAACACGAGTGGGACCTGCATCGATTCCAACTATAGTTCCTAACCCATCACTGCCAACACAGCGCACAAATGACATCTTCGACTTTGGGCCCGATGAGGACACGGCTATGGAAGAAACTAACCGTGTTCCCATTTCTCCATCAACAATGGGCTCAAGCCATGACATTATGACTTTGGCAAAAGCTCTGGACCTCCTCAAGACCAAAGATGTTGAAATTTCTTCACTACAGAATGAAATGAGGAAATTGCGATGTGAGTGTGAACAAAAAAGTACACTCATCTCTCAACAAACTACAGAACTGCAACGCCTCCGTGAGAAAGACCTTGACACTTTCACTTTGTCAGATATGGATGACGCCTTTGTTGAGCAGAACCTCCAAAATGTGGACAAGGTTGTGGGGGACCTTACCAACCATATCCTTCAGCGTTCTCCTCTTGCCAAGCGCACTAGACGCTCCCCCATCATTCCAAATACACTTCCTACTATTGTCACAAGATATACTACCAATGACACAATTGACCTCAATGGGACCCAAGACTCTCTTTCGTTTCTTGTGGTTCCATCAATTATTCAATTGAAGAAAGACCATGGACTTCAAGAAGAAAATAAGATGCTTCGAAGAAAGTTGGCTAAGTTGACTACCACATACTACCATTGATAGGTCGCCTGCATTCTCTCCGTGGATAGATCCCAACAAGTTGCGAAGGAGCTAGAGAAAGTTTCTAGAAACTTTGTTGCAAATGCTCCTAAACGTGAGAATGGACTGACGTCATGGGCATTGTTGGAGGACATGTTTCCCAATAACATGTGCATGGTGGAATTGCCACAAAAGGAGGTCATAGATTGGAGCAAAAATGGTTGGGACCACGAAAACCAAATGTCTAGCCACATAGAAGAGAAGAAACAAATGCTATTGTGGCCCAAGCCTGCACCTTTTGTTTTGGACCATACCAAATGCCCCATATGTCTTGAACAATTTGGCCCCGAAGGGGGTTGGGCACTAGGATCTTGTGCACATGTATACCACCCCCAATGTCTCATCACACAATGCTTGATTAGACGACATTGTGTGATTTTTTCAGTACCATTCCATGATCGCCTCTATACCATGTTCAACTTGACGACCTACATGCCTCCTTCTTGGGAACACACACGTGATACTACGGCTGACACAACCTTGTGGGGCCGAGATTTGGTTTGGAGTTGGCAAGAAGGACAACATGATCAAGAAAAAGGACCTGCTAGCTCGCAATTGAATTGGGAAACAGACCCAGACGAAATTGTTAGAGTTGCACCAAGGCTCATGGGAAAGGGGCCATAAAACGAAGGGAGGAGGGCATTCTTCTTCCAATGCCTTGGTGAATATTGGGACAAGACCTCCTCAACCTTCAAGTGGGGTCCTCATCCGCAATGACACTGTTGGAATTTAGAAGGAGAAAGGGTGGCTAATCAAGATGATAGTGCCTCCCTAGAAGACTTGACTAGTATGGCTTACTTGGACTCTACGTACAGACCATATTACCAAAGTCAAGCACTTGACTACTTGTTGGAAGCACATTCTCCGCAAACAACAAGGACCCTCCAAACTCTACAGGACTCCAACGTGTTGCAATCAATTTTGAAGGTAGACGGACCAGCTTCATGAACCCGTGCAAAGCGAAAGCTAGGGGTTGGGGAAGCATCGACCTACGAAGAAGGTGAAGGAAGTGCCTCTCAAAACAACCCAAATGTAATTGACTAGACATTCATAGGAATCATGCAATTTAGCCTTACCTCCCATCATAATAGATGACAAGTAAGGGTTAGGTTTTAGTTACACTATGTTTCTAGTTGTTTTGGCAAGTACGATGGAGTGGTTTAGGGTTTTCTTCTTTCATTCCACTTCTACGACTTCCTAGCATACCTATGTACGGCAATTCCATATGGCATTGATTTTTATTTAATACTACCTATTCTTCCTCTCTACCAAAGCACCAATTTCAGAAATCATATCGAGAATGATCTTTTTGAGTTCTTCCAAAAATAGTTTGTATGAATCAAATCAACAAAGCTCTTAAAGTTTAACTTTTCAAATTAATTTCACTTGCATTGAGAAGAAAACTAGGTCACTACTTACTAGAGTGGAGCATCATTGTCCAATTGGATATTTCCTTTCATATTCTTTAAAATCGTGAGGTTCTAATTGTAGGAAGCTTTTCCTCTAAGCTTTCAAGATACTTGGCCAAAGAAGGAATAAAAGGGGTTCAAATACAACATGCCCCTTTTCGTGGATGTTGACTTGTTGACTTCACATTACCATACCTTCAAATGGTTCACCCTGTCCTTGGAGGTCAAAATTTTGATTCATAAAAAACATTAGTAGGCCAACTTTACATATCAAAACTACCTAATTCCTCAATATCCATTGTAATTTTCTTCAAATTACACTAAAGCTAGAATTCTAAAAAATCCTATATACAAGGAGGAACAATGCAGCAAATCACCCGAGACAAATAAGCCCAATAAATTTCCTTGATTAATATGGTATTTGGGGCATAATCGGTTTTTCGTTCTCCACTATTCATATGAAAATCATTAATACAAGTTGTACTGTAGATTTCACGACAACATTCTCACAAAATAGTAAAAATACTATGTCAACTTTTACAGTCAAGAATCAAGAACTTCCCATCAATCCCATGTTCCTATTCGATTGTAATTATGTGCAAGAATCCCATTCCATTCATCATACCATCACCTTCTCCCAAACCATGAGAGAGACATATTCATCCATATAGAAAAGTTGTAAGATCCAAAAATGGTGCGGCATTTTCTCCTTTCCATGCACACCACTAGTGTGCCCACACCAATTTAACTATTCTAGTACACACATTGCTTCAAGACACCATATACATTGTTTTATCTCAAAACATTGCATTTCTTTATAACACCAGGATAGGCAAAATACAAAATAATCATGGTGAAAGTATTTATCCTCATTGTATTCCTAGGTATTTTATTTTGTGTTGAGGTAGTCCTTCAAAATGGGCTCCGGACCCATTTGTTGTAATTCTGCATCAGACTTCCCTATGCTAGCTCTATTCCACTTATACCAATTCGAAAAAACCCGACTTTCTGCCCTCAAAGCTTTCAACTCCGATACCATCAATGGTAATTTTTGCTCATGGAACTTCACCAACTTCTCAAGCGATGCTACTTCTCCAGCAACACTACCATATGTTGAGGAAGAAGCCAAAATCTCTACTTTTGGAACGTGCTGGACGGTAGCCTCGTAATATTCTTTCTTCTTCTCCATTATTTGAAGTTCTAGGCTTCGCCTTTCATTCTGTGCCTGCTGACGTTTGCGGACA
Source organism: Straminergon stramineum (assembly GCA_963920665.1). Classification (NCBI taxonomy): domain Eukaryota; kingdom Viridiplantae; phylum Streptophyta; class Bryopsida; order Hypnales; family Calliergonaceae; genus Straminergon; species Straminergon stramineum. The sequence continues at coordinate 19,051,832 of OY987272.1, forward strand.
AGGGTTTCGAGTTTTGATTCCCATATCAAATAATGGTCCATTTTATGCACCTTCCCACTCTTCATTTCCTTCAAATAAAAATCGCGATTTCTTTTGAAGGAATGGAAGCCCTTGTCATTCTCTTCGATGACGTTCGTTATGGCCTTCAACCGTTGCTTCAACACCTCTACGAAAGTGGGATTCATTTCTTGCTCCTTCAAAGTTTTCAATTGCTCGTTCTTTGCACGCAATGCTAATTTTGCACTTTCTATTTTGGCAAGCAACATTGCCTCTTCATTTTCTGAATCGCTTCCTCCACCACTCCCGTCACCCTCTCGCAAAACGGGGTCCACTCTCCTAGCCACCCCATCATCCATGCCTTCTTCATCTGTATCTTGTACTATGATGGGCTCTTGAGCTGATTGTCCACTTTGGTTGACTCCCACATCCACAGCCGGCCTAGATTCTTGTATGGCAACCTCCTCCTCATCGTTGTGGAAAGAATGTCCATCGTATTCATGGGTGTGTAGATCAGAGCTAGAAGTCTCTGACCAAACCACGCTTTCATCGCGAGCAAATGACTTTCCACGCTTCACCTTGGATAACATCTTCTTTACATCCACAGGTTCATCTGGTGGTAAAATTTTTGCAGTCTTTGGAATGATCGCAATAGGGACCTCCTTCAATGTTGACCAATCCACCTCCTTCTTCAACACATATTCAGCATACACCATTCTCACAAGAAAGAAACAGAAATTGTCGTTTCGGTAAGTTGAGTCCTCCAAATACAAGTGCTTCCACACCTCACAACATCTAAGTATGAAGCCCTCGTCCTTCGAGTATGCAAGATTTACTTTGTTTTGCTTCAAATGCTCTTTGTGCCGACACAAGGGAAATAATTTGCTGATGTGGCACCAATCCACATATTTGCAAACGGTTTTGTAACTCCAAGGCTCAGGTTCATTTCTCCAACTTTTAAATGCCTTAATCTTTGGATGGATCAAAATGGCCACACGCTTCTTGTGAATTTTACCGGACCGTTTCCGACCCTTGTCGCGAATGAGCTTCATCTCTTGTCATGTAAGGCGTTTGATTGTGGCAGGCATCAATGGTGGGGGCTCATTCTCCATAGTGCTCAATCTATACGATCAATTCTACTTGGATACTATGCCAAATATACCAAGCCTAAAACCGCGGTTGTCCAAACTTAAATCTATTACCTCGTGGTAATTCACATTTACAAATACATCAACATGAACATTTACAATCACAATCAAGTTTCAAACAATTCGGTGTGATTTACAATCAATGGATGAAAGTGACATGAGGAGACATAGAATATCCTCCTCACAACACCCACCTCCCCTTTCAAGCCTGCAATTAGCCACTTCCAGGTGGATAAAAGACAAGGCGCAAAAGGGAAAGATGGGAGACTGCGGGTTTAGGGTCTGATTTTGTACCCGCAGTCGCCTCAGGGTGAGCACGGCTCTGGATGGGGCGCGTGCGGGTCCAAGGGGGGGGGGGGCGCGTGCGGGTCGAGAAGGTGACCGTGGGTCGAGGACCACCGCCAACGACCGTGGGTGATGGCAACTGCGGGTCTGGGGGCGACTGCGGGTACGATGGGGCGACAACGGGTCTGGCGCGATCGTGGGTGAGGGGAATGCACATTGGGGGCGCATGCGGGTCTGGGCGACCACGGGTTTGGCGCAACCGCGACTGGGGGCGCGTGCGGGTCTGGGGCGACCGCGGGTCCCAAACCCCCAACCGCAAAGGCACATACCTTCACTGAATAGTGAAATTAGATTGCCTTAACAATTAGATTGACTTACCCCCAAATGAACCATGCAAAGAATTCATATTCAAACCCAAATGCATGCAAGTAGGTGATGTGTCTGTACAATACTCAATATTTTGGTTCCAAACATGCACTTCACATTAAAAATAGTTTATACACTTGCATTGCTTTTCCAAAATGAAATGCTCATAAGGTGGCCAACGTTACTATTCCCGCTAGAAAACTATTACATCAAATCCTATGAGAGGACAGAGTCCCGAAAGACGAATTCGGGTGGTTTCATGAACCATGGTTTACCCATGAGGAGGTCCACCACTTGCGCACATGTTGGTCTTTTGATAACATCAACATCAACTAGTTCACGTAACTTTATGGCAAAGTACCTTGATGACTCATGATTTCTAAATAAATCCTTGTCGTATTCAACCATGTGTTCTATGTTCATGCGTTGGGTCAACTTTCCAATGGAATAAGAGTCGGACTTCATCGAATATTTGTAGGTCGCTTTCATCACATCTAAACTCGTATCTGAACCCTCTGGCCCAAACAAATAGAACAACTCTGGAGCTGCCCACCAATGGCCCATCCTCTCAGCATCAAGTTTTTCCTGTTTTTCATATCCAAAATGCGAGGGAGCTCCTTCTTGAATACAACTTGCAATTCCCCAATCACAAATCCCAATGTTGATCTCTTCGTCCGAGAAGGGGGGATAATGCAACAATATGTTCACAGGTGACAAGTCATTGTGCAGCACCCCAACATTGTGCACGAGACTTGTCACATAAACCAAGGCCCACGCCAACTTCGCCTTGTGTCTTCGAAAGAGGCTAATTTCTTTTTGTTGTTGGCCTGTAAGTTGCTTGACCAACTTGATTTCATGCCATTCCACATGCGGCACCACCTTCTCATTCAAATGAAGCAACTCTTTGAAATTACCACCATTCCACCACAAAGTGTATGCTTCCATTGTTTGGTCATGGACAGCTAGGAATTTAATAATGGCCGGATGATTCAACGGGCATACCAAAGCCTCCACTGACCGTTCCACCCTCGCATCGCGTTTGTTCCTTTGCTTTGACAATTTCCCCGCAAAATGTACATGCGCTGGGATCGTGGACATCCCTTCAATGCGTACCTTGCGCACCTTTGCATATCCTCCTTAACGGTCAAATCCAGTAAGTGGGACCACCTTGGCCTCTGAGTAGACCCACATGATACATGAACCACTATCTCTTGTAAATGCAGCCTTCAATGCATTCGTCTGCCACCCCATACCCCTAGCTTCAGACCTTGACAATCTTTTTGCTGCAATTTGCCGCCAATCCATCTTCTCATGGAACTCCTGGGCCCTATCCGTTTCTCCAAATCCAGGCACTATAGGTCGCAACTCAAGCATCAACTTCTTGGTGTTGAATATACCAGTTTGTAGGCAATTGCCAATCCACGTTTGCCATTGGTTGAAATACACTTCATCCACATCTGCATAGTCCGAAGATTCCTTGCATTTCCTTGTAATAAATTCCTCCAACTCATCCTTCAAGGATTGGATGCCTGCCTCTTTATTTCTCAAGTATTTCCTCTCCAAATATTGTACACTTTTTTCCTCATATCATTGGAGACAAGCCTCATGCGCATAGGTCGTATATCGTGCTGGAGGATAGGTAGGGTCCTTATCGTGTGCTATCTTGGACTTCTTTGTCTTGGATGGTCCGGCACCCCCAATTACCTCCTTGGTAGTTATATCTACAACAAATGCTGCAGGATTATCAAGGTCCTTGTCCCAAGCCGATATCCGACCTGTACTACTTCCTTCCTTTGAAGTAGACATGGTCCTCTTTTGAAAAACGAGGCGTTCTTGACTTGAACTTGGAGAGAAAAATGGGCAAAAACTTCCCCTTCTGAAATCACCTTGGCCCACGAGCACACATTCAGCCACTTCAAGGTGGATGAAAGCCAATGCGCAAGACCAAGAATAGCGACCGTGGGTCTAGGCGACCGCTTAAGTACCCGAGGTCGCCTTGGGGCGCATGCGGGTCTGGCGCATGCGAAACGGGCGACCGCGGGTATGGGGCGACCGCGAGTCCAAAAAGGATGGACCATCCTAAATAATAGGTAAAAGAAACCTTCATATGGGGTAGAAACATTGGCATTACAACTTCCCACTTCTATTTCGCTTGCTTTCAAATAAAATCATAAGACCACTATGATATGGTCTAGAATGTGGAATTAGATTTTGACTTGTTTCTTTATGGTTCCAAATATATGTCTACAATGTTCACAAAGAAAAAAAAGGAATGGGCCAAAACGGAAAAAGGGAATCAGAAATATAAAAGTATGGGACATGATTGACTTCTATTGAAACAAAAAGGGAGAACTTGAAATATTTACATTCTACCTTTGCATAATGATATTATAGAGGTTACTTTAGAAGTGTCCAAAGTCTTTTTCTAATTTCTTCAAGTTTGCTCTACAGTGAACATGAATTTGGCTTTTTTACACAACCCTAAACCCTTTTGGGGTGGAAGAGGTCATAAATGCAAACATACATGTTGCAGAGCACATTGAAATGAACAAGAAATGAAGCATATGCACATCAAGTCAAAAGATTGTTATCCTTGATGAAGACATTGTTCAAACCATCAAGGGTGTTTGAATGCTATCATTTCTTTTTTTTGCATGCCAATCCTTCAAAATTGGTCACCCACAAAATACAAGAAATTTCTAAATGGACAAACGGGACACCTTCGAAATCATCCTTCTTAGACGTTGTAAATTGTTAAGTTACAAATTATAGATGCAGTCTTCGGAAGTAAACTTTCCAAGGAGGACCACCCCTTCTTACACTACAAAATTTACAAGATGATGAGATGCTCTTCTATCCTATATAGAGAGTTTCTATCATTTATGGACTCAAAATTAGCCACCCCATCGTTTAAAGATGAAGAACCATCACATGCAAATCCTTATACAATGTACAATTTCTTTGGCTAAGTATTCTATGGAGGACATTCAATATGTTCTTGTAAAAGCTATCCAAGGTTTACTTCAACTTTTGTATACAAAAAATAATCTCTCTCTAAAGAGACAAAACGTCAAGTTTGGTCACTCCGATAGGTGAGCAGGAAACATCATTTGATTCCCAAGATTTCGGAGATGTACTATGAGGGTTGAGATGGTTAGTATTGAATTTCGTACGGAAATGTATGAGGTGCAAGGTTGCACCACATACATTTCCGTCCGAAATTCAATATTGATTTCTTATAACTCTCATGGACCATCCCCTAGACCTTGCGAATCAAATCACCTTCCCTCCCACATACCACAAGGAATTAGCTTGACATCTTTTTTTTTCTTTTTTGTCGGTTGGCTACAAGAACCAAACCAAATTGATCTCATTGGGGATCGAACCCGAGACCTCCACAAGAACAATGACTTCCAGGAAGCCAAAACCTTCCATGCATCACCTGAAGATGCCTTGAAGACCCCAAGGTCCTAATGAAGTGACTTGTTCTTGGATGTTAAAAGTTGAACTCGTTATACTTATTAAAACTTCTTTGGATTGGAAGGCACGCCCCCACCCGCGGTCGCCCCCCCTCTCCACCAAATTAGTCTGGAAACCACCAAAATAGAAGACCGCGCCCCCACCCGCGGTCGCCCAGGACCTGAAGTCGCCCCCAAGCCGCGGTCACCTCTCCATCCACCAAATTGGGCTCGAAACCACCAAGACCTGAAGTCGCCCCAACCCATGGTTGCACCCCATTCCACCAAACTGCGCTCCACAACCACCAGGACCTAAAGCCGCCCCAACCCGCGGTCACCTAGGACCTAAAGTCGCCCCCCCCACCTGCGGTTGCCCCCAATCCACCAAATTGGCCTCAAAACCACCAGGACCTGAAGTCGCCCCCACCCGCGGTCGCCTAGGACCTGAACTCGCCCCCCACCCGCAGTCGCCCCCAATCCACCAAATTGGCCTCGAAACCACCAGGACCTGAAGTCGCCCCCACCCGCGGTCGCCTAGGACCTGAACTCGCCCCCCACCTGCAGTCGCCCCCAATCCACCAAATTGGCCTCGAAACCACCAGAACCTGAAGTCGCCCCCACCCGCAGTCGCCTAGGATTTGAACTCGCCCCCCACCCGCAGTCGCCCCCAATCCACCAAATTGGCCTCGAAACCACCAGGACCTGAAGTCGCCCCCAATCCACCAAATTGGCCTCGAAACCATTAGGACCTGAAGTCGCCCCCACCTGCAGTCGCCCAAGACTTGAATTCGCCCCCCCCCCCCCCGTAGTCGCCCAGGACCTAAACTCGCCCCCCACCCGCAGTCGCCCCATTCCACCGAATTGGGCTCAACAACAGCAAGCGAGAAGACCAAGCGCCCACCCGCGGTCGCCCAGGACCTGAAGTCGCCCCCCACCAGCAATCGCCTCTATCTTAAAGTCATGCCAGTCCAGAAACCACCGTAGTAGAAGATGTGAGCCATCTCCAACACTAATGAAGTCAAACTTAATTGCGTGCTTCATTGACTACAACTGACTTGTCCTTCAATATTGGTAGCTAGTTAATACTACAAAATCAGTCTATAAATATAGAATTATAGTAAGACTAATTAGATAAATTGAAGAGGGTTTTCCAAACCCTAAACCCTATAGAAAAACCATGGACCTTCTCCATGTATGCCACCCCAAAAGTAATGTACTTCTATTTTTTAGGGTGGATAAAATGATAAACATATGTGATTTGCTTTTCATTATATGTCATAAAAAAGTTTGAACTCCTAAACCTTACACTTGTAAGATATAAACCATTGAAGGTGTCATTTCCGAACTTTTTAATCTTCAATAAATTCAATATTCATTCACCCCTTCAAATGTGTTTTAAATCCCCTTGATGTATCAAGAGGAGGACCCTATTCAAATTCCTATGTTTGAAGATGGAAAATGAAATGACGAGGAGAAGGGCTTCCCCAAGTCTCCATTTTTAAAAAACACTTCCTATGTAGATCAAAAGATTTTTTCTTCATGCATCTCATGGTGTTAGTATTTTTTTTGTACATTGTTTCCCCCCAAAGGGAATGTCTCCTCCAAATGTACTCCCTCTAAAAATTAAAATAGGAAATGGTCATGTTGAATTTTACATAAGCACGAAGAAAAAGAAATTGTGAAGGAGAAGAGCTTCCCCAAGCCTCCATTTTTAAAAACCATTTCTTATGGAGATCAAAAGATTTTTTCTTCATGCATCTCATGGTGTTAGTATTTTTTTTGTACATCGTTTCCCCCCAAAGGGAATGTCTCCTCCAAATGTACTCCCTCTAAAAATTAAAATAGGAAATGGTCATGTTGAATTTTACATGAGCATGTGGAAAAAGAAAATGTCAAGGAGAAGAGCTTTCCCAAGTCTCCATTTTTTAAAACCACTTTTGATGTAGATAAAAAGATTTCTCTTCATGCATCCCACAGTTTCAGTATTTTATTTGTACATCGTTTCCCCCCACAAGGAAAGGTCTCCTTTTAATGTACTCCCTCCAAAAATTTAAGTAGGAAATGGTTACGTTGAATTTTACATGACCACATGGATGGATGAAGAAGAAATAAAATGTTAGGAAGAAGGGCTTTTCCAAATCTCCACTTTGTCAACCAATTCTCTTTCTTTATTACTTAATTAACTTTTGATCACTTAGTCTTGAATGCCTCATTCTTAGGATTTTCTGGAGTTAATCATCAGAAAAGGGGGGAGCGGTACTTGAAAAGTTTGAACACCTTCCCTCCAATTTGCTAGGGCGGAAACTCAAACTCATGTTTTTTGGCGCCCCTAACCCGCGGACGCCCCTGACCCGAGGTCGCCCCATACGCAGCTGCTCCCATCATCATGAACTGGGGAAGACCTTTTGGAATCTGAGACCCGCGGTCGCCCCATTACCCGCGGTCACTCAAGAAATGACCTGTGGTCGCCCTATATGCAGTCGCCCCCTGTACCCGTGGTCGTATTGAGTTTTGAATGGAGAAAGGCTTTACTTAGATGGTAGAAGATACCAAGGCCCATGGATGGGCTGAACATAAGCTAAAAGCCTTTCACTAGTTATCCACAAACCATGTGGGATAACTAGCAACCTTGGGCTGCCTTTGACTACAAGCAACACCCAATACACTCTAAGTCTAACTAAGAGTCTATGACTACTCCTAGGGCTGAATGTACACTATCTACACTAATATGTACATGATCTTCAACACTCCCACTTTGAGAGTGGTCAAAGTCACGAAGGCCCATCTTCTCAATCAAGTTAAGGTGTTGGGGCTTCCCAAGAGCCTTGGTTAGCACATCAGCAACCATAGCTTGAGTAGGCACATACTTGAGCTCAATCACATCAGCCTCCACTCTTTCACGAATGAAATGGTGTTGCACATCAATGTGCTTGGTCCTTGAGTGGTGGGTGGGATTCTTGGCCAAAGCAATGGCACCTTGGTTGTCACACAAAATGCGTGTGCTCCCCTCTTGTACAAGGCCAACATCAGCCAAGAGCTGCCTTAGCCAAATGGCCTCCTTGGTGCAATGGCTCATGGCCATGTACTCCGCCTCCGTTGTAGAAAGAGCTATGGTGGGCTGCCTCTTGGAATTCCATGAAATGGCACCCACTCCAAGCATAAACACATAGCCGGTGGTGGATCTTCGATCCCCCTCATCACCCGCCCAATCCGCATCACAATACCCTTGCAAACTCACTTCAGCACCTCCTAGTTGCAACTCCAAGCCAAGTGTGCCTTGAAGGTACCTCATCACCCTCTTGACCACAGCCCAATGCTGAGGGCCATACTTGGACATGTGTTGACTCACAACACTCACCGGGAAGGCCAAATCAGGCCTTGTAGCCACCATGGCATACATCAAACAACCCACCGCTGCCTTGTAAGGCACACCTTGCATTTCAGCCCTCACCTCCTCAAAATCAGCATCCGTGAGCTTGGGCAACTTCTCATGAGTGTCAAGGGGTGTACCTATGGCTTTGCACTCCTCCATGTTGAACCTCTTCAAGATCTCCTCAAGGTACTTGTGTTGGCTCATGGTGATGGTGCGGGCAGCCCTATCCCTCTTGAACTCCACTCCAAGGCAATAGCTCAACTCTCCAAGATCCGTCATCTCATACTCCTTGTGAAGCATAGCCTTCACTTCAAGCATCTTGGTCATGTCACTTGCAAGGAGGATCAGATCATCCACATAGAGGATCACAATCACCAAATGCTCACTACTTTGCATGGTGTACAAAGAGTGATCAGCATTTCCTCTTTGGAAGCCCTTCCTTGCAAACATGCCATCAATATCTCTATACCATGCCCTCCCGGATTGCTTCAACCCGGGAAGAGCCTTCTTCAACTTGCATTTGAGATGCTCTTGCCCCTCTTGCACAAAGCCTTGGGGCTGATCCATGTAGATGACCTCCTCTAGCTTGGGGTTGAGAAAAGCCGTCTTCACGTCCATTTGATGCATCTCCAAGTCCATGGCTGCCCCTAGAGCCACAATGCACCTAATGGTGCTAAACTTAGCAACGGGGGCAAAGGTCTCATTGAAGTCCACCCCCTCCACTTGGGAGAACCCCTTGGCAACCAGCCTTGCCTTGTACCTCACAATGTGCCCCAAAGCATCCCTCTTGGTGGAGAAAACCCACTTGCAACCCACACTTGACCTCTTGGGAGGGAGGGCAGCAAGTTCCCATGTCCCCTTGGCAATGAGGGCCTTGTACTCCTCTTGCATGGCCAACTCCCACTTGCTTGCATCTTCACAACGTAGCACCTCTCCAAGTGTGGATGGATCTCCAAGGAAAGCCACATTGGCTTGTTCTTCTTGTTGTGGAGGAAGAATGTGATTCAGCCACCAATCTCCAAGAGGCTTGCGGGTCCTTGTTGGATAACGAGGCTCCTCTTGCTCTTCCAAGGGCTGATCATGCTCTTGCACCTTGGGTGAAGTGCTTGGAGAAGGGGCTGATGGTCTCTTCACCTTGGGTGTGGCCACCTTCTTCTTGGGCTCCACCAAGACTTCATCTTCCTCCTCTTCATCTCCTTCCTCTTCCATGTCCACTCTTGGAGTTGTGCCCACCATTTGGGCTGGTCCTCCACTACTCCCACTTGGGCTCATCTCCAAGAGCTTGGGATCAGCTCCTTCCTCCTCCAAGAAGGTCACATCACGGCACTTGATGATGGCCTTGGTCTCCACACACATCAGCCTATAAGCCTTGGTTCCCTCACAATAGCCAAGGAAAAGACACTTGGTGCCCTTGGCATCCAACTTGGTCCTCTTGGCACTTGGCACCAAGGCATAGGCAATGCACCCAAAGGTGCGCATGTGGGACACATGAGGTCTGATTCCACTCCAAGCTTCTTAGGGGGTCTTGCTTGTCAAAGCTTGTGTAGGGCACCGGTTCCTTGTATACACCGCATTAGACACGGCCTCCCCCCAAAGCTCATACTTCAGCCCTTGGCCATGAATCATGGACCTAGCCATCTCCACAATGGTGCGATTGGCACGCTCCGCTACGCCGTTTTGTTGAGGAGTGTAAGGTGCTGATGTGTGGTGCTCAATGCCATGAGCCTTCAAGTAGGCCTCAAAGGCCTTGGACACATACTCTCCTCCATTATCCAACCGCAGCACCTTCACCTTGCAATCAGATTGGGCCTCCACAAGGGCCTTCCAAGTCTCAAAACGCCCAAACACCTCACTCTTGCACTTCAGCATGTAAACCCAAATCTTGCGTGAGAAATCATCAATGAAGGTCACAAAATACCTTGCTCCTCCTATGGATGTGGTCTTCATTGGCCCACACACATCTGAATGCACAAGCTCCAAGGGCTTGCTGGCCCTTGGGGAAGGGCTGCCTTGCTTGTTTCCCCTCTATGCACCCCTTGCACACCAACGAACTCCAATCATGCTTGCAAGAAGAGAGGTTCAGCCCCTTCACAATGTGTTGGAGGCTCTTCATGCTCTTCACATTCAAGTGCCCAAGCCTCCTATGCCAAAGCCCCACAAGGTCTTCATGAGCTGATCCTTGGACCACACAAGCCATGGAAGTGCCATTCACCTTGGTGAAGTGAAGGTGGTACAAATTGCCCTCACGAGGGGCTGATGCAATCAAAACCCCACTAGGAGACCTCACCACACACCCCACCATGTTGAAATGCACCTTCAAACCTCCCAAAGACAATTGGCTCACGGAAATCAGATTCGCATGCAACTTAGGGACATGGAGGGCCTTTTGGATCTGAATCCTCTTGGTCTTCCCCTCCACTTGCACCTCCACAAGAATCTCCCCCATGCCAAGAGCCTCCACCATGCCATTGTCTCCCAAATGAATCCTCTTCCCCACAATGGGCTGATAGGTGTGGAAGGCATCTCTATGGCTGGTCATGTGTTGAGTGGCCCCCGAATCCACAATCCAAGTGAACATGTTGGCCTTCTCCCCTCCTCCATAGGTGGCAAAGGCAAAGTCCTCCTCCTCCTCCACTTGGCAGGCTTGGTGTGCACTCCCCTTGTCTTTGGCTTGGCTGCCCTTGCAATGCTTGGCAATGTGGCCTGATTTGCCACAATTGAAGCACGTCCTTGTCTCCTTGAACGCCTTGGTGTTGGCTCCCTTGCCATGTCTTGACACAAGGGCTGATCCCTCCCCTTGGGCCTCATTTTCCTTCCGCTTGGTCATCTCATGCATCAAGCGTGCCGTCACAAACTCCATGGTCAGCTCCTTGGTGGGTCTTGTCTCCAAGGCGGTGATGAGGTACTCATAGGAGGGTGGCAAACTCTCCAACAAGGTCATCACCACATCTCCATCCGTGACGGGGGCCTCCAAGCAAGCTAGCTGATCCGCAAGGGCCTTGATCTTGTTGACATGATCCAAGATGTCATCCTCCTCTTGCATCTTCATAGTGAAGAACTTCCTCCTAAGGAAGAGGATGTTGGAGAGGCTCTTGGTCTCATGGATGTTGCAAAGGGTGGTCCATGCTTGGGCTGGTCCTTTGCAATGGCGGATGTGAGCAATTTGCCGGTCCACAAGGTTGATGGCTATGAGAGCAAAGGCCTTCTTCTCCTTCCTCTCAAACGCCTTCTTGGTCTTCAAATCAGCATCTTCACTTGGAGGCTCCTCACTCCCATCCACCACCTCCCACAAATCCTTCTCTGCAAGAATCATCTCCATCTTGAACTTCCACATCCCAAAATTCTCCCCATTGAACTTATCAATGATCCGGACGCCCTCTCCTCCACTTGAGGCCATGTTGAATCAACTCCCACTTGTTGGCAGCACCCACAAGGTCTCCAATCTGAATTCACCCTCCAAAACCTCCCTTGGGGCGAATTGGGCTGAAATGGGACCAATCAGCCCTCACAAGCACCTTGCAACCCTAAGAACGCCACACCACACCTCACAAGCACAAGACTTCCTCTCCTCACCAAATCAGACCCTAATGAAGCTCACAACCACCACATGCTCGTCATGGGCTGGTGCTACTTCACAAACACAATTCTCCTCACAAATTGGATCCTCCACACTCCAAAGATCTCAAAGCTTCCAATCAGCCCTAGATGGAAGCTCCCACTCACAATGAGCACCTCATGGACGACAATGGCTTCAACCAGCCCTACTTGGCTCACCAAGTCACTCAAGAACCCCAATTGGGTGTCACTCTCTCTCAATGACACAAATCAGCCCTCTTGAGTTCACAATGTCCACTATTAGGTCTCACACACTCACAAGGGCACAAATCAGCCCTCTTGGGATCACAATTTCGTCTCACTCACTCACAAGGGCACCACTCAGCCCTCAATGCATGGAAACGCCTCATGCAACCCACAAATGCTCCCAAGCCTCACCAAGGACTCTCACAAGATTGCAATTGCCAAAATGACAATCACCAATGTACCCAAGTGCACAATCAGCCCCAATGGGCTGCCAATGTACACTTGCAAGCACAAACTCAAACAAGGAGCATGAAACTAGCCCTAATTAGGTCTGATTTCAATCATGAGCAATCTCACACTTAAAAATGAACTCCAAACCTCACAAACCAGCCCTCAAAAGCTCAAAACAAAAGATGGAATTCAAAGACTTTTTTTTCTTTGTTTTGAAAATTTTACTCACACCATATTGTTTGTAGGTGACCAAGAGCCCAAATTCAGTATGCTCCTCCAAGCTCCAAGAACTTCTCCAAATGACTTGAATTTCTCCCTCATGTGCAACACCAAGTGCGTGGGCCCATAACCTATTGAGTTTTGAATGGAGAAAGGCTTTACTTAGATGGTAGAAGATACCAAGGCCCATGGATGGGCTGAACATAAGCTAAAAGCCTTTCACTAGTTATCCACAAACCATGTGGGATAACTAGCAACCTTGGGCTGCCTTTGACTACAAGCAACACCCAATACACTCTAAGTCTAACTAAGAGTCTATGACTACTCCTAGGGCTGAATGTACACTATCTACACAAATATGTACATGATCTTCAACAGGTCGCCCAGGAAATGACCTGTGGTCGCCTTATATGTAGCCGCCCCTGTACTCGCGGTCGCCCAGGAAATGACCTGTGGTCGCCCTATATGCAGCCGCCCCCTGTACCCACGGTCGCCCCATTACCTGAGGTCGCCTAGGAAAAGACTTGTGGTCGCCATATGCAACCGCCCCCCTATACCTGCGGTCACCTTGCACTCGAGGTCTCCTTCCAGAAACTCTAATTTTTCCTGAATGGCAGTTTCTGAACAGTGGGACCCAGACCCGCGGTCGCCCAAGACCCACACGCGCCCTCTTCCTACACGCGCCCTAGGTGACTTCGGGTATTTAAGGGGATACTGGATTCCCAAGTCGTCACTTCCTTCATCGCACCGCGCCTTTCATCCGCCTTGAAGCGTCTGACTGCCGGTTCGTGGGTTGGAAGTTTGGGCATCTACACGTGTTGTGGCTTCCACGTTTACAAATTTATTTCTTCGGTTATATTATCCACAAAAGTCTAGTTCTCTTTACGCTAGAGTGACACAACAAGATGACGAAGAAGAAAGGAGATCGCCATAGCAGGCAACGACGTGCCCTTCTTGACCCAGCGACTAAGGCATATCGGGGATGGCGTCATGTAAATTCCGATTGGACCTTGACGACCTGCAAGTTATTTGTGGATTGGTGCCATATCGACAAGCTCTTCCCTTACCATCGACACATTCACCATGTGAAGCAAAACCAAGCAAATCTTCATTACTGCAAAGATGATGCATTTGTCCAGAGATGTATTGAAGTGTACCGAGCATTGTACGGAAAGCGAAAAATTCTACGGAACGAAGTCTCAATGGGCATATGCCAAATGGTATATGCAAAGTTACAATTGGGGAAAACGGTAGATTGGATGACCTTCAAGACATCCAAGAATGTCACGCTTCCAGATACAAAAGACATTCCAAGAGCGGGTCCTTCAAATAATCCTCGGGATGGGCTAGGGCCCAAAAAGAACATTATAGAAGGAGTGGCAGATGAGGATTATGTTTGGTCAACGTCAACTAGAGAATCGGACTCCGATGAAGAGCCATTGCCTGAACCTAGGGACAGGATGGAAGATACATCAATGGAAGAAAACTTAGCATTGGTGGTATCCGAAGAAGGCAACATGCAACGGACCACACCAACGGATGGAGAACCTTTTATGTCTGTGGAACCGATAGGGGTCCATCATCCCGAAGATGACGAAGTGTTCCATTACGTGCAAGCTTGCTTGCAAGAAATTAATGAAGATAGGTTGGATGGGGAGAGTGAAGCTGAAGAAGAGATTCCTTTGACCTTGATGAATTTGCCTTCCATGGAAGGATTGCGTGAAATGGAACAAGAACATCAAGGTGTACTTGGAGAAGACAATAAACGGCGGACAAAAGAATCCTATAAAGTGGAGTTGGAGATGCTTTTAAAGGATCTTGAAGAAAAAGAAAGGGAGTGTGAGATCATCGAGAAGCGAAGCGCACAAGAGATTCAGGTTGAGGATGTGGGCACCCTCAAAGAACTAATTCAAGCTGGACAAACTCGTTTGGCAGCCCAACAAAGAGAAATGGAACAATTGGAACAATTTTACCTCAAGTTCAATAAGGGAAAAGATGGAGGTTCCAATTCAAATGTCAATCCTGTTATAGATGAATGACTTTAAACAATAATGGGAAAATGTAGGATGGAAGAAAACAACCTTGCCATTGAAAAAGGAGGTGTGGAAAAGGCAAGATCGACATTGAACCGCTTGAAAGAGATGAAGGATGCAGATCCTATTGACCGGTCGTTGCAATCGGATTCATTGTCTGTGGATGTTGAAGATTTGTCATCCACTACGGAAATAGAGAAGTTGAAGATGAAGTTAGCGTCTGTGAAAAGATTGGAACAGAAGTTGGAGGAAAAGATGTCGTGGCCGAAGGTTCATGTCATTGTTCAAGAAGTGGTGGATCCAAAATAAGATGTGGAACCATGACCTGACTCTTTTGAAGAGGGAAGAGAGAGTGGCAAGAGCCCAAATAGAATTGGAAAAGAAGAAAAGGGAAGAACAAGGGGAAATGGATGGAGTATAAATTAGGTGGCTCTTGTTTCTTTTATGACTATGTACTTCTTCCAAGATATATGAAGAAAAAGGCTTTGTCCTTATTTTTGTTGAAATACAAGAATGTTTATTTTTATTTTTTGTGTATGAAAATGTGATTGCATTTGGATCCAAACCTTTGAATTCTTGACAAATTTTGATGATTTCAAGTTATATGAATGTTAATTTCTTGTTAAATTTGTGAAGTGTTTTAAAAAAGAAAAGAATTCTAGTAACTTTGAGTCTACACAAAGAACCCTCAATAAATTTAAGCTGCATCATCGATGAGAGTTTCAATATAAGTTTATATGGTTGCATTTTTCTGTATTTTAACATATGGTTTGAACATATTGTAAATGACAACATTCCCATGCCCTTCACCTCGTGAATGTATGGACTCTTCTTGAGATTTATAATTTGGGAAAAAACATCCTAAAAAGGTACTCAAAAGAATACTTTTGGAATTGATAGAGAAATGGAAGTTATACATTTTGAGTTGTGGATTCCATGTATATGGTTTGATCAACCAATGTTGTCCCCCATTTTTCTTTTTAATTTGAAAGAGAAAGTTCTTAATTTTTTCCACATTTGAGTACAAGCTAATTCTGTTTATTTTTTATTAAGTTTGTTGGAATGGATTTGAAATGAGTTTCCCTTCATGTGGTTGTTTAAAAAAAAATTGCATTCTTTAAGTCTATGACCATACTCCCGAAAATCTTTTTTTGAAGTATCTATAAATACCACGTCAAACCCTTGGATAGTGTTTAGGGTTTAATAAAATCTCTATCTAAACTAGGATGACTTTCATCTAGAAACTCAACGATGGAACGCTAATGGGATAACAAAAATGGCCTTGGGTCCTAAAGCGTAAGCGCAGTCGCCCTTCAAGTACCTGAAGTCGCCTCTTGAGACCCGCGGTCGCCCCCTTCTACCCGTAGTCGCCTCCCCTGGACCCGCAGTCGCACCCCCTGGACCCACAGTCGCCCCCCCAAGACCCGCACTCGCCCCCCTTACCCGCAGTCGCCTCTTTTTCGACCCGAAGTTGCCCCCCTTGGACCCGCAGTCGCCCTTTGATCTGCATGCGCGTTCCTAGTGCAAACCGTCGACCCGCAGTCACCTACGGGGCGAGTGCGCTTGTTACGATGTCGCCCATTTCCTGCACCCATTCTGGCTCTCAGGGGGCGACTTGCGGTGCTAGCAAGACGGCAATATAAAGCTGAAGGCCCGGACTGTGGTTTTCACCTTGCTTCAGGGATGAACTCTTGCCTTGAATCTTCGAAAGAGGCTTCTTGCAGATGTTTGGTTCTTTGGAGGGCAACGACTTGGTTTGTGTGGTTTAAAAGACCGTTCAAAGCAAGTGGCTTTGCCATTCTTTTTTCTAAATGAAGGCTTTGATTCATATGATAATATTGTTTGAAGAACTCATAGGCGAGGAACAATATGGCTAGTCGGGGTGAAGGGAGGAGGACTACCATTAACGATACAAGGAGAGCCACGAAGGAGTGGGACCCTTGGTTGGTTGTAGACATTGACCGTCAATTTGCGGGAAACACACAAACATGTGTTTTCTGTGGGTGGACCTCCGTATTTGTACGAAAGCGGGCATTTTGTCACTTTGGATTTGGCGGCAGGACTGCATTGGAGCGATGTAAGAAAATCCCATGGGCAGTATTGCAAAAGTTTAGGACTTGTGGTGGGGTTGTTCCGAAGGAAATGAGCTTTGAACAAATGCATGAGGAGGTTCCAGAATTTGATGTTGTAGATGAGACTATGGTTGAGCCTATGTTGGAGGGGGATAGGGAGAGGTCAGAGGAGCCTAGTGCTACGAATGAACCAATGCTCCCTATTACAGATTCAGTAGATTCCACTCCTCAAACAATTTTGAGAAGGAGGAATAACCCTTCCATTTCTAGGCAAACTAGCATGGATGAGGCATTACAAAGTAGCACGAGAGCAAAGTTAGATACCATGTGGGCTTCCTTTTTTTATGAGGCTAGCATTGCGTTCAATGTTGCGCGCCATCCTGCCTTTGTGAAAGTAGTGAAAGAGACAGCAGCATCAAGACTACGATACCAACCGCCCTCATACAATGCTTTGCGTACAAGAATGATAGAGCCAAAGAAAGAAAGTGTTTCTAAAATGGTCACTGAGCGGACAAAGCACTCTATCGAAGTTTATGGAGCGACTATCTGTTTGGATGGTTGGTCTGATACTAATAGCCGTCTATTACTAAATTTAATGCTCGTGTGTCCTGCGGGGGATGTGTTTCTTGGATCGGTGGACACCACGGGGGAGAAGAAGGACATTGCGTACACAACCAATATGATGGCGCAATACATAGAAGAGGTTGGCCCCAAAAACATTGTCCAACTATGTACGGACAATGCCGCTGTCATGACGGGGACTTTGAAGGGGTTCTAAGAGAAATATCCTCACATGTATACCCAAGGATGTGCAACACACATTTTGGACTTGCTTTTGGAAGACTGGGCAAAGGATGTCAACGTGACGAGAATAGTACGACGTTGTACGCAGATAGTAAAGTACATCAAGAGGTACCATTCCACATTGGCTCTCTTCCAAAAGTACTCCCTGGACAAGGCATTGCGAATGCCTTCTAAAACACGCTTTGCAGTGAACTTCCTCATTATATCACGTGTGGTGGAGTGCAAGTCAGCATTGATGCGAGTGATAATGGATGAGACATATGTGCAATTTGAGGCTAGTTTGGAACGTCGCCAAAATGGAGATATATTGAGTGCACGAGCCCGTATAGCGTGGAATGACATTCATGCGGAATCTTTTTGGGTGGAGTGTAAGAATTTTTTGCACATGGTGGAGCCCGTCATTATTGCTCTCCGAGTGTTTGATGGGAAAGCCCCGGCAATGCCTAAGGCTTGGTTGGTTATGAAGACTCTTCAAGAGCACGTGTGGAGCTTGAGAAACGAACCTTTTTTTCTGAATGATGAAACTGCAACGAAGTTTGAGACGCAATTCGAGGCTCGTTGGAAATTGATGCTCACAGACCTACACTATGCAGGGGCACTCTTAAATCCTTTCTTGATTGAAGTAGGAACCCTTCGTAACGACGGTGTGGCCAAAAGAGCCTTAAATCGGGTGCTTCGAAAAATGAGCGAGTCATTGGGATTATCATACATGGAGGCATTGCAGGAGCTCACGCAGTTCGAAGAAAAGACAGGTCCTTTTGACCCCTTAGAAGAGGCTCCTGATATTACACAATGTAAACTAATGCCTCATCAATGGTGGAATCTTGTGGGTGCTAATGTTCTCCCAAAAATTGCAATGAGAGTTCTATCTTTGACGTGCTCAGCATCATCATGTGAAAGGAATTGGAGCATGTATTTGTTTGTGCACAATAAAGTGTGAAATCGCCTAACCACATCCAAGGCGGAAGCATTGGTGTATATCTACACCAACAGTAAACTTGAACGTGAGAAACGTGGACGCAATCCTGCAATGTTCTACAAAAAGTACCTTGTGGATGGAAATACCTCGGAAGAGAATGAGGAGCCATTAGGTACAGGATCATCAGGGGATGGCGACCCAGTCAGAAGGGCTCGAGCTAATGAGAACATTAGGTTGGCAGAAGAGCGTCTACGTGGAAATATTTGGACAGGACTGATTCGTAGAGAAAAGAGTCCTCTACGGAGACACAACTATGGAAATACATTTACAGCTGAGAATAATACGTACTACTCTGAGGAGGAGGAGATTCAACGTGCACCGCAAAGGCCCCCGCAACCCTACGTCTCTGCTAGGGATAGGAATGTACCTCCTCCAATAAATTCATCACCAACTCGGGCAAGTAGTCCCGACAACCCCAATGAAGGCATACATAGTCCAATGCCCATAAGAGCTGAGGAAGCAAGATCTCCAAATGTTGTAGATCAGGGTTCTACAAGGGTAATGAACCTATGAAGTGCCGCTCGAGTTGCTGAGGTAAATGAAAGGCAAGAGGAGGCAACACCGCCAACACACGTCGAAGATGTTGTGCATACAAGCGTTCCACTTTCTCCATTACGGAGCCCCTTAAGAACAGAAAATGTGGAATATGATTCAGACTTGCCCTTGCAAGCTGTCATGAACCGGAATCGTACGGTGCCCTTAAGTGGAGGAGGAAATGCAAACAATGCTAGGGTGACTAGGTCTATACCAACCCGTGCGACTAGGCCACCCTTGCATAATAGTCCTTTTAGGACAGTTGATAATGAAGGCCATGCTTCAGCTCCGCAACCCACTCAACCCTCCTCTATTTCTGGCCCAGGAGAATCATCCTTGCTCGTGCGTGAAGGCACAAGAGGACAGAAAAAGCGATTGAGGAAGACGCAGGAGAGGCTACAAAGAAATCCCAAACGACAGAACCATGTTGTCCAAAGATTCATCATGGGTGAAGCCAATTCCAATCGAAACATCGAGCAATCCAGTAGAGGCGGACGACATCCTGCATCCAACCTTGATGGAACAAGAGATGCATTGAGGTTGACTAAACGATTGGTGCAAACTAGCGGCGATGGCGTCGTGGATACTGAAGTGCGGAACGTGAACTCAGAGGTAGAACATGAAGTGCAAAATGAACGAGTACGAAGGGAGGATGACGAGAATGATAACCGTGATGATAATGATAGGGGGGAGGAGTCGGATGATGATTTTGACCCTGACACTAATGAGGTGCCTAGTGATTACACATTTTCACCGTAACTTAATAAATATAGATTTAGAGGTAGTAAAGTGGTAATGTAATGCTTTTGCATAATTTTGGTGTGTTGAAGTTTTCTAGCTTAAGTTCATAGGCAAATAGCCTATAGATGAGTTTTGTGTAGTATCTACTTTAGTATGAAAGCATGATAGTGTTAGAATTACAAAGTTTTGTTCAATGTCTTTAGTGTGGACTTCTACAGGTATAGACGTGGAGATCTTAACAAAGTTCATGGAAGTACAATTGAAGTAGAAGTTCATTTATAAGATTGGGTCACTACTCTATTAGTGTGTACAACTTATAAATACAGTAATACTAATTATCCTTACTTTTTTCTTGTTTTTGTATCTATTTTTGGTGTAATTATTATATCCAATTGCGATATTGGCTTCTACACTTCAATAGGAGTAGAAAATTTGAATTAGAAATTCCCAACCATATGTAATAAAAACATATAGAACTCGGAGGCTCCTATGAATGAGTGAATGACCACAGAATGTGAAATACTTAATTTAACGCTTAGGAGAATGCAATGGCACATGGAAACTGAAGGATCCTAAATCGTGAGCAAGATTGAAATGGTTGTTATATCCATGTTTGCAATTGCAACGGCACACGAGGTTGCTCTTAACCTTTAACGGATGGACTAGTGAGTATGAAAATCATCTCCAATGGAACTCTGTGATGTGATGTACTTGCCTTTCCCCTCACAAAAATACTCATTTCCGGTATGAGGACTCAGTAAGATCTCTTTTTTGGGAATTGAGACCCAATTTTCAAAGATGGACAATTGCATTTATGTCGTATATTAGAAGTTTTTATCATCCACGGAACAAAAGAAATTCCTTGCGTATGGGATAAAGCCAAGATCGCCCTTTTCCTTACATTCGCGGTCGCCTTTACACCCTCAGTCACCCTGAGTTGGACCCGTAGTCGCCCTCATTTTGGGACCCGCGGTTGCCCTGGATTTTGGACCCACAGTCGCCCTCATTCTGGTACCCGCGGTTGCCCCACCTTACCCGCACGCGCCCCACCCATAGTTGCCTATGGTGACGTGGTCAAAGCTTTCCACGTCACTGTTGACAACCCGCCATGTAAGATAAAAATTTTGGTTGCCCTGCCCGAAAACCCTAAACCCTAATTTCGCGCTCGTCAAATTTGTCTCGTATATGCGACACTCGTCTTATATGACATGCGACATCAGACGAACAACTCAACACCCAAACCCGACAACACGTTCGACAAAACAACCCTGGTCTAATTTGTAGTTGCCCTTTACTAATTTGTAATCATCCTTGACCACCTACAACCATCTTTGGCCACCTCCAATCATACTTTGGCTACTTAGGCTACCCACGGTATCCCCTCAACATCCTAGAAGTATATAGAAGAATCACTCCTTAAAGACCTACAATCATCTCTTGATACTAGCGGTCACCTCTTAAAGACCTATAATCATCTTTTGATACCCGAGGTAGTTCCTTGGCACCTCCACTCACCCCTTGGGGATCCGCCCCCGCCCCGTGGGACCCGCATTCACCCCTTGGCACCTCCACTCATCCCTTGAGGACCCACACTCGCCCTTTGGAGACCCAAAGTCGCCTTATACCCGCAGTCGCCCTACACGCAGTCGCCTCGCACCTACAGTCGTCCACACCCGCAGTCGCGCATCCACGTCACCTCTCTATTTTGCCACACGGACGCCACATGGCGTCCATGCAGGCTTAGGTAAATGGGGGATAAGTCTGAAAAAGTCAATGGTAAATTTGACTTTATTAGACGGACAAGAGGGTCTACTTGACGTGTTGGACGTTGTGTTCGTCGTGTTGTTGAACTGTCCGCCGGAACAACCTTGCATATCAATCTTGTGATGAAGTCTCTTCAATTCTATTTAACAGAGTTCATAACATACTATTACACATTAGAGTGAAGAACATTCAAAACTTGTTGCACAAAACTATTATTCAACTTCACTAAAAATTATATTGAGTGTCATCCATATTAACTACTTACTCAAGGCTATATCTTTCTACAAAAGATGAATATTTCTACCAAGAGCATAGGTATCAATAATATTTAAAGATAAGGGTCTCTATGAACATAGTTGGTAAATTTTTCATCAAGTATACAAAATTTTAGCATTTTAAAATCAATTAGAATATGAAAGTTTAAATACAGCTATTAATGTACTAATGCAATGTCAACTGTCAATCAATTTAAATGCACATAAACTCATCAATATTTTGGTTAGATTGTTTTCGGACCTCCATCATTGCATTGACTTGCAGACCTCATGATATTACTTTGTAATGCGTGTGTGAAAGCTCGGAGCATCTCCTACACCCCTTTTAGTTTGAGCCCACCACACAGATTTCCAAGGGGAGAGTGGCAGGGTTGACAACCCACTAGCGAGGCAAAGCTACAAAATCTCTTGCGGCCCAAAGTAAGAAGGTCGGCAAAGGACTTCTTTAGCATTAGTTGGTGGGTGAATCAAAAGGACCGTGTCATGAGAAAATTTTCATAGAGAGCCACATCCTTCACAAGTTGCCTTTTGACAATCTCCTCCCTAGTCCTAATTTTTAATCTAAATTCTGAAAAACTTGAGAATGTCCCATAATCACATAGTACTACATAGTATAAAAAAATGTACAAATTCGAAGAAAATTTCACCCCTCTACTAGAGAATTGTAGAAGATTCTATACAATGTGACTAATGTGACTAATGCTTGGAAAGGGCATTAGTCACAGTTGAAGAAATCTTCCACAATTCTACCTCTTGATTCAAAAAATCACCTAGGACATTTCCAAAAGTTGTAATAAATTCTAAACAAGCATATTCATATATGAAATTGGACATATCAACTCCAATTTTATTTATTTTTGGATTGGGAGTTAAAACAATAAAAAAATTATAAAAGTGTCCAATGCTTCCACAAATTTTCAAGTAGGTGTCTTACATAATGTAGAACATATACACAAATTTTCAGAAAATTTCACTTGCCTATGCAATAGTTGTGGCAAATTTACTCAACTGTGACTAATGTGACTAATGCCCCAAGGGGCATTAGTCACATGAGTCACACTAATTGAGCAAATCTCCTAAAATATGTCCCTTTTGTATTCAAAAAAATTCCAAGAACTCCCCAATAGTTGTAATAAATCCTAAACAAGCATATTAACATATGAAATTGGGTACAACTCCAATTTTATTTATATTTGGGTTGGGAATTAAAACAATCAAAAAATTCTATAAAATTCTAAAAGTGTCCAATGTTCCTACAAATTTGCAACCAAGTGTCTTACATTGTATATATATATGATTAAAAATTTTGGCAGGGCTCTTTTACTGGTGCAGGAGATGCTCAGTCGAGCATAAACCCTGGTAACTGACAGCCTGCAATATGATATTGCACATCAGGGCAATATATTGAATAGTTGATCACACGAGTACCAGGTTTGGAAACGCCAATCTGAAAATAATGCAACAGAACAATTTCTCACTTGAATTATATAAGCCTCGTGACAGAGAGAAAGAGGCTTACACGTTCGGCAATGTACCTGCAGAGGAGCAAGTGGAGATGTAGCCCAATACCCTCGTCAGTGTAGACGGATTGTTGTGAATCAGAAGGTCTTGTGAACTCTTTAATTACCTTCCATGTGCTTTGAACTCATTAATTGCACATTCAATAACATGAGTTGGTTGGGTTAGAAGAGTCCACTGAAAGGTATGAAGGAAAGTGATCCTGAGTGCAATCTAAAATAAACGTCAGAAAAATCCTCGTAAAATGGGAGGTATAAATGAATCACGTACTGTAAGTACCTCGAGATAAACCAGTGTCTTCCTGCTCAATCATGCCCAGTGCACTGAGTTACCAAACTTCTAGGCTGCTCCCATCACAAGTATTGCTCCGTCCAAACCCCTAAGTGTCATCTATCAATCCTAATAATGAAGTTAATGTACAATATTACCGCATCTGGTTGCCCAAACTCTCCACGACAAACACACCAGGGGTCAGAAAAGGAGGACACTGGCGCTAGCTGGGTATGGTGGAGAGCTCAACTCTTTGTTGATTCTGCGGACCATGGAGAGCCCGCTTTTCTCTGCCCACAATACGGTTCAGCGTCTTCCGGGCAATGGAGAGCCACTTCTGCGCCTTCTCCTCTTCTCGCGTGGGAGCTCCTTCGCCCACAAACAACTCGAACTCGAACTTCTTGCGTGACCGCTCCAGCTCCGTGCGCTCCGACATGGACCTCAGGTCCGTCCGGGGCAGCAGCCGGCCCTCCGGGTCGATGAGGGTTCGCCCCAAGGAAAAGCCCCGCTTCAAAAACGGGAAAGGGGCCCGGCCCTCGCCCTTGGACAACGGCGGCCGGTCGGCAATACCAGACAGCCGGCTGGGGGATCGCCGGGAGGGCTCGAGGGGCATTTCCATGTTGACATGATCTGCGAACTCCTGCGCCGGTTTTGAACAGGCGGAGCCTCGGTCACTTCGATTGAAACTGGAGGACAGCCGGGCCTTGCTATCCGCGATGGTGAACTCTTGCAACTGACAAGCGGAGGATGAAGGGAGATCCGATCGGGAGCCCGAGCTCGAGCGCCGGGGTACAAGCTCCGGGCGAGTGTGCTGCAGGTCCCTCTTGGAGCTCGAGGACATGCGAGATGCTGACAGTCGTTCACGGGGCCCAAACAAAGTGTGCGTGTTCAGGAACAGGATGTCTGCGCAGGCGAAGTCGCTCCACCGCTGCTGCATCACCACATCCGAAATGATGATTCGGTGGCCCAATCGTCGCCCCGAGTCCAGAGGATACTCCAATGGCGGGTCACCAAGTAGCAGGCCATCAATGCGGCCCACGGACCTTGACTTCTTTGTGCTAATGGTCCTATCTGTACTGTCTCTTTGCAAGACAATCTGCAAGCAAATACATATATATGATACGAATGCAAGGAAAAAAGGCTTCATTAATTGACTCATAACATAAATTCTCGAGTAGAAGTGGCATGCTACATGGGACCTTTTAAAAATTATCTATGCCAACAAAGAGCTAGTTAAAACAAAACCATGCAAATGAATTAAGTCAAGCGATACTAGAGCTCAGACATACTTTCTCACAAGTAAAGAAAATGGCTCATTGGCAGGAGAAGCTCTTCTTGTTCAGTTGACCTCAAGTTCACAAAACAAGGTGCCACAGATTCCTTTTCATGCCAGTTCAGAGGGTGATCAACAAACGGTCGCTAGAAAAAATATGTCTCAGTGAGCGATTAAGACTAATCTGATCGATCGTATTGTGACAAATCAGTATTACTGAAGGAGGCAAATTTTACATCACCAGAATCAGCGAAGAACATTGCATGCGGTGGACAAAAACAAATAAAATTGGACCAAACAAAAGAGTCATACATATGACCTCAAAACTGCTTTAAAAAACGTGAGGCCCAATTTAGGCATCAATCTTGGTTTAACGAAGGAGTACACTTCAGCATTGTTGACATATTGGTAGATCGAAAGAGAGTGACTGAGGGATGGGCATGCCTGTGAAGAACGCTCGCGTCTCTCAACAGACGATCGCCGAGGAAGGGAGCAGCTTCGAGGCAAGTCCACCACGCTTGCGAGCTCCAGATTCACAGCTTCTTGCGAATTCCGGGAGGCCACGAGCTCCTCAACCAGGGTTAGATCCTCGGAGGTGATGCAATGCCGACAGAGCGGGCACGTCGAGTGGGACACTAACCATGTGTCCACACAGTCCAAATGGAAGGCGTGTTTGCACTTTGGCAGCAACCGCAGTATGTCTGCGTCTTCGAACCGGCTCAAGCAGACTGCACACTCCAGCCCTTCCTGCAGCAGATCTAATCCGATCAGCCAATTCTGCACCAGAATTAATTAACCCCTCACAGACCAAGGATTTTCCACTGACCGATTTGATTGACCATATTGTTAACCCCAAGCAAAACGACCCGAGTCAGATATGGATTTTAAATGATCAATTCCACTGATCACATTGTGAGAACATTATTCAGATGGTACCCAAATTCTATGTCAGCAGAGTCAGTGAAGAACATTGCAACCATACACGCACTGGTCAAGAGAATTTTTTTTAAAATTGGACAAATGATACATAGTCCATTAGTCCCCAGATCAAGAGTACTATAAAATGCATGAATGTAAGGGCCAATTCGGATTTTCTTTCTTGATCCTAGCTTCTGGAACCATCCTTGCCAAAAGGAATCCACCCACCCCTCGATTAAACCATGAGCATACCTTCACACCCTGGAGAGAAGCAAAAGTGAACATGGGGAGCGCTTCCACGATGGCCCTGTCCAGACCGGCGTCCACATGAAAAGCCGCAGGAGCAGTGGCAGCGGCAGCATCGTCCGGCGGGCCCCCGTCAGCGCCCTCCGTCGCCTGCGCGGCACGCTTGCAATGCTTGGCGTAGAGCAGCAAGAGGAAGGTGAGGGAGAACATGGTGGTGAGAACGCCGATGATCACCGCAATGCTGGGGCGGAAAGACGTCCCGGAGGCCGAGCCCCCCCGCGTGACGGGTGCATCATCGGGAAAGGGCCGCCCGGAGCCAGTCGAAGCCGCCGGCCGGTAATTGTACCCCGCCGACGACGGGGCAGGGCTCGGACCCTCGAAATTCCGATACACATACAGTGCCATGCCTGCAGGAGGAGCCCTGAAAAGTCTGCATCAGCGCATCCCCCTTCAAACTCTGGCGAGAGTTCCGAGACCGTCGTCGTCGGGGTCTACAAATTCGAATTCGACCCAGACTGATTCCCATTCGAGACGACACCACCGAGTAACCCGTCGCATTAGGCAATCGTTCGCGTTTGCAAATCCTCTATCTTCTCCTCGACTACGTACTCACTCCGGCAAATTAAGTCAGTCCCTCTCTCGAACTCTCGAGCTTACACCCATCGCATTCATTTGTCAGCAAACTGCACGTCCGGCAAGAAATCGGGAGATCAACACAGGGAGAAAACACAAAAAACATGCGTACACCCAAAACCCAAAAGAAGGCAGACCACAGACGTCCTCACACACAGTCACTGGAAACCCCACCTCCGCCGCCACGCCAGACTCACCACGGACCCATGGCAGCTCGTACCGGGAAAATCAACGTCTAAACCTTCCCGAGAGACAAATCAATAGCTCTCCATGAGTCGACACCATCATCACCGACTTGGATGCAGCAGCAGGAGCTCGCAGAATACCATCATAAGTTTCCTGGTTCGTCCACGATTGCCGAGATACGAGAAACTGATGGGCACCAAATGCAGGAACCCTAACAAGCCAGCCGCATTGAAGCCAAGTCGGAGTTCCTGCTCCGCCATCGACTGCCGCAGCAAGCACGACGGACGACAGCTATGTTAAGCGTACGAGCGAGCGAGCGAGTCCCCACCCCGCCCAGACAGTCAGTCACTCAGTCTGTCCTTCTCTGGTCAAAAAGTTACCAAGTCTTCCATTTTCTTCCGTCCTTCTGCCATGAGAGCAACGTACGTAACTATGTTACGTACCTACCCACCGTCTCCTGTAAGTTAAGTCACAATGGAGACAGACAGAGGACCAGTGCTCCTCGTCGTCGGTCGGCGTCCACGTACGTACGACTACTCCTAGATGGGTGCGCGACTGCGCGCACTCCAAGAGGAGACCACGCGCGCTCATGAGTGAGCTGCAGACATAATTCAGCTTGTTACATTTACATGCCGGGTTGCAACAACTGCTGCAGAATTATGTCTTGGTTTTTTTCTTTAAACGAATATAACGAATTCCATTGCAGAGGGGCAAAATACAAACCGTTAGCCACAAGTGGTCTGACACTCTGACGGGGTGAACCAAGACAGACAGGACAAAACACTAAATCCAGACCGGACTAACCGACGGGAGGAGGCAGACGTCACAGAGCGCAGCGCAGGGCTAAATTAAGTTCAGGTGACAGGGCAAGGGCAAAAAAAGGAGAGCGATCAGCGATCGCGCGAGTTAGGGGAGTAACGTAATTACTGTTGCTTCATCAATGCAGAGTGTCTGAATGACGGCCTCTGGCTGGATGGAGCCCAGGGTTTGTTTTTTAGGCAATTAAATGCCCAATTGCCTCAAAAAAAATGGGCAGCTTCAAGCCTATAGAAAAAAAAGGGGTTAAATGTGTTAAAAAATGCCAGACTATCATCATGGCCGTGCACATTGTTGCCACAATGTTTCCAAAAACCTCATTTTATCCATCATGTAGAGCCAGCACAGACAAATATTGCATACAAAAATTTCATATTCAAAATTGTGTACTCATAATTGGCCCCATTCAATTCAAATCCCCAAAGTGAAGGAGACAGGAAATGCAGAACCTTCTTGAAAGAAAGTCCACATAACCATTTGTCTAAAAACCAAAAAAAAAACACTGATGGAGCCTACGACGTCCCAACCACAGTATCTTATGCTAAGTTACGGGAGGGACGACTGTCCTCCAGCACCATAGCTCCGCCGGTCGCGTCCGCCGGTTGGCCCAAGCCTAACCCAGGCGGAGCTTCGGTGGTCGAGGCTGAGCTACGTGCCTGGGCTCCTGCACGATGGTGACAGCGGCAGGGACCGACACGTCCCTACAGCGAAATTACCTCGCCGGCAGTTCTGAAATGCTCTTGGGCATGGACGAGTTCAAGTTTGTGAAGCCAGGCTGGCCTGGAGGCTCAGTCGGGACGGCTATGCAATAACTCATTGGAGGAAACCACCCTTAACCCTTAAACGTCGAGCGGATGTTCTGTGTCCAATGGATGACAAAGAATCTCTCCACATAGTACAAAACCACGACTATTCATCCTTGAAATTTTGTAAGAAAAGGGGAGGTCTTCTACAATAGTATGACTTCCAATGAATATTTCTGATTTTTTTGAAGTAGATGATGTCACACGGTTCCAAAAGGGAGGATTTTCATAGCAACTAGTCTATTCTTTAAGGGTTAAAAGCTAGCTTGCCCTACCTCCAAATAAGCAAGTCAAGAATTGAAGATGGTTAATCATGTAATACTGAAATCTTTTTTTGAAAATTGCATATTGTTGCTTATATCTATACATTTTTGTTATTTATTTTATTTTTTGAAACACATGGCTCTTTCCAAGCTTGGTAAATTTGTGTGAACCTTGCTTGTTGCTTTGGCCCATGGTTTTGTTGCTTATGACCCTTTGTCGTTTTATTAGTTGTTTGAAAATGAAAATATTTTGTCGAGGTGTTGTCCTTTGGTTACTTGTACTGTATTGTTTTTCCTTACAATAGAAATTCTACATGCTCTAGCTAATCTCAAGATGAGATCGCACCTTGAAGAATTCAAATTGAATTTTGTTATTTTCGTTAATTCAATCAAATTGGGTACAAAGGAAGTTTCTCTTGTAAACATTCAATGAGAGTCGTTGGACTAGCTTCATGCCTCCTTTTGTGCCACAACTAATTTCAGGCCTCAGATTTGCATAGAATTTGTACAAAAATTCCATACTTCAAATAAGAAATAATTATATTTTCCATGTAATTTATACAAGTCTTGTTGGCATGTGTGGTGTGCCAACAAGGCAATGAATTCCAATTTCACTACATGAAGAATGGTTGTGTTAAAGATCAACTTGGAGGAAGTTGAAGTAGCACTCGTACAATGATTGTTATTTTTGATGTAATCTAGACACGAGGATTTGTGTTTACCACCACACAAGTAACAATGTATTAATGATTGATTAATATACATATAAGAGAGTCATTGTCACGTCCCTAACTCCTTGGGGTGCTCGAAGTGCCTTAGTGAGCAAAGAGGACCTTGGGGGTGACTTCCCAAGCCTTGCAATAGGCTAAGAAGGGAGAAATGAGAGACTTCCGAACAAACAGGGCACAATAGTGCCTTGGTGATGAAGGGCATAGTAGCATGCCGTACATGCTTGTAAATCTCTTGAGAATACACTTCTAACCGTCCAAAGAATGCGTGATTTGGACTAGTAGGCTAGAAGTTATGGACGTTCAAAGTTGGAGGTGTCCCAGTGACGTCGAGACACTCAAAGCCTAGTTGTGAGAGGTTCTTAAGGAATCACTCAACCAAGCATGGCATGCAGCATATCATTGGAAAGATAAAAAAGACAAGGAACCTAGAATGCCAAACATTACAAGGTTGCAAGCCATGAGCCAAAAGTTATGGCCAAAAGAAGGGCCGTAGTGAAGGTGTAACGCCACTCCCGATGAACCCAAATCTTTGGAGGGCCATAACTTTGTGAGAACATATTCAAAAGGGACAAGTGAATAGTCCATAGGCATCTACTTGTCGATTAGATATCCAAAATGGGCTCGCATGTGGGATTTGAAGCCCTAACAACAAAGTTACGTCGTTTGAAAGTTCGGGAGTTCAAACGGAGTGGGAACTTGGGGATTTTGGTTGGAAACGGGTGGTCTTCCGAAACCCAAGGGGGGGTTGGGAAGTCCCCTTTGACCCACAAGGGGGGGGGGGCTACCAAAGACTACAAAGAGTACTATAGGAGGGGTTGGTCTCACTTCTCACTCCCTCTTGGACCCTTGGTGAGTCTCGGTAACTCGTGGATGGTGATGTAATTTCACCACCAACTTCAAGGCTCCTTGGGACACTTGTGTGTGTATCTTGGAGCATTGGTTGGTTGGAGTCCCATTCCTTGGTAGGCCTTTGGTCATGTGTCCCGAGTTGTGAGTTCGAATTAGTGTTGGTGTAAGAGTAGCAAGTACACAATGGGCCTAGTATGAAGTGGGGTGACAACTAAGGGCGGTTAGGACTGTGGTGAGTAGTGCCACCATGAGTCCTAGTATAGTAAGATGGAAGTTCCACCCCATGTCACCAAGTAACATGCCAAGTGCCCCTAGCGGGTTGCGTGCTAGAAGTCCCGGGCATTAGGACTTAGCAATGTGAGTTGGAAATGGGAGCTAATGTTGTGAGTGTGTGGTATATGCAATGCTAGTTAGTTGGGCCCTAGTAACACTTTACAGCTCCACTAGACTTTAAAATCCCTTCACAGCTTTTAGGGCTCACCATGCTCCAATACTGATATCACTTAGGCCCAACTAACTAGCATTGCATATACCACACACTCACAACATTAGCTCCCATTTCCAACTCACATTGCTAAG